>CATOUR010000158.1:0-687500 GCA_951848785.1 Callosobruchus maculatus | reverse complement strand
ATAAGTGAAAATGGGTCAGGATATACTCTTTGACCTTAAAAATTAGGGGGTATACACATCTAAATCAAGCAATATTTTTTTCATGTTTTGTAGACTTTACAATACGTAGGTCTTCCACCGAAATAGCGATTATTCCGTCTTCCTCCAGTATATCGACTCTCTTAAATCACGTTTTTAAGTCTTCCGAGAATATGGAGCAATCAAGAGCTCCTTAAGAGTTAGTTTCTTGCGTTCTTGGGTTGCTTTGATTTCTGTTCTCGCAACTTGACCACCAAGCTGAGGCAATGTGGCGGTTTTTACGTTTTTTGAATCATCACTAGATGTTTTGTTACTGCTGGTACTAGTGCTGGTACTGGGTAGGACTTCCGAGCCTCCAGAGCTTAGGTTTTATTGAGACGTTGAGGCCTCTGGTTCTCTAACTATTGTACATGGTTTATAAACTTTTTCAGGTGAGCTTTCACCGAGATCTTTCTCTTTAACTCTCTTTAGATCTGGTCTGACCATGCTGAGACTTTTGAGGGTATTAGGGTCTGATTTCTGAGGAGTTGAGGCAGGAACGATACAAATACACCGTCTCCAGCACCATCACTGCCAAGACTATATGGTCGTGAGTCTTGTGGCATAGAGTCTTCACTATTTGAAATAGATTATACATCAGAAACAAAATTCTGATCTAAATACATCAGACAAAGCCTGTGTAAGTTATTCCATGGTAGAAAACAACTGAGAACCTGTTACCTTGGATTTGAAAGACATACAACAAGATCGTCACATAGTGCTTCAGTGTCGGTACTCTCTAACTTAGAAACGTGTTTCTATCTACTATCTATTATCCGATCGGAATTGTTCGCAATTTTATCCTGACCTGAAAACATTGACTCTAACAGGGAATTTATAAGGACTATTCCAAGTTACGGTTAGGGGACCCACGTGGCTGCGCGATGAACAGCGTCTGCCTTCGATAGTGGGGCAGCAGCAGCCTTGTGCGCAGTTAGCGCTTGGGTGGGTGACTGTATATACACGGGGCATTCAGTTTCGACCGTGTTGGTGTCGCCCACACGAGCGCTGAGCGGAGCATCTTACGCGGCCGGCACTTTGAATGATCGATTGGAAGGACCGGACGGGTGACCCCCGTCGGACCGTCCGGGATGATGATAGTGTAATCATTCCAACGGTGCTGGCCGTGTACCGTCCCCCCTCTGGGAAGTCATAGTACAATAGGCCAATAGGCTTAAGTGCTGACGGCTCCCAGAGGAAAAAAAAATACGGTACTATTGCCCTCCTAGAACTGTTTTTATCATGCCCCGCCCATTTTACAGTTCTAAAAACGGTGATTGGTTGGTCTGCCAGCGTACCAACTAATCATCGATTCTATAATCACAAAATGGAAGAGGCATGATTAAAACAGTTCTAGGATAGTAATAGAACCGTAATTTGGAACAGCCCTAAAAGCGGGCGATCCTACGATCTGCCAAAGTGTCAAAATAATCCAAAATGGCTTGTTGTCATTTGAGACGTGTGGTTAAGTAGTTTTTTGAGCATTATTTTGATTATCCCAACAACGCAGGAGTTTTGTTTATAGCTGCAATTAAACGAGATGATCTCACAGAGTCAAAACTGAAACACCAAAAATTCTTCAGCAAGCATTTTATCACAGGTAAGGCCCTCATCGCCTTAAAAAGGCAGTCATTTTACTGTTTCGTTTATATACAGGGTGGCCAATCGGGTGACGATAATAATTTTTTTTTAGATTGCCAGTACCGAGACCTACCCAAAACATCCCCATGTATATGTACCGATTATTGATAGTTTTTGAGTTATGATTTCTTTTTTTGAAAACTTAGAGATTTTCCAGTTTTTCCAAGAAATCGTCTAAAACAAAAACAAGAATGCTTTTTGGCTTATATTTTTTTCTGCAATTATACTCAGTATTAAGCCTATTTTAATATCCAATAAGGAGAACCTGTACATCTGAACAATAATTAAGTACATTTTGGGCCCAAAATTTGAAATCTCTGTTCTTAGTCAGGAGACCAAAACCTTCAAAATAAAATTAAAAATACTAATGTCTGGTTCTGGAGCACCAATCTAATCTTAAAAACTCTGCAAGACATTGCACTTTCGAAATAATAATGAAAAAATATCACTTATGTGGGCATTTTGCGCAGGACGTGACTGTTAAAGGTAAAAAGGTGATAATTCACGAATTTCCAAAACGATTTAAAAAACTATTATTTTACTTTATTATGACAAATTAAAGAAAAAAACTCATAACAACTAATAAACACGAAAAAAAGTTACTAATTATATTTCTAGAAAACACAACAATATATGGCTAGAAACAAAGAATAATGTTCAGCGACTCTTTTGTTAGATAATTGATAATTGATAAATCATAATTGACCGGGCAGAGAATTAAAATCCGATTTGTCAGTTTTCCTTTTTTGTGATCCGCTAGTATAGATACTGAAAAATTTAAACGGCCCCAGTCAGAGATATCGTTTCTTGTCACTTTTTAGAAATCACCGATTTTTTATACCATTAAATGTGAAATTGTAATATAAATATAAAGGTAATATTAGATTGCCAGGAAAAATCATTGGTAGGTCTCCTTTTGTTTCAAAATTTTTGGACTGTAGATGTCCTTTTGCCCAATGCTGAGTGGAATCACATCTTTCTTTCCGGCCCTGTCAACTGGTCAAAAAATTCCACTTGTTCATTCCTGATTCTTAATCATTCTCTGAAGACAGTGAACTCGACTACAGTCAATAAATACTACATAGTTAGTTATAGTTATTTCAAATTGAGCTGTTTGCTGTTTGATTTTTTTTTCAACACTTTAACCCTTAAGAACTTTGGAATGGAGCCAATGGAGGAAACCCTAATTTCAGAGGTAAGTCCAAGCAAGTAAACTTGCGGTCGGTTATAATAAAAAAAATCATCAATATTTTGTTTCTCTACGCCCTTAATTTACCCGGGCTATTTATCTGATTTCCTGGAAAAAATGACCGTTTGGGCGGGAGATTCACATCTTTCAATGTCGTCCATATTTGTGCATTTCATATACATTGTCCATTGTGAATTGTGCTCTTCACCTGACTTTTTGGTGATTTGTAATAATCGTACGAAGCAATAAGTGAGACGAGAACTGTTTGCTGTTCCTGAAAATCTAGTAGAAAATGGAAAATCTGGCGCGAGCTTATGTGCACGTGAAGGAAAACGATCAAGCTTTGATACTGCGAGATTGAATTTTTCACGAAGGTATATTAGCTTTTAGTGCGTATAAGCAAGATTAAAAATTAGGAAATAATGTTCCAGTTTGTAGAAATGAAATAAATGCATCTACCTATTTCTACAAATATCTTGTGAGTCATGGCCGACTTTACTCACTTGTGAGTGGATATAATAATAAAATATTGCGGGTTAGGTATCACCACTAATATTGGCCAGTTGGAATTTAGCTGATTCTTCTATACAACCTGTTTATTTAAGTAAAATTTTAATTTATCCTATCATGAACACAACTAAACGTTATAATTTATAATATTATACAGAGTACGGATGGCCAACGAGAGGTCCAGTTCTATATTTTGATAATGTCCAGCGTCCAGTAAACTTAGTGAGGGCAGATAATCCCTCATATGCACACACCATACAACTTAAAAAAACCTGTTATGATTTTAAAAATATATAATATGCATTTTGGTCATTGCCAGAGAACAAATAGCATCTCTCTCAAGCAGATCCTTTCGGCTTGCAGATGGCCGGCGAGAGGTCCAGTTCTATATTTTGTTAACGTCGACAGCAATATTAGTGATTTTATAAGAGTTTAGGTTGGTCACCATATTTGACGTTCTCTGTCACTGAGTGTCACTTGTCTTACGGTGAAATTCGAATTGAAATTTTAGATACTAACCCGAAAATAAGTATTTTGAATAGCCCCAAACGAAAAAATAAATAAAATGCAGACTTCTGTGACCCAAAAGTACGAGTCCACACGTAGAGAAGAAAAGTCAGCTCTAAAAGCAGTAAACCGCCATATTTTTAAGTGGTTTTTGGATACCCGTTTCGACCAGAAACTGATTTCATCCTCTGACTTAATAGACAAGATTCGCCTAGTTACAACGATATATGGAGTGAAAATAGATGATCCAAATAAGTTGCTGAATAAGTTTGTGAAGGAAAACAAACTCTATTTGATGGGCTCCGGCAGTGATCGTACTTATCATTGCGACTATGTAAACACCTATGCGTTGGAGCGAATAGCTAAGAGTCATGATGAGTTATTGGATGAACAAAAGGAAGAAGAAGTTGCAATGGAAACTTCTGAAGCCATAGGACACGTTCCCCATAAACCAATAATGTCAGCACTATCAGCAGTAAACCGCGAGGTTTATAAGTGGTTTTTGGAAAGCCGTGCCGACCACAAATTGATTTCTTTCGATGATTTAAAAGAAAAGATTCGCCTAGTATCAAGGATGTATGGAGTGAAAACTAATGATCTAGATAAGTTAGTGGATAAGTTCGTGAAGAGGAACAATCTCTATTTGAAGGACTGTGGGAGAAACCGTAGTTATCATAGCAACTTCGCAGACACATATACAGGGTGAGTTTTTAGTACTCCACTACTGTAGAAGATAGCGAAAAAAGTTGTATATAAAAGTTGTAGCCACGGATATGCTCCTTGCTCAGAAAATATTTCGATTTATACAGGGTGATCCATAACTACGTGGTGATGCAAACATGCATTTTTCCAAGTGAGACACCCTATACCCACATAACACTATATGGATATGTACATCCATAGAATGTACATTAGATATTCCAGTTTGAACATGTATATTTTGAATATTCATAGGACGTTAAATGAACATATGAATCCATAGAATGTACATTAGATATTCCAGTTTGAACATGTATATTTTGAATATTCATAGGACGTTAAATGAACATATGAAGAATGATATACACTAGTGTAATATACTATGTATGTTCACGTAGGTATATCCATATGTGGATATACATAAGATGTTGGTCTATGTATCATATATACATCTAGTAGTTTACGCCTGCGCGAAGTACAAGTAGTGCCGCCATTGCTGATTTCTAGTCATTCCGTCGTACGACTCGTTCGCGTCCTTCGCGTGTGTGCTGGTGCTGTTTGTGCCTGATTACCTGATCGAGTGAAATATTGTGCAATGTTACTTATCTTCTTACTACTGATAACACTCACATCCAGCGTTTGACGGTAAGCCATAAGCGGAAAAAACCACCTACACAATTTTATAACCTTGATTTCTTTGTGATTTTAGACATGCCATTCAACAGAAAAGAGATGACAATCACAGTAATCGATTTTGCCAAGTATTATTATTGTAATTAGAAATTGAATTAATAACAATACATAATGAAAGCATAAAGTTTGTTTATCTTACTGCCGCTACATTGAACTTTCATACACTATGCATGTGCATTAAAAGTACATGAATGTACATCTAATGGATATACCATGGATGTGTATATATCCATTGTATGTACCATGTATATAATATGCATGTACATTAGACGTCCATATGTACACTCTATGGATATGCCATGGATGTGAAAGTTCGCGACAAACGTACATGCAATGTATATTTTTTTGATGTCTATTTGACATCCATTGGACATTGTTGCTCCATTTGTGGATATACATATCCATTGATTTGATATCCATTGTATGTACACTGTATATACTTTTGTTATGGGGGTATATTATTCCATATTCAAATTCTGCCAATGATTTCTGTTCTTCCAATATAGGGTATTGTTACATTATACAGGGTATTTCAAAAGTAATGGTCATTTTTATCTCGAAATCGCTGTCAAATGGACGTATTGTATATCAAAAAGTGATGAATCAAAAATCATTTTTTTTACACAGATGGATAAAAAATATCATCTAGTATTAAAATCGGCGGCCAGACTTCGTTTTAGCGGAAACCGATTTGAGGCTTGAGAGTACTGTCAATCGACTCGGTTTGACGTCCTGAGTAAAACGAGACCACTCCTAGACCGAGGAAACGCTCCGGTGAAAAACTACGGCATTTTAAAGTTTCAGTACCTAACCTAACTTAACCCGACGGGTCAAGTTGTTGAGGTCAAAATAGGTTAAATGGGGTTTAAAGGACTGTTAATTGACTCGGTTTGACGCCTCGAGTGGGATTAGACCATACCCAGCCTAAGAAAACGGCCCGATAAAAATCTATGCCTCTTTGAAATTTCAAACCTAACCTAAAAGCGACTTCGGAATTTCTATATTTTTGCCACGAAATATATGATCAATTCGAAAGTACTTGACGAGTAGGGTACAATGACACCAGAAGCAACACTAAGAAATGGAAAATAAAAAAGTTATGATACTTTGAATTCTTAATGTTCCTAGAAATAAGGTAGGTTTAAGTTGGATTAGGTTTGTTCACTTGTATAGGGCCTGGGGGGCCTGGGGGGCTGGCCAGACGTTACTAATTTTGAAGATTTTGAATACTCCATGTAATATACTCCCAGGTAAGTAGGGTAGGTCACCTGTTCAGTTTTTTCAGTATGCTGGAATAGGCCCCAGGCGCAGACCCTCGAAGACCTTTTTTGGCTTAATTTCCTAAACTGAGAATCAAAATAAACGTTTTTTCAGTCCACTAGTTGATGCATTTCGAGTCAGGACATCAAACCGAGTTGATTGACACCCTTTTTTAGCCCGACCGTATTAGTTAGGTTATATCAGGTAAGATATTGAAATTGCCAAGTTTTAAAGTGGCGTAGATTTTCACTGCAATGTTTCTTCACTTTGGAAGTGGTCAAGTTCGAGTCACGATGTCCAACCACGTCGATTAACACTCATTTTGAGCTCAACAAGTAAACTTTTCTGGATAAGTTAGGTTAGGTAACGAAACTTCAAAATGCTGTAGCTCTTCACCAGAACTTTTCCTCGGTCTGGGAGTGGTGTCGTTCGATTCAGGACGTCAAACCACGTCGTTTGACACCACTCTCGACCCCCATTTCGGTTTCCGCTAAAACGAAGTCTTACCAAATCGGCTATAAAAAAGCCCACGACGCATATTCGTATACAGGGTGATGTAGAATGCAAAATCCAGATTTTCTCTTTTTTGTAACCCCCAAAATTTTATTACACCAAAGAATTGCTTTTAATATTCTCTTTCATCTTTGTATAGCACTTGTACCTACGTCCATCAGTTTCCGAGATATTTCGATTTTTCGGTAAATTTAGAATATAGCTTATATTTCTGTACTGAAATTTATTTATTTTGAGAAAGTGCTATCGAATTAGTTTTTTATTTAACGAACAACTAAATCATAAGGTCATGATAGTATTTGATGAAGTCAAAACTCTGAATCATCGAGATAATAAAGTCAAGTATGCTGAGGAAACAATTTTGAAGGCGTAATGCATAATTATCAAGCAGATTTATCAGGTATGCTTTTAAAAATCGGCGGTTTTTATAACCGACTCAATAATTCCGTACTGTGTGAAAAACCAGCCTTAAAAATTAATTTTTGCTCGAGGATATTCAGGAGAATCTTTGAGAAATTGCCTACTTGCCTCTAGAATATATCAACTATAAAACAGCAATATCCAGAACGAAGGCGCTCTAAAACTAATGCGTTTGAAAGATTAAAGAATCGTTTTATTTAGACCGTGTCGTTTAATATTTCATAGCCTACTTGATAGATCTGCTTGATAATTATGCATGACGTCTGTAAAATTGTTTCCTCAGCACACCTGACCTATATTATTTCGTTAATCCAGTGTTTTGACTTGATCAAGTACTATTATGGCCTTATATTTTAGTTGTTCGTTAAGCAAAAATAAAATTTAATAAACTTTTCTCAAAATAAATAAATTTTAGTAAACAAATAGAGAAGGTATTTTTAAAATTTGTAGAAAAATCGAAATATCTCAGAAACTAATGAACGCAGCCATAACAAGTGCTATACAAAGATGATAAGAGCATATTAAAAGCAATTTTATGGTATAATAAAATATTGGGGGTCATATTTTAAAAAAGAGAGAAAATCTAGATTTTGCGTTCTACATCACCCTGTATACGAATATGCGTCGCGGGCTTTTTTATCGCCGATTTCAAAACTAGATGATATTTTTTATCCATCCGTGTAAAAAAAATATTTTTGATTCATTACTTTTTGATATATATACAGTACGTTCATTTGACAGCGATTTGGATATAAAAATGGTCATAACTTTTGAAATACCCTGTATAATGTAAAAATGCCCTATATTGGAAGAACGGAAATCATTAGTAGAATTTGAGTATATAATAATATATAGGGTGTCTCATTTAAAAAAATGGAGTCAAGTTGATTGACTCAGTACTTCCCACACATAACGATGATACCATTTTATTATTTCCCATTGCATGAAGGCCATGAAGCTGTAGTCTGAAATCTCCTTGCAACTAAATCATCGCCCACCCGCCCGCAAAAAAACATCCAACACAACAACCCTCGTAAATAGTTTCTTACGTCTCCCTCTTCAGGAAATATGCATTAAAAATCAATTGAACAATTTTCACGTTACGCAATCTAGAACGATCTAAAACAATACATGTATGTATACATCACAAATACTCGTGGTCCCGTGGGTTCTATAATAAGCATGCAACGTTCGGATGGACCTAAAAAGTGTATCATGCCGCTAGGTTTTTTATTCGGATATCAATGAACAGCCCATTACGAATACAACAAAATTTCCAGTTTTACAACCCCCCAACCACCCTAAATTCACCCCCACCCAAAAAAGTATAAAGTGATCAGGACCCCTAAAGCGTCTAAAAATGAAGTTTGAGCTGTTTTCATATTTTTAGTTTTTTTAATATTGTTGCGCCGCCACTGAGACGATTTCTAAAAATCATACGCGTTTTCCATCCTTGCCAAAGTAGTAATACTGTGACGAAATTTCATTAACATCAATTCAGTGGTTTCCACATTATAAAATACAGAACGATCTATAGCAATACTCGTATGTATACATCACAAATACTAAGTCCCGTGATTTCTATAATAAGCATGCAGCGTTCGGATGGACCTAAAAAGTGTATCATGCCGCTAGGTTTTCTATTCGCATATCAATGGACACCCCATTACGAATACAACAAATTTTTCAATTTTACAACCCCCCAACCCCCAACCACCCCAATTTTCACCCCCACCCAAAAAAAAGTAGAAAATGATCAGGAACCCCTAAAACACCTAAAAACGAAGTTTGAGGCATATTTGAAATTTTTCGTTTTTTGCTAATTACTCCGCCGCCTATGCACCGATTTTCAAAATTGTAGCAACATTACCTACTACGATCCTATACCATATCACTACCTAAATTTCATCAAAATCTATGCAGCTGTTACTGAGATTAGGAGGCTAGAAAAACGCCAACAGACAGACAGACCGACAGACAGACAGACCGACAGACAGACCGACGGAAATGAGTGACGTGGATTTTGGTTATGTAGGCATCATAAAACGCCCAAAAAGCGTGTTATCTCAAAATCGAAAATTTTCGTGATCACAATACTCCCCTCACCTATCGGTGTGGGAAGTAAAAAGTAGAAAATGATCAGGAACCCCTAAAACACCTAAAAACGAAGTTTGAGGAATATTTTTTTTTTTTTGTTTTTTGCTAATTACTCCGCCGCCCATGCACCGATTTTCAAAAGTATAAGAACATTACCTACTATGACCCCACAGCATATCGCTGCCCAAATTTTATCACAATCCATGCAGCGGTTACTGAGATTACGAGGCTAGAAAAACGCGCACAGACAGACAGACAGACAGACAGACCGACAGACAGACAGACCGACGGAAATGAGTGACATGGATTTTCGTTATGTAGCCATCATAAAACGCCCAAAAAGCGTGTTATCTCAAAATCGAAAATTTTCGCGATCACAATACTCCCTCACCTATCGGTGTGGGAAGTAAAAATGCATGTTTGCATCACCACGCAGTTCTGGATCACCCTGTATAAATCAAAATATTTTCTGAGCAAGCAGCATATCCGTGACTACAACTTTTATATACAACTTTTTGCGCTATCTTCTATAGTAGTGGTGTTATCGACCGAGCCGGTACTAAAAACTCACCCTGTATGTTTGCACGGATGGCTAGAAGACAGGCGTATTTGGAAAAACAAAAGGAAGCACTAGAAGCAGTGGACCGCGAGATACTTGATTGGTTTGTGGAGAGCCGTTTTACAGAAAAAATAGTTTTTGTCAAGCAGTTCAGAGCTAAATTTCACGAACTAGCAAAGCGTTATGGAGTGCAAAATGTGAGGTCATCTGAGTGGCTGGAAAAGTTCTTGAAGAGGCACAATATCTATGCGACGACCTCTGGTAACTGCACTACTTATCATTGCAGCTACATATACTCTCATATGTTCAAATTATGGTTTAAGACAAAATGAGGCCTGGCCTGGCAGCTATTGATATTTTTTCTGATAGCATCACTTGTAATTATTCTCTTTGTTTAATGTAATTCTGCATGTTCAATAAAAGTTCTAACTCCAGTAAAGTGTGATGAATCTGAAAATAGCTATACTCTTCAATAAAAGTCAAATGTTGAGACTAAATCATGGGTGCGGTGATAGCTGCTTGGGGTAAGTCGTTCCAAACAATTTATTAACCTTTCTAAAAATAATAGTAAAATTCATTGGCTCAGATTATATCCCACATACTGTCGTCAATTGCAGTTCTAAAGGCGGAGATACACATGCCTGTAGCTGGCACACTGGCATAACAGCTCCTTGCATGTGCCACCTACTGTCATGTGTATATGCTAACTGGCATGCCTCTATCTGGCATGCAAGTAGATAGCACAACATTTGATTTACTGGCATGCACGCTGAAAGAGGGGCGCGGGGGGCTGTAAAACCGGCATGTGTGAACGTACGCGACAGCTAAAAGCATGCCAGTAGCTGCATTTCGCATATGGGTATCATTTTTTTTTAATGGTGTCGACAATTTTTGATAATAATTCGTCAAATTTTTGTGGAAGCATTCTTAAATGGTTTCTGTAACCACATTAATCTTCTTGTTGCATTTCTGTAAGAAGATAGCTACTTGCTCCAAAATTTTCCCCTCTACTAATCCAATTTTTCACCTAAATCTGTCTCCTTCTTTTCTTTTTTTGTCTTATTAACTTAGCCACACATTTTACACCTAGATGCAATATGATAGTATTTAATTCACCTCGGATATCTTCCAATGCAGTAAAAAGCAACTGACACGCACTGTCTGTTTTGTGAACTGGCATATGTATACGTCTTGGAGAAACTAGCATGCAAGAGCGCAAATTGCATGCAAGTTTGACTTACAAATGTATCCACAGTGAGCTAGTTACTTGCACATGCCTTTAACTTGCATGCAAGCTACTATTCCGTTTTTCAGGCATGTGTATCTCCGCCTTAACGTCAGTTATATGTGATGATTCTGAAAATGTTATACTCTTCAATAAAATTCAAATCTGTAGAATAATTCATGGGTTTGGTTATGGGTGCTTGGGGTAAGTGCTAAGTTGTTCCAAGGATTTTATTAACACATTGTTGGACACTCTGCTGGCCGGGAGGCTTCGTTATGTAGCACTTCAAAACATTTCAATTTTTTTGCGTTTGTAACATGATTTGCGTTATCAAAATATTTTAGGGGTATTAATTTTTGACTATTTTTTTCATTTTTGACGTTTTTGGTGACAATAATTGAGACGGCTATATCCGTCGTGTCATATCACAGCAGACTTTGTGTTCTAGAATGACAACCACGGCTATCGCCGTCTGATAAGTGTAATCGTAAAACACATCTTGTGGAAAGAAAAGGACAATTTTCGAGACAAAAGCTAAAACAAAAACAACATTTTATTGTATCAAATTTATAAACAAAAGCGCATCTCTCAGAATATAGACGGTATAAAAACAAAAAATCGAATTTATTAGCAAACAGGGGTATCCCCGAACAAAACAGAATTTAGGCACAAATTTATGTTTGACGCCACTCTTCAAAGCAGTCTGGACACAAAGCAGATTTATTTGCAAAACCCTTGCATCTATAGCTAGTTTCTTTGCATTTTCCAGGCTTGAAACATTGTTTGCATCTAAGAAAATATGATTTTATTTTATGATCCTCTGGTAGGGGCAGCTTCTCTGGAAAATGTCTCACACGTCCACACGTGTTCCGAGTTTTGTATTGATATGAAACAATATATTCTATATGTATAATAGGTGGACGAAGAATATCTGTTTAGGATGAAAATATCTGGTTACCTACCTCCCATCGGTACTGAAAACATGAAAATCAAACAAAAACACACTTGCAATATGGCAGCTATACACGTGGTCAATGCATCATATTGGAGGTTATGGACGGTTATAGCCGTCGTGCCGTTTTACCCATGGACCTTAAAACATGAATAGTTGGGATAGCGTATAGTGGGTTAGAATTTGGCAATTTCAGAAATGACGAGCTTCACGTTACGGCACTAACATTGCTTGACAAGGCAAGTATACCGACATTCTGACGGTCGTCGCCGTTCTGCCGTAACAAGTAGATAACTTTTTGACTGATATAGCCGTCGTGCCGTATCACGATCACTCCCCGCAGACGGCTATAGCCGTTGTGTCCAACACACTCTCGCCCCGTTGTTTAATATAATTTTGAATGTTTAATAAACACCAACAGGGATCTGAAAACACTTTTCATAAAATTCACGTTTGTAGAATAATTAATGGGTGTGATGATGGGTGCTTCCGAAAATTCTACTAACCGAAAAAAGTAAAGATTACTGTTAGCTCCTTTGTCTATCTTTTGGCCTACCTATACCTTAGCTCACATTATACGTCTTAGAATTGGCTGTCCAATGTTCTTTTAATCTACATGAAATTTGCCTAACAGGTTTTATTTCTTATCTTTATCTATATTACATTTTTTACTTCGAAGTCGTCAAAATCGTTTTCGCGGCAAAGTTGGAGCATTCAGTGTTCGGTCCAAGGATAGTTACAAACCCACAAACATACAGGTGAAGCTAATAAAAGCGTGTTAAGAAAGAGAACATAGTACACAAAAAAAATAATTTTATTCTTACATACACTATTTACAACTATTTATTTACAGTTAATAAATCTAACAGCAATACTAAGTTACCACATTTGTACCACTTTTTCAATCATTTGTGCCCGAAAAAAATTATTTTCCTAATGAAAAGCAAGTTCAGATTTAAAGTTAATAGTGCCATGTGCCAAAATTGAAAAAAATTAAAAGTAACATGGCTTTCTAGGTCTTCTCTAAAAAAGTATTATTTCAATAATCCTGCATATGCATGCGTTATAGCTGGTATTTGAAAACAAAAAACTAACAGAGTGACAAATTAAAAGCTTATCTTCAATGTTCACATGCTATAACTTCCAAACTTGTAATTTCTTGATTTGCTCATTTTTAATACGCTAAAAATCATCACTCTATTAATTGTTATTAATTTATTGTTTTCCCTTTCCAATAGCGCATTTATAGCAGAAACTCATTATCTGCAATCCTATAATCTACTTATGTAAGTAAAAGAAAATGTAGCAAATGGAGAAAGAAAAATAAGTTATAAGATTGCAATTCAACTTAATTTTTACTTCTTTGGTGTGTATATTGAAAAAATATACATTTGTATGATCCAGTTTTGTAGTAAAAACTTTATAAACATGTAATATACAAATGTTGATACAAAAACAAAAAATGCTTTCAATAGAAAATAGAAACTACTTCTCTTACACGTACTAAGGAATGGTTATCATCTCGTTTTATTTGCAAATTTCAGGTGGTGTTTATAATACAATAGAACAAATTCATGCTTTGTATTATTTATAAGAAACACAATAAACAAGTTATACACAGAGTGACACAGTAACAATAGAAATACAAATCTTGTAGCCATATACTCATTTCTAATAACGATACACAGACATTTGTTTCGTGTCAAATAAAAATTGTAAAGATCTGTCCAGTAATCTTAGGTGGTAGAAAGAGAGAGAGAGAGAGAGAGAGAGAGGGTGGGGGGGGGGGGGGGGGGGCAGGATCATAAGAATAATGTTTTCTATTGTCCTGGTAATATCCAATAATTTCTTTAGCTAGCTTGATTTTTCTTCAAAGCAATGAACTGAAAAAAGTTATCTGTACCTACCTTGAATTTATTGGAGAAATATTACATTTTGTTACATTGTTTTATTAGAGTTATTTTGGTCGTAATCTAGAAGGGGTTTTGACCTTAAACGCTATCTGCGTTTCAAATTTTTTTACAGATAGTCGACAAGCTTTTTAACTAAATCTTGTGGATGTGCAAAAGTTTTTCTTGCTTTTTTTATAAGATTCGAAAATAGCGGGAAGTATATCGAGCATTTACATATATAACACAACTTTAGGAAAACCTTTTATAATATTAAAAATATCTATGACTTGTTGTCCGAGTACAAAATAAGCATTTCAATTAGGTCGTCTGAGCGTGCGAATGGGTGACGAGTCAGTGGAAGCTCGTCAGAGAAGGCTTAGTCTCCTTTTCAATTTTTTTTTTAAATCGACGAAGCATATTTTATAAGCAGGTACTTTTTCAACTTCATGAATTCTCACTACATGCGAATAAAAAACTAATAAAATGAAGCATTTTCGGTTGTTTTCTTGGCGCAATTCACGCCACTGTGTAATCGGCGACACTGCGTTGTGTCTTTTGTGTATGCTAGAACAAAGAACTTGACATCATCTCACAACCATTTCTATTGGGAAAAAAGGGCTATTGGCGAACACCCACTTGAATAAAATGCGCATTGATAGCTACACACGTTTATGAATTTTTAATATATTATATTTATATAGCCTCCTCTCGATCATGGCCGACTCTACTCACTAGGCCGGTGCATTGAAATATGGCAACACTGAATCGAGGACCGAGCTTTTATTTGTTGTTAAGTCATTAGTGTAATCTTCCAGAGCAAAAAAGGAGATTGGAAGGTGATTTTTAATCTGTTTCTGATTATTTACATGCACAAACGAAACTATAAAGATAAAAAGATGCCTGCAAAGTGTGTAGTACCAAGTTGCACTAGCAATTGTAATAAAGGACATACCAACCATAACATTCCAGAGTAAACAAGAAGAGTGGAAGGTGATTTTTAATGTGTTCGTAATTAACTAGGAAACTATAGGATTGGTTTCAATTAAATTTTCATACAGTATTACTAAAAACTCAATTTTTTGTATTCATAATAGGCTATCCGTTGAAATATTTGTTTGGTGTTTTTATGGTGGTTTTTCGCGGTCTGCTAGACATAATCTAATAATACGAGCACCAATAAACTGCAGTGTATCGTTTTGTCACCGTCGGCGTCGCCTACCCTACTGAAAACAAGGAATAACAACATGAACGAGGAGGCCGGCGGCGGCGCGGTGGCTTGCGGGAGCAGCATCCTCGACAGGGCATACACAGGCTTGCGTTGTATCGTATGACCTGTGACGTCACAGCGGCTTCGCGCGGAGGATACGGCATTTCAAACTTTGAAGGACCATAACTTTTCTATTAATGGAGATAATTACAAAATTTTTTCGCTGTTGTTCTCTAACTCTTTAGGACTATCTGATTAACTAAAATTTGAAAGAATGGAAACTTCCTCATTGCGGCTATTTTTGTCTGGAAAACAGTAACAGTTTACCTAGGCGGATATTTAGGTTTCGTCCAAGCCTATCATCGTACATGCTTCCTCGTGCACCTGATTAATTCTTGGAGCTATGTGATACCATTCAGGCATTCAACATATGTCGAGGTTCTGCTAGAGCCCATTCCGATCTGTCACTTAGGCTGACCTCGGATCTCGGTGTCCACGACTCTTGGCATTCTATCGGGTGGCATCTCAAGTATGTCGTACCGCAGGTTGTCAAGTATTATGGCGTGTTTCATGGCAGGGTGATAGAACCAATGAGGAAGTTTCCATTTTTTCAAACTGTAGTTAATCAGATAGTCCTAAAGAGTTAGAGAACAACGGCGACAAAATTTTGTAATTATCTCCATTAATAGAAAAGTTATAGTCCTTCAAAGTTTGAATTGCCGTATCCTCCGCGCGAAGCAGCTGTGTCGTCTCACGTCACACGACACAACGCAAGCCTCTGTATGCCCTGTCGAGGATGCTGCTCCCGCAAGCCACCGCGCCGCCGCCGGCCTCCTCGTTCATGTTGTTATTCCTTCTTTTCAGTAGGGTAGGCGACGCCGACGGAGACAAAACGATACACTGCAGTTTATTAGTACTCGTGTTATTAGAATATGTCTAGCAGACCGAGAAAAACCACCATAAAAACACCAAACAAATATTTCAATGGATAGCCTATTATGAATACAAAAAATTGAGTCGGAATTGAGTCTTTAGTAATACTGTGTGAAAATTTAATTGAAATCAATCCTATAGTTTCCTAGTTACACCATACAGAATGATCAGAAGCAATACTCTCGCATGTATACATCAGAAAATTCTAAGTCGACGATCCGTAATAGCCAAGGTAATGTTCGGATGCACCTAAATGACGCTAGGCCTTTCTTTCACAGGTTAGTCGACGGCCTGTTATGAATGCAATAATTTTTCAGCTTTACAACCCCCCAACCACCCCAAT
This sequence comes from Callosobruchus maculatus, assembly GCA_951848785.1. Taxonomy (NCBI): domain Eukaryota; kingdom Metazoa; phylum Arthropoda; class Insecta; order Coleoptera; family Chrysomelidae; genus Callosobruchus; species Callosobruchus maculatus. Next base: position 670,803 of record CATOUR010000158.1, on the reverse strand, counting down.
ATCACCCCCATCCAAAAAAGTAGAAAATGATCAGGAACGTCTAAAATGCCTAAAAACAAAGTTTGAGGAATATTTAAAATTTTTGGTTTTTTGCTAATTACTCCACCGCCCATGCACCGCTTTTCAAACTTATAAGAACATTACCTACTACTATCCCACAGCATATCGCTGCCAAATTTCATAACAATCCATGCAGCGGTTACTGAGATTACGTGGCTAGAAAAACGCGTACAGGCAGACCGACAGACAGACAGACCGACCGAAATGAGTTCTGTGGATTTTCGTTATGTAGACATCATAAAACACCCAAAAAGCGTATTATCTCAAAATCGAAAATTTTCACGATCACAATACTCCCCTCACCTATCGGCGTGGGAAGTAAAAGTCCATAATCATGTCATCCACTTTTAGGAAGATTACTAGAATCACCACGAACGTAACCTTCCTCCATACTTCAAAAATATACTGGCGTCTGCCCGTTACAACAAACACCTTCGCCGTTCCACTCAAGTCTAAATGTCGCATACTGTACAGCGCAGCGTATGCATAGCGGAGTCCCGACCAAACTGTGGCTGCCGCGAACAATTAATAACATATGACGTCATACAGATTTTCACCTCCGCGGTCGCTTTACGCAAATTAAATATTGAATAACTCCGCCGTTTTTTGAAATATTCAGATGATTTTTTCGACGTTCTTCAAGTGAACAAATAGGCTATCAGACAGTAGTGAATTTTCCAAATTTTATTTTTTGGAAACTTCTCCATTGCCATGGCACTGCATTCCGTATGCAGCCAGTTCTGTCTCTCCCGCTATGTCCTTGTGATTGTAATGCTTGACAAGGACAGGACAGGACCTACTAACATAGAGTTTGGGTCCTTGATGATGAGGATTCACCCGTAGCTGTCATAAAATCCCGATCTGTAAAAAAGAAAATAATAGCTGTATTTTTCAAAGTGATACGTGTTATTTTGATCACACAGAAGACAGTAACAGCTAAGTGGAATACTGAACAGTACCTGATGATCTATGAAGAACATGCGGAAGTCAGGAATGGGGACCTGACTCCTCCTTGGTCATAATGCTTACCGCGCCATAGCCTACACAGGATATTTGACTACGAAAGGACTGAAACTTCTCTTGCGCTCTCCTTACGGTCCAGACATTGCTCCCCTGCGACTTTGCACTTTTTCCACATGTGAAAATGAAGCTAAAAGTGAGGCGACACTTTGCAGACCTGGTTAAAGAATGCTTTCGCAGGAGGAAGAGGTGTATTGAATATAAAGGAAACTACCTTGAAAAATGAAATATATGACGCTGTATTGCCAAACTCCCCCAGTACCCTGTGTATATTGGAAAAACATATATTAAAATTGTTTTTTTTTTGTTATCAGCCTCTAACGTATTCTGTTCCAGGACAAAAAAAGATGGATTCACTGGGATTCAAAACTACAAGAACAGTTGTTTTATGAGCTGCATCTTGCAGTGTATGAAAGTCGTCCCCATGATTAAGGATTTTTATGTGCAGACCAATAAATATGTGATTAACAATAGAAGGGTTCCTCCTGTATTCAATATCGTTATGGGCCAGGTGAGATTTTTTAAACCATAGTGTTTTTTTAGCTTTTCGAGAAAACTAAAAAGTTTATTATGAAAACGGTGCAAACATTTTTGTATGGATGAACATTTGGATATCGGTTGACAAGTGTGTCGCGTTTAATTAATTTTTTGTTACATACATTTTCTTTTATATATTGTGTTACCAGCACACGCTAGGAGACTGTCGATGAAGCTCCTTATATTTGATCTGCTTTCCCTCTTTAGAGACTCTATAACGAACATCGCCTTCTGTTAGAGGTTGAAGAGGATTATGTAGGGCTTGTTTTACTGTACAAGCTCGGTCGTGGGGAACAAGTAGTTCCAGCAAATCCGGCTTCTCTCGTTCTCAACCAGGACTCTATATCCTCTGGAGCCTATGTCAGCACCAGCGTCTCATATAAACCGTATGAGTGCCTTGAATGGTAGTAGGGCCGCGGTATAAGCCGTCCTGGCGTACGTCTTACTCGCCGATAAGAGATGCATAAGCGTCTCTGGGGTATCAGATACATTAGGCCTATTACCCTACTGCGGTATACGAAGGTGTTAAATACACCATCCTGGTAAGCCATTATAAAGCACTCATCCTCCGATTTCAACCCATCAGATCTTAGGAAAGAGAAGGTCAACTGCTCAGATAAGCCAACTCTTCTAGATGTTTGTACATTTTTTCCATGCAATGAATTATCTTGTCCTGAAAGAAAGTCAACTCCAGCAGCTTGTTATTATCCTGATTTTTCAAGTTTCTCTCGCATGACTGCGGTAGCAACAGATGTTGACGGGCTATGCCAAGTCAACACCTGATACATTACGGATCGGAATTTAGGAAGGATCGTACAATATTGCAGGTCTTCAGGATTACAGACTTTTGAAATATTTTGTGTAATCTTTCGTCCAGGCCCAACTGTTTTAGGTGTGGTGTAAATGTGTTTGGTGTGAGGCCTGAGACAGACATAATTAGGGGGCCAATGGTAACTTTGTTTTGCTTCCAAAGTCGTTTTATTTCCATGGCAAGGTCCGTGTATTTAGATATCTTTCCAGCGTAGGTGTTGTGGATATTAACATCGTTGGGAATGACAATATCTATCGAATAGGTAATTTTGTCGGCATTTGATTGGAAAACTATATCTGGTCTATTGGCTGGGATAGTCTTGTCTGTATGTATTTCAACGTCCCAGTATAGTTCGTATTGATCGTTTTCGAGTACTGATGTGGAGTGTAATTGTAATATGTATCTGTCTTTTCTATTAGTTTGTTTGCTGTGGCTAGTGCTTGGTGTATGACCTTAGCCGCAGAGTTATGTCTGGCTGTGTATTCGGTACCGGCAAGAGTTTTGCATCCGCTTGTTATGTCAAATTTCAAATTTTCAAATTTATTTATTTATTATTTATTATTGTATTTGTTATGGTGTGGTAAAGTTGAAATTTGCTTGTTATGTGAACTATTGTTTTTTTTGTTGGTGACATTTTCTGCAATTATCAATATTATTATATTTATTTGTCACTCGCCAGATCTTCAAGAAACTATGGGAAGGCACAGAGGACAACCCTAAAATCTACCATCCACAAATGCTACGGGACAAGATAAGCAGAGTCAATACGATGTACGAGAAAGGAAGCCACGAAGATGCCTTCGAATTCTTCCTATTTTTCTTCGACCAGTTAAGCCAAGACTGTATCGTCGATATGCCAAGACCACCAGTAATGACTGAAAGCGAGAAAGCCTGGTACAGCGCACTCCAAGGCAGGTCTAGCCAGTTGATCGATAGCTTTTTCTATCAACTGGAAAATACTAAGATCTGCTTTCGATGCAAGAAAAAGAGCTCATACTTCGAAACAGAAGGAACACTGAACTTATCTATGAGAACCACGGAGCCGTGCAAGCTGGAAGACTTGCTAGACGATTATATGGCTGACTACCTGGTATCTGACTTTTCGTGCCAACAGTGCAAGTGCACCATGACGATAATTAACAAAAGGCGCATTGTCGTAGACCCAGAAGTCCTAGTCATCGCCTTGAAAAGGTAAGAAGGTTTTTTTGACCGTTGTGATATTTTTCATACAGGGTGAGTTTTTAGTACCGGCTCGGTCGATAACACCACTACTATAGAAGATATCGAAAAAAGTTGTATATAAAAGTTGTAGCCACGGATATGCTCCTTGCTCAGAAAATATTTTGATGTATACAGGGTGATCCATAACTACGTGGTGATGCAAACATGCATTTTTTTAAATGAGACACTATATGTTATTCCATATTCAAATTTTACTAATGATTTCCGTTCTTTGAATATAGGGTATTGTTACATTATACAGGGTATTTTAAAAGTTATGGGGAGTAAGGACCTCGACCTGGTAAGGATGGGCTCGCAGAGCTTCTCTAGTGTTCCTGGTTCGGACGGCCTGTGGTTTTATTATCTGAGAGAGCTCACTCGAACATCTTCCGTGATAGAATCTGTAAAACAGGGATAGGTCAGCCACCCTCCTTCGATGTTCCAGGCTGAGGTTAGGCGTATCGATTAGTCTAATCGCTCTTTTCTGGATAGTGTCTAGAAGCTTTAGAGTGTGCTTCGGAGCGCATCCCCACACATGGGAGCAATACTCCAGCGATGGTCGGATCTGTGCCTTGTAGAGCAGCAGCAGTTGCTCTGGTGTATACAACTTCCTACAGCGGAACAAAGCTCCAAGCTTCTGGGATGCCGTTTTAACAATACTGACGACGTGGTCGTGCCAGGACATGTTATTGTTGATGTTGATTCCCAAAAGCTTGACGGAAGGTGATTCGACTATGGGGTGACCCTCCATTTCCACGGTTGGTAAGCCATCGTGAGACTTCTTTGTAAGTGTTGTTGCCTGAGTTTTTTTGTAGCAAAACCGTTTCCTTTGAGTTCGTTCTTGATTCTCGGAAAACGGAGTTAGATCATTACTTTAGTGCAGCTGTGGCAGCATTGCCACGTTGTGTTGTCCAGGAACTCATGGACGAGCAGAGAAGTGTGGTTTGGCGCATTGTTGTCATGCAGCACCCAAGTAGCAGCGATGTCCTGTCCCCTACACTATTTCTGCTGTACATCAACGAGCTGCTGGAAATAACATCCAATCCAATCTACAGCTTCGCAGATGACAGCACATTAGTGTCGTGCATGGAACCAGGCAAGCCACTAACATTCCAGGAGACGGTACGTCAGCGACATCAGCATGCCTCACAGATCAACGCAGATATCAAAAGAATTGTCGAGTGGGGATTATCAAATAAAGTACATTTCAACGTACAAAAAACTTGTTGTTTCTTGTTGAAGATGTATTTCGGAGTTATGTGGCCCTTCGTGATTGGTTAGTTTATTATTAGATCTTAAACGTAAACAACATTTTGGATAGGTAAATAAGTATCTTTATTACTGTATAGATACATCGTAACACCGGAAGGAGCGATAAAGAAGCATGAAGGTGAAGTTATGTTTCCTGACAATGGACTCAGATTCGGTCGCTCCTTATACAAGCTATATGCTGTCGCCCAGCATGTTGGTGGAATTGCTCACGGCCACTACTTTGCCACTTGTCTTCTCGATCCAGCCAGGTAAGACTAAAATGGACGTTTTTATCTTTCGAAAGATGTTAAAAGAAAAAATCGGCCCAAAAAATATTTTTGCGAACAAATGTCTAAGATAAACTGTCCACAAACTGCATTTTTATATTTTTTTGCTTTTTGAATCCTGACCGTCGGTACCAAATATTTAGTAAAACAATCTTGGGATACGGTCACTTATTATATTTCCAAAATATAAAATTTTACGACGTTTCGAAGCTTCTATTAGGCGTCATCTTCAGGTATTAAAACTGAAATATTTACCTTCCTCCTTCGATATTTAATTGTTAAAAAAAAATTAATTGTAAATGTTAGTCATTTTGTATCTGTTTGACAATTCTGATATTTTATTTTAGTTTTAATACTTGACGCCTAATAGAAGCGTCGAAACGTCGTAAAATTTTATATTTTGGAAATATAATAAGTGACCGTATCCCAAGATTGTTTTACTAAATATTTGCATTTTTATACGTAGATCTCACCTATTTTTTTTGCAAACTTCGTAAATACAAGGAGAATAATGGGGAAAATAACTGTTTTTCAAAGTATTCTTCCTTAAGATCAATTAATTTTATTCGTTCTGTAAAACCAATCTAATGTAACATTTCGATTTTAATGCCGATACCTCATACATATTCATTACCTTCGAGGGACTATATTTGATTCGATACGGTACAAATAAATAAAATGAATAAAATCAATAAAATACATAAAATAAATAAAATAGATAAAATAGATAAAATAGATGAAATAGATGAAATAGATGAAATAGATGAAATAGATGAAATAGATGAAATAGATGAAATAGATGAAATAGATGAAATAGATGAAATAGATGAAATAGATGAAATAGATGAAATAGATGAAATAGATGAAATAGATGAAATAGATGAAATAGATGAAATAGATGAAGTAGATGAAGTAGATGAAATAGATGAAATAGATAAAATAAATAAAATAAATAAAATCCATAAAATACATAAAATAAATAAAATCTTGAAAGTTTAATCTGTCAATTTTACTCCAAAATATAGTGTTCATGCATCAATTTCATTATCACAAGTTTCAATTTTTTGAGTTGGTCCGTTCAAAAAAATAAAAGGGGGGACATTTAGTTGTATACGAATTTTCACTGTATACGGAATTTACACCTTATGCTGTTGGGTAGTGGGAATAAATAAATACTTGTTTCAGAGATGATTGGATTGAATTCAATGACGAAACCATGACTAGAATCAACACCAGACCGTTGCAAGATCCGGTAGCTATGCGTACTAGTGCCGTCGGATTTTTTTACGTACGCCAGGAAACTCTCGATGATCCTATCAAGGATGACTAAATCGAAATTGTGATAATAGGAATAATTACTCATAACAACGGTAAAATCATTCCGATAGAAAACGCAGTATTTTTCTAGTAATATTTCGTCATGTTCCTTCGAAGTGCCTTTAGTCATAATTTTGCTATTTAGCGTCTTGCAAAACATATTTTATAAATGAGGGGGTCAATAATTTACTGTACCACTAACCAATTTCAGACACGGAAAATGATATTTGAAAAGTGATATACACATTGTACCCTATTTAGCGAAAATACAAATGCTTTCAGACGATTTTTTACATAAATGCATACTTTTGAATCTCAAGTACTGTATATTAATTTTTCTTTGGCGCATCTAAATTATGTATCATTCTGAATCATCATCTTGATAGCAGGATGAAACATTATTTTTATTTTATCCATATGGGACAATAATATATCTTAATTAACAAAATTAACAAACATATCACTTATTTTGTCATTCAGTTTTTAGAGTATGTTTGGCAAGGTGCTTTTATTTAAGCTTGAGTTAGTATTATTGGGGTAATAATAAAATAAATATTTAATACAAAGGGTTAGCAGATACCTTTTTTTGTTCCAGTGTAAAATATCATAAAAATTAATGTGAAAAACATTTTATTAAAGTAACTAAATAATTGAGGATACTCATTTTTGGCATCATTTAGAATTATTTGAGAGAGACAGTTATTATTAAAATTATGATAGTAAAACGAATAATTTTTTAGTATGTTTCTCCTGGACTATAAAAATCTTAAAAGAGCTAAAGCTGTCTGCTCATTTTATTTTCAAAATTTTCTTATCAGGCCATTGCAGTGTGCAATAATTGCTGAAATAGCACTACATTCCGGTTCAAATATGCATTTTGGTGTGCCCCAATAATGATATTTATTATTTGAATATTTACTTATCGTTGATTGTTATCAATAATGTTGTCGTATTTTGTAATCGGTTGTCTAAATTATAGATGAAAACTTGATAGAATGCAGATATTTGTTTGGATGACAATTCCAATTATTTCCATAAACATCTTCACTTATAAAATGTTGTATCAATAAATACTTTAAAGACCTTATATAGCAACACAGCATTTTCAAGATTAGGGAATGTATGCTCAAAAATTCATTTTAGGTAAATCTACATGAAACATACAAGAAGTCTTAAAATAATTCAAATTGTCAATCCATGCATTTTCTCAAGTTGTTTGATATCATCTAGCATCAATTAATACTTTGAAGACGTTATGCCACAACATAGCAAGTCCAAGAACTAGGAAATTTATCACGAGAAATAATTGTTTTATTAAAATCTACAGGAAACGTACAAGTCCTAAAAAATTGAATTTTGTCTTTATCTTCTCAAGATCTCTGGTTGGTTTAACTTTCGTAGATAATTCAATATTGTAAACACTTAGACACGATGTATCACGACATAGCCATTGCAATGATATTAAATTCATACAGCAACAAAAACATGGACTAGAGCAGCAGTCTCCAGAAAAATTGCTTTATCATTCTACCTCTCAATAAATATCTCAAGTTCGTATAATTTCTGTTGATATTATCATCCTATCACACTTTGAAGACAACATAACCTAGACGTTCCAAGAATACATATATTCAATCCAAAAAGCAGCAATGTTGACAGACAACTAGCTATACAGGGTTGGGCTAAAGTATGGAACCAAGCAAATATCTTTGAAACGGAAAGGGCGATATTGCTGAAAATTTGCAGGTAGATGTAGTGACATATAATGCATCCGAATACAGTATGTTAGCTATTAATGTACTTCCGGTCTAACCGGAAGTGCCGTCAACTTTTTTAATTTAAATGGGACACCCTGTATATTTTTGCAGATTTTAATACATCTTTTTTTTCCGAATACATCCGTAGTGGGTTTGGTATTAGTCTCTGTAAAAACGGGAAAGATAAAGCTTCTTCATCATTTCAGGTGTTTAAAATGCCGGTCATTCAAAGTCGGTTTTGGCGATCGCGTGAGAACTCACAAAGAAGTGTGTCAACTTTTAATGATTTACGTTCCGACAGGGGCCCTATAACACGTTTGACGGTGACTAAAATTAAAAATACAAAAAAATTACATCAAATGGGAAGACTGCAGACCGTCACAGACGAATTTGTGAGACAAATTTTTTAAGAAACAAATACTAAACCCACTATGGACGTATTCAGAAAAAAAAGATGAATTAAAATCTGCAAAAATATACAGGGTGTCCCATTTAAATTAAAAAAGTTGACGGCACTTCCGGTTAGACCGGAAGTACATTAATAGCTAACATACTGTATTCGGATGCATTATATGTCACTACATCTACCTGCAAATTTTCAGCAATATCGCCCTTTCTGTTTCAAAGATATTTGCTTGGTTCCATACTTTAGCCCAACCCTGTATAATATGACAACATTTTGAATTGAATTTTTTCTCTCGGAATTTTAGTATTTGTTTTTGTTTATTTATTTTGATACTTGGGCTCCAAGTGCAAACAGAGAATTCAGCACAAGCTTGCGAGAATAGTGGTTTCCAACATTTGTTTCACACTTAAATCTTAGTAATAATATAAACAGCAATTTTCAGGAAAGCATAGATATGCTGCTTATAGCATTATTATACAGGGTGAGTCCTAAGTTGATACTTTTCTTTTCAGCTGTATACCGGGTGTCCCAGAATTTCCTTGACACGTGATATTTTCGTAACGAAAAACAGTTCAAGCAAGAACTAAGTGGTACTTTTGAAGGTAGTATACGGTCTATCATACCATGCATTCAAAACATTTTTTTTTGTACGTCAACCACTAAAACTCACCCCCAACTTTTTTTTTCAAACAGCACCCCATAGGTTTTCCTACATAAATGATATCCCCACTTTATTTAAAATCTTGTGGTACCTTTAATTTTATATGCAAACTCATTTTTTCCGTAAAATCATGAGCATAAGACAAACGAAAGTATAATTTGTTTGACGCCTGATATTTATGTAACAAAAACGGATAAAAAAGAAAAGTAAGTGGGTTTTTCAAGGGTAGTGAATGACCTATCATTCCTTGCTTATGAACCATTTTTTTCTTACTTAAACCCCTGGAATCCACCCCTAGCTTGTTCTTTCACATTTCAATCCACAATTTTTCCTGGAAAAATACATTCTTTACTTGAATTTAATTATCGTAGGGCCTTACTTTTTATGCCCCTACTGCAATTTATCGTTAATTTTTTTCGTTTAATCCATGAAATCGTAAGCATAAATTAATTAAAACACATGTGTTGAAAATATTTTTTTATTACCATGAATCAACTAATAAAAAAATGTGACAACAAAACTAAGTACAAAAACGTGAAAAAGTTTTATGGCTACATCGGGCCGCGCCAACCCCGTGTGGAGGGTGTGCCCCGCACACGGGCGCCAAAATTAACAATAAATTGCAGTAGGGGCATAAAAAGTAAGGCACTACGATAATTAAATTTAGGTAAAGAATTAAATTTTTCCAGGCAAAATTGTGGATTGAAATTTGAAAGATCAAGCTAGGGGTGGATTTCAGGGGTTTAAGTAAGAAAAAAATGGTTCATAAGCAAAGAATGATAGGTCATTCCCTACCCTTGAAAAACCCACTTACTTTTCTTTTTTTCCGTTTTTGTTACAAAAATATCAGGCGTCAAACAAATTATCATTTCATTTGTCTTATGCTTACGATTTTACGGAAAAAATAAGTTTGCATATAAAATTAAAGGTACCACAAGATTTTAAATAAAATGGGGATATCATTTATGTAGGAAAACCTATGGGGTGCTATTTGGAAAAAAAAGTTGGGGGTTAGTTTTAAGGGTTGACGTACAAAAAAAATGTTTTGAATGCATGGTATGATAAACCCTATAGTACCTTCAAAAGTACCACTCAGTTCTTGCTTGAACCGTCTTTCGTTACGAAAATATCACGTGTCAAGGAAATTCTGGGACACCCGGTATAAAAAAAACCAACTTTTTCAAATAAGTGTTTTCAAAAAACTGAAAAATAAGCGAGAAACAGCATAAAAAAGTATATGTGGACTTGTATATCAAGACGTATCTAGTCTGTTTATGTTTAGTTTTTGCTCGGACTTTTGACAAAAACCATAGACATTCTACCTGACAGATAGTGCAGTAGTCAGATTTTGTTTGTCTGTTAATTTTAAATTGATAAATTCTGAAGGTGGCACATTATTATCAGACAACTTTTAGGATTTACCAATTTAAAATTAACTATGAAAGTGACTAGTGCACTGATTGACAGATACAATGCCTGATCGATAAGACAAAAATCTGAGTGAAAACTAAACATAAACAGACTAGATACGTCTTGATACACAAGCCCAGATTTACTTTTTTTGATTGTGTATCTCGCATATTTTTCAGTTTTTGGAAAAAGTTATTTGAAAAAGTTGTTTATTTTAGCGACTTGTATACACAGTTGAAAAAAAGTATCAACTTAGGACTCACCCTGTATATAGAAACCAGCTCCTGCATGATCGCTGCTGATTTTTATTCAAAAGATCTGCGTCTCACATAAAGCTCTAAAAAGGTATATTCCACTCATCACAAGCTTGTGCTCCGTCGAAAAATTCGACAAATATATTTTTATAATCATGTCCAACGAACATTTCATTGTTCATAATACTCTGTGGCCTAGGTTACTAGTACTGATTGACAAGTACGATTAGCAAGAACACTGATGACACTCTAGTCTGTGCATGCTGAATTCGTAAATAAACATCTCGTGTTCTGCTATAGATATTTGTTAATCATTTTTCTGTTTGTTTGATGTACAATGTGAAATTTTCAGTAAAAGTTAAAAATAATTACCTTGTTTTAATGCCTAGCACAGCAGCTCAGTGCAGTAACTTCTTCTTGTTCACATCTCCTGCCAGGGGTGCTAAAGAACGTTATACAGGGTGAGTCAAGCTCGGCCTATTGTGACAATTTTTTTTTATGGTCGGCCTCCCGCAAAGGCTGGAAGCCTATGGCGCTGTAGAAGCGCTGCGAGAGGATAAGTGTCGGTTCACGTTAGATTTGAAACGCTGCAGGTTGTAGCCGTCGGGAAACAAATTCCCTGGCAGCTGATTTCACAGCGTCGAAGTTCTCCAAAAGAAGGAATGCTGGAGGAGGCTGGTTCGGGGAGTAAGGACCTCGACCTGGTAAGGATGAGCTCGCAGAGCTTTTCTAGTGTTGCTTCGTTCGGGCGGCCTGTGGTGTTATTATCTGGGAGAGCTCACTCGAACATCTTCCGTGATAGAATCTGTAAAACAGACATAGGTCAGCCACCCTCCTTCGATGTTCCAGGCTGTGGAGGTCCTTTGTGAGGTTAGGCGTATCGGTTAATCTAATTGCTCTTTTCTGGATAGTGTCCAGAAGCTTTAGAGAGTGTTTGGGAGCGCATCCCCACACATGGGAGCAATACTCCAGCGATGGTCGGATCTGTGCCTTGTAGAGCAGCAGCAGTTGCTCTGGTGTATACAACTTCCTACAGCGGAACAAAACTCCAAGCTTCTGGGATGCCGTTTTAGCAATACTGACGACGTGGTGGTGCCAGGACATGTTATTGTTGATGTTGATTCCCTAGAGCTTGACGGAAGGTTATTCGACTATGGGGTGACCCTCCATTTCCACGGTTGGTAAGCCATCGTGAGACTTCTTTGTAAGTGTTGTTGCCTGAGTTTTTTGTACGTTGAACTGTACTTTATTTGCTAATCCCCACTCGACAATTGTTTTGATATCTGCGTTGATCTGTGAGGCATGCTGCTGTCGCCGACGTACCGTCTCCTGGGATGATAGTGGCTTGCCTGGTTCCATGCACGCCACTAATGTGCTGTCATCTGCGAAGCTGTAGATTGGATTGGATGTTATTTCCAGCAGCTCGTTGATGTACAGCAGAAACAGTGTAGGGGATAGGACAGATCCCTGAGGAACACCGGCGTTTATTGAAAATACGTCTGATGAACAGCCCTCGACTACAACAGACAGAGATCGGTCATTCAAAAGGCTATTCAGCCACTGGCGCAGGCCAGGTGGTAGTCCATAAGCAGCAAGCTTGACCAGAAGTCCGTCATGCCACACTCTGTCGAAGGCTTTTGATATGTCAAGTGCAACAACATGGGAATCGCCATGATTGTCGATTGCTCTGTTCCACAAGTGAGTGACGTAGGCAAGGAGGTCACCTGTAGACCTGTGCTTGCAGAAGCCATACTGGCGATCATTTATGATGTTATTGTTGTCCAGGTATTTCAGGAGCTGTGTGTTAATGCCAGTCTCCATAACCTTAGACATGATGCTGAGAAGAGCCACAGGTCTATAATTGGTGGGATCATTTTTTTGCCTTTCTTAGGGATGGGTTGTACGCAGCCAATCTTCCACGAAGCGGGAAACACTCCTTGTTGATACGAAAGTTTGAAGAGTTTGCAAAGAATAGGTGCAAGCTCAGCGGCACAGCGCTTAAGGACAATGGCTGGAATTTGGTCAGGACCAGTAGCTTTATTGGTGACAATGCGATATTTCTGTTCAGAAAAATAACTGTGTGAGTGTACGTCGAGTAGGACTATATTTTTAAAATAAGGACTATACAGCGTATTGATACACCCAAAAGCATGACGTATGAAAGTTGTTTTTTGGAAGGTGGGACTTAAACCATTTAGATGCAAATCATTATTTTTGCTATAAGAAAATATCAGGAAAAAATTGAATACCGCAGCACTTATGGAAGTTAGAAGGCTGTGAATTTTCCATGTGACTAAGCTTGAAATGCGTCAGCTTAGGCTACACAGCATAGAAAACAACCAGCAGAATATCTCTGAGGATTTCCTATACAAAAATGGTTCCCACAGAATTTGACCTTGGGATGATTTTACGGGTGTGAAGTCTGGGTAGAGATGCGAAAGTGAAAATATCGATACCGGTACCAATTCGATATTTTTTAGCAAAGTAGGCGCGTTTGGTTCGTACAGAGAATTTTGCGCAATTGATTATACCCCTCAATAATTATATAATTATTTTCGATATAAAAGTAGCGATACCAGCTTGGAATCGCTCAAAAAATATCTAAGATAAAAATACTCGATATCAGTGCAGAAGTACAAGTATTGAAGTATCGTTAACATCCCTACAAAAAAATCATCCAAAAGAGGGGGATTCGTGTATAATTGCCGCCAACCTGAGATATTGTGCTGATTGGTTACTATGCTGTGTTAGGCTAGACGGTGAAAATTTGTATAATTTTGAGAAATCGGTTGATTAATCAAGGAAACTTCGTATACGATTTATTGTGAAACTTGATATTCCTTATAATGATACAAGGTTGTGAATATTAGTCTCTGCCAGTTTTCATTTAATTTCAAATTCTCAACCAAATCGGTGTTTCTCAATTTCATTACCTATAAGCAACCTAGCAGGCGCAAAATATAAAGAAAAACCTGTTGAGATGGAAGAAAACAACTTACTTAACAGTTAGATACAAAACTAGAGTGAGACAATATAAGGTCTGTTTTTACAGCAATCACAAACTAGTCAGCGTCAATTTGATTGGCCAGTACTAGTCAGAAATAGTTTGACAACTGCAATGGGGAATACTGATTGGCTCTGACTGGTTTGTGATTCTCTGTAAAAACAGACCTATAATAAAAATTCCTTACAACAAATTGACGCTTCGCAGAGAAAAAACAGCGGTAATATATTTAAGGTTAAAGAGAAGCTGAAGGATGACAGAACACAACCTATTAGCTACTGAAATGAGAGATGCACAATTTCCAAAACCGTTAGATATTTTGAAATGGTACTTGCTGGCAGTTTAATATGTTGAAAATTGAATTTCACATTTAATGATATAAAAAAGTAGTTTTCTCAAGTTCTCCAGTACCTATTAGCAAGATCACAGAAAGTGAAGAAATTAAGATCTGTTCAAATTATAAATCATAATTGACCTGGCAGAGAATTAAAATCTGATTTGTCAGTTTTCCTTTTTTGTGATCCGCTAGTATAGATACTGAAAAATTTAAACGGCCCCAGTCAGAGATATCGTTTCTTGTCACTTTTTAGAAATCACCGATTTTTTATACCATTAAATGTGAAATTGTGATATAAATATAAAGGTAATATTAGATTGCCAGGAAAAATCATTGGTAGGTCTCCTTTTGTTTCAAAATTTTTGGACTGTAGATGTCCTTTTGCCCAATGCTGAGTGGAATCACATACTTTCTTTCCGGCCCTGTCAACTGGTCAAAAAATTCCACTTCTTCATTCCTGATTCTTAATCATTCTCTGCAGACAGTGAACTCGACTACAGTCAATAAATACTACATAGTTATTTATAGTTATTTCAAATTGAGCTGTTTGCTGTTTGATTTTTTTTTCAACACTTTAACGCTTAAGAACTTTGGAATGGAGCCAATGGAGGAAACCCTAATTTCAGAGGTAAGTCCAAGCAAGTAAACTTGCGGTCGGTTATAATAAAAAAAATCATCAATATTTTGTTTCTCTACGCCCTTAATTTACCCGGGCTATTTATCTGATTTCCTGGAAAAAATGACCGTTTGGGCGGGAGATTCACATCTTTCAATGTCGTCCATATTTGTGCATTTCATATACATTGTCCATTGTGAATTGTGCTCTTCACCTGACTTTTTGGTGATTTGTAATAATCGTACGAATCAATAAGTGAGACGAGAACTGTTTGCTGTTCCTGAAAATCTAGTAGAAAATGGAAAATCTGGCGCGAACTTATGTGCACGTGAAGGAAAACGATCAAGCTTTGATACTGCGAGATTGAATTTTTCACGGAGGTATATTAGCTTTTAGTGCGTATAAGCAAGATTAAAAATTAGGAAATAATGTTGCAGTTTGTAGAAATGAAATAAATGCATCTACCTATTTCTACAAATATCTTGTGAGTCATGGCCGACTTTACTCACTTGTGAGTGGATATAATAATAAAATATTGCGGGTTAGGTATCACCACTAATATTGGCCAGTTGGAATTTAGCTGATTCTTCTATACAACCTGTTTATTTAAGTAAAATTTTAATTTATCCTATCACGAACACAACTAAACGTTATAATTTATAATATTATACAGAGTACGGATGGCCAACGAGAGGTCCAGTTCTATATTTTGATAATGTCCAACGTCCAGTAAACTTAGTGAGGGCAGATAATCCCTCATATGCATACACCATACAACGTAAAAAAACCTGTTATGATTTTAAAAATATATAATATGCATTTTTGTCATTGCCAGAGAACAAATAGCATTTCTCTCAAGCAGATCCTTTCGGCTTGCAGATGGCCGGCGAGAGGTCCAGTTCTATATTTTGTTGACGTCGACAGCAATCTTAGTGATTTTATAAGAGTTTAGGTTGGTCACCATATTTGACGTTCTCTGTCACTGAGTGTCACTTGTCTTACGGTGAAATTCGAATTGAAATTTTAGATACTAACCCGAAAATAAGTATTTTGAATAGCCCCAAACGAAAAAATAAATAAAATGCAGACTTCTGTGACCCAAAAGTACGAGTCCACACGTAGAGAAGAAAAGTCAGCTCTAAAAGCAGTAAACCGCCATATTTTTAAGTGGTTTTTGGATACCCGTTTCGACCAGAAACTGATTTCATCCTCTGACTTAATAGACAAGATTCGCCTAGTTACAACGATATATGGAGTGAAAATAGATGATCCAAATAAGTTGCTGAATAAGTTTGTGAAGGAAAACAAACTCTATTTGATGGGCTCCGGCAGTGATCGTACTTATCATTGCGACTATGTAAACACCTATGCGTTGGAGCGAATAGCTAAGAGTCATGATGAGTTATTGGATGAACAAAAGGAAGAAGAAGTTGCAATGGAAACTTCTGAAGCCATAGGACACGTTCCCCATAAACCAATAATGTCAGCACTATCAGCAGTAAACCGCGAGGTTTATAAGTGGTTTTTGGAAAGCCGAGCCGACCACAAATTGATTTCTTTCGATGATTTAAAAGAAAAGATTCGCCTAGTATCAAGGATGTATGGAGTGAAAACTAATGATCTAGATAAGTTAGTGGATAAGTTCGTGAAGAGGAACAATCTCTATTTGAAGGACTGTGGGAGAAATCGTAGTTATCATAGCAACTTCGCAGACACATATACAGGGTGAGTTTTTAGTACTCCACTACTGTAGAAGATAGCGAAAAAAGTAATGGTCATTTTTATCTCGAAATCGCTGTCAAATGGACGTATTGTATATCAAAATGTGATGAATCAAAAATTATTTTTTTTACACAGATGGATAAAAAATATCATCTAGTATTAAAATCAGCTATAAAAAAAGCCCACGACGCATATTCGTATACAGGGTGATGTAGAATGCAAAATCCAGATTTTCTCTTTTTTGTAACCCCCAAAATTTTATTACACCAAAGAATTGCTTTTAATATTCTCTTTCATCTTTGTATAGCACTTGTACCTACGTCCATCAGTTTCCGAGATATTTCGATTTTTCGGTAAATTTAGAATATAGCTTATATTTCTGTACTGAAATTTATTTATTTTGAGAAAGTGCTATCGAATTAGTTTTTTATTTAACGAACAACTAAACTAAGGTCATGATAGTATTTGATGAAGTCAAAACTCTGAATCATCGAGATAATAAAGTCAAGTATGCTGAGGAAACAATTTTGAAGGCGTAATGCATAATTATCAAGCAGATTTATCAGGTATGCTTTTAAAAATCGGCGGTTTTTATATCCGACTCAATAATTCCGTACTGTGTGAAAAACCAGCCTTAAAAATTAATTTTTGCGTCGAGGATATTCAGGAGAATCTTTGAGAGATTGCCTACTTGCCTCTAGAATATATCAACTATAAAACAGCAATATCCAGAATGAAAGCGCTCTAAAACTAATGCGTTTGAAATATTTTATTTTAATATTTCATAGCCTACCTGATAGATCAGCTTGATAATTATGCATGACGTCTGTAAAATTGTTTCCTCAGCACACCTGACCTATATTATTTCGTTAATCCAGTGTTTTGACTTGATCAAGTACTATTATGGCCTTATATTTTAGTTGTTCGTTAAGCAAAAATAAAATTTAATAATATTTTCTCAAAATAAATAAATTTTAGTAAACAAATAGAGAAGGTATTTTTAAAATTTGTAGAAAAATCGAAATATCTCAGAAACTAATGAACGCAGCCATAACAAGTGCTATACAAAGATGAAAGAGCATATTAAAAGCAATTTTATGGTATAATAAAATATTGGGGGTCACATTTTAAAAAAGAGAGAAAATCTAGATTTTGCGTTCTACATCACCCTGTATACGAATATGCGTCGCGGGCTTTTTTATCGCCGATTTCAAAACTAGATGATATTTTTTATCCATCCGTGTAAAAAAAATATTTTTGATTCATTACTTTTTGATATATACAGGGTTATTCACGTTATTCGACACGGCGCATTATGGCTAAAGTATTTGATAAACAAGAAAATAATAATTTGGGATGGATAGAGACCCGTAAAGGCTACATCTTAAAAATATTTTCATGTTATACAGGGTGTCCCAAAAACACGAAACGTATCAAAGTTGTTTTTTTAAATGGAACACCCCATATATTATTGCATATTCAGATTCCTTGGAGAATTCTAGTGTGACTTTATGTATCATACATGGTACCTAAAGCGAACCGTTAATGTGTAAATCACCATTTTCGGTATAAGTAGATATCAGGAAAAAATTGAATATCGCAGAGATTACAAAATATGGAAGGCTGTGACTGCCGTATTACTAAGCATAAAATGCGTCAGCTTTGATGAGACTGTCAAATTTAAATTACGTTTGTGCTTGGAGAAATCGGTCGATGAATTAAGGAAACTTCGATCAGCGATAACTTGATTTTTTCAAATGGGAATGCCTAATTTTTTTTATACGGTTAAAAGTAGAATTTGATAACCTTTCTAATATAAGGTTGTGCATATTAATCTCTGGTAGTTTTTATTTAATTTTAAATTTTCAAACAAATCGGCGTTTTTGAATTTGCCTACCTATAACCAACGTAGCAGGCCATTAAATATAAACAAAAACCTGTTCAGGTAGAAGAAAACAACTAACTTAGCTGAAAAATTTACACGAACTAGACTAAAGGGACAAGATTATAAAAATTACTCACAACAAACAAAGTCGAACCAGAAACAACGGCGGTAACATATCTTTGGTCAAAGAGAAGCTGGAGTATGGCAGAAATGAATTTTTTCACGGCCTACTAGCTACTGAAATGTACTACAGATTGGCAATTTCCAAAGCCATTAAAAATTTTGGAATAAATTGAAAACTACTAGAGAATGTTGTAAGCAGCTTATTATTTTCATAATAAAATTTCACATTTAATGATATAAAAAAGTATGCAATTCTGTCAAAACTCAAGTCAAAAGTACCTCTGACTGGAGTTCTGAAAATTCTTCAGTACCTATTAGCAAGGTCGCAGAGAATGAAGAATGAATTAAAATTTGTTCAAATTATAAAACATAACTTAAATGGCAGAACATTTAAATCTGATTTGTCAGTATTCCTTTTTTGCAATATTGCTAATAGATATTGAAAAATAGAAGGGCTCCTGTCAGAGGTATCGACATCGACGCAAATTAGTACTTTTTTACACCATTACATATGATTGATAGTTGCGTGCTGGAGCAACAGTCGCTGGTTGCTTCTGTTTCATATCAGGGTTTTCAATTGTCTTGGAAATTTTTAACCTCTAGTAAATTGCGGTAGCCAGTAGATAGTAAAATATCTATTACTGCCATACTCCAGCTTCCCTTTGACCTTACAGATGTTATCGCAGTTGTTTCTGGGAGAGTTGATTTGTTGTAAGGAATTTGTCCCTTTAGTCTAGGTAGTGTGTATTTTTCTGCTAAGTTAGTTGTTTTCTTCTACCTGAACAGATTTTTGTTTATATTTCATGGCCTGCTACGTTGCTTATAGGTAGGAAAATTGAAAATCGCCGATTTGTTTTAAAATTTGAAATTATATGAAAACTACGAGAGATTGATATTCACAACCTTATATCGTTAGAAAGCTTATCAAGTTCTACGTTTAACCGTATAAAAAAAAATTAGGCATTCCCATTTGAAAAAATCAAGTTACCGCTGATCGAAGTTTCCTTAATTCATCGACCGATTTCTCCAAGCATAAACGTAATTTGAATTTGACAGTCTCATCAAAGCTGATGGGGTGTAGGGGTTGCGCTGGAGAGGTAGTATCTTTTATCAAGGACGGTGGCGCTCAACGATATAATCGGTGAGTGGTCGGCGATAACTGGTCCTCCCAGGGCATCCAATTCTCACTTTTTGGCTCCACGTGCCACACCCTGGTAACTGCATCCACCTGCAGGCTAAACTTAAGTGAGGATAGCCAGATATGGCGAACAGCGTCTGTTCTCCAGGTCAGGGGCGGCTGAAATTACAGTTGAGAAACCAGAAGCGTCTGTACTTCAAAGAAGCGGCTTCAAACGACGTCTGACTCCATGTTAGGGGCGGTCGCAATACAGAAGGAAAACTACAAACCCTTCAGAAGGCAACGGGAAACCACTGAAGTATTATCCCAAGAAAATCACATGGACGAAACTAGAAAAGAATGGCCCTCAGTCTCCGGCAAAACGAGGGTGCTAAGAATCCCCGGAGTCAAAAATATTTGTAAGGACATTTGTAATATTGGAACATGGAATGTACAGAGTATGTACGAGGCTGGGAAACTAGCCAACATAACCCAGGAAATGAACAGACTGAACATATCCATCCTTGGAATAAGCGAGACCTGGTGGCCGGGTTCGGGTGAATGTAACATTGATAATAAAAGGCTGTACTACTCGGGCAACGATGAGAGAGACCACAGAAGAGGTGTGGGGATTATAGTCACCAAAGATATAGCTAAAAGTGTCACTAATTTTGTCCCCCGTTCAGACAGAACAATGCTACTGAAGATCCAGGCGAAACCGCTAAACATCAGCATAATTCAAGTCTACGCCCCAACTCTTGACAAAAATGATGATGAGGTAGACGTATTCTACGGTGAGATTAAGGAACTACTGGGCTTAACCAAACCACATGAAATCATAATAATACAGGGTGATTTCAACGCAAAAATCGGTTCTATAAGGACAGACGAAATCACTGGCTCATATGGACTGGGCGACAGAAATAGTAGAGGAGATCGCTTGGTGCAGTTTTGTCAGGAAGAGAGCTTTAAAATAACAAACACGTGGTTCTCATTACCACCCAGAAGGCTATACACGTGGAAATCGCCACAAGACCGGGCGAATAATATTGTTAGAAACCAAATCGATTTTATCCTGATAAACAAAAGGTTTGGTACATCAATTAAGAGAGTATGTACATATCCTGGCGCCGATGTACCATCGGACCACGTTCTTCTGCTGGCTTCTGTTAAAGGAAAGCTCTCACTTATAAAAAGAGAAAAACCGAAACCACAGGTAGCCGTTGAAAACTTAAAGAATGAAGAGATAAGGTCAACTCTAAGTCAAGAACTTAACGCCCAACTAAAGAAATTACAAGAAACAAGCAAAGATTCTGAAGTCAATGAAATCTGGAACAGATTCAAGTCAAACGTGAACTCTGTAGCCCAAGACAAATTAGGTTACCGAAAATCAACACCTAAGAAAAGATGGATGACAGGAAAAATTCTACAACTGATGGAAGAAAGGCGTAAATATAAAAATACAAACCCTGATCAGTATCGGATTTTGAATTCTAGAATTAGATCTGAAATCAGAAAAGCAAAAGTAAAATTTCTGGAACAGGAATGCCAAGAAATGGAAAGATTACAACAGGCACATGATTCTCATGGAGAGCATAAAAAGCTGAAGGAGGCAGCCGGAATATACAAAACAAGACCGCCCACAGTACTGGTCAATGATAGCAATGAAGTGGTCCTAGAAAAGAAGGAAAAAGAGCAGGTGTGGGAACATTACATACGTGAACTTTTTCGAGACAATGAAAGGAATGATCTAGAACACCAAGAAGAAAGTGAACCACTGAGCGGGCCACCAATAACGAAAGAAGAAATTCGAAGGGCAATACAAGTCTCCAAAACCAATAAGGCAGTTGGCCCAGACGAAATACCCTCAGAAATAATTAAATTAATTGATGAAGACAATTTATCCTTACTGGAAGTTATATTTAACAAAATATACAACGAGGGCAACTATCCTCAGGACTGGTTGAGGTCTACTTTTGTTCCACTGCCCAAAAAGAGAAATGCAAAAAAGTGCAATGAACATCGATTAATAAGTCTTATGAGTCATGCACTAAAAATATTCCTCAAAGTATTGCACCATAGAATATACAGAAAGTGTGAAGCAAATCTGAGAGACACACAATTTGGATTTAGGAGTGGGATGGGGACGAGAGAGGCCCTCTTCAGTGTCCAGGTATTGGTTCAGAACTGCTGCGACGTGAGAAAAGATGTATTTCTATGCTTTATCGATTACGAAAAGGCATTCGATCGGGTCCAACATAAGAAGTTAATTGAGATATTAAAAACGACAGATGTGGATGGCAAGGACATTCGATGCATTCAGAATTTATATTGGCATCAAACGGCGCATATAACAGCGGGAGATATAAAGACACAAGACATACAGATATGCAGGGGAGTCAGACAGGGCTGCATCCTGTCTCCACTACTGTTCAACATGTACTCAGAAGCAATTTTTAATGAAACATTCGAGGATAAGGATATTGGAATTAAGGTAAATGGGGTATACATAAACAATATTCGCTACGCGGACGACTCTGTATTGTTGGCGGACAGCATAGAGGATCTACAACAGATGATTCAACAACTAAATGACACCAGTAAGAATTATGGGTTGAAAATGAACATCACTAAAACAAAGTATATGATAGTAAGCAGAAACAAAACACCACATGCGAACGTGCAACTTGTCGTTGACGGAGAAACTCTGGAACGTGTCATAAGGTACAAATACTTAGGAAGCTGGCTTCATGATGATTGGAGCGTCGACAGAGAGATTAGATCTAGAATAGAAGTGGCCCGTAGCTACTTCTTCAAATTTAAAGGTGTGCTTACAAACAAAGATATAAGCCTAAGACTAAGAATGAGATACGCCAAATGCTACGTATGGTCGGCTCTATTTTATGGCATGGAAACATGGACGCTTAAGGTTGCATCGATAAACAGATTAGAGGCGTTTGAAATGTGGATGTACCGTCGCATGTTGAGAGTTCCGTGGACTGATAGGGTCACGAATGAGGATATCTTGAGAAGAATGGGAAAGGAGAGAGAAATCCTCCAAAGCATAAAAAAGAGAAAAGTGGCTTATTTTGGCCACATAATGAGAAACCCAAAGTACCGACTTTTACAGTTAATCGTTGAAGGAAAAATAGAAGGTAGACGTGGTGTCGGAAGAAAACAGATGTCCTGGCTCAGAAACTTGAGGGATTGGACAGGCCTAAGAACAATTGGAGACCTTGTACACACTGCAACAAACAGGGAAGCGTTTGAAAATGTGATCGCCAACATCCAGTAAGAGTGGATAGGCAGCTGAAGAAGAAGATCAAAGCTGATGCATTTTATGCTTAGTAATACGGCAAAGTCACAGCCTTCCATATTTTGTAATCTCTGCGATATTCAATTTTTTCCTGATATCTACTTATACTGAAAATGGTGATTTACACATCAACGATTCGCTTTAGGTACCATGTATGATACATAAAGTCACACTAAAATTCACCAAGGAATCTGAATATGCAATAATATATGGGGTGTTCCATTCAAAAAAACATAACATTGATACATTTCGTGTTTTTGGGACATCCTGTATAACATGAATATATTTTTAGAATGTAGCCCTTATGGGTATCTATCCATCCGAAATTATTATTTTCTTTTTTATCAAATACTTTAACCATAATACTCCGTGTCGAATAACGTGAATAACCCTGTATACAGTACGTTCATTTGACAGCGATTTGGATATAAAAATGGTCATAACTTTTGAAATACCCTGTATAATGTAAAAATGCCCTATATTGGAAGAACGGAAATCATTAGTAGAATTTGAGTATATAATAATATATAGGGTGTCTCATTTAAAAAAATGCATGTTTGCATCACCACGCAGTTCTGGATCACCCTGTATAAATCAAAATATTATCTGAGCAAGCAGCATATCCGTGACTACAACTTTTATATACAACTTTTTGCGCTATCTTCTATAGTAGTGGTGTTATCGACCGAGCCGGTACTAAAAACTCACCCTGTATGTTTGCGCGGATGGCTAGAAGACAGGCGTATTTGGAAAAACAAAAGGAAGCACTAGAAGCAGTGGACCGCGAGATACTTGATTGGTTTGTGGAGAGCCGTTTTACAGAAAAAATAGTTTTTGTCAAGCAGTTCAGAGCTAAGTTTCACGAACTAGCAAAGCGTTATGGAGTGCAAAATGTGAGGTCATTTGAGTGGCGGGAAAAGTTCTTGAAGAGGCACAATATCTATGCGACGACTTCTGGCAACCACGTTACTTATCGTTGCAGCTACATATACTCTCATATGTTCAAATTATGGTTTAAGGCAAAATGAGACCTGGCCTGGCAGTTATTGATATTTCTTCCGATAGCATCACTTGTAATTATTCTCTTTGTTTGATGTAATAATTTTGCATGTTCAATAAAAGTTATAACTCCAGTTAAGTGTGATGAATCTGAAAATAGTTATACTCTTCAATAAAAGTCAAATGTTGAGACTAAATCATGGGTGCGGTGATAGCTGCTTGGGTAAGTCGTTCCAAACAATTTATTAACCTTTCTAAAAATAGTAAAATTCATTGGCTCAGATGATATCCCACATACTGTCGTCAACTGCAGTTCAAAAGGCGGAGATACACATGCCTGTAGCTGGCACACTGGCATAACAGCTCCTTGCATGTGCCACCTACTGTCATGTGTATACGCTAACTGGCATGCCTCTATCTGGCATGCAAGTAGATAGCACAACATTTGATTTACTGGCATGCACGCTGAAAGAGGGGCGCGGGGGGCTGTAAATCCGGCACGTGTGAACGTACGCGACAGCTAAAAGCATGCCAGTAGCTGCATTTCGCATATGGGTATCTTTTTTTTAATGTTGTCGACAATTTTTTATAATAATTCGTCAAATTTTTGTGGAAGCATTCTTAAATGGTTTCTGTAACCACATTCATCTTCTTGTCGCATTTCTGTAAGAGGATAGCTACTTGCTCCAAAATTTTCCCTTCTACTAATCCAATTTTTCACCCAAATCTGTCTTCTTCTTTTCTTTTTTTTGTCTTATTAACTTAGCCTCACATTTTACACCTAGATGCAATATGATAGTATTTAATTCACCTCGGATATCTTCCATTGCAGTAAAAAGCAATTGACACGCACTGTCTGTTTTGTGAACTGGCATATGTATACGTCTTGGAGAAACTAGCATGCAAGAGCGCAAATTGCATGCAAGTTTGACTTGCAAATGTATCCACAGTGAGCTAGTTACTTGCACATGCCTTTAACTTGCATGCAAGCTACTATTCCGTTTTACAGGCATGTGTATCTCCGCCTTAACGTCAGTTATATGTGATGATTCTGAAAATGTTATACTCTTCAATAAAATTCAAATCTGTAGAACAATTCATGGGTTTGGTGATGGGTGCTTGGGGTAAGTGCTAAGTTGTTCCAAGGATTTTATTAACACATTGTTGGACACTGCTGGCCCGGAGGCTTCGTTATATGGCACCTCAAAACATTTCCATTTTTTTGCGTTTGTAACATGATTTGCGTTTTATCAAAATACTTTAGGGGTATTCATTTTTGACTCTTTTTTTCACTTTTGACGTTTTTGGTGACATTAATTAAGACGGCTATATCCGTCGTGTCATATCTCAGCAGACTTTATGTTCTAGAATGGCAACCACGGCTATAGCCGTCTGATCAGTGTAATCGTAAAACACATCTTGTGGGAAGAAAAGGACAATTTTCGAGACAAAAGCTAAAACAAAAACAACATTTTATTGTATCAAATTTATAAACAAAAACGCATCTCTCAGAATATAGACGGTATAAAAACAAAAAATCGAATTTATTAGCAAACAGGGGTATCTCCGAACAAAACAGAATTTAGGCACAAATTTATGTTTGACGCCACTCTTCAAAGCAGTCTGTACACAAAGCAGGTTTATTTTCACAACCCTTGCCTCTATAGCTAGTTTCTTTGCATTTTCCAGGTTTGAAACGTTGTTTGCATCTAAGAAAATATGATTTTAATTTATGATCCTCTGGTAGGGGCAGCTTCTCTGGAAAATGTCTCACACGTCCACACGTGCTCCGAGTTTTGTATTGATATGAAACAATATATTCTATATGTATAATAGGTGGACGAAGAATATCTGTTTAGGATGAAAATATCTGGTTACCTACCTCCCATCGGTACTGAAAACATGAAAATCAAACAAAAACCCACTTGCAATATGGCAGCTATACACGTGGTCAATGCATCATATTGGAGGTTATGGACGGTTATAGCCGTCGTGCCGTTTTACCCATGCACCTTAAAACATGAATAGTTGGGATAGCGTATAGTGGGTTAGAATTTGGCAATTTCAGAAATGACGAGGTTCACGTTACGGCACTAACATTGCTTTACAAGGCAAGTATACCGACATTCTGACGGTCGTCGCCGTTCTGACGTAACAAGCAGATAACTTTTTGACTGATATAGCCGCCGTGGCGTATCACGATCACTCCCCGCAGACGGCTATAGCCGTTGTGTCCAACAACGTGTTAACATTCCAAAAAAGTAAAGTTCATTGGCTCAGATCATATCCCACACACTCTCGCCCCGTTGCTTAATGTAATTTTGAATGTTTAATAAACACCAACAGGGATCCGAAAACACTTTTCATAAAGTTCACATTTGTAAAATAATTAATGGGTGTGGTGATGGGTGCTTCCGAAAATTCTATTAAACATCCGAAAAAAGTAAAGATTACTGGTAGCTTCTTTGTCTATTTTTTGGTCTACCTATACCTTAGCTCACATTATACGTCTTAGAATTGGCTGTCCAACGTTCTTTTAATCTACATGAAATTTTCCTAACAGGTTTTATTTATCTATATTACATTTTTTACTTTGAAGTCGTCAAAATCGTTTTCGCGGCAAAGTTGGAGCATTCAGTGTTCGGTCCAAGGATAGTTACAAACCCACAAACATACAGGCGAAGCTAATAAAATCGTGTTAAGAAAAAGAACATAGTATACAAAAAAAAAATAAGTTTATTCTTACATACACTATTTACAACTATTTATTTACAGTGAATAAATCTAACAGCAATACTAAGTTACCACATTTGTACCACTTTTTCAATCATTTGTGCCCGAAAAAAATTATTTTCCTAATGAAAAGCAAGTTCAGATTTAAAGTTAATAGTGCACTGTGCCAAAATTGAAAAAAATTAAAAGTAACATGGCTTTCTAGGTCTTCTCTAAAAAAGTATTCTTTCAATAATCCTACATATGCATGCGCTATAGCTGGTATTTGAAAACAAAAAACTAACAGAGTGACAAATTAAAAGCTTATCTTCAATGTTCACATGCTATAACTTCCAAACTTGTAATTTCTTGATTTGCTCATTTTTAATACGCTAAAAATCATCACTCTATTAATTGTTATTAATTTATTGTTTTCTCTTTCCAATAGCGCATTTATAGCAGAAACTCATTATCTGCAATCCTATAATCTACTTATGTAAGTAAAAGAAAATGTAGCAAATGGAGAAAGGAAAATAAGTTATAAGATTGCAATTCAACTTAATTTTTACTTCTTTGGTGTGTATATTGAAAAAATATACATTTGTATGATCCAGTTTTGTAGTAAAAACTTTATAAACATGTAATATACAAATGTTGATACAAAAACAAAAAATGCTTTCAATAGAAAATACTTCTCTTACACGTACTAAGGAATGGTTATCATCTCGTTTTATTTGCAAATTTCAGGTGGTGTTTATAATACAATAGAACAAATTCATGCTTTGTATTATTTATAAGAAACACAATAAACAAGTTATACACAGAGTGACACAGTAACAATAGAAATACAAATCTTGTAGCCATATACTCATTTCTAATAACGATACACAGACATTTGTTTCGTGTCAAATAAAAATTGTAGAGATCTGTCCAGTAATCTTAGGTGGTGGAGAGAGAGAGAGAGAGAGGGGGGGGGTAGGATCATAAGAATAATGTTTTCTATTGTCCTGGTAATATCCAATAATTTCTTTAGCTAGCTTGATTTTTCTTCAAAGCAATGAACTGAAAAAAGTTATCTGTACCTACCTTGAATTTATTGGAGAAATATTACATTTTGTTACATTGTTTTATTAGAGTTATTTTGGTCGTAATCTAGAAGGGGTTTTGACCTTAAACGCTATCTGCGTTTCAAATTTTTTTACAGATAGTCAACAAGCTTTTTAACTAAATCTTGTGGATGTGCAAAAGTTTTTCTTGCTTTTTTTATAAGATTCGAAAATAGCGGGAAGTATATCGAGCATTTACATATATAACACAACTTTAGGAAAACCTTTTATAATATTAAAAATATCTATGACTTGTTGTCCGAGTACAAAATAAGCATTTCAATTAGGTCGTCTGAGCGTGCGAATGGGTGACGAGTCAGTGGAAGCTCGTCAGAGAAGGCTTAGTCTCCTTTTCATTTTTTTTTTAATCGACGAAGCATATTTTATAAGCAGGTACTTTTTCAACTTCATGAATTCTCACTACATACGAATAAAAAACTAATAAAATGAAGCATTTTCGGTTGTTTTCTTGGCGCAATTCACGCCACTGTGTAATCGGCGACACTGCGTTGTGTCTTTTGTGTATGCTAGTACAAAGAACTTGACATCATCTCACAACCATTTCTATTGGGAAAAAAGGGCTATTGGCGAACACCCACTTAAATAAAATGCGCATTGATAGCTACACACGTTTATGAATTTTTAATATATTATATTTATATAGCCTCCTCTCGATCATGGCCGACTCTACTCACTAGGCCGGTGCATTGAAATATGGCAACACTGAATCGAGGACCGAGCTTTTATTTGTTGTTAAGTCATTAGTGTAATCTTCCAGAGCAAAAAAGGAGATTGGAAGGTGATTTTTAATCTGTTTCTGATTATTTACCTGCACAAACGAAACTATAAAGATAAAAAGATGCCTGCAAAGTGTGTAGTACCAAGTTGCACTAGCAATTGTAATAAAGGACATACCAACCATAACATTCCAGAGTAAACAAGAAGAGTGGAAGGTGATTTTTAATGTGTTTGTAATTATTTATCTCCACAAACGAAACTATAAAGATAAACAGATGCCTGCAAAGTGTGTAGTACCAGGTTGCACTAGCAATTGTGCTTCCAATAAGGGACATAAACAGAAGTGGGTGAACGGTATTCCTCGTATGGGCTGGTTATATTTATAAGAATAAAGACAAAGGATAAGACCTATTTTAAAGCACAATGTGGTACCTACAGTGTTTTCTGGACCTCCCAAATATCACAGAAAAATACAGTTAATATAACTCATCTGGGCATGCATCTGGGCATACCTACGAAAAGATTTGATAGTGAAAGGGAATCAAGACCAGCAAGAATGGCTTCACAGTGACCTAATAGTAAATTTTTCTAGCTCAAGTGACAATTTACAAAGTAAATTGAGTGTTCATTTGAGTAGAAGTGGCAGCAGGAAACAGGTTGCGTTTATTTTTATTTTGTAGTGTTTGACTACGATGAACCAGACACCAGATGTAAGTGGTATTAGTAGTAGTAGTTCTAAAAAGTATTTTTCTTAATTTATTAACCGAGATGAACTCTAATACATATAAAATGTAATAATTATTCTGAAACTATAGGCCCACTATTTGACAGCTAAGCTACGTTGCCACATCTAAGGCTCCGGCCTAGTTTGATCAAACTTCACGAGCCGCCGCTGAATGTGACGAGTGGTCCAGTTCTATATTTTGCTACCGTAATCCTAGTGACTTTGGAGAGTTTAGGCTTCTCCCCGTTCTTTTGGTTTAGGTTGGCACGCAAGTTGACGTCTGTTGGAGTTGACACTACATGAGATTCGAAATTCGAATTAAAACTTTGTTACTCATCAGCAAAAAACGAAAATGAATTCCGAACACTTGTTCTGGAACTTTCCAGATCTGCCGATAAAATCAGAACTCACAGCAGTAAACCAGGATGTGTATATATGGTTTTTAGAGACCAGTGCTCAAAACATCCAGATTTTAAAATGTGATTTAAAAGCCAGGTTTGTCGAAGTAACAACGTCACATGGATTGATGATTGAGGATTTAGAGGAGTTGCTAGAAAAATTCTTGAAGGAGTATAAAATCTATTTGATGGGCCCCGTCTACTACCGTACTTATCATTCCGACTATGCAACCACATATCAGCAGCAGATGTTGGATATACAACACGCCAGGGTAGTAGAAGACCTGAGGTATTTAGAAGAGTGCCAGAATCATGCAGTTGCTCATTCTTCTAGTTCTCATTTACCAGGCGATCTGTGGAAGCACCAGAGTCTTACAGATGCTTATTCTTCACTTCCTAGTTCACCAGTCAGATCGGCGGAATCCTCTGAATCTGAATCCGAATCTGAATCTGAATGAAAATTGTAATTTTATCTCAGTTTTTAATGTTATTTATTTATTTATTTTATTTTAACGACTATTTGGGCGAAATTCACCCTAAGGCTATTCTTACATTTTATCCATATATTCAAGTTGATTCACATTCCACACGCCTATTTGAGTTTACTCTAGCGGACGAATTCGTGAACTGTAACCATTTCTCTCTGTAATTGTAGTAATAATTTTTCTTTCATATCTCAATAAAACATCTTTTAACCAGTAAAATCCCAATTTTAATGCCCTCTGAAAATCTTAATCACAGCATAATAAACAACCAGCACAATATCTCTGAGGATTTCCTATATAAAAATGGTTCCCACAAAATTTGACCTTGGTGAGGGTTTATGGATGATTTTACGGCTGTGAAGTTTGGGTAGAGATGCGAAAATGAAAATATCGATACCGGTACCAACTCGACATTTTTTAGCCAAATAGGCGCGTTTGGTTCGTAGAGAGCATTTTGTGCAACTGATTACACCCCTCAGTAATTATATAATTATTTTCGATACCGATACAAAAGTATCGATACCAGCTTGTAATGCCTTAAAAAGTATCGATGACAAAAATACTCGATATTAGTGCAGAAGTATCGAAGCACCGTTTCCATCCCTACAAAAAACCCATCTAAAAGTGGGGATGCGTGTGTAATTTCCGCCAACTTAAGTTATTGTGTTGGTTGTTTATTATGCTGTGATCTTAATATGTAGTCATTGCCATGGGTGTGGTCGTGTGGGTGGACCTGGGGGGGGGGGATCGTGCGACTTTCCAACCCGCAGTCTCGAAGACCGCCGAAGGTTTCCGCTTATTATCCGATGTTTCCGCAATGGCGCCAAATTTAAATCTAAAGGCGCGTTTTCACGGGTCGATCTGGGTTTAACAATTCGGATCGTTCGACCATAATTCGATCCGTGCTGAAATCAAAAAGGTTTACACGACAGGAACATTATTATATGTCGTCAGGTTCAGAACCACTCTTCAGTGATATCAGTACTTTGGTCAATTCACGATTGTATGTTGTTCTAATGTTTTTGATTTTATTTTTCAAGTCACTTTCGGACATTTTAGGTTTATTCACATGTTTTAGAATTGCTTGCATTGCTGCTTGTCTTGCCTGTAGATTGCGATAAAGCTCGGTTTGCGGATTCCATAATAAATCATAGTTTTGATAAGTATCCAAAAATCTTGCCATGTTCGCATCTGACCACTTTTGGGGATAGATGTGGAAGGTTATTTGTAACTAAAAAATAATAGATTTGGCGAACAAATTGCAAAAGAAAACTCTGAGTAGTCCAATAAATAGTAAAATTTATCATAAAAAAATAAAAATTAAAAAAACTAAAAGTAAAAAAAAATCTTTGGTCCTAGAGATTACTGTATAAAGAGCAAATGTGGTACATATACCTATCACTGTGCTTTAAATTAGTTGTAAAGGATTATTAGTGAACAAGTTACAAGCTGTCTCTAATAATACAAATAATACAAACGTAATATATAAGAAATGTGGACTCTGCTCGTTACCCTTTGCACCAGCTTTCCCTCATATTAGATATACTTATGTAAAAAAATGGAATGCCTCAAAAAAAGTCTCAATTTTAATTAAACATATGCATGATACCCAAAATGAAATTCAACCCTCACTAGCTAAATTTTCTGGGTTCAATACTGGACAAGTAATGCCAATAAAAAGGAAATTTTGAGTAAAGGACTTTCTAGACTTTTCTACACATAGCATAAAAGTAGAAAACATTTCTAAAAAGATTATATATTGCTGGATCTGGATGGTGAATGCAGAAAATGAAAACACCACGAAAACACCACGAAATTCTTCCAAAACAACACACATGTTGAAAGTTGCACGCAAGTCCCAAAAATTGCGGTTAGCTATACATATGTTTGAGTTGACACTACACAGATGAGGGATATTTGAATTTTAATCTTTCTCTGTGTCTAATGCTATTTCAAATCATCAATAAGGTTTCTTATGCCTAACCAGTAAAATGTCATTTTAATACTCTCTTTAAATAGTAATAAAAGTCATATGTGTCATGTGCGTGATGGGGGCACTTTTGGGGGGTGAAAGGTCCTATTAATCTCTCAAAAAGTCAAGTTTATTGTCTCACACTGTCGTCTTTTATACTTTAATGCAAAATCGGTTTATTTTTGCACTAATTACAAAAAACGTCTGTTCTTATTTGTCCGACAACACAAGTTTGAATTTTTGCATTTAATTTTATTTTTTTTTAATTTATTTGTATTAAAGAATTACAAATATTTCCACCTCGAAAGCAGGTGAGGATAGGTATGTATGCAGACTATAATTTAGCTTATCAATGCGTTGGAGCACCGAGGCAAAATCTACGCCTCAATTTTTTTCTAGTTTATGTATATTTTTCAACACGAATATTTTTTGTGTACCAAATACGTCCCTCAAACTACATGCAGAGATTTCTCGTTCGTTACCACAAGATAGCGAAGATACTTGAATATTAATTAAGGTAAGAAAAGTATAAATCTACAAATTTAGAAGTCTTCATTAATTTCATCCAATTAACGGTCTAGTAAATCTTATGGCGAGACTGTGTTCTAGACATCAGGGAAAATACCAATAATATCACATACACTTGCAATCAGTGTTTTCATTAAGCAAGAATGATCAATGGTCAATGACAAGGTGGACGATGATTTGTTTTTAATTAGAATTTTTGGACTACTGAACAGTTGTCAAATGCCAAAATACTAGATTGTGATACGACACCAGTCGCTCAATTATTTTACAACATATATCCGTATATTTATCACTGGAATCCTGTCCGGACATTTATTTTTCACTATTATTCTCAAACAAAAGTCCTGGCCTTGAGTAGGTATATTGTTAAATTATACATACTGCAAAACTCTTATGAGATTATTTCTTAGTAAATAAGAAATCGATATTCAATAGACAAATACTTGAATATCTATTTTTCCTCTGTCACTCTGTACTCTAACACTCAGTAAAAATAGCAACATTAGCATTTTTCGTTAATATAAAGATCAATCCACTTGTGATGTGTATGACAGGGTTACTATGCCATCATCTCACTTGAATTTACGTTATTCAAGTTAGAGATGAGAATAATTTATTCTTCGGGTGTTATGGGTGTTCCACACAGATCTCTTTTGAGCCTGTTGTTGAAGAGTGGCAAAAGAATTACAAACATTAAATATCAAAACCTTGGACAATGAAAGAAAAGCAAAAGTAATTAGAGGATCCTGACGAAGTAGGAGAAACCAGAAATCCAAACATTCGTGAAAGAAAAACTGGCTGGAAAAAGATCAAGAGTAGGACAAACACAATCGTCTATTCCATGAATAAAGCGACAGAATTTGACAGACATGAAATGTTAAAATATAAGGAATTGCCTAGATGATGATAATTATGATCCTTTTAAATGTATTTTATGATACGCTCTTGAAGATCGACTTGCTACCAGAACCTGAAAGATATCAGTGGCTGACATGATAAGGAAATGTCTATACATGAAGATACAACCCTTATTGCTGCTTCTCAGGAAGAACTAGTAGCTCTATTAGACGTTTTAGAACAACACAGTGCAGCTTATGGTCTCGGTATTAACTACAACAAGACCAAGGTTATTATCGTAGATAAAGAGCATCAATCATCGAGAAGTAAAGTCAATAGGCCGTTGTGAGGTAGTTCAAAGTTTTGTGTACCTCGGTTCTTTGATCGAAAATTCAGGTAGCTGTGAGAATGACATTCGACGGCGCATTCAACAGGCACGGGTGGCCATGACAAAGCTTACTAAAATATGGCGTGACCATAATATCACTTAAGCTACCAAAATGTCACTGGTTCAGTCTCTTGTGTTCTCCATATTTTTGTATGCCTCGGAAACTTGGACTGTTAAAAAGGCAGATCGAGCTCGCATAGATGCTTTTGAAATGTGGACGTGGAGGAGAATGCTGAGAACTCCTTATACCGCCCATCGAACTAATGTTTCCATATTGGATGAGCTCGGTAATCCAAAGAGACTATCCTCCATTGTGTCGATGAGAATGCTTACATTCTTTGGACATATTCACAGAAGCGATAATATGGAGAAACTTGTAGTTCAGGGTCACGCCCCGAGTGGGCGGCGCCGTGGCCGTTCCCCTACACGCTGGGTGGATACGACGAAACAGTTGCTAGATATGAGTATCAAGAGCGCCACTGAACTGACAGTAAATCGCGAACGATGGCGAGCTACAGTTCTCAAAACTATTGATAATATTCGTGTCGGCAATACTCTAGCTCCGACTTAATGCATTTTACGAGTTCACAACATGTCTGTTAAGACATTGTGACTATGATGATGATACATGAAGATGATGGTGCTAAGATCGAGATGCTATCCAGAGTTGGTCAAATATACGACTTCAGGACTACCAGAATCATCGCATCAATGCCAGAAAAACAACACAAGTAGTGAAGAAAGATGTGAGTGAGCTACTTAGAAAGGAAGGGAAGTTTTGGAAAAAAGAAAAATGGGGACAACATTCCAAAAGATCCTTCTATAACCTATTAGATTCTAGTCTATGGACGTCCAGATATTATATATATATTAGACTTAACGCACGGTGAAGCAATGAGATAATGACATATATTTCAATTCTTAACCTTAAAAATCGGACCAGCCGTATATTATGTTTCAACATACTGAAATTACATGTCATACACACCACGCGTAGTTTAGGTACGTAAAGTCAAATTGAACACAACTTCGGTTAAAAATTATGTCTATGTATAACTACAACATAGTTTATGAGAGATTGTCGAGTTAAACCACTGATTCATAATACTGGATGGATGTATGAAACTTGTTCAAAAATACGTTGGATGTTGAGATGTTTTTCGAAGAACCTGTGTGACCACAGGGCGTCACTTTCATAGTCGAAGGATTTAATGATAATTGGAGAAGGTCAAGAGTTTTCAGAAGTTACCAGGAGTTTTGGAAATCCTGTGGTCTAGTGATACAGATCAGTGGTACTTTTCGTTTAAATTTTGTGCATAACAATCCTTCTAAAATGTACCTGGCCAGTCAACAGCTTTGTTTTGTTAAAGGCTTTATGAGTAAGGTTTTTAAAAATATTGTTATAGCTTCGGAGACACAAAGAGGCTCGAGCCCCAGAACTTTGTGTCAGTTGGCCCACATGCCTTTGAACTGTGAACTTTGAATTTTTATACAGCAATACCTTCTGGCCTGTCAACAGATTCTGACATTTTTGTATGCGATCATGTTTTAAACAATTGCTTTCGCTGCTGTGGTTATTCCAGATAGCTCGAGTTCAGTTTTCTTCAATAAAACCTTCGTTGGCTATGAGAATGGTTTAAAACAATTTTGAGTGACTACTCATAAAATGGCAGCTGAAACTGATATTATATAAAGTGAATAAACAGAAAACAATTGGAAAGTGTTTGCTAAAATATCTGCGATATCATAGATTGATCCAACTTCCAACATATGTGTGAACATATTCCAAAAACGACGAAACAAGTAGATATAGAGATGTTCATTAGACATGCCCAGTTTTGATTCTTAAAAATACGTACATATTAATTAAATCCATCGGAGTATTTTGTTCAGGCTTCGATAGTGAGAGAATTTGACTAAAAAACATAATAATAGCTGACACATGTTAAATTTACGACATTAGTGCAATGACTGGTAACCATAGTTCAACAAATAGAACAAATATGTAACATGCAAACTAGAAATGAGAGTATATGGATAAATTATCAATTATAATACAGCCAATTAATGCCCTCTAAGGAAAAACGGTAAATACTATCAAAAAAAAAACAGGATAAAACTGAGATCAAGTGTCTGGATATAAGGGGTTGTTTTATTCAACAAGTACTTTATTGCTTGTGTTAGCTAATGACAATTACACTATTGATTAAGCATGTGTCAGCTACAAGTGGAGTTTGATCATTCAACCAACAACTCTATCATAGTCTTAAATTTTCCGTAAACACTAACCTCCAAAGTCAACAACATTGAGGAAATAGAAAGAGTACAATACTTCAGTCACAACAAAAACTTGATAGGATTGTACGCTTTCACATATTGCTCTCATGATGTCAAAAATATTTACGTATTCCTACCATATCCTAGTCCTTTCTAAACATCAAGGTCAACAATACTGAGGACTTCAGCCCCAACAAAAAACTTTATAGGATTCATACACACTTCAAGCTGTTAAAAAAAAGTTTACGTATTACTACCATATCCCACATTTCTGGCAGTAGGTACCTATAGAACACAGTTATTGTCTTTTCATAAAATTTTGTTTTCGTATACCTAAATATAACATTATTCACTAATGCATGCAGAGATCTATAACACAATTAGCAATAAGTAACTAGGGTTTCCAATTATCGGGATCCCGCTTCCAGATTCCAGGATAAAGATCCGGATCCCGGGATTTCGAGATTAACCCCAATATTTTTATCTCCAACACTAGTAACAGCAGTGATAAAATGCAAAAATATAGTAAACAAAATTAAGTTTTTATTAAAAAACACATCTTATTTTTAAAGAGTAAATATCGCAAATCAAATCAACTTTGTTTACAAAACATGAAATTAGGAACAGGTACTGAAAGCAAAAAAATAGAAATAAAAGTTTCATTTGAATTTGCAATTAGAAAACATCTGCGATTTACTTAGTCATAATAAAATATGACCTTAGAAAACCCAAGAGCCTTTTAAGCGCGATCTAAGCTCTTTCACAGATAAAACAGCTGAAAAAAATGCTCTTTCAGCGTCCATACTCGTACGTGCATGAGCTTTTTTTTGCTCGCAAAATGTTACGCCACTGTGGTAGGCCCCGGGTAGTTCCTTGCAAGACAATAAAAAGGCGTAACGCAGACTAAATGTTCATTTAAAGAAATCGAGATTATCGGGATCCTATTTTATTGATGCCAGGATCTTCGGGACCAACAAATTTCCAAGATCCCGAGATTTCGGGATCCCGAATTGGAAACCCTATAAGTAACTGTGCATGCGGTATATTCGTCCGTCTTTTTTGGATCAACTTTTCCAATGTTACACCTCAGTGATTGAAACGCAAGGTAGTTGGTCCCTAGTTAATTCGCGTCGCACTGATCGCCAGTCAGTATTATCATTGATTAACATATAAATATGTTAATCAATGGTATTACACAATGCAATATCAAGATCGATACCAACTAAGATCGCATGATCCAGTGGCGTACACACGGGGGGTGTCAGGGTTCGAACCCCCCCCCTCATGGTCTTGGATTATTAGCTAAAACTATTCGAAACTTCCTATTCTCAATGATTTGGCGTTCTTAAATATTCATTGTGCTATTCCAGTTCCTCCAGAAGCAGTTTTAGAACAGTCTTCTAATCAATGATCAAAGAATGAATATATATTAATAACACTATTACATTGTGCATTACTGTAACCCCCCCTTCAGATTAAGCTGTGTACGCCACTGGCACGATAACTTATTAATGAATGATTATTGGAATTCGAAAACAGTGAGTTTTATGTTTATTCTTCAAATCACACATCAGCAAGTTTTGGAGGCTTCAAAAGATACCTTTACATTTCATCCATAAACAATACGCAGCAAAAACAAAAAAAAAAAAACATGAAAGGTGGCCAGTCAATCATTGTCCTGGTGATTGAAAAACGCGATCTCTAGCTATAGGCATATCTATCAAGTGATGCCGAATAGTTTCGAACTGCTTAGTAATTATATATTTTTAAACTTGTCAATTTGGGTCTAGATCAAGACCCAGTATTGTACGCTATCAAACAAGAAGTGCCCAAGCCAACACCAGGTTCTAATGAACAACCAGGTTCTGCCAAGGAGTCACTCATTCAAGCTGTTAGGAGTCAACATTACAGAAAATCTGATCTGGCACGAACACGTCGCGTCAATTGCAACAGCTGCTGGTAAAAAGCTTGGGTACCTATTTAGAGCCAGAAAGTATTTCTCACCATGTAACCTCCTCACGCTATATAAAGCCCAGATAAGACCTTGCCTGGAGTATTGCTCTCATGTCTGGGGAACTGCTGCCCCTACTACCCTGTCTATACTAGATGCCGTCCAGAGAAGGGCAATTCGACTAATTGGCGATCCGGCCTTAACGCGCCACCTTCAGTCACTTTCTCACCGGCGTCTTGTTGGTGACCTCTCACTCTTCTACCGATATTCCAGCGGAATCTGCTCCTCTGAGCTATCCTCTATCGTTCCGCCGCTCACTGCTCCTATCAGATGTACCCGTGCGACCGCTGTATCTCATCCTAAGACGGTCGTTCTTCATACATCAAGAACAGAGCGGTACAGTCGCACATTTATTCCCAGGGTGTCCAAGGCTTGGAATGGACTGCCAGAAGAAGTATTCATTGGGCCTGCGGGTATTGGCCCATTCAAATCTCGCGTTAACAAACTTCCCCTAACATAACCCTTTCACAGTAGCCGCGGTACTCTGGTATTTAGGCTCTGCCTGCGCGGTCTGCTCAGTTATAAAAAAAAATCATGCAGATCATATTATGGGTTAACACCACATTTTTATAGAATCACGTTATATTGAAATCAAGCATTTTTATGGTAAATGTTACTTAATTAATGATGATTTCTCAGTAGCTATCATCACTAATTAATGTTACAACATTTCTAGCTTTAACGAAGAACATTTATGGTAACGCTATTATTAAATCCATCTTCAGCAAACGAGAAACAACCTGAGATATATCGAGAGTATCTTCTTTGAATGGATAATTTTTCACAAGTGGAAAAATATATGACAAAATATAGACTGCTATCGGAAATTTGGACTATTTTTATATTCACTGTTTTTTTTCTTCAAAATCTTTCTACACCGGTTTCAACAACTGTTCAAATGACGCGCGAACACAATCATTACTTTTTCAATACCTTCACAGTTGAAGCAAGTAATCGATTGCCACTCAACATCTCATTCAATGATGGGTTCCAATCATTTTTCATTATATCTCGTGAATAATGACCATATTTAGTAGGTAGTATGACGTGGCTCTAAACATCAAACCACTGAAATGCCAGTGATTGATTTCAGTTTTGAAATATTCTCGGTATCGTAAGAAATGATAGTTGAGTGCCATTGAAACACTATTGAATCTTCCTCCTTTGGATCTGGTAATTCAAGGGGAAGCTAGAAAAACTGGGTTCCGTTTCTGGAGTCAGGGTAGCTGGACTATGAATCCAGGCAAAGGACATTCGATGATTCTAGCAGAGTTGCATGAGGATAGTCCTATTTTGTTGGCGAGGAGCGATATAGTTTCCTACGCATCGCTTCAATCGCAAATTTACGGTGGTGTTTCCATCAAGGGAAGAGTGGGAGTCTAGGGAAAGACAGCTCATCGAAGGAGGAGGACAAGTCTGGTACACAGACGGTTCACTCGCTAGAGAGGGCTCGGGCTCGGGAGTCTACGGACCACATACAAGGCTTTCACTCAGCCTTAGGACTATCTGCAAACTTGATTAGGAAAACAACTGGAGGATGGATCCAGAATCAACACTCTCTGAGATGGAACAACATCTCTGGTCATCTCCGTCAAGCTCGGGAACTATTAGCAGGGCCTGCAGAGAGAATAGGACGATTTTGTCTCTCTCTGGATAGGAGTAACTTGAGATTGCTAGTAGGCATATTGACGGGTCAGGCGTCACCTGTTCGTGATGAGGGTGGTCAACGACCCAACGTGCACGTGGTGTGGTGTAGAGGAAGAATCCTCGGCACACATCCTGTGTCGCTGTGAAACCCTGGGTTATCACAGGCAGACTATGCTGGGCTCAAGAACCTTGGAACCAATAGAGATAAAACGGATAGGACCTAAGAATGTACTTGCCTTTGCCAAAAGGGCAGGTCTTAGGAACTAGCGCGGATAGAGGCGCAAAAGGGCCCATCGTGTGGCCTATGCACCAGCCACATTCCGTGCTGGATAGCCTCTGGTCCTTATTCATTCATTCAACCCTAAATAACATTTCTAGAAGCGCGGTCAAAAATAATGACACAATTGCCCCAAATTTTCAAAGCTTGCTGAGTTTGAAAGGCCCTGCTTTAAAAAAATGTACTAAAGTGCCTTGGCAAGCACCATTGAAAGTTGGTGCATTTTTAAAGGTGGGATTCTTCGACTTGGAAGATAAATCTGGCGTACCCAAGGTGATGCCTCATTTCTTCACAAAAGAAATATACAAACTGCAATTGGCACCAATAAAGGATGAATCATATGCTCTTTCTACTACGTCTGAAGGGAAACTTGTCTACTGGAATATAGAAACCCCTCAAGCTGGTAAGAAACTTCTAATAGCACATTTTCCTGAAACTCGCTAAAATTCTAGACTATCGAAAATTAGGGTTTAGCTAGCTAGAACTTGTTCGCCATATTAACAAAAAACGTTACCAAAAAGTCATTGCAAGGATTTGTCTTGAAAGAAAGATGTTTTATGAGAAACATGTTAGATTGTAACTCATGATTTCAGCTATTAAATTCATGTAGATTATATTTTGAGACCCATAACGTACGAGACCATTAAGTCAGCTAGTAATTCAGTAATTTAAACTTGTAACCATTGATCCTACAATGGACTAGTATCATGAAGTTGAAAGTAGCATTTTCGCATGCAGGACGTTGTATGGTATACAAAAATAGTCGCAAAGGAGCATTCAGTTCCTTTTTTTAACTTTTAGTATCTTAATAAAATGGTTTTGAAACCCAGGAACTGAATTTGAAATGCAGTCAACAGTTGCAAAGCGCGGTTTTGATCGCACGGACAGTGTAGCCAAACCTATCCTGATTTAAGTGGCATTACTTTGCCTATTGATAAGTGGTTTTCGTTGAAGCTCATTTTGTATTAATTTCCGATGGTGTCCTTATCAGTTATGCGATTTTTTCGTATGCAGGAAAATGTATGTACGAGAAGCATATCAGTCGTAAGACTGTCCAGTCCTAGGGCCTTACAAGACGCCTTGGTCAAGGCTCTAGAGATTGAAGCTGCCACAAAAGCCACGCGAATGACACGGAGGATACGCTCTGTAGAACAAGATGATGAAACTGAAGTCAGGGCCACATCGTTCGTTCCAACAAGAAGAGGTGGTACCTTCCAAAGAAACCAAGTTCGCAGAAATCCAGATGGAACTGAGAAGTTTGCATGCTGGAGATGTGGGCAGAAGGGGCACCTTATAGTAGGCTGCCGCAAACAGGTAGATAAGATGCAGATGGCTGTAGAAAAAGCAGATGAATAGGCACGATCAACTCAATGAAAGAGCAGTTTGACAGAGCCACGAAGAATTTGCTGGAGAAGAACGAGGAAACTATAGCTAAGCTTCAAGGACAACATAGAGTAGCCATGAGGGAACTTACAGCAGACCAAGATAGGCTGAAGCAGTTGCTTGACCCTCAGAAACGGGAATGTGTGTGTATTAAGAGTAAGTTTGAAAGGGACAAAAAGAATCTGTTGAAGAAAAATGACCAACACGAGGCAGCCTTGAGAAAGGTCAACGAAAAGCACCACAGAGAAGTTTCTGCTTTGAAAAATGAAATCAAGAGATTGAAGGCTTTGGATCAGCCGAAGAAAGCGGAGGATAGATGTGATCAAGTTAAGGACGAAAATGCAAGGCTCAAACAGAAGATTACCCAGCTGGAGGCTGAGAACGCATCCGTAAAGGAATACCTAGACCGCGCGATTGTGCAGGCCAAAAAGACCGCGGTCAAGGAAGACGAGTCAAGGTTGAGAGAAAGGTTAGTGCATCATGAAGCAGAAATCAAGAAGATGAAATCAGATATGACAGATACGCTTGATAGTGTGAGAAAGGTCATGGAAGACTTGTATAAAGCAAGAGATGTGGACAATAAGATGAGGGAGCAACTGGCGAATTTGGAAGATGAGAACGTTCGAATGAAAAAGGAGCTGGAAGACGCTTTGGCTGCAGCAAAGGCTGATAGTTCTGGGCTGAAACAATTGAAGTACGGACATAATAAGATAAATCAGAAGATTGCGGAGATGGAAAGCGAGGTCGATAGTGATAGGCTAAAGAAGAATCCGAACAAAGTCATTGAAAATGGAAACAAAGGTGTATACGGAATATCAGCGATGCAAAATGACGATGTAGATTTGAAGCAGATACTGGCGCAGCTGGAGAGAGAAAACGCGAAGGTAGGGACCCAGCTTAACGTTGCGCTCAAGGACGTGTCATGGGGCTCTGATCAAGCCGCGCAACTCAGGAGTGAGAATGGTAAGCAGAAGATCAGGATTACGCAACTGGAAGACAAACTCAGCAGACTCACTAAGGAACTGGAGAGCAACCTGAGTGACGAGAAGG
This sequence comes from Callosobruchus maculatus, assembly GCA_951848785.1. Taxonomy (NCBI): domain Eukaryota; kingdom Metazoa; phylum Arthropoda; class Insecta; order Coleoptera; family Chrysomelidae; genus Callosobruchus; species Callosobruchus maculatus. Next base: position 628,159 of record CATOUR010000158.1, on the reverse strand, counting down.
GAGTGTCGAGAGTGGACAACCGACAAGACGAAAAGGTGCAACTGAAGAGAATGATACCAGAGCTAGGAAAGAGAATCCTGCTGGTGCTGAAAATGAGAATCGCAAGCTGGGCAAAGAATATCGCAGTTACGAGGTGATCTGGTATGGTCTTGCAACACACGACGGAAGAAAGGGTAGATGTCCGAAGCTACAACGCCATGGAGAGGAACCCTACGTGGTGATGAAGCGCCTCAACGAAATAGTCTACAGGTTACGTACGGAAAGTGGAAAACCGAAGGTCGACTATGCTGATGTCTGTGGTGATACAAGAATCGAAGTTGTTCGTCGAGGACGCCGAACGCTAAGGGGGAAGAATGTAACATACTGTATATTATGGTATTCATGTAAGTAGGCAGATATTGTACGTTCTGAAAAAATAGAGTCCGATCAAAGGACAACCCTGCCGATTTGATTTCGCGCGGATGCGATGCGGATCAGTTACTTGAATCGACACTGTGGTGGCTAGGACCGCAGTGGCTGCTACAGTCACAAGACTGTTGGCCACCCCCTGAATTGAACTGTCAAAATATCATCACAGACTTACCACAGATTAAGACAATCACAGTATGTCACGCATTAGAAGCACAAGTATTTGATTTAGATATATTCAACAGATACTCGTAGTTGACTAAATTACAGCACGTTGTAGCTTATTGTTTTCGTTTTGCAAGCAACTCAAAATTAGCCTCTGGAAACAGAAATTATTCAAAATTTTTATCTGTATCTGAAGTACAGCACGCCATGAATGCTCTGATCAAAATAGTACAACGCCACGAATTTAAACGCGACATTCATGACTTGGAAAATATCGACACAGTGTCCAAGAATAGTAAACTAGTAGTCTGAATCCATTCCTGGATCAATCAGGAATATTTCGTGTTGGTGGTCGATTGGCACACTCAAATTTGTCATGCGATGAAAAACATCCTATATTATTACCGGGTAATCATGCATTTACTAAATTAATCATATTACAAGAACACCAAGTGACTTTACATGGAGGCGCACAAACAGTCTTAGCATCTTTAAGATCTAAATTTTGGCCACTACTCAGGCAAGGCCGGTAATCCGAAAAATTCTTAGAGATTGTATAGTTTGTTTTAAATCGAGACCAAAAAACTTTTTTCCCATCATGGGTAATTTGCCCGCGTCACGTGTCACTGCATGTCGGCCATTTTCAGTATGTGGTATAGACTTTGCTGGACCCTTTATCATTAAAGATGGAACCACACGTAATAAAAAATTAGTAAATACATATGTTGCGCTCTTCATATGTTTTAGCACTAAGGCAATACACCTTGAGTTAGTTGTAAATCTTTCGACTTACGCATTCTGAAATGCTTTAAAACGCTTCTTTGCTCGAAGAGGTATATCTAAACACATTTATAGTGATAACGGGACAAATTTTTTTGGAAGTAATAACTATCTTCGCGAAGTTTACCGCAAACTCTCGCAGCTAAATCAGGATCCCGAATTTCACAGCTTTATATTGAATCAGAAAATAATTTGGAATTTTACTCCACCGCGATCTCCAACGTTTGGTGATATTTGGGAATCATCTATTAAGCTAATGAAATCACATTTAGTAAAAATTGTTGGAAATAGCCACCTAACATATGAATCATTTTACACTGTTTTGACACAAACCGAATCTATCCTTAACTCCTGACCATTATGTCCTCTATCAAATGATCCTAATGACCTCGAGGCACTCAGACCAAGCCATTTTTTGATTGGCTCACGTATTTCGTCAATTGCGGAGGAGGATGTACGGGAAGTACCCGAAAATCGACTAAGGCTCTATTATCGCATGAAGCGGATGGTACAGCATTTCTGGACGAGGTGGTCCCGAGAATATCTGTACAACCTACAATCTCAGAAGGGGAGGTAGGCGCCGTAGGGGGAGAAGCGAAAGTAGGAGGAGGCGCCGTCACGCTGGTGGGCTAAGTGACAGTGATGGCTGCGAGACGGACTACACTGAGGGAAGCGAAGGAACTCCTGTAAGGGAGCATAGAAGGAGAGGAGGTCGCAGAAGGAGAGGAGGTAAAAGAAGACGAGGTCACAGGAGGAGAAGGAGGAGTGCCGATCCTAGCGAAAGTGGCGCCTCTACTGCAGAAGATAGCGGCACTGGAATGTCGTCAGATTCAATGTCTAGTGGCGAACTCAAGTGTGACACAAAACGGTATGCAGACTACGATGATTCTGGCAGGGTGATAGAGGACAAGTGTGAAAAGTCTGCGAACCCAGCTGACAGTGTGAAGATGGTGTGGAGCCAGCGGAAGATCGACAAAAGAGGTGCTCCAGAGAACGAGAGAAAGTGTTCTGGGTGTAATCGTGCCGAATGTGTGTGTTCCAATATGAAGAAATGATATTGTGGATTTTTTGTTAAATTATTTGTGAACCATCGTTTTCGTGCATATTATAATAAATTGTGATTCCAAAAAAAAAAATGGAAGTTTGGGGATCATCAACGACTACAGCCTGGTTCTCTGGTCCTTTTAAAGGACACACACACCCTTGGGAATGGAGAACGGGCAGAATAGCAGAAAGACATTCAGGTACGAACGTTAAGGTCCGTGTCGTCAGCATCCTGACTTCTAGTGGCATCTTAAAACGAGCTGCCAACCGAATCTGCATTTTACCAATCGAGGGAACTTTATAAACCCATCAGCTAAGTTTCCTTTGAAAGCTGGAGCTTTCAAGGCCCCCGGCATGGACGTGCGACTTCAGGAGTTCGTCCACTTGGCAACATAGTAGCAGCCCTGTGGATGCAGCGGGAATTCCAGTGCCAGGGCAGAACCATTGGGCAGCCATTAAAATATCATTAAAATGCTCATTACTTATTCTATATATTTCCTGTTTTGTTATTATTATGAGCGATTCAAGCAATTCACCGAAACACACCAATAAATCAACACAAGTACATTATCCAAATATCGATACAAAACATTATAATCCAATGACAACTTTTTGCTGAACGCTTTCCTCTGAGGATCCACTGCTATCCCTTCTTCAAAGGACTGAAGATAACGGAAGTAATTTCTTGGTAAGTTTCGTTTACGAAATTTCAAATTACGGCATGAGTAGGCAAATCACATATCTACAAAAAATAAATTCAATGAATTATAATTCTTCACTTCAAAAAAGGCCAACTTAAAAAATCTTGCGAAAATAATGTTGTCCAACATACGAGAACCTGGTTTATGAGGTACTTAGGGAAAAACGATAAAGCCATTTTTCCTATTATTCTCTTTTTATTTATAAAATTGAAAATATCTTTGAGGTATAATAAACAAACAAAAAATCGGTACAGTTTAAAATTATGGGAAAATTGAGGTCAAAAATGGAGTGCATTTCTTTAGAACTCGAAGCTTTCTTGATTTTTTCAAATCGTACATTGAAGGTAGACATTTATGTGTAGAATATCGAGGTTATAGGTCTGAAGCTATATTGGCTACATCAAGTTAACCCCAAGGTTCAGTTCTTGAGCCTTTATTGTTCTTCATTTTCATTAACAACATAGTAAATACCTTCAATGTGAGTATTTGCCATATGCTGATGACCAAGCGATTTATAATCATTAATACTGTAGATTATAGTATGAAATTGCAAATACATTTAGACCTTATATGCCAGTGGTATAAGGACAATAATATGTTTCTGAATTTGAGATTGGATGGCAACAAGTTTCAAGCCCATACAGCGATTCCAGAGTCGTATTCGACTTCACGTTGGCATAAATATGATTACAGCTAAAGCGTACAAAAACCTTGGTTTCGGCATCAGAAATAGTAGACAATTCCAAGGGTGTAGCTACGATTTCATTTAGCAAAAACGTAGCAAAGGGCGAGGTTTAGAGAAGCCCCCAAGTCAAGAATTTTTTGACACTGTTTTAAATAAGCGTGTAAGTTAATGTCAGTAATAGTTGATGTTCGCAGAGGTCAGAAGGAGACGTTATCTGTATTTGTAAGACCTTTCTTTATTTACTCTTTAAAGTATTGAAAGTTCAGTCCAAAGGTTGCACGGTACAAAAACGTTTATTATGGAAAACAGTTACTTTTTATATTAGCAGAAAATTTTGTGGTTCTTTGCAAAAACCTTTCAATAGTTCACCAGCTATTTTATCTCAATTTTTGTGTACCAACTTTCTGTGCACACGAATATGTCTGCTCTGCTTAAGGTCTTGTTCCCTAGGCTTTCTTTTATCACATCTTTGTTCCGCCACAGGTTATACCATACTTCGGCTTCATTACACAAAGCTTCCAAATGGTGGTATTAGCAAAAAAAAATGTGATTTCTATTTAATATCAACCAGAGACGTATACAACAAAACTCTCCTGGAGACCCAATCCGGTAGTTGGAACGAGGTTGCAGAAGATGCAGAAGATAGTCTTTCAGTGTAACGCATTAACAACAGGCTCCAATATGCTTGAATCTTAGGCTATCAAACCAAAGCATATAATAAACTCACACAAGGTTAATCAACTAATTCCTATGAACCGTTGACCATAGAACTCTTAACTACATTTTTCGGTTTGATCGGACTCGTAGCTTGTCGTTACTCAAAGCCTGCTATAGAAGGGGGCAGCTGCCCCCCTCTGCCCGTACCTGGCTACGCCCTTAGACAATTCAATAATCCAAAATCCAGTTTTGCTATACTTTTCTTTTGTTACATCTGCCCTTGAGTATTGCTCTATTATTTGGTAACCTGTTTATAATGATCACGTCCATAATATTGAGAGAATGCAACGTCACTTTGTGAAGTATGTATGGTAAAAAGAGGATGATATCTATTCGGAAAGATATATACACAACGATATACTACTGAGTAGATTCAACTCATCAAATTTAGGGAAACGTAGAAGTTATGCTGCTGCTACATCTTTGTGTGATTTGTTTGATTGTCCCTCACTCTTAGAGCAATTTACACATTCCTTATTTACGTACACGTCATCGCGGCGACATTTTGTTCTACTTTTTTTTTCCGAGGACAAATTTGTTGCTATATCCTCCACTATATGTTATGTGCAATGTCTGTGAAAGTGCAAGTGAATGAAGTTGATATGTTCTGTTGCAACAATTCTTAAAAGGCGTTTTTTAACTGTTGGTTGACAGTTACGGTATCGGTTTTGTATAACCCTTTACCATTTCCTGTCTGTTAAATGGAGTAGTCCGTTTGGGCAGTGAATACAATAAATAATTGGGACTGAGCAATAGGCTCAGTACTCAGCATAAGTTGAGGTAAAATGTTTACGCATATTCCACAACAGAAAAACTAATATAATGAGCAAAAACTTACAAAAATAAAACCATCCTCGGTTCCAACCGCCAACCGAGTTCCAAAGTTGTTTCAGACGATAACGTTGATTTGGTCGTTCTGAACATCGAATGTTACTATGATCTTCCACACATAAAATTCAGTTGCCTTGCTGTGGTCTAAAACAACCATGGTTCTCCTATTGAGAACCGCAGCATACGTCATGCCGAATATTTGTTTAGACACATCGTTGGTATCCGACAATGTGTTCCGTCAATAAGCTTAACTTTTGAGGAGTTATACCTGAATCGATTTGCCTTAACTCTGCTGAATAAGTCAGCAGCAGGCATGATTTGAAACTTATTAACAAGCAAGAGAAATCTCGCTTCCAAGCAAAATTATAAACGAAATCTTCAGCAGGAATTTCCACAACGACTGGTTCATAACTTTATTCAAGCACATCCAAGCGATTCGTGAGTAGACATATACAATATACATGTCGAGATATGAAATATACTAGTATCATGATATTTTTGTAATTTTTTTGATGGGGCATATCATGAGAAGTTTGCCATTCTTTTCCCCGATATTTTTGAGCCTGGGATAGCGAGAAAATAAGGAAAATATTTGAATTTTTCTAGTTGCGTGACGTTACGGGACTAAAATCAAATTAGCCAATCAGAAGTCGTAGAGGTGTATTAGGTTGCCACACAATGCCAACTTACCCTCTCTACTAAGTGGAAGCAATTAAAATGTTTGCACGAATAATCGTACAAAGCACTTTGAAACCAAATACCAAACCGCTTTCTCTGTCCTTTTCACCAACTTTCTCAAAAAAATAACCTATACCTTTTTGCTTAGTCGTGAAAATGTTCGTGATCCATTTGGCAGGAACCCATTTATGACAGACCATCGGTAAATAGAAAGACAGCGTAGAAGTTGCTTTTACCTGCCAATATTGCCAATATGAATTTACGATTAAATCCCGCCGTTTTTTGAGCGTCGAGTTGAAATGGAAAGGTTGACAAACTAGATCACGGAACATAGATAAGGTTAACTAAAGTTGATGAAAATCACAATGCAAACGAAACGCAATGTACGATGACAGCACCATCCGATTTATACTGTCATGAATGTATTGTCAACAGTCCACTTTTTTGCCTATGTGAAACGAAAATACAATCACAAGCGATAAAAGAAAAGCACAACGAAAAGATAAAACTTAAACGCAGTAGGAACAGTGTAGGAACGGTAGAATGGTAGAACAAGAACGACGTATATTTGATGATTTACAACAGATTCATAGGATACAAGCGTCAAATCTTAATCACCGTGACAAATGACAGTCTGACATAGTTCTGAGTTCCGCACTAACCTATTGTATGTTCTGTATTCCGCACGGTAATAATAGCTAGTTGTGTTATTGTGTGCTGAAACCTGGGAACTGAATAAGATCGAAATAGATTGATGGCCCTGGAAATAGATTTTTGGAGGAGAAGTTGCCGAATCTCTAGACAGGATCATATTAGACAAGATGTCATAAGAGGGACGATGGGTCTAGAATCTAACATTCTAGACACTAAAAGAGACTCTAAACATCATAATACTCCCCTCACCTATCGTTGTGGGAAGCAAGAACCTAAGAATAATAATAAATATCCAGAGTGGATTTTTTCTGAATTATGACATGCTATAAGTTCTGTTATATTTGTCACATATAACGAGTGAGAGAAATGTTTTGATTTCAGGGTCGCCATTGGAACCAGCGGAGGCCTCCTCAAAATTTGGGATATGACTCACACAACAGATAAACTTGTGTCAATGCAACAGTTGACTCAGAAAATCCACAGCAAGGTAACTTGTGTTGTGTGGCACCCAGATAACGAAAACATAGTGGCTTTTGGTACGCAGGAAGGACGGGAGAGGCGTTATTTATATAATCTTTAGTGTTCATAAATTACCAATGCAAAAAAGTACATGTGCGATTGGAAAATGCTAAACGATAAATAAATTCATCACTTTGTGTATTAGGCATGGTACTGATAAACCTGAGCAATTGCAGTATTATCAAGGTTGATTTGTTTTTTTTAAAGGTGGGATTCTTCGACTTGGAAGATAAATCTGGCGTACCCAAGGTGATGCCTCATTTCTTCACAAAAGAAATATACAAACTGCAATTGGCACCAATAAAGGATGAATCATATGCTCTTTCTACTACGTCTGAAGGGAAACTTGTCTACTGGAATATAGAAACCCCTCAAGCTGGTAAGAAACTTCTAATAGCACATTTTCCTGAAACTCGCTAAAATTCTAGACTATCGAAAATTAGGGTTTAGCTAGCTAGAACTTGTTCGCCATATTAACAAAAAACGTTACCAAAAAGTCATTGCAAGGATCAAATCTTGAAAGAAAGATGTTTTATGAGAAACATATTAGATTGTAACTCATGATTTCAGCTATTAAATTCATGTAGATTATATTTTGAGACCCATAACGTACGAGACCATTAAGTCAGCTAGTAATTCAGTAATTTGAACTTGTAACCATTGATCCTACAATGGACTAGTATCATGAAGTTGAAAGTAGCATTTTCGCATGCAGGACGTTGTATGGTATACAAAAATAGTCGCAAAGGAGCATTCAGATCCTTTTTTTAACTTTTAGTATCTTAATAAAATGGTTTTGAAACCCAGGAACTGAATTTTAAATGCAGCCAACAGTTGCAAAGCGCGGTTTTGATCGCACGGACAGTGTAGCCAAACCTATCCTGATTTAAGTGGCATTACTTTGCCTATTGATAAGTGGTTTTCGTTGAAGCTCATTTTGTATTAATTTCCGATGGTGTCCTTATCAGTTATGCGATTTTTTCGTATGCAGGAAAATGTATGTACGAGAAGCATATCAGTCGTAAGACTGTCCAGTCCTAGGGCCTTACAAGACGCCTTGGTCAAGGCTCTAGAGATTGAAGCTGCCACAAAAGCCACGCGAATGACACGGAGGATACGCTCTGTAGAACAAGATGATGAAACTGAAGTCAGGGCCACATCGTTTGTTCCAACAAGAAGAGGTGGTATCTTCCAAAGAAACCAAGTTCGTAGAAATCCAGATGGAACTGAGAAGTTTGCATGCTGGAGATGTGGGCAGAAGGGGCACCTTAGAGTAGGCTGCCGCATACAGGTAGATAAGATGCAGATGGCTGTAGAAAAAGCAGATGAATATGCAAGCAAAATGAAATCTATGCAAGGCACGATCAACTCAAAGAAAGAGCAGTTTGACAGAGACGCGAAGAATTTGCTGAAGAAGAACGAGGAAACTATAGCTAAGCTTCAAGGACAACATAGAGTAGCCATGAGGGAACTTACAGCAGACCAAGATAGGCTGAAGCAGTTGCTTGACCCTCAGAAACGGGAATGTGTGTGTATTAAGAGTAAGTTTGAAAGGGACAAAAAGAATCTGTTGAAGAAAAATGACCAACACGAGGCAGCCTTGAGAAAGGTCAACGAAAAGCACCACAGAGAAGTTTCTGCTTTGAAAAATGAAATCAAGAGATTGAAGGCTTTGGATCAGCCGAAGAAAGCGGAGGATAGATGTGATCAAGTTAAGGACGAAAATGCAAGGCTCAAACAGAAGATTACCCAGCTGGAGGCTGAGAACGCATCCGTAAAGGAATACCTAGACCGCGCGATTGTGCAGGCCAAAAAGACCGCGGTCAAGGAAGACGAGTCAAGGTTGAGAGAAAGGTTAGTGCATCATGAAGCAGAAATCAAGAAGATGAAATCAGATATGACAGATACGCTTGATAGTGTGAGAAAGGTCATGGAAGACTTGTATAAAGCAAGAGATGTGGACAATAAGATGAGGGAGCAACTGACGAATTTGGAAGATGAGAACGTTCGAATGAAAAAGGAGCTGGAAGACGCTTTGGCTGCAGCAAAGGCTGATAGTTCTGGGCTGAAACAATTGAAGTACGGACATAATAAGATAAATCAGAAGATTGCGGAGATGGAAAGCGAGGTCGATAGTGATAGGCTAAAGAAGAATCCGAACAAAGTCATTGAAAATGGAAACAAAGGTGTATACGGAATATCAGCAATGCAAAATGACGATGTAGATTTGAAGCAGATACTGGCGCAGCTGGAGAGAGAAAACGCGAAGGTAGGGACCCAGCTTAACGTTGCGCTCAAGGACGTGTCATGGGGCTCTGATCAAGCCGCGCAACTCAGGAGCGAGAATGGTAAGCAGAAGATCAGAATTACGCAACTGGAAGACAAACTCAGCAGACTCACTAAGGAACTGGAGAGCAACCTGAGTGACGAGAAGGGAGTGACGAGAGTGGACAACCGATAAGACGAAAAGGTGCAACTGAAGAGAATGATACCAGAGCTAGGAAAGAGAATCCTGCTGGTGCTGAAAATGAGAATCGCAAGCTGGCCAAAGAATATCGCAGTTACGAGGTGATCTGGTATGGTCTTGCAACACACGACGGAAGAAAGGGTAGATGTCCGAAGCTACAACGCCATGGGGAGGATACCCTACGTGGTGATGAAGCGCCTCAACGAAATAGTCTACAGGTTACGTACGGAAAGTGGAAAACCGAAGGTCGACTATGCTGATGTCTGTGGTGATACAAGAATCGAAGTTGTTCGTCGAGGACGCCGAACGCTAAGGGGGGAAGAATGTAACATACTGTATATTATGGTATTCATGTAAGTAGGCAGATATTGTACGTTCTGGGGGGGTCAGCGACCTCTGAGGCCTTGACCTAGATATGAAGGATCGATGACCTCGAGACCTTGACCTCACCCAGAACATACATTCCTTCTAGGGGGTCAAGGCCATCTGATGACCTCATTCATAAACCCTGACCTAGATTAGGAACTTTCACCTGGAAAAATGATCTTGTACTATATACTCTACGTTCTAGGGGTTTTAATATCATGGGGTTGAAGTGGGGCACCCAGAAATAATTTTTTGGGTGAATAGTAGTGCTGCGAAACTGTTATTGTAATGTCGATGTCTAGCGATCAGGGAGTCGAGACTGAAGTTTCGAGAAAAATTAAAACAGTATGTACAAGGGCGAGCGGTTCGAGAGCGGAGAGGAGGATGGAAGTAGGTCATCTGATAAACTGGGTAGATCTGCAGAAGAGTGACATACAACGCAAACCCTATGGAATGCTGGACGTACATAGTGGAACAGGGATTAACGTGAATAATGCATACGTGGAAAGTATCGCAATATTTGAAGCGTACACAAGAGGGATCGAATGGTGTAAGGAAATGTATCAAGAGTTTAACTTTATCGGTAGTAGGGAGAAAGGATCCATAGTATGCGAGCATTGTCTACCACCTGCGAGATATGCATTATTCGGCGTATGCGATACTGCATATGTAAAAAAAATGCATTTGCATGACATTCGTCTAGCAAAGTGTCTGTATTGCGACAAAAGAATAAAGGCCAAATGCGTGAAAGTGTGTCGCAAAATGGCAGAACTATGTATATGTATTAGAGTTGTAAGTTAGAGGAAAGATTGCTATGTAAAGAAGTTTGAAATAAATTCGAAGCTATGTAGCTCATGCATTGTTATTTTAGAAGAGTCGAGGAAGACGGAAGAGTGTTAGAAAAAGCACTTAACTTCTACGTAGATTAAAAGGGTCAAAAGTAAAAAAAGCTTCAAAGCTTAGGGGTAGCAGCTCTCATTTATTCGAGGTGGTGTGAGAAAAAGATAAGGGGAGGCTTTTTGTTGAAAAAATGAAACATGCGGTATAAGAAATAAGAGGGATATTGAGCTCCAGAGTAGAAGTTTTTGTTGTTGTTTCGAACGAGAAGTGATGGAGCTATAAAAAATACGTGATGTAAGTCCGAAAAAATAGGTCATGTTAAGATTTCGAGTGACCGAGAATCAAATTACGTGAAAGTATTGTGTTGAGGTATACGAAAGATTCTTACTGCGTGACGACTATGGTATAGAAAACACCCCTAAAAATATGTATTTAGGCAACATTGGAAAACCCAAAAAGTAATTGAAATCTATAGTAGAAGGGTAACAAGCTTTGTTCTTAGATATACTCTTATGATAATGATATGGGGTAATATAACCTTACAAATAAGCCCACCTACGCAAAGTTTACAAAAATCTCAGTCCTGCAGTTCTGTAATAAAGTGTGAAATAATGTCTTTAGATAAGTGCAATTATTGTTCTCTCTGATCAATTCAAACGACTGTAGAATGGGTAAGTTTACATACAAATGCATAGTTACACAAAATTTGTAAAACGATCACAAGTCTTGCAGATGTGAAGTAAATTATAATGTAAGTGTGTTATATATTGATAAAAGGCGTTAGAGTGAGAGTGGAAAGATTCATGAAAATATATTTTATTTGCTAATGGATATGCATTCACTTATTATTTTATACCCTAAATTACAAACGGATGATAACCAAACATCCTGTTGAATTGGGAGTATCGCCTTAACAAAAATGCTCCTGGCTAGTAACGATCCTTAATTTGTAGTCAAGGGACATCTAATCACAATATGTCCAATTAGATCAGGCCTTGGTTCTCGGGAAGTGTAAAAGCGTAGAATGTCACCCTGTCGCACCTCAGCGCCAATACTGACTTTCTTTATATCACGGAATACGTCCACTTTGTTTGGTATATTGATGCTATCTATAATACCTCCTACAGGAATAATGAAGTTTTTGTCTCCGTCCCCAAATGCATAAAATAAGTCAGCAGATGAAGTAGAGTGCACTGGCAATATGCAATAACTATATAATTTAGATGCCAGACAATCGCTTAAAATGGCGGACGTCTTGCGCTTTGAATGGAATATATGTCGACCAAATTTATCAACAGGCATTGCGACTGTCTGACTGTCAATGGCGAATACTAATATCTACAATATATTTTATAATATTAGATGTGACCTTGTTTAGTTCTGTGTAGATCTACAATCTGAATCTTGAAAAGTGGTATTGATATTGTATTGATAAACCTAGCCAAACTTACGAAACCTGATCAAATCTAGCCAAACCTAACCATTCCTAACCTAACTCCTAATGAAACGTGATCAAACCTAACCTAGATAAGCGAACTTGACCTTGAAATACAGCCTTGGCCTAGACTTGGAGCATTGGCTTGGACTTTCAGCCTTGACCTAGATGCGAAGTACTGAATCGGTCAAGGTAGTCATGATGTACCGTTAGTGTGGTGTGTATAAACGCGCTTCGAGATGCATGAAGCAGTATCAACACAGTCGCCGGTACGAAAGGTGAGTCAAGATGTCAAGTAGCGTGTGTTTGTGCTTTTTAATAATAATAATAATAATAATAATATTATTATTATTAATCCAGCCGGCAACCTTCGCAGGTGCATCCTCAGGAGGCAATTTGGACGGCTGCCTCCGGAAATGTCGTCTGGGGGCCCTAAGGCCAACCACCTGACGGGCCCTATCTTCGGGTTCGACCACCCCGGAAGAAAAGCACCCACACCGAGCCGGTTTCGGAAGCCGGCGTTGGGCAAGGTGGCGGTGCTTCGAATTGCCCTGTTGACGACCCCCGCAATGACATGGACCGTTTTAGGTGGACGACGGAGCTCAAGGATGACCTACTGAGCTGCTACGAGAGCAGTAGCCCGCGCCGTAGGGGATACATGTCCCGCATGTATGAGAGGTGGTGTGAAATGCACCCAGAGCATAGCACGCTTACCTCTCAGAATTTGCGAGATTATGTATCGTACCTCCGGAGGCAGGGATATGTTCGTGCTCCAGCTCAGCCTGCCCCTTCGGCGGACGGAAGGCCTGTTAACCAGGCTGAAAGTTCGCCGGTAAGGCCCGCTGAGAGGGAAATCGACCAAGTCGTCTCACCTGGGGATTTCAGAGACCGAAGGGCCTTGCATAACAACGGAAGGTCCTTGAAGCTGGCAGATTTAAAGAGAGAGGATGAGGTGGTTGGTGAACGTCTATCGGAGGCCTCTGACATTTGGAGCATCAATTGCGAAATTTACGCTGCGGCTCTGAGGCTAGCTAGACAGGGGAGAGTGAGAGACTCTCCTGTTGAGAGAGCACAGAGACGGGTGCGCCAAATGGAAGCGAAAATCCAGTTGGCTCGCCAGGAAGCATCCCGTATCCAGTGTGTGATGGAATATAGAGCGGCTGGGAAGCCATTTACGCGCCGAGTGCGCCAGATAGCCTACGGGTTGAGGCGCGACCATCACACACTCAGTCAAGCGGTACTGGTTGTTGTCAAGCAACACTGTCTTGACAGGATACGGATGCTAATCGCTGCTAAGCGATCGTTGGTGGCGCGGGCGAGAGGTCTGGAACAGAACAGAATGTTCTACGAAAGACCTTCTCGCCTTTTCCAACAGCCGCCTCCAGCCATAGAGCAGCCGCCAACTGCTGATCGCGTGGAGGCCTTTTGGAGGGACATTTACGAACAGCCCAAACCTCTCTCAGCAGACACTCCGGCCTTGGCGCAGTTCGAGTCCGTTTGTAGGAGGACTCCTAACTTGAATGAACTGCGTCACCCGATAAACACGGAAGAAATTCTTGACGCCTTACGAGGCGCAAAGAATTTCGCAGCTCCTGGCCCGGATGGCATAAACACCTACTGGTGGAAAAAATTCCCCAGTTGCCACCGGCATTTAGCTAGAGTTTTTAACTCGTGGCTAAATCAGGAGCAGCCAATTCCGGCTTGGTTTGTCGAGGGTCGAACCGTGCTTCTCCCGAAGACCGGAGATTTGTCTGATCCCAAAAACTACAGGCCAATAACATGTCTGAACGCATGTTACAAGCTCTTCACCAGAATCTTGTACATGCGTCTCCTTCAAGCTGTGAATCCTGTATTTCTCGACGTGTATGAACAGAGAGGGTCAAAGAAAGGAGTAGCTGGCTGCAAGGAGAACTTGTTGATTGACCGATGTGTCACGCAGGACTCCGTGCAGTACAAGCGAAACCTTTCTATGGCCTGGATTGACTATCGCAAGGCATTCGACAGCACGTCTCATGAGCTCATTGTGCGGCTGTTGGAATGCCTTTCGGTGGATAATCAGATAGTGGGATGCATCAAACAACTGATGCCACTCTGGAAGACCCGGTTCACTATAACATCAGGTGAAACTCGGGTTCAGACAGAGTTGGTGTCATTGAAAAGAGGTGTCTTCCAAGGAGACTCCTTGAGTCCCTTGCTCTTTTGCATCTCACTTTTGCCTCTGTCCATAGCGCTGAGAAATACTAAAGGATACAGCTGTGGCACGCCCAATAACCGGAGGCACAAGGTCACCCATCTGTTTTATATGGATGACCTAAAACTTTATGCCTCCGGCCAACGCGAACTACAACAATCGCTGAAGGTGGTGCAGGAGTACAGTCATGCTATCGGAATGGAGTTCGGGACAGACAAATGTGCATTGGTTCATCTCAAGAAAGGACGAAGCGGAGATAGTGGAGATGAGGAACAGCTCGTTGATGGGAGCATCTTGCGACAGCTGCATGCCGGAGATACTTATACCTACCTTGGAGTGGCGCAACGTCATGTCCAAGAGGCAGCATTGGTTAAAGAGTGTCTCCGCCGCAAGTATTTGCACCGACTCCGGCAGATCTGGTCGTCAGAACTGTCCGGCAAGAACAAAGTCGCTGCCACTAACATGCTTGCGGTCCCATTGTTATTATACACCTTTGGTGCTATACACTGGAAAGTGAACGAGCTGAAGGAAATCGACACGAAGACCCGCAAAAGGATGAATATGGAGAGAAGCCTGCATCCTAAGTCCTCTGTCCCGCGAATATACCTCCCGCGACACCTGGGAGGGCGTGGACTATTGAGTTTGGAGCGTCTGCACAACAGAGTAGTACTGGCCACTGCCTGCTATGTAACGAACAGCACCGATCCCCTGATCCGCTTTGTGCGAGAGCACGAGAATGCGGGAAAAGGAGCCTTTCTTTTTAGCGCAGCGAAACGAGCAGCCGAGGAGCTCAGCCTCACACTCGACTTCAAGCGGAGGTGTCAGCAGTCCATTACGGAACTTGCTCCCGCAGAATTAAAATCCCACCTTAAAACTGCCGAAGTCGACTTCCTTTTAAGACTTCATAAAGATAAGCCAATGCATGGAATCTTCTACAAACATCTGGAAGAGCATGGCTTGTCTGAGCAGTTGACCTTCTCTTTCCTAAGGTCTAGTGGGTTGAAGTCGGAGACTGAGGGCTTTATAATGGCTTGCCAAGACGGTGTCTTCAACACCTTGGTGTACCGTAAAAGGGTTATGGGTGTAGATGTACCCGACACCCTTTGTAGAGCTTGCCGACAGGCGCCAGAGACGCTTATGCATCTCTTGTCGGCGTGTAAGACGTACGCTGGGACGGCTTACGTCCATCGGCACAACGCGGCTCTACGAGTGCTCTACTATCATTTGAGGCACTCTTACGGTATCGATGAGACACCGGTGCTGCCATACGCTCCAGGGGATATAGAGTCCGTTGTGGAGAACGAGAGATGCCGGATTTACTGGAACTACTCGTTCCCCACGCTCGAGCTTGTACAGGCCAACAAGCCCGACATAGTCCTTCTCGACCACCAACAGAAGACGATGTTCGTTATTGAGTTTTCGGCGCCTGCCGAGGTGAACATCGTCTCTAAGGAGGAGGAAAAGCGGACCAAATATCAGGAGTTGCTCGGACAACTTCGCAGGCTCTGGCCAGACTACACTGTAAGTCTGCTGGTTATGGTCATTGGATCCCTAGGTGGAATGAGGAATACGCTGCTCTCTGCACTGCGCAAAATACCGGTGTGCCGTGCGGCGGCGCACATCTTAGCCGCCAGAATGCAGAAGGCAGTCATCCTTGGGTCCCTTCGTCTACTTAGGGCGCACGATTCGCGGACCCAGTGATTGCTCACCTCACGGTGTGAGGAGTAGTCATTGGGTAATGGAACAGCAGCTCGGTGTGTCGGAGCCCGAGCTGCACTTTTTTGTTTTTCACATTATTATTATTATTATATATTATATTTTATTATATATTATTATTTTAATTGTTTTTTTGTATTGTTATTCTTATTTTTATTATATACAGATCATTTCCTATTCATTTATAGACATAGAAGATGGTTTAGATTAAAATAAACCGAAACATAGTGAAGGAAAGTTATAGTTTCAATTGTTGACCGAAACCCATGAAAAACAACCATAATCTATAGTTGTGGTCACTAGAAAAATAAGCATGATTGACTTTACAAGATAAACAAATGTATTCTTCTGCATATTCAGGAAAGCAATAAAGTTATTTTTGCCATTCTCCTTTTTTTATCAATTTTGCAAATTTTTTTTGTGTGACCTACATACTACTAGTACTGTTTTTTCTTCAGGTACAGACATTATAGATGCTATCCAAGCTAAGGTGATAGAAGAGGCTCAGGAAGACTCAGTGATGTCTGACGATTCATCATTGAAAGATGGTGCAACAGTCAGTACAACGGAGATTGCGGTTCCACACCCAGAAGAAACACCTCCAAGCTCAGGCGAAAGCCGTGATCCATAGTGATATTAAATAGGTTTTCATGCAGAGCTTTAATAGCTTAATTTATTGAAAGCTAAATTATTTTTATTGTTTGTTACGTCTTCTGTGAGAATCGTATTTCAGGTTAATTAGTATTCCTACCATTCTATGGTTTTTTTATTTGAAAGGTCGTCGGCTTAGTAAGAAAATCGCGTAACTCCGTTTTGCTGAAATGTTCAGGAAACGAGAAAAAGTGCTTTTTTACCTTCTTATTGGAGATAAAACGATTAAATTTTACCGAGAAATTGAAAAAGACAACAGATTAAATTTGTTTGGCCAAAATTTGAAACTTACATGATTTGTATAATTTTAAGGGATTTACGCGGATTTCGTTGATAAATTTACTGAAAAAAAGAGATACGTGATTTTCCATAATAAATAAACTTTCATTATTGAAAGTTATAATATTTATTATTATAAATTCTAATGTGATTTCTGAAAATCATAAAAAACGAGAGGAAAGGAAATACGTTTGATAATAGTAAAATGCCTATTGGATTAACGAATAAAAAACGTAGCAACTTAAACGGTCTTGCTTGTTCATAAGGAAGTTCATCATAATACCCGCGAGGGGTTGCTAGATCCCCTCAGTGGCGCCTCCCCAAGGTGGCGGATAGGGGAACGCCTCCCAGATATGGGTGGTACCGGGGAAATCAAATACCCGGGGCGGACCAAAACTAGCTCAGTGGAATAGCGTCTGCATCCAGAGGATCGGCTATTCCACAATTAATAGGACACGACGGATCTCCATGTGAGGAGCGGTACTCCGACAGCGTCTGTTCTTCATGTTAGAAGCGGCTGTTTTCATAAACCCCCAGGAAGCCGCCCAACATCAAGAGGCTATTCGGTGCGTGGCGACACCGAGGGGTATACCGAAGCCAAAGGATGTAAGTCGGTCGGCAACCTTCACAGGTCCATCCTCTGGAGGCAATTTGGACGGCTGCCTCCGGAAATGTCGGCTGCGGGCCCTAAGGCTAACCACCTGACGGGCCCTATCTTCGGGTTCGACCACCTCGAAGGAAAAGCACCCACACCGAGCCGGTTTCGGAAGCCGGCGTTGGGCAAGGTGGCGGTGCTTCGAATCGCCCTGATGACGACCCCCGCAATGATATGGACCGTTTTAGGTGGACGACGGAGCTCAGGGATGACCTGCTGAGCTGCTACGAGAGCAGTAGCCCGCGCCGTAGGGGATACATGTCCCGCATGTATGAGAGGTGGTGTGAAATGCACCCAGAGCATAGCACACTTACCTCTCAGAATTTGCGAGATTATGTATCGTACCTCCGGAGGCAGGGATATGTTCGTGCTCCAGCTCAGCCTGCCCCTTCGGCGGACGGAAGGCCTGTTAACCAGGCTGAAAGTTCGCCGGTAAGGCCCGCTGAGAGGGAAATCGACCAAGTCGTCTCACCTGGGGATTTCAGGGACCGAAGGGCCTTGCATAACAACGGAAGGTCCTTGAAGCTGGCAGATTTGAAGAGAGAGGATGAGGTTGTTGGTGAACGTCTATCGGTGGCCTCTGACATTTGGAGCGTCAATTGCGAAATTTACGCTGCGGCTCTGAGGCTAGCTAGACAGGGGAGAGTGAGAGACTCTCCTGTTGAGAGAGCACAGAGACGGGTGCGCCAAATGGAAGCGAAAATCCAGTTGGCTCGCCAGGAAGCATCCCGTATCCAGTGTGTGATGGAATATAGAGCGGCTGGGAAGCCATTTACGCGCCGAGTGCGCCAGATAGCCTACGGGTTGAGGCGCGACCATCATACACTCAGTCAAGCGGTACTGGTTGTTGTCAAGCAACACTGTCTTGACAGGATACGGATGCTAATCGCTGCTAAGCGATCGTTGGTGGCGCGGGCGAGAGGTCTGGAGCAGAACAGAATGTTCTACGAAAGACCTTCTCGCCTTTTCCAACAGCCGCCTCCAGCCATAGAGCAGCCGCCAACTGCTGATCGCGTGGAGGCCTTTTGGAGGGACGTTTACGAACAACCCAAACCTCTCTCAGCAGACACTCCGGCCTTGGCGCAGTTCGAGTCCGTTTGTAGGAGGACTCCTAACTTGAATGTACTGCGTCACCCGATAAACACGGAAGAAATTCTTGACGCCTTACGAGGCGCAAAGAATTTCGCAGCTCCTGGCCCGGATGGCATAAACACCTACTGGTGGAAAAAATTCCCCAGTTGCCACCGGCATTTAGCTAGAGTTTTTAACTCGTGGCTAAATCAGGAGCAGCCAATTCCGGCTTGGTTTGTCGAGGGTCGAACCGTGCTTCTCCCGAAGACCGGAGATTTGTCTGATCCCAAAAACTACAGGCCAATAACATGTCTGAACGCATGTTACAAGCTCTTCACCAGAATCTTGTACATGCGTCTCCTTCAAGCTGTGAATCCTGTATTTCTCGACGTGTATGAACAGAGAGGGTCAAAGAAAGGAGTAGCTGGCTGCAGGGAGAACTTGTTGATTGACCGATGTGTCACGCAGGACTCCGTGCAGTACAAGCGAAACCTTTCTATGGCCTGGATTGACTATCGCAAGGCATTCGACAGCACGTCTCATGAGCTCATTGTGCGGCTGTTGGAATGCCTTTCGGTGGATAATCAGATAGTGGGATGCATCAAACAACTGATGCCACTCTGGAAGACCCGGTTCACTATAACATCAGGTGAAACTCGGGTTCAGACAGAGTTGGTGTCATTGAAAAGAGGTGTCTTCCAAGGAGACTCCTTGAGTCCCTTGCTCTTTTGCATCTCACTTTTGCCTCTGTCCATAGCGCTGAGAAATACTAAAGGATACAGCTGTGGCACGCCCAATAACCGGAGGCACAAGGTCACCCATCTGTTTTATATGGATGACCTAAAACTTTATGCCTCCGGCCAACGCGAACTACAACAATCGCTGAGGGTGGTGCAGGAGTACAGTCATGCTATCGGAATGGAGTTCGGGACAGACAAATGTGCATTGGTTCATCTCAAGAAAGGACGAAGCGGAGATAGTGGAGATGAGGAACAGCTCGTTGATGGGAGCATCTTGCGACAACTGCATGCCGGAGATACTTATACCTACCTTGGAGTGGCGCAGCGTCATGTCCAAGAGGCAACATTGGTTAAAGAGTGTCTCCGCCGCAAGTATTTGCACCGACTCCGGCAGATCTGGTCGTCAGAACTGTCCGGCAAGAACAAAGTCGCTGCCACAAACATGCTTGCGGTCCCATTGTTATTATACACCTTTGGTGCTATACTCTGGAAAGTGAACGAGCTGAAGGAAATCGACACGAAGACCCGCAAAAGGATGAATATGGAGAGAAGCCTGCATCCTAAGTCCTCTGTCCCGCGAATATACCTCCCGCGACACCTGGGAGGGCGTGGACTATTGAGTTTGGAGCGTCTGCACAACAGAGTAGTACTGGCCACTGCCTGCTATGTAACGAACAGCACCGATCCCCTGATCCGCTTCGTGCGAGAGCACGAGAATGCGGGAAAAGGAGCCTTTCTTTTTAGCGCAGCGAAACGAGCAGCCGAGGAGCTCAGCCTCACACTCGACTTCAAGCGGAGGTGTCAGCAGTCCATTACGGAACTTGCTCCCGCAGAATTAAAAGCCCACATTAAAACTGCCGAAGTCGACTTCCTCTTAAGACTTCATAAAGATAAGCCAATGCATGGAATCTTCTACAAACATCTAGAAGAGCATAGCTTGTCTGAGCAGTTGACCTTCTCTTTCCTAAGGTCTAGTGGGTTGAAGTCGGAGACTGAGGGCTTTATAATGGCTTGCCAAGACGGTGTCTTCAACACCTTGGTATACCGTAGAAGGGTTATGGGTGTAGATGTACCCGACACCCATTGTAGAGCTTGCCGACAGGCGCCAGAGACGCTTATGCATCTCTTGTCGGCGTGTAAGACGTACGCTGGGACGGCTTACGTCCATCGGCACAACGCGGCTCTACGAGTGCTCTACTATCATTTAAGGCACTCATACGGTATCGATGAGACACCGGTGCTGCCATACGCTCCAGGGGATATAGAGTCCGTTGTGGAGAACGAGAGATGCCGAATTTACTGGAACTACTCGTTCCCCACGCTCGAGCTTGTACAGGCAAACAAGCCCGACATAGTCCTTCTCGACCACCAACAGAAGACGATGTTCGTTATTGAGTTTTCGGCGCCTGCCGAAGTGAACATCGTCTCTAAGGAGGAGGAAAAGCGGACCAAATATCAGGAGTTGCTCGGACAACTTCGCAGGCTCTGGCCAGACTACACTGTAAGTCTGCTGGTTATGGTCATTGGATCCCTAGGTGGAATGAGGAATACGCTGCTCTCTGCACTGCGCAAAACACCGGTGTGCCGTGCGGCGGCGCACATCTTAGCCGCCAGAATGCAGAAGGCAGTCATCCTTGGGTCCCTTCGTCTACTTAGGGCGCACGATTCGCGGACCCAATGATTGCTCACCTCACGGTGTGAGGAGTAGTCATTGGGTAATGGAACAGCAGCTCGGTGTGTCGGAGCCCGGGCTGCACTTTTTTGTTTTAAACACAATAATAATATTCAAAAAAAGTGAATACATGTAATGTATCACAAAAAGTGGGACACATCTGGCGAAGTTTAGCATAGCTACTCTTACACTTAACCAGATGTGTCAACAAAGCAAGAGTGAACCCAAGCGATGTTATACTACGTCAAGTATATACTACAGGAAAAGAAAGAAAAGGAGACTAAACATCATAACCAAGCTTGAATATACAGTGCTTAAACTTAAACATAAGAAATTAAAATAAATTAGACAACAACTTCCGTTTCACACATCTTTTAAAGCTGGACAAATTCATAAGCTTGCAACTATTATCTAATTTGTTATACAGAACTGCTGCATTGTATGAGAAGCTGCGTTGGAAAAGAGAAGTGCTGTGAGGTGGGGTCCTTATTATATACCTATTCCTAATTAACCTATCGTGTACCACATGATTAAATGTAATTTTTTCTTTCAAATACTCGGGCTTTGATGTGGTTAGTACTTTGTGAATAAATACTAAATAATGATATACTACTAATGTGTCGAGCCTGAGCCACTTCAGCATAATATACTTCTGAGACACATGATCGAATTTCCTCAAACCACATATAAAACGTATACAGTTGTTTTGCATAATCTGTAGTCTATTTTTTGTTACCTGGTCAAGACATGGGAAGTATAAGATGTTGCAGTAACTCAAGCAGGACATCACCAGCATTTCAATTAGCTTTTTTCTCAGTTTAAAGTTTAGTAGATATCTACAGGCGTATAGAGTTCGTAGTCTCAGATACGTTTTCTTTGTGATATTGTTTATATGTTTATTGAACCTCAATTTAACATCAACCTCAACTCCTAAGATCTTTGCTGTATCTGTAAGTTGCAATGCCTTGTTGTCAATAAAGATACCTAAATTATCTGTGATGTGATTTCTTTTGTTGTCCGAGCAGAAAACTAAAATTTTTGTTTTATCTGGATTCACCGTTAAATTATGATTGGCTGAGAATTCACAAACTTTATCTATATCGCTTTGTAATTCAATATTTGCTGTGTTTACATCTCCGGCGTTGAAATAGTGTATCAGCTGAGTGTCGTCGGCAAACGATTGCATTTCGGAATTCTCTATCACTTTGTGTAAATCGAAAGTATAGATAAGATACAGAATAGGGCCTAGTATTGATCCCTGGGGAACACCAGATGGGATGACCGTTGCATTAGATTTTTTATTTGACAGTGATACTTGCTGAATTCGATTTGTTAAGTAAGTTGTAAAAAATCTGACTGACTTATCGTCAAAGCCTATACTTCTTTTTTTTTACTTCTGTGTCATCGGCATCGACTACTTTGGTCATTAGCCTCGTCAAAGCCTATATATTTTAGTTTTGTAATTAGAAGGAGATGGTTAATTTTGTCAAATGCTTTCGAGTAGTCGATAGATACTAAAGCTACCGCAATCTTTTTATCGACAGCTCGTAAGATATTATCACACAAATTCAACAACGCCGCAGTGGTATTATAGTGCCTTCTAAAACCAGATTGGTGGCGAGATATTATTTTATGTTCTTCTATGTAAGATACTATTTGTAGTTGAACAGTTTTTTCCAAAATTTTTGATAATACCGGTAATAAGCTAATTGGTCTTAAATCTGAAAGTGAGCTGGGTTTAGTAATTTTTGGGATCGGAATGACTAGGGCATGTTTCCATAACTCAGGAAAATAACCTTCTTCCAAGCAAATGTTAACCAAATGTACAATATGAGGAAAAGTAATAGGTAAACTAAGCTTTATCATTGTTAATGATAAAGTATCCACACCCTTGGCGTCTGACTTTATTACTTGAAATATTTCATATGGATCGACGATTTTTAAGGAGAAAGAATAGTTTGTGTGTAATTTGTTACTTTCATAAAACTGAATTGTGTTTCCAGGAGTGTTACCTGTTGAATACACAGACACAAAATATTCATTTACTTCATCTGGGTTGTTAAATTCGCTTGGTACCGAAGGTTTACTGCTAATATTTAAATCAAGATTTCTTAGTCCAGCCACAAACTTTTAGCGTCGTTTTGTTCACTAAGTGAATTGATATATGCTTTCTTTTGTGTCCGTATTTCCATAAGGGCTTTGTTTCTCTTTTGCTTATATGCGGCAAGGTTTTCTTCCGTTTTATTTCGTTTATACAAGGTTAACGCGTTATCTTTCTCTTTTAAAATAACACGTAAGCTAGAAGTGAGCCAAGGAGCAGGTTTTTTGTTTACCCTAAACGTTTTAACTGGTGCATTTTTGTTATACGCATTTAGCAAGGCGTTAGTGAAGTAATTGACTTTTTCGTCTATATTCCTCAAAAAGAACATAGCATCTAAATTCTCAGATTGGAGATCAGTTAAAAAGGCTTCCTCTTCAAAAGATTTGAAATCTCTTATGGTGACAAATTTTTGTTTTATTATATACCTTTCCAGTTTCAAATTACAACGCACTAGTTTATGGTCTGAAATATTGCAGGCATCTAGTACTAAGCAGTCCTCAAATAACTCGGGCTGGTTGGTAAATATTGGATCTAGGAGGGACTCGGTATCATTTGTAGTCCTAGTCGCAGACTTAACAATTTGTGAAAAGCCAATTATCTCGAAACATTGAGAAAGGACATTGTTATCGTTCAGTAAGTTTACATTCATGTCGCCAGTAACGATAATTTTGTCAAACTTACTACTAGTCAGCGGTAGAAGATTATCTAAATAGTTAATGCATTCACTGATGCTTTCGGAGGGCGGTCGATATAATATACCCAAGAGGAGCTTACATTTATTTATCGTTATTTGAACCCACATATTTTCTAAGCATGTACCTGTATCGATGTCAAAGTCCACACATTCAGCATGGAGACTTGAGTTGATGTACACTGCAACCCCACCACCGCGAGTTTTCCGATCACAACGAAAGAAGTTATAATTATCGATACTTACCGAATTACTAGCAATGTCCTGATTTAACCATGTTTCAGATATAGCAAGTGTCGGTACTGCTTATTGAAAAAGGCCGACGTGCAACCGTCGCAGTCGGATGGTCCGCATTCCATCCTGCGAGACCTGCTTCGCGGCCGGGATAATAACAGTATTCGTATTCCGCAAGAAGTGAGTGCAGTGACCGGTGCAACTGTAAAAACTGCATCGCAAAGGCGTGGTGGTAATTCAAGGAGGATTCGGGTTCAGCAACATCTGCTTATAAGACCTGGTAAAGCTATAAAACATGTCACGGGTACGTCTCCTATGGAAAGCCTAGAGACGATCGTTATAGCTGATTCACAAGACGAGCAAACAAGTTCTAGTCCAATGTGCGAAAGCGATCAAGGACCTAGTGTGTCATTCATTTCGCAACTTCCTGCGGCAGTCGATTCAGAATTAGAATCGGATTTGCACAAAGGAAATCAGAATCACTCGCAATCCTTATTTAGTTTGGATTCTCCGACGACATTGTTGGAGGCAAATCTAGGAAAATCTTGGGAGGAGAGAATGAGCCAATTGCCACTGAATTGGGGGCAATACTCATTCGATTTTGATTGTCTGGGAGAGAGTGCCTCACCTGTAGTGCAAAACTATCAAACAGAGCGCTCCCAAGAACAGACGCAAGTGAGCAATGTTAATCCGCAGCTCCTCTCTCCACAACAGGAGATACCACCTCCAGAACCTGTGATCGGGGTTATAGAGTCTAATCGTTTGGAACACTCGGTATCCCCAATCATGCGTGAGAAAGTATATTCGTTGATTTGCTCGCCCGCTGAGTCATGTCACGCAAGGGAAGTGAATCAGCTTGCATCACCACCGACTGAGGTATGTCATGACATACAGTGGACTGATGAAGAGTTATTCGAAAGAATACCAGTAACACAACTGCTTGCACAACATTCTAGCAGGCAGAGTGTTTCGACGACTGATGAGGACCCACATCATGTCATAGAGTGGTCGAACGATGAATTATTTGAATCGATATCAGTCACACAGATTCTAGATGCTCATTGTTGGAAATCGTGAAGCGGAAAAAATCTTAACAACCGTCATTGTGTTTGACATAAACGTCTGACATTACTGATAGTAATATTTTTATACTTGTACAACTGTAAGGCTGATTTGGCCATTAAACTTGTTGTTAAACTTTGGACGAGGAAGCATTTTCTCTTCTGGGACAACTATTCACAATACAGTCCACTCACAAGAAAGGAAGACACACTCCCTAAAGCTGGTTCGGCAAACATCGCAAAACACTTAACATTTCTGGTCGAAATTCGAGCCGGATTGTGGATCTGGAGGATCTATGGAAACTAGGCGAACTCACAAGAGCACTAGGGACTACACACATATCACAGGTGGGACACAGGACACAGGTAACACAGGCGGGAAGAAGACACACCGGTAAGCAGAGCATTTTTTCATACACATTGTTGAGGTTCAGAAGGGCAACAGTAGTGCAGGAGTGCTACAAGTGTTGTTGACAGTTGATTCAGTGAATATTTCTGAGATTTTCTATATTTTTGGACCTTTCAAAATGGACTCGCAAAATACTAACATTGTTAATACCTCTGTAGATTTAATTGAACAAAAACGTGCACTTGTTAACAAAAGAGCCAGGGCTAAGTCTTCCATAACAAGGATAGAGAATTTTGTTAATGATGATGAGCGTTTTTCAGCTATTAATGAATATAAAGTGAGAGAGCAATACCTTATTCAGGCATTTGATAAATATTGCACCATTCAAACGGAGCTGGAAGACTTAGACGAGTGCTTTGAAAGTGACAGGGAGGCTATTGAAATGCAATATTTTAGTGTATTAGCTAAATTAAAAAGTAGGATAGGAACTCAAGATCAAAATAACTCAAATTCACGACAAAGTACATCTAACAGTGATGAGAGCTTGCAACATCCTGCTACCCCACAAATATCTACATTTAAAGTAAATCTACCCAATTTAAATCTTCCAAATGTCTCTGGTAAATTTGAGGAATGGCATTCATTTATCGATTTATTCTCAGCTCTAATAGACAATGATACAACACTTTCACCTGTACAGAAGTTTGTGTACCTGAAGTCCTCACTCTCGGGCGAACCTCTCAAATTAATAAACGAGATGCAATTAACCAATGCTAATTACGCAATGGCGCTTAATACTCTCAGGGAACGATACGAAAATCGTATGTACGTTATCAATGCACATTTGAACAATCTTTTCGAAACAGATTATGTAACTGGTAGGGATGGAAAACAACTCAGGGCATATTTGACTCAAATAAAACAAAACGTTAACTCTCTAAAACTTTTAGGGTTACCGGTAGAACAGTGGGATATTATACTCATATATTTTTTCCTCAGAAAAGTAGATATGCACACCAGACAGGCTTATGAATTGGATAGAGCGGACAAAAGTCAGCTTCCGACGCTTGACGGATTTTTAAAGTTCTTAGAAAAACGATGCATTGCCTCAGAAAGCATGAATCTACTAGATACTAAGTCTCATAACAGAACACGCTTAAATACCCCAGGCACACACTTTAACACTCATTCTAAGACAACACATGTTTCAACAATATCAGCAGGTAATGGCAATCACGCTAAAACAACCATGTTTTGTTTATATTGCAAAAATAAGGAGCATAATATTTATTCGTGTCAAAAGTTTAAATCAATCAGCCTACAACAACGCAGAGACTTTGTTAAGGAAAATAGTCTTTGTTATAATTGTATAGGATCAAAACATCGGGTAGCCACATGTTCATCTACAGGGTGTAGAGAATGTAAGAGGAAACACCACACGCTTTTGCATTCATTTGAGGTTACGCAGCAACAGAATAATCCCGCGGCGCAAGCGGCAACGTCGCCAACCTCACGTCCGTCAGCTGATCCGCAGACACAAGTCTGTAATACAAATTCTAATAGAGGCATAGACCAAGGTCATCAGGGTCAGGTAGAAAAGGGAAACAGTAGCAACAGCGGTCCGACTGTTTCAATGGTTACAGGGGTCATTTCTCGATCACACACGTGCATTTTGTTAGCTACCGCGCAAATTTATCTTATTGGAAGAAATGGGGTCAAAATACAGGCTCGGGCATTACTGGATTCTGCCTCTCAAAGTACATTTATGACGGGTGAATTGTTACATAGACTAGGGTTAAACGCAGATAATCAGGAGCTCACTGTAGGGGGTGTAGCCAACAAAATAACAAAAATAAATAAATCTGCCACGCTTACACTACAATCACGGGTAGGGCATTATGAAAGGGAATTTAATGCAGGCATTTTAGAGGAGATTACATGTCATTTACCACAAATTGATTTGGGAAATAGGTCACTGTACATACCTCAGGGTATTGTCTTAGCGGATGAGTTGTATTATAAACCAGCACCGATAGATCTGCTTTTAGGCGCGGATATTTACTTTGATCTATTGGAACCGGGAGTAATTAGGCTAGGAGATGATCAGCCCACATTGCAGAACACTAAGGTTGGTTGGGTTATTGCAGGGACTGTGCCCATCTCACCACAGTTAACACCAAGGGTATCGCACATGAATGTATGCTTACACTCCTCATTGGAAAAAGATCATTCGCTCGACGATATGCTCGTAACTTTTTGGCAACAGGAAAATTATGAGGCGGTACAATCAAAGGTACTCACGGAAGATGAGCAAAAGTGCGAATCTATTTTCGTTAATACAACAAAGCGATTACAGGATGGCTCTTTTCAAGTAGATTTGCCGTTAAAAGGCGAATTTGAACATTTAAAGCTAGGTGACTCTTTTAAAACTGCCAAACAGAGATTTTTACGACTCGAGAACAAGTTACGTAATAACTTAGATCACGCAGATCAGTACAAGCGGTTTCTGGATGAATACGTTGAAATGGGACTCGGAAAATTTGTAGAATTCGATGAAAATAATGCACTTCACACTTCAACGAGATATTTCTTACCCCATCATTCAGTCATAAAATTGGACAGTGTTAGTACTCGCTTACGGGTGGTTTTTGACGCCGGAAGTAAAACAAATACAGGATTCTCTCTAAACGATATTATGTTCAAAGGATATACCGTACAACCGGAGTTATTTGACATCGTATGTAGGTTTCGGTCTTTTAAATACGTGATCACCGCGGACATACAAAAAATGTATAGGATGGTAAAGATAAACCCAAAACACCATTGGTTACAATCAATACTGTGGCGTGAATCCCCATCGCAGAAAGTGGGCTGTATAGAGCTCCAAACTGTTACTTACGGGACTAATTCAGCTCCTTATTTGGCAACGAGGTGTTTAGTAGAGCTAGCTACGACTGGTAAAGAGAAATATCCTTTAGCTGCGAAAACTTTACTCGAACAAACGTACGTGGATGATATTTTAGGTGGAGCAGATACTTTGGAGCTTGCAGAAGCTTTAAAACAGCAGTTGATTGAACTTTTAGGCTCGGCTAATTTTTTATTACATAAATGGAGATCAAATTCCTCTACCCTGGTAGATCCTGATGGTGATCATTTAGATAATTTGAAGATAAATGAAGGAAATAATAAAGTACTCGGGATATCTTGGCAACATACTACGGATGAACTCATAATAAAACTACCTCGCTATCAAACAACTAGTGACATCACAAAACGAAAAGTTCTCGCATGCATTGCTAGTTTATTTGATCCCTTAGGGCTTGTAGGACCAATTTTAGTTCCCGCCAAGCTACTCATGCAAAAAATTTGGTTGGCTCAAACAGGTTGGGATGACAAACTGCCATCTGATTTGGTTCAACATTGGCTGGAGTTTGTAGCGGATATGTCAAGGGTGACGGAAATCTCGGTACCGCGCTGGTTATTCAAAAACAAACCAATAAATTCCTTAGAACTGCATGGTTTTTCGGACGCGAGCATGACGGCGTACGGAGTTTGCGTTTATTTAAAGGTGTCATATGATGATGGCTCGATACATTCACATCTTTTGTGTTCAAAGTCGCGAGTTGCTCCTGTCAAGGTGATAACATTACCGCGATTAGAACTGTGTGGTGCAGTTCTGTTGGCACGACTAATTGCAAGAGTAAAGTCGATTTACTCATTCCACTTCTCTAAAATTTGCTTGTGGAGTGACTCTGAGATTGTTTTGGCTTGGATAAATTCACACCCATCTCGATGGAATACATTTGTTGCGAATAGAGTCGCGGAGATACAACAATTAACGCCTGATTACGAGTGGAGACATGTTAAATCTCAATACAATCCGGCCGATATAGTATCTCGCGGCAGTTCTCCCTTAAATCTCAAGTCCAACACTTTATGGTTTTATGGCCCAAAGGAATTACTCATAGAGTCTGGAAACATTCCAGTTAATGATACGCGTATTCATATAGCGGAAGAGGAGTTACCGGAATTAAAGAAAACGTCCCATGTTAATGTAGTTAAAAATCATTTCCCTTGGATAAACTTCTCGAAATATTCTCGATTAAAACATACTGTTGCTTATTGCCTAAGATTTATTAACAATTGTAAAAACCCCACGGAAAAGGTTTATGGTATTTTAACTGTTGATGAACTAACTCACTCGGAGGAATTAATTATCAGGCTAGTACAGAATGATCATTTCGCTAGGGAAATAACTCAACTAAAAAATTCAATTATTATTGATAATAAACAGCTGTTAGCATTAAACCCATTTATCGATAAGAATGGTGTACTTAGGGTAGCTGGGCGTCTCGAAAATTCTAACTTGAGGTTTGACGAAAAGTTTCCTATAATATTACCACCCAAAGATCATGTTGTTCGTTTACTAATAAAGCAAGAGCATGAAGGACTCTTTCATGCAGGACAACAAGCTGTTTTGACGAGCTTAAGACTTAAATTTTGGATAATTAGTGGCTTGAAAGAAGTCAAAGCGGTTTTGAAGAATTGCGTCGTGTGTCATAGATTAAAGGCAATTACTGCGGAACAGCTCATGGGCGCTCTTCCAAAGGATCGTGTCACTATGTCTCGGCCATTCCTAAGAACGGGAATAGATTTTGCGGGGCCAATCACAATTAAAGAATCTAGGTTACGTAAGAGTATTCAGTACAAATCATATATTGCGGTTTTTGTCTGTATGACCACTCGAGCCATACACTTAGAGTTGGTCACTAGTCTTTCAACTCCTGCCTTTATGTGCACTCTAAAACGATTTACAGCTAGGCGAGGCAACCCATCAATCATATATAGCGACAACGCGACAAACTTCAAGGGCGCTAGCAATCAGTTGAACGAATTGTACGTATTCTTTGAAAATTAATAGAGTGGACACACCAGTTGTGGGGGCCGGAGGATGTTGGAAATCGTGAAGTTGGCGGAAAAAATCTTAACAACCGTCATTGTGTTTGACATAAACGTCTGACATTACTGATAGTAATATTTTTATACTTGTACAACTGTAAGGCTGGTTTGGCCATTAAACTTGTTGTTAAACTTTGGACGAGGAAGCATTTTCTCTTCTGGGACAACTACTCACAATACAGTCCACTCACAAGAAAGGAAGACACACTCCCTAAAGCTGGTTCGGCAAACATCGCAAAACACTTAACACTCATAGAGAACAACTACGTGAGGAACTACTCCCATTGTGTAGTGGTGTTTTCCCTCAATCTCAAGATAGTGTTGAGAGAGCATTCCATGAGCCTGATGAAATGGACAGTATCCTAGATGATTACGCAAACTTCTGGCTTCTGGATACTACATGGCGCTACAATGAACAACGACCCAACTACTCCAACTGTGGGTTGTGAGTTTCCAGGGGTCTGATGAAATTGACCCTATCCTTGCTTCTGAATTAGCACCACTACCTTGAAGGACACTGTACTCAATTGCAGCCGAGCCACATATTTGGGAATACGTAATGTAATAAATGTGCATGGTGTTAGATGTGATTCGGAATAGTAATATATATTTCTGTTACAGTGTTATAAGCAGTCGATAGCAGAAGCCAGAGTTAGTACCGCACATTCAGGTTAACGAGCTTGCAATATGTCGGGTACCCCGCCAGCTAAACGAGCACGAATGCAAGACTCAGCTACTCCTAAAGCGCAAACGACATCTTGTGAAACAGCCGGTAGACAACCCCCTGGACAACCTAGTCAGACATCATTGGCGAATGCAAAAGGTAACTTTTGAACATAGATTCACTTATAAAAGCATACACTCCACATCCTAAATATATCATAATTAAATGTTGCATAAAAAAGTTTTTACCGGATAAAAAATATCAATAATTGCATACTCTTATACCATAAATAATAAACAACTTAGTAGAGAGTAGAGCACAAAATACCTCTGAATAATCATTAATAACGATCTTACATTCAGCCAACGTATTGTACACGTAAAATAGAGCTCTTAAATTACTTGGCTTCGTCACTCGTTCTCTAAAAGAATTCTATAATATATTCACAATAAAAAGTTTATATTGTGCAGATGTTCGGACAACTATAAAATATATTTGTCCTGCAAGGCCGCCTTATTATAAAAAATGGATTGTTGAGTTTCCGAGTGCATATTTGGAGTGTTCAACTTTATTATAATAAAATATTAAGTTTGATGAACCATTTATCAAAAAGGAGATTCTTTTGTGATATCTGCATCCAATTGAAAAGTTTAAGTGATCTTGATTCACCAGTCCTTTTGACATTAATTAATCTCAATGTAGCTGAGAGAAAAATTTGCCAAATTATAATTTTTAATGTAACTTCTCATCGGACTAGCCATGACTTTTACTCTGCTTTGTCATGAATGTGTAATAAAGTAAAATAGTCTTCCATCTAATATCGATTTTTCAATAGTTCACTCATTAAATTTAAAATGAGATTAAGAGATGTATCTATTGTGTAAATGGTTTTGGTCGTGAATAAATTATGTTTCACAATTTCACACGCATTTTCTCTTTGTTTCAGAACCGTCGCCTGCAGACCTCATAGCCCAGCCCGGTCCAAGCGGATTAAGGAGATTAACTCTCAACCAAGCCTCCGCAACTACTCCAGCTCGAGCAGTCCCACGAGGGAGACCTCCACAGACACCGAACTCAAAACACTGCACCATCTGTCAGCGAGACGTTCCAGCCAGGAGTTTCTCTGCGCATTTGCGGAGTTTGTCACACAAAGCGCACGAGTGGACGCCGATGGATGACTCGTTAAGAGTTTGTCGAAGTGCGTTTGGAGAAAAAATTGTCAGCTATCAAGTGAATTCATATTTAGAAACATTGAATGTTGAGGACTACATACAATCGATTAAATTCAAGAGTGTCCAGTTATTAGAGCAACAAGTTTTGAAGCATACAGCAATTAAGGCTAACGTAGAACTATTGGCTTTGTATATCTTACCAGCAAAAGAAAAGCGAGATATCAAATCTCACAACACAGCTGAACGGGAAAGCGGGTGGGTACTCGAAAAAATTCTCTACCTAGAAATTAACATAAATAAATATAATCCACTTAGAGCGTCCTCATATATTCCTCTGCCAAAAGATATTGCAAACAAAAAGGCTATAGTTAATATTCAAAATACTGATGTGCATTGCTTTGCATGGGCAATTGTTGCAGGCTTGTATACACCCAATGGACGTGTGTGCGATATGAGTTCGTACCCGCATTATAGCAAAGTACCATTTCTAAATTTTTCTAGTACTGAATTTCCGGTAGCACTCAAAGCGATCCCGCAGTGGGAACTGGAAAATAAAATTTCAATAAATGTGTACGGGTTAGAGCCACTCCTCGTTGACGGTCAATGGAAACATCACGTAGTAGGACCATTGCACTACACTACTAAAAAGCAAACAGCTCATTTAAATTCATTAAATCATCAACATTACTGTTGGATTAAAAACTTTTCCCGTTTGCTCTCACGACAAATGTCAGCAAACCATAGAGTCAAGCATTTTTGCGATGGTTGTTTGCAATACTTTGACTCGGAAACTGCACTGAAACGTCACGTACAGGAAAATTGTAAACTAATTGTAGTTAAATTACCAACACGTGAACCCCGAGTCGATCGAGCGGGAAACACTGTTCCAGATGATATCTTAAAATTTGAAAACTATCACAAGCAGTTGAAAGTGCCGTTCTGCGTATATGCAGATTTTGAGTGTATACTTTCGCCACTTGACCAGTCAGAGCCTTCCAATCAAGAGTCGTTCACAATAAAAAATATCAGCATATTCCTTGCTCTTTCGCATATCTCATAAAAGCAGCACATGATGATGTAGCATCCAAATTTTACAAATATAGAGGAGAAAATGCTGCAGATGAATTTGTTAATTGTTTGCAAAATGATATGCGTCAGCTGTATAAGAAATATTTAAAAGCTGCAACACCGATGAGCATGTCTCAACAAGACGTGTCTCAATATGACTCAGCTACCGTGTGTTATATCTGTGATAAACCGTTTGAGCCGTTGAACCGTAAAGTGCGAGACCACTGTCATATCACTGGCAAATATCGAGGAGCAGCACATTCAATTTGTAATCTAAATCACAAACTTCCCAAATACGTTCCCATATACCTCCATAATTTAAAACTTTACGATTCACATCTATTTTTATTGTCGCTAGGAGCTGATAAGCATGATATAACAGTACTCCCCCTGACGTTTGAAAAGTATATTTCCTTTAGCAAGCTACTACCTGTGGATCAATATACAGATTCAGAAGGTAGAGTAAAAAATGTATTATTACAAATGCGATTCGTCGATTCCTATCAGTTTCTACCGACTAAACTGGAATCCTTGGCCGCATTGTTGGAACCTTCCCAGTGTCGTGAAGTGCGAAGGGCCTTTCCCGATGACACTCAGTTTAAGCTTATGTGTCAAAAAGGAGTGTTCCCCTATTCCTATCTGACTAACTTTGAGAAATCCAAAGAAACCAGTTTACCCGCCAGGGAGTGTTTCTATGACGAACTTCGGGACGAGCACGTCTCTGATATTAATTATAATCATGCGTGCAACGTATGGACATCTTTTGCTTGTCAAACTGACCTTTATTTAACTGCCGATGTCTTGCTGCTGGCAGACGTCTTTGAAAATTATAGAACACTATGTCTCGAGACATACCGGTTGGATCCAGCACATTACTTTACAGCCCCCGGCTTATCTTGGGATGCTACGTTAAAAAAACAGGTGCTCAATTGCAAATTCTGTCTGATATCGATATGATTCATTTTTTTAAGAAAGGCGTCCGTGGGGGAGTGAGCACGTGTATGTCTCGCAAGGCTGAGGCTAATAATCCGTATCTACCTAACTATGATCCAACTAAAGCAAATTCCTTCATAATGTACTTAGATAAAACGAATTTGTACGGTTTTAGCATGTCACAGTATTTACCCCTGGGAGATTTTGCATGGATGACTTTAGACGAAATTGAGAGTTTCTCAGATAGCTTCATGGGAGTACGAAAAACTTCACCTGTTGGTTATGTGATTGAAGTAGATCTGGATGTGCCTACAGCATTGCATGACTTCTTTAATGATTACCCGTTTTGCCCTGAAACGAGAATACCTCCGGGCGGGAAAGGATCGAAGTTAATACCAAACCTTTATAATAAACGCAAGTATGTGATACATTACCGCGCATTACAGCAATGTGTTAGACACGGATTAATTTTGAAACAGATACATAAAGGAATTCGTTTTGCGCAAGCTGCATGGCTCAAGCCATACATTGACCTCAACACTCAATTACGAAATCAGGCTAAAAACAAGTTTGAAAATAATCTGTATAAAAATATGGTGAACTGCATTTTCGGAAAATCGATTGAAAATGTAGAAAATAGGGTCGATATTAAGTTAGCAACAACCTTTGAGAAAAATGAACGCAAAAGGGGGGCTGCTAATTATATCAGTAAACCAACATTCAAAGAGCTGCGTATTTTCAATGAAAATCTGGTAGCGATTCAGAGGGCAAAAACATTCATTCATTACTGTAGACCAACGTATGTAGGCTTTTGTATTTTAGATCTCGCTAAAACGGTGATGTATGACTTTGTGTACGAGTTTGTAAAGCCTACGTATGGCGAAAATTGTAAAATCTTGTCCACGGACACTGATAGTCTGGTCATTTTAGTCAAAACACAAAATTTTTATGATGATATGAAAGAACATATATCTCTGTTTGATACATCCAATTTTACCGAACCAAATTGTTATAACATCCCGAAAAATCCGTCAGTGTTAGGAAACATGAAGGATGAGTATGCTGGGAAGGCGATAGCCGCTTTCTACAGGACAGGGGCAAAAGCGTATTGCATTGATAGATAGATAGATAAATATGCTTTATTGTCTAAGAAATTACAAGTTTCTTATTGACAAAGCTGTAACAACAAAATGTGGAATATTCACTAAAACTCGTCATAGAACTCATCTAGTGTGTAATAAGGTTTTTGAAATAGGACATTTTTAAGTTTTTTACGAAAAACTTTTAAATCTTTTTGAATTTTAAAAGAATTAGGAAGTTTATTATAAATCTTCAATCCATTGTAAATAATTGAATCTTTAACCAGTGCTGATTTGGGGGTGATTAATTTGAAATCATTCTTTTGTCTTATATTATATTCTATATTTATGGTCTCAAATTTTGTTTTATTTTTGAATATTAATGTAGCCGTTTCCAAAATAAATAGTGCAATTACGGTCATAATTTTGTATTCCAAAAATAGTGTCTTGCATGGAGTTCTAGGTCTACTCTTGGCGATGCATCTAACTGCTCGCTTCTGTAAGACTAACAATTTATTTAAGTAGGTATGAGAACAGACACCCCAAAATGGGATGCCGTAACTCAACCTACTTTGGAATAATGCAAAATAACAATTTTTGGTGGTGTTTCTTCCAAGAGTTTCTCTAACGGTTCTTAGTATGTAAGTTACTTTAGCTAACTCATTAATTAAATTATCAATATGAGATATAAATTTCAATTTTTGATCAATAGTTAGACCTAAGAACTTCATGCTGTATGTTTGATGTAATTGTTCGTTGTTTAAGTAAATCACGTCAAGTAAGCATTTGAAAGTCATGAATTTGGTTTTCGAGATATTAAAAGATAAAAAATTGCTGTCACACCATCTTTTGATTACAATTATATGATTTTCAATTTTTCTTTTTGAATCGTGTATGTCATTATCATGCCAGAGTATTGTAGTGTCATCTGCAAATACAGTGAATTGACCACTTATTTCTAATGTCATTAGGTTATTAATGTATACCAAAAACAAGATGGGACCTAACACAGATCCCTGTGGTACTCCATCCCGTATGTTCAATTTTTCTGAGGTTACATTTTTAGGCAATTTAACAATTTGAGAACGATTACCCAAATAAGAGGTAAACCATTTTAGCGCTATTTTAGAACAACCATATTTATCTAATTTTTTGATCAAGATATCATGATTGACACAATCAAATGCTTTAGAAAAGTCACAGAACAAAGCTACTGAAATTTGGTTTTTGTTTAAAGTAGAGTATAGTTTACAAAGTAGAGAGAAAATGGCATCTGAAGTATTTTTTTGTTTTTGAAATCCAAACTGAAAGGGACTTATGATGTTATTGTTTTTCAAAAAAATTTTCAACCTAATCTGAACAACTTTTTCAATGATTTTTGCTAAAATGGTAATTATACTTATAGGCCTGAAATTCGAAGGTTCATCATTTGTTCCTCCTTTATAGATAGGGATGACTATTGACGTTTTTAGGAATTTGGGAAAAACAGAATACCTGAGGGTTGGAGGACAGGGACAAGACATAAAACTACCACAAGGGGAAATAAGAAGCACCCAGGAATTCAAATACCTGGGTAGCATTATATCAGCCAGCGGAAATTCTGCTAAAGACATACAGCATCGAATAGCGCAAGGAAAAAGATGTACCCAGGCTTTGAATTCAATACTATGGTCAGCCAAAATAAAAATGAAGACAAAGTTAATGATATACAAAGCTATAGTGGAGCCGGTCTTGACATACGGAGCTGAAAGTTGGCAACTTACAAATAAACAAAGAAAACAAATAGAAGTTGTGGAGATGGACTATTTAAGAAGATCCAGTAGAGTTTCGAAATTAGAGCATATTCGTAACGAAGAGATTAGGCGGCGCTCAAGAATGGAAGTCACTGTCAACAACAGGATAGATACACGTCAACTGATCTGGTATGGCCATGTGATGAGAATGACAGATGAACGATGGCCAAAAAGAGTTCTCAATTATACACCAAGTGGTAGAAGGAGAAGAGGGAGACCGGCCACAACGTGGAGGCAAGGTATAGAGGAAAGCATGAGGTCCAGGGAAATAAAAGATGATGAATGGATGGATAGAAAAGGATGGAGAATAAAATGTGGGAAGCGGCCACGGCTGTAGGATCCCCGCTATATATATATAGGATATGTTCCTGATTCAAACGAAAAATTTATTAATTTAGTGAGTACAACCTGTGCTTCATAAGTAAGATTTAGTATGACATTCAAGGAGATTTCATCAATCCCAGATGATTTTTTGTTTTTTATGAATTCTAGGACAAGTTTTAGTTCATGAATATCCGTTGGTTCAAATATTAGCTTATGCTCTATGTAAAAATCATGAAGATTAATTAATGGGTCATCAGTAGTTTGTACAGTATTTTTTAGTTTTTGGGCTACAGAACAGTAATATTTATTCAAAACGTTTGGATGAATTGTCGGCATGTTATCAGAGGCAAATGGTTTGCCTCTGATTTCATTCACGACTTTCCAAGCTTCCTTTGTCTTATTTCCAGCTCTGTTGATTTTATGCTTGTAATAAATTTTTTTATCGGCCACTAAAAGCTTTTTATATATTTTATGGTAAGACAAACAGTATTCGTGAAATTCTCTGTTATTAATAAATTTTTTAATGTAGTGCAAACATCTCCAATTTTTGGAAGAAATTTTGATTCCTTTGGTGATCCATCGTTTCACTTTCTTAATTTTGATTCTTTGATAAGGAAAACTGTCCTGAAAAGTCTGTACAAGTTTGTGATAATATGCTAGGAATGGATTTGATGAAAGGAAACAATTGTTCCAGTTTATTTTACAACACTTGGTATGAAACCGCTTATAGTTGTGACTACTAAATAGTCTGCCAAACTTATATTTATTTCGCTTATGATTGATGAAGTTATCCAGTATCGCAATAACAGCTTGGTGATCAGATAGTCCAGCAGAAATAACAGAGCAAGAAATAATATCAAAGTTTGTACACAAATAGTCAATTTTGGTAGAAGAATATTGCATTAAATGGGTATCATTTTCGACAAGCATTTCTAAATTAAAGCATACTAGAAGTTGTTTGAATGAGAGTACATCATAATTAGTATCATTATAGTTAATATTAAAATCACCAGATAGCAAAACATCACTGTTAACTGGTAGATCTGATAAAATAGCTTCCAAATTATTAAGAAATGTTTTAAAATCCCCTAATGGTGATCTGTATATGCAGATTATGTAACTGTTTGTATATTTTATGTGAGCTATACAACATTCAAAATTAATTTCTTCATTATAATTTGAATACTTTGTAACTTCTTTGATGTCTAGCCAACTTAAACAATTATTATTAATTAGGATCATTGAACCTCCATGAGTGTGTTGATTTCTGCAATATTTACTAATCATGATGTAATCTTTTACATATACAATTTCGTCAGGGAACAGCCAATGTTCCGTGAGTAACAAAATAGATGGAAAATTTGTTTCACCTAAAAACACGTATAACTCATCGGTCTTAATTTATTAGACACAATCAAATCGATGTGGTCGATAAAAAAGCAAAAGGTGTAAGTCAGGCCAGCATTAAGAATCAGCTGGACTTAGTGCAGTGCAAAAACATTGTAGAAGGCAACCAAGAGAGCGTTTACTGTATGATGTCTGTATTTAAATCAGTATCACATACCATTTACACAAACTATATAAAAAAAGTTGCATTAACAATGCATGATGACAAACGATATCGCATACCAGAGTCTACAGATACATTAGCCTGGGGCCATAAAGATATTGCCTTTTATGAAACACCCGAGGAAGAACGTCTGGACTTGCTCCTGCGCTTGCTTAATGAAGCGTTGGTTGCTCAGACCAGTGCACTCCCGAATTGAGACGTTTCTCAGGCGGTCACTGTAGAGGTGGAGAGGTCACGCAGAGGATATTTATGCTCTGCTCAGTGCTGGATAATTCATAGTTTCGCGCTATGCACGCACAGATGTATTACCCACTATTTTCACAGTTGTGTAGTGCCCAAGTGGCGGTCATCAATGATTTCTTACGAGCGATTGTGCGGAAAACACCTACGAATGACGACATCGACTTATTTGCGATGTTGTTAGAGGAAGCTGTGAAACGTCATCTCGATGAAGTGATTAAAGACATTGTATCGGTATTGCTCAGCACGCAATGCTCAAACATCAGCTTAAATGGGCTGCATAAGATGTTTAGCCAGATGTCGTGTCCACCGTCAGTGTATAAGCAGTACTATATTTGCACCTTGTTGAGTGGAAAGTGGTGTGAAGATTTAGATCATATTTTTCCCGTTACCAACATTGAACGAAATTATCGTACTACCCTTCAGAACGTTGACGAAACCATCTGCAAGATCGCCTATTTGGCTGACGTGCCACTCCTTGAAATTTTCTGTAACGTTGTCGCAGAGATGTGTATCGCATTCGTTTTTGATCCTCAAACAAACGAGAATCATAAGTCAGTATTACAGTGGCTACGTAAAAACATTGAGAAAGGTTGCACAGATACGTCCCGTTTAGGATGGACTACAGGTCCTGATGGTATGAAGTAGCCGTCAACGAGGTTGGCGGACTATTTTGATTCTCTAAAGGCTTTGCACCGATTTCGCCAGAATGTTCAAAAATAACTCGATCTTAATTTGCTGTGACTGTGAGGTTTGACTAAAACTATCTATTAATTACATTTTACCTATTGTGCTTTCAGTAAATATCGCAATGTTATGCGATATCACTCAGACATGATTTCTTAATATTTAAATTGTTATTGCTTGCGCAATGTCAAAATGTAGATAAGCTGATTAATTAATAACTGCTTAATTTTCAACCTAATGTCATACGTTCATTAGTAAAAGCGTCAAATGTGATGCACATACTATCGATTGTATATCAATCCATAGTATTAATGTTTAATTTATCAATTCAATATTAGCGATACATTTGTAATAGCTCATAAGTGCATAATAAACGTTTTAAACGTGATGTGCGCTATGGATTGTGCATCACACTATTGTATGAATAAATGCTTTATTTTTCAATCCAATGTTATATTGATGGTATGAACAAAATACTTGTTTTTTCATTCAGCCTTAGTAATGCTTTTGTAATCACCTTCGCATGATAACTTAGTAAAAGTGTCAAATGTGGCGTGTACCAACGATTTTGTAGCAATCGATTATAATACGAATTATTTTAATCTAATGCAGTTTCATATTTTTAATATGTGATGCGTACCAAGACAACAAAATGTATTTATATTTAAGAATGAATCCATTTCATGTATTACATCATTATACTGTCTATCTGCTACTATCTGATTAAAAGTTTGAATAGAGTTGATGTTTTATTTCTGTATCTCGACGCCTGCGCAGCTCTGCAAGGTCGAGAGGTGGTTGGGGAAATCTATAAAGTAACAAGCGCTCAAATCCACTCCAGTTTAAACAACAAACCTTCGAACAGTGCAACATGTTTACTAAACAGTCTAGCACAGTCAGTGAGGCTAGTGCAACGTGTCAGAAGCAGTCTACAATGTCATTCATCACTATAAATGAAAGATGTTATCCATTGAATCCATCTAAATCTAAATTCATTAGCATTGGGCTAGCATACCAGTGGAAGTTTCAACCTAGAATTATTATAAAAGGGCGCAAAAATGATTGTGTATTGTTTAATGAAATCGAGTGGAATGAACTATTGGAGTACGAAGGAGTAATAATCAATTATTTTCATTGTGTGGAGGAGTTTCAGCCAATTACACATGACACGTTCATGATCACGTTTGACAAGTTTCAAGATATTCGCACAATCAAATTAGAAGATCGTTGGAGGAATATCGTCTATTTAGGAGTGGAAAGTGTATTGAAAATGTTTGAACTGAACCGTTTGATCGCTTATACCATCAATACGCCTCAAAGGGCAAGAGTTAGCGACGTACTTTAATAGACTGTTGACTGATGTGAAATCTACACCGCTCGACGTTCGGGATTTTGTTGCTCGTCACGTGGCAGACATACCTAGATCTGAGAATGTGCGATCCATGATGGAGTTGACCTATCTGTATCCTGATCTCCCAGACTTCAAAAAGACTGCAACGTTTTCGCACTACAATGCAACGAGCTCACCCCATCGCAAATAACTAACTCAAATAAGTTTGGCATGATGAAGTAAAATTAATAATAAATGATTGCTGTTTAACAATTGTTGTTTAATTTATTAGACTACTTCATAGTTTATTCATATAAGTCTGACTTGTTAATCCAAGTATTATGATTTTTATTTAAACCCAAAAGCTTTACGTACACTTTCGTCCCTTTACGTCTCAAGACTTTTTCCACTAGATACACATCAGGATGTTTCACTTTTTCTAACTCTTGTATGTAAAAACCCCCCAGGATAACTTCCCCATTCTGATCTTCTAATAGGTAAGTCCTCGGGTTTGTATACTGCGCTTTTCTAATTGTGAAAATTTCATTGGACCAGTTGGGAGTATATCCTTTGGAGAATGCGTGCCGATACTTGATGATTCTAACTTTTTCACCAACCTTAAACTTTGCTCTCTTGGGATCAATCGTTTTTAACTGACTGTATGCGTGAAGTAACACCTGCTTCGCATTTCGCATGTTCACATCTTTTGGCTTCATTCTTATTGTTCGGTGCTTTGTGTTGTTATACTCTTGCACAACTTTTCGAAGTACAGGTAGCCATTTATACGATCCTTGTAAGCTAAATTGTCGCCACATACGAGTTTTCAGTGTACGATTCAGCCTTTCAACAATACTTGCTTTTAAGTTTGAATAAGTGCTATAATGGTTAATGTTGTTCTGTTTCATGAGCGATTGAAATTCTTTATTATAAAATTATTTTCCCAAATCCGTTTGAATATGTTTCGGTAGGTACTTCATCTGTGATAAAATGGTTTTCATAGCCTCCGCTACAGCTTTACCAGTTTTTTGTTTCACTGGTTGCGCCTATGCATATTTACTAAAGGTATTAATTAGCACGAGAA
The DNA here is from genome assembly GCA_951848785.1 of Callosobruchus maculatus. Lineage (NCBI taxonomy): Eukaryota > Metazoa > Arthropoda > Insecta > Coleoptera > Chrysomelidae > Callosobruchus > Callosobruchus maculatus. The sequence goes on along the minus strand of CATOUR010000158.1, from coordinate 585,558 downwards.
TATAACGATAACCTTTATTATCTTTCGCATACGGCAACATTTCCACCAGATCCGCTTGTACCAAATCTCTCAATCCTCTGATGATTACTCTACGTCTCTGAAAGTTCTTCCTTGCAGGCTTATGTATTTCATTGACCACCTGTTTTTTGATTGCACTCATCTAGATCGTTACTTAGTGGGTAAAAAATTAATATTCCAATAAACAGAGCTTTGTGTTCGTTAGTTTGCACAGTACGGGACACTTATGCACCTGTAGTCACCATATGTGCGCCCCGAATCTTTTCTAGAATGTCTGACACCGGACAGGTATAGAAGTCTAACCCATTTTTTATTATATGGATTTATCAGCTCTGTGTTGTTGAGGCAACTGATTTTCCAGAGATGTGTTGGAAGGTTGTGACGACTACCAAAATTGTCAACGGAGATGTGTGCTGATAAACTTACCTAGATTGACTAAGAACAGGAAAGCTCTTTCACTTTATAAAACGGCCTTCCTTTAACTGATCAATAATTGATTGAATTTCATTGTTGTGACTGTTATTACCAACCTCGTGAGATGCTATAAGTAATCTCAAGCGATCAGCGAGGTCGTTTGGATTGTCAAAGTAAACATATTCGATGGGTTGGTTAGTTAGTTGCATCATCCCAAGGCCTGTATGTTTGAATGACTGTGTGCGGCGTAGACGTGTTTTTGGCTTCGAGGGCTTTTCGAAGGAAACTGATGTGCTTGCGATGGATGCGGGATGTTTGAGAATCTTGTGTTTTAACAAATATGGTTTAATTACTTGTTTATATTTTACAGACTGTGTTCCTTGTATTTGTAAATTTGAGTCAAAATTTCGTCGATATGCATTAGTTCGTTTCAACATATCCATATAATGATCTAAATCGACTTGTGAGTACCCAACTGGATTCTTTTTAAATAAGAGCTCATACCGTCCTACTGTGCCTGGGAATCGCACGTTATGAAGAACTACATCTGGACCTTCAATACGTACTACTGTTTTGCCCAGTGCAAACGTGTCAGTTGTTAAATCATGCGATAATCCATAATACCGGTCAAACTCTTCTTCATTCCCTCGAATCGATTCATCGACATATTTTCTTGGCAAAGTGTGAAACGACTCTAGATATTCATTATAAGCAGGAGTATCAATTAAATGACGTAAGCTCTCGCGACTCGCAGCAATAGATTCCTCTATCGTTTTATTCTCATGCTCTACTACTGAAGGTACTTGTACTTCTTCCTCCACAGTGGACATGTCTGCAACATTTGAAAGTTGCGGTATATTGGAATAGGTGTCTTCCAAAAAACTCAATCCAGTATAAGGTAAATAGGGTTGAAAACGGTAGTCCAAATCCCCATGAGGCATTCCCTTCTTAGGTGTAGATGATGCAGATTCGGACTTAAAGCCTTCTACTTTGAGAGGTGCTTCCATTTTAAGTGGCTCTACTTTGTCTAAAAGCTTCTGCAATGGTACAGAAATGGGCTGCATTTGTTTCTGCAATTGACTCTCAGTTTCTGCAAGTTCAGATTTTAGTGCTTTATATTTTTGCTGCACAGCTTTCCGTGTTTTCACCAGTTCTTTGGCTAACTTTATATCCATCTTTTCACAGTCAGAGTTAGAACTACACTCTTCAGGTATCCTGATGGGATGTATTTTTATACCATCATTTTAGAAATAGATATATTTATCAAATCCTTGTCGATATCGGCCACCGTTTTTGGGAGAATCTTTATCAATGACCAGGAAGTCATAAGGGTCTCGCCAGCACAAACCGCACATCCCTTTGAATTCCTGAAATGTCATATCCATGCTGCAATGGTCTTCATATATATGCTTTAAATTTAAGACGTCCTGCGGTAACACGATGAGCAGTGTTGCATTATCACGCAGAAGATGCTTTGGGATGGCGGTATATGTTTGACACAAATAGAAGCAATCCGTATTACGATGTCTGCCAAAACTAAAGTACTGACGAATAATATCTTGAGGGCATGCAGCGACGTCGTCGAAGATTATGATGGAGTTGGGTTTGATTCTGTCCGGAGCCACGATGTTCTTATCGTCCGTATACTCGAAATATCCGATTTCCTTTAGAGTGTCCAACACTTTGCGCAGATATTGGTATTTAGGTTGGTATGGCGATTTACAATAAATATAGACGTTGGAAAAGCGCAGTCCATTCGGGTGCATTATGAGACTGATCATGATATTTGTTTTGCCGGATCCACTCGCTCCTACAATCAATGCTCTCTTCGATTCGCCTCCAAATAACGATCCATGTTTCCGAAATGAGGCTTCCTGAGCGGGCTCGTCATAATTAACAACTGGTAGTTTTGGACCTGTTGCTTTGATCTTCATTGGGTTCCTTTATATATAAGACTGTGCGCTATAGCTCGAAGTCACTATTTTTAAAGATTGCCAGTGGGTGCGCTAGACATAATTATATAATGCTTGTGCATAACCTGACGCGTAACAGTATTCCGTCAAGATACGCAGCGAGTACAATAAAAGAAAAGTCTTATATACACACTTACGGAAAGCCAGGGAAGCTCACAATTCTGCTTATATAAAAAATAATATAAGTAGAGTGTAAAAGATAGTTCTGAAACATACCCCCCACTCTCCACGCCTGTAGACCCCCCACCATTAGCCCCCCACCCATACCCCCTCTCTTCACAAATTCTGAAACAGACCTCCCACTCTCCACGCCTGTAGACCCCCCACCATTATCACCCCACCCCCTCTCTTCACAAATATAGCCACCTCTCTGATGTATTAGAATGTAGTATATCCTCCCACCACCGCCTTAGAACATAATTAAACCTCTCTCCAATAAGAACGCCACACCCCAAGACCATTAATTGATAACCAGTTTGAGTGGAGGTGAGTGGGTTTCCAGTATAGGTTCAAGGGAACCAAAATGAAAGAAGCGTAAACCGGTTTGATCGAGTTCAATAAACTGTTGAATGATGGTCATGCACCTGAGAAACCTGTTTGAGCGGATGTGAACCGGTTTGATGGAGTTCAAGAAGATTCAATGAACTTGCTCTCCTGATGCCACACTCCTAGACCATTAATTGATAACCGGTTTGAGTGGAGGTGAGTGGGTTTTCAGTATAGGTTCAAGGGAACCAGAATGAAAAAAGAGTAAACCGGTTTGGTTGAGTTCAATGAACTCTTGAAGGAGAAACCTGTTTGAGCGGATGTGAACCAGTTTGATGGGGTTCAATAAGATACAATGAACTTTCTTTTTGATGTATTAGAATGTAGTATATCGTCACACCACAATCTTAGAAGATAATTAAGCCTCTCTCCAAGATAAACACCACTCCCCTTAATTGCACACATACCAAAAAAACACACGTATGAAATGGGTGGCCACCAAGGAGAATACTTTTGTTGTGAGTGTAATTTACAGTACATGTCTCTGAGCAGTAGAATGTATCTTTTTTGAAATATATAAAAGTGCTATTTTTTTCTATTATCACCGCAATCAATGTGTGGTAGGCTGTGAGCTGTTTTTACTTCACTGGATAAACTAAGTGAAACTGTGACATGGGAACAATGTAATTAGAGAAAAATACTTTCCAAATCAAGAGGAATTCAAGAATCACTTGGATTGTCTAAAAAACTTAATGCAATGATTATATACAACATATAGTGTAACAGACGGAAATGTGTCATAAGAATTACTATACCGAAAAAAAATACTGACGAAGGCTCTACACCTATAGCAGCTGGTCATTGTCCTAACACCAGACAAAAAAATACTGCCGACTACATAAATGTAGTACCATCGATGCAAGGTCAAAAAAGTAACAAGTTATGATGGCTACAACCATGTAAGGAAAAATGAATGTACCAGACTGCTTGAAGGTACATGGAAGTAAATTGTTAAATTAAGTACCTGAAGAAGCAATCAGAACACCAGTGCACTTCAAAACTCGATGCCTGTCTACAAAAAACCAAGGATGTAATGCTTATTTAGCAAGTGCATTGCTCTCTCATAAAATGAAAAATCCCTCGACGTATGGAAGGCGAGTTAATTTATTGAGCCATTAAGAAACTGCCTTATGACAGGAGATACATATATGGAAATCCGTATATAATAAAATTAATGAGTAGTAATAAATTGAAACCACTAGTGGCAGAATGCAGGTAGCACTAATTTGTTTGCATTGAACAGGACAAAAACCTTACTGGTATATAAAGACACTAGAACTGTTCTCGTCCTTGTACAATATATTTGATATTTTGTTCGTGAACATGGCAGCTATCAAAATTTTGATTCTTTGATAAGGAAAACTGTCCTGAAAAGTCTGTATGTTTGTGATAATATGCTAGGAATGGATTTGATGAAAGGAAACAATTGTTCCAGTTTATTTTACAACACTTGTTATGAAACCGCTTATAGTTGTGACTACTAAATAGTCTGCCAAACTTATATTTATTTCGCTTATGATTGATGAAGTTATCCAGTATCGCAATAACAGCTTGGTGATCAGATAGTCCAGCAGAAATAACAGAGCAAGAAATAATATCAAAGTTTGTACACAAATAGTCAATTTTGGTAGAAGAATATTGCATTAAATGGGTATCAGCACATCCCTTTGAATTCCTGAAATGTCATATCCATGCTGCAATGGTCTTCATATATATGCTTTAAATTTAAGACGTCCTGCGGTAACACGATGAGCAGTGTTGCATTATCACGCAGAAGATGCTTTGGGATGGCGGTATATGTTTGACACAAATAGAAGCAATCCGTATTACGATGTCTGCCAAAACTAAAGTACTGACGAATAATATCTTGAGGGCATGCAGCGACGTCGTCGAAGATTATGATGGAGTTGGGTTTGATTCTGTCCGGAGCCACGATGTTCTTATCGTCCGTATACTCGAAATATCCGATTTCCTTTAGAGTGTCCAACACTTTGCGCAGATATTGGTATTTAGGTTGGTATGGCGATTTACAATAAATATAGACGTTGGAAAAGCGCAGTCCATTCGGGTGCATTATGAGACTGATCATGATATTTGTTTTGCCGGATCCACTCGCTCCTACAATCAATGCTCTCTTCGATTCGCCTCCAAATAATGATCCATGTTTCCGAAATGAGGCTTCCTGAGCGGGCTCGTCATAATTAACAACTGGTAGTTTTGGACCTGTTGCTTTGATCTTCATTGGGTTCCTTTATATATAAGACTGTGCGCTATAGCTCGAAGTCACTATTTTTAAAGATTGCCAGTGGGTGCGCTAGACATAATTATATAATGCTTGTGCATAACCTGACGCGTAACAGTTTTCCGTCAAGATACGCAGCGAGTACAATAAAAGAAAAGTCTTATATACACACTTACGGAAAGCCAGGGAAGCTCACAATTCTGCTTATATAAAAAATAATATAAGTAGAGTGTAAAAGATAGTTCTGAAACATACCCCCCACTCTCCACGCCTGTAGACCCCCCACCATTAGCCCCCCACCCATACCCCCTCTCTTCACAAATTCTGAAACAGACCTCCCACTCTCCACGCCTGTAGACCCCCCACCATTATCACCCCACCCCCTCTCTTCACAAATATAGCCACCTCTCTGATGTATTAGAATGTAGTATATCCTCCCACCACCGCCTTAGAACATAATTAAACCTCTCTCCAATAAGAACGCCACACCCCAAGACCATTAATTGATAACCAGTTTGAGTGGAGGTGAGTGGGTTTCCAGTATAGGTTCAAGGGAACCAAAATGAAAGAAGCGTAAACCGGTTTGATCGAGTTCAATAAACTGTTGAATGATGGTCATGCACCTGAGAAACCTGTTTGAGCGGATGTGAACCGGTTTGATGGAGTTCAAGAAGATTCAATGAACTGGCTCTCCTGATGCCACACTCCTAGACCATTAATTGATAACCGGTTTGAGTGGAGGTGAGTGGGTTTTCAGTATAGGTTCAAGGGAACCAGAATGAAAAAAGAGTAAACCGGTTTGGTTGAGTTCAATGAACTCTTGAAGGAGAAACCTGTTTGAGCGGATGTGAACCAGTTTGATGGGGTTCAATAAGATACAATGAACTTTCTTTTTGATGTATTAGAATGTAGTATATCGTCACACCACAATCTTAGAAGATAATTAAGCCTCTCTCCAAGATAAACACCACTCCCCTTAATTGCACACATACCAAAAAAAAACACGTATGAGATAGGTGGCCACCAAGGAGAATACTTTTGTTGTGAGTGTAATTTACAGTATATGTCTCTGAGCAGTAGAATGTATCTTTTTTGAAATATATAAAAGTGCTATTTTTTCTATTATCACCGCAATCAATGTGTGGTAGGCTGTGAGCTGTTTTTACTTCACTGGATAAACTAAGTGAAACTGTGACATGGGAACAATGTAATTAGAGAAAAATACTTTCCAAATCAAGAGGAATTCAAGAATCACTTGGATTGTCTAAAAAACTTAATGCAATGATTATATACAACATATAGTGTAACAGACGGAAATGTGTCATAAGAATTACTATACCGAAAAAAAATACTGACGAAGGCTCTACACCTATAGCAGCTGGTCATTGTCCTAACACCAGACAAAAAAATACTGCCGACTACATAAATGTAGTACCATCGATGCAAGGTCAAAAAAGTAACAAGTTATGATGGCTAAAACCATGTAAGGAAAAATGAATGTACCAGACTGCTTGAAGGTACATGGAAGTAAATTGTTAAATTAAGTACCTGAAGAAGCAATCAGAACACCAGTGCACTTCAAAACTCGATGCTTGTCTACAAAAAACCAAGGATGTAATGCTTATTTAGCAAGTGCATTGCTCTCTCATAAAATGAAAAATCCCTCGACGTATGGAAGGCGAGTTAATTTATTGAGCCATTAAGAAACTGCCTTATGACAGGAGATACATATATGGAAATCCGTATATAATAAAATTAATGAGTAGTAATAAATTGAAACCACTAGTGGCAGAATGCAGGTAGCACTAATTTGTTTGCATTGAACAGGACAAAAACCTTACTGGTATATAAAGACACTAGAACTGTTCTCGTCCTTGTACAATATATTTGATATTTTGTTCGTGAACATGGCAGCTATCAAAATTTTGTCCCATATGAGAAGGCAGGCAGAGGAAGAGAGTTTTGAGGAAGTTGATACAAGCTTTGAAGTCATATCTGGGAGACTTGAAGACATCAGACCTTTAAACTCATCCACCCCGGTAATTAAAAAAACTATTTAGTCAGTTTAAACCTCTACTCTTTAGTGATGTTTTTTGTAAGAAAGTGTTGTGTACCCAAAAGTTATCCAAAAAAACTATTTAGCCAGTGTAAACTGCTACTTTTTAACGATTTTTGTGAGATTATTTAGGAAATATTCATAAATGAATAAGTACAGTTTTAAAGCTCTATTAATTAAATATATGATATAGTAAGAGTTATCAGTATTTGATCTACTTTCAGTGCTTCAAACCTTACCTCAAGACTTGAAAAACAATATTAGGATTTTGTTAGATCAATCTCTTAGGTTTTTACAATATTAGGATTTTGTGAGAATAATCTCTTAGGCTTTTTACAGGAACAGAATTCTTAGGAATAAATTATTTTTATTCGTTATAGATACGCAGTCATCAGGAGCAAACAGAAACTGAGGAAACCGAGGGGGAAGATGAATTGAATACGACCATAAGCGACGAGGCAGAAAACTTCCTTCAGGAAGTGAAAAATTTAAAAAGTAGAGGGTTGCAATTAGCCAGAAAACATAAAAAAAACAGATGGATATTCAAAGAAAAATTAATAAACATAGAATGAAAATTTTAAAATTAGAAAGTAAATTAAAAAAAATTGATGATTTTATCAATTTATGCCAAAATTTAAGCACGTAGTTTTTTGCTGATTTTTTTTATTTTTGCTGATTTTCTGAGAGATTCATTTCGCTTTTTTATTTTTTTATTTTTGTAGCATGACACGTAGGGTGCCAAATTTGAAACAGGGGACATCCAAATGTCAAAATTCCGTGGGTTCAAATATTCCGACAATGAGGTTAGGAACTGATTGACAGAGAGTGGGAGGAGCTGAAAGAGATGTTCTGTGGCTCGGTGGTGACTTTGTTAATCGTTTTGTGTTATTAATTGTTTATATAATAAAATAGATGGGTATAGAAATGAAAGAAAAGAGCAAGTTATGTTAAATCGATGGCTTAGATTTATTAAAATAAATTACGTAAAATTTGTCCTTGTACCCTTGAAGGATCTTTTCTTAGCGCTGACATTGAGAGTGTGTTGTCACCTAACTATGGTAGATAGTATGCTAACAAGCAGGAAATGAACTGATGGGGCCCCGTCTACTAACTGTTATATAATGGAAAGTGAGTACACTATAATAAGTCTTATAAACTATGACTATAACTTAGATCATTCTATTTTAAGGATGGTACCTGAAGAGTTATAAGGACTATGTATAAAGGTTTTCTCCCACCTGTATTTACGAAGTGTGCCTGCTGAACACCAGGTTCTTCTTAACTTCAGTAACTAAACATCTATATACGGGGTGAGGATGGTGTTCCCATCAATCGTAACCAGCGTAGTATACGTGGGGTACTGCGTCTCATCGAACGTAGTATTGGAGATACGTGGTAGGAAGCGATGCCAATCCAACAATATTGGCTCAGTTGATCTTAATCTCTGGCATCAAGTAGTGCAACTCGTGCAGAAGAGGCAGTTGGTGTGGAAGGCGAAACAGGTTAAACGATCACACCATAAAGAAGCAGACTTGAAGTAGACTTAAAACAAAGAGTAAAAGAAGGCCTGTGGACAAAACACAAGCATTAGCTGACTTAAAACTGGTAAGTTCTCAATATTTCCAGGATATTTTAGGTAAAAATGAAAGATTGAAAGCGAAATTCTGTAAGTAAGGTTAGACACCTACCGTTGATGTTGTGTGGCCTTTAAGAGTGTTTTTCCTTATTTGACTTCCCACAGATCCCACAGATGTGGTGCTTAGAAAGCCGAAAAGTCAAATGAAACTGGGTTTTTGCCCTCTTAAATCCACGAAAGTGTGACCACTTGGTCTTTCAAGGGACCCAGAAGGAAAAGTAAAAATGTCTGCCTTTTTTCGGAAAACTGGCACTAAACCAGCTTCTGTCAGACAACCATCATTTGTCTTCAGTGACAGATAGACAGACGACAGATGAAAAGGGAAATCTAACCTTATTTTTCCCTATTATGAAAATGTAAACAATAGATGTAGCGAAATATCCCAATTGAACTTTAATACTAATTTTTCTTTCTTTTCTAGGTGATGCAGCACTATGCAGATGACGAAAAGGTGCAATTCAGGAATACTTCGTACAATACATACAGGATTTACATTGTAAATACATTATAAATAAAGGAATTTGAAAACTCCCAGTTGTTTTGATGCTAAGTAACCTGAACTAGTTCAAAATCTAGGTAAGATATTATACTTATACTTCACTTACAATATGAAATTACGTGCTAAAGTACATTCTTGGTAAACACTCTAAGTCAAGCGACAACACAGTCTTCTTTTCGGAGACTATAAGTAATCAATCAAATCAAAACCAACTCATCAGTTCCTCAGAGCTTGTAACAAACCCTCCCTTCCTGAGAAAGTTTTTCCTGAGGGGAAAACTTTCACAAAGGAAAAACTTTTCCTAAATGAAAATAAAATCACGTTACTCATAACCTTCTACCAAGGTAACCTCAAAAAAAGTTAATACCAAAGAATCTTCCATCTCCGTATCTTCCGGAGTGACGGAATTCATACCACTATACATAGCAAGTTTCTATAAAGAACTTTGACTACTTAAACAGCTAACGAAGCAACTAAATCTACAAGGGAGAAAACAACTTAACCCTAACTTTCAACTTCCTCTGGCGGATGTGCCTTTATATCGTGCGCGGACCATACTCCTTTGGTCTTTCCAGCTTGGTCTACGAGTTCGTAAGCCCACGGCGAGACAATACGGGCAATTCGATACGGACCATCAAACTTAGGGGACAATTTAGATGTGACACCCTTAGCGGCATCCGATAGCGTAATGTTACGTTTCCAAACCCTCTGACCTAACTTGAAAGTATCAGGGCGATGACGGAGATTGTAGCGCTGACTGGAGCGTTCATACGCCTTACGTAACTTAGTCTGAACGTCCTGAAAGACCTTTTTAAGGGCTTCATGGCGTCTGGTAGGTTGGAAAGGTTTGCTCGTTGCCACGGGGTTTTCTTTTCCCGAAAGGACTATTTCACGACCAAATATAACAACATTCGGAGTGACTTGGGTGGTTTCGTGTCGGGCGGATCTAATAGCTGCTGCTACATGAGGTAAGTATTTATCCCACGACCGCTGGTTTTCCGCAACGTAAGAAGTGAGCGCGGTTTTCAGCTCGCGGTGTACACGTTCTACGGGATTTGCTTGGGCGTGGTAATGGGGAGTATACCTATGCTCTATATCGTACTTCATCAATAAGTCGGTGACTTCCATATTTTTAAAATGACTACCGTTATCGGTAATTATTCGAGCCGGGGCTCCAAAGAGTAAGAACACTTGTTCTTCCAGGGGCTTAACTATACATCGAGCCGTAGCGCGACGAAGAGGGAAAAGCAAAACAAACTTAGAAAATATGTCAACTACAGACAAAATATATACATGACCTGAACTATTCGGAAGGGGTCCTACTATATCTATACTCAACATTTCCCAAGGGCGAGTGATTGTAGGGGCAACGCTTAGCATATGTCCAGCTGGCGGTCGTTGCTCCGGTTTGGTCCTTAAACACACTTCACAACGGCTAATGTATCGGGCAATATCTGCCTTCATTCGGGGCCAATAATATTTCTCGGCTAACCTAGCGTGCGTCTTGAAGATACCAAGATGGCCGCACGTAGGTGGATCGTGATTTTGTTTGATCAGCATGGGGCGGTCCTCTTTTGGAACTACTTTCTTCCAGAAATCTCTTTCCTCAGAAAGATCTCGATATCTTGGATTAGACCGTTTATATAAAACATCATCTTCTATCCGCCACAGGGGATACTGTTCTGGGGACCTTCGAATTTTCTCCACCATGCCTAGATACCAAGAATCTTTAGATTTGTTTCTAGATTCGTGATCTACAATATCTTCCAGTGCATTAATGACTGGTACTGCACGCGACAATGCATCCGGTACAACGTGCTCTTTGCCTTTTCGGTGGATGATGTCAAAATCGTAGGCTTGTAAGCGAAGGCACCATCTAGCTATTCGTGACACGGGATCCTTGATACTGAAAAGCCATTTTAAACTATGATGGTCTGTGATCACAGTAAAATGCGTTCCTTCGAGATATGGGTGCAGTTTCTCCACAGCGAAGATTACTGCCAGCGCCTCCTTTTCGGTGACGGAATATTTTCTCTCACTTTTAGTTAAGGATCTGCTTAGGTAGCAAATGACTTTCTCTTCGCCTCCTTGTTTTTGTAACAGGACTGCTCCTAATCCATAATCAGAGGCATCGGTTTCAACCGCAAAAGGTAACGAGAAATCTGGACAGGCAAGTATCGGAGCTAATACCAATGACTGTTTCAAAAACGTTAGAGCTTTATCGCAGGCTTCATCCCATATGAAGGGGCGACCTTTCTGAGTCAACTGCGTTATTGGGGCCACTACGGTTGAGAACGATGGAATGAACCGCCTATACCAGGAAGCTAATCCTACAATTCTGCGAACCTCTGTCACATTCTTTGGGGGTTTGATGCGTAGAACTGCATCTACCTTTTCCTTATCCACCATTAGACCGGTACTGTTGACGACGTATCCCAAATATCTAAGTTCTGATCGACAGAATTTGCTTTTCTCTTTATTGAGTGTAGGACCTGCGTCAATAATGCGTTTCAAGACCTGCTGCAACACCTCAATATGCTTCTCGAATGTAGGAGTACAAATCACGATATCATCAAGATAGACGAAAGTATGGTTGTCTAACTCTGGTCCTAACACTCTATCTATTAGTCTCATCCATGTTGCTGGAGCCGAATGCAAACCAAATGGCATGCGGATAAATTGGAACAATCCTCGACCAGGAACAGTGAAAGCTGTTAATGGTTTAGAGCTCTCTGATAGTTTTATCTGGTGATAAGCTGATTTTATGTCCAGGCTGGTAAGGTATTTTGCGTCTCTTAACTTATCCAATATAGAATTCACAAAGGGAATTGGGTATGCATCTGGAGTACTAACGGCGTTCAGGCGTTTGTAATTAACGCAGAAGCGCCAACTATTATCAGGCTTTTGAACCAAAACGATAGGGCTCGACCATGGTGAAATGGAAGGCTCTACTATGCCCTTTTTCAGTAGTTCATCCAGTTCGGCATTTACAATTTTTTGCATGGCGGGAGAGAGAGGATAATAACGTTGTTTTATGGGTGGCGAATCAGTATTAATGTGATGCTCAACCAAGTGAGTACATCCTAGTCTATCACCCATTTTTGAAAATGCATCGTCGACAATGGAATTGATTAACCGACGCTGTTCTTCAGACAACTGGTCAAAGTCTCGAATCCCACATAACTCTATAGTATTTACGGATTCTTCCGATCTAAACTTCCAGTCTCCGTGAAATAGATCGGGTATTATCTCCATGGCTCGCCAAAAATCTATTCCCAAGATTAAGGGATGTGGCACAGATGGTACCACTAACGCCTCTATTACCTTTACTCTGTCATGCAATCGAATAGGAAGAGATACTTTTCCTAACACTTCACACTTCTGACCGTTAGCAACAGTACAATGCTTACTAACGCTTCCATCCAACTGAAGAGAAGATGCTAACTGTTTCCATCCAGAACCACCTAACACGGTCTTGGACGCACCACTATCTAACAAACCTAAAACGGTAACCCTAAAATATCTACATTCAAGTATGGTCGCTCGTCATCTTTAGCATGAGCTAAAATATAATCTAACAATACCTTATTTTCATATGGTTTTGAAGTGGCCATAGAGTCCTCTTTTTCTGGCCCAACAGACAGCTGACCTACTGTCTGGGCGTACGAGCGTTTTTTGAACAGCTCGGACAATAAGCTGCGGTCACATTATCCTTACCACAGGTATAGCAGAACTTACGTCTTGGTTGGGGACATTTTCGAAACTTATGTCCTGTATTCCCACAATTCCAGCAAACAGATAATGTGGAACTAATCTCAGGGGTCACAGTAGCCACGGGAGACGATTCAGGTACATGTATATCTGAAATCGTCGTAGTTCTGTTATGAATAGGCCGATGATATGCCAACTCTGGCTCAAGGAGCTGTCTGGTATTAGCTGGAGGTGGGCAGAATTTCTGCACCCTAAAGGCAGTCTCCTCAACGCCTTTTGCCAATTTAAACAATTCCCCCACAGTCTTTATAGGGTACAACGCAAGCTGTGTCTGGATATACGGTAACATATTCCTGCGTATTATTTGGACACGGGTGTCTTCGGGTGGAACACTCGGTAATTTCTTAAAAAGATTCTCCATCACGGAAAGATAAACAACTACCTTTTCCTGAGAACCTTGTGTTCGTCTACGGATCTCATCCCACAACGATTCTTCGTAGTCAGGCGGCTGGAAAGCATTTCTAAGACTTTCGGTAAGATCATCCCAACTCCTAAAAGGACCCATCATTCTATGCCATAATAAAGCATCCTTCGTGAAAAGTTCCGGAGCGGACTTCAACAAACGTTCTTTCGAAACGCCTCGTGACTGCCGAAGCTCCTCTAATCGTTCAAGGAAAGAAGTCACACTTCCTATTCCATCATACTGAATTCTCCAACGACTTACGTCTACACGCGAATCTTCGAAAAGTCATAAGATGTGAAATGTGGGTGACGCGGGAAAGGCTCTGCAAAATTAGCAGAAAAATCAGGATTTTTGGGACCTGGACCCAGTCTTTCTTCGCCTCTTTCTAAAGAGTAGTCTACCGGAAAGCGAGATCGATAAGGGAGTTCAACTCTATTCGACGGATATCGGCTAGGTTCATATTGATCAGGAAACCTCACAGTATTAGTTACCTTCCTGTTGGGGTTGTATGTATTCCCACAGGTAGGAGCCTCAGAGAGAGAAAGGGCTGCCAGCCTATCTCCATTATCCTCCGCGTTTGAGGACACTGAGATGTTACCTAAAGGACTTCAGCAAATCCTATTCTTCTCCATTTTCTCGCGATCAAAGCGCGTTTGCTCTGAGTCATTCGGACGAAGCGGTACGGGTTGGTCTGTCGGAACAGGTTGATCTAGAATCGACTTAGATGCTGTTGACTGACCCGTCGGATTATCTATATCGGAGTATGCTAATTCTAGTTCACCAAACAACTCGTGACACTGTCGTAACAAAACGTTTCTAATAGAAACTACTTCCGAATCTTTAATTCGATTCAACCTACCTCGAATATGTAGTAGCCTCGAGTATATGCGTTTGTGTTCGTTGTCTTTATTCGCGAAATCGAAATTTTCTATATCCCTTCTTAACTCTTTTAATTTCTTTTCACACAACTCAAGTTCAAGCTGAGAAGGAAATTTCGAAGAGTCTGGGGGTGCAGTTTCCCCTGCGTGTTCCGCACGAAAAATGTCTCTAACTAAGCTTCTTTTCTCCGCGACTGTCCCGGTAATAGGTAACCCACGAATTTCTAGTTCATATGTGAGCTCATCCCCAAGTAATCTATTTACCTCCATCTCAATTCCAAAAAAAAAAAGAAAATCAAAATCCCTAAACTCTTAATCACCTCTAAAGCGAATATTTTCTTACGGCATAAACCAAAGATCGTAGATCTCCCCCCTCTTACCTAGAAAAGGCAAAGCCGGGTAAAAAACAAAACCGACACGAAAAATAAAGCCAACACACGGCAACCACACGAAACGCCTAAAGCAAAACGCCTAAAACACAACCACCTAAAAGTGCAATAGATATCTGCAAAACATACTTGTTTGATCAAACTTCTGAAAATCTCCCTTCAAATAACTAAGTATCAACAAAAGTAATTTCCCATCACTAGCAATAACGACAACTAGGATATCTCCCATCACTATTATCGACAAGATCGAAATGTCTAAAAACGTTTTCCCATCTCTAGTAAAATCAAGAACCCGCACCTATGCAAATGATGTCCCATCTCTATCAATGTCAAAACCTATAACCTCGAATTGTCACACACGTTTAGAGATTCATTTCGCTTTTTTATTTTTTTATTTTTGTAGCATGACACGTAGGGTGCCAAATTTGAAACAGGGGACATCCAAATGTCAAAATTCCGTGGGTTCAAATATTCCGACAATGAGGTTAGGAACTGATTGACAGAGAGTGGGAGGAGCTGAAAAAGATGTTCTGTGGCTCGGTGGTGACTTTGTTAATCGTTTTGTGTTATTAATTGTTTATATAATAAAATAGATGGGTATAGAAATGAAAGAAAAGAGCAAGTTTAGTTTAAATTACGTAAAATTTGTCCTTGTACCCTTGAAGGATCTTTTCTTAGCGCTGACATTGAGAGTGTGTTGTCACCTAACTATGGTAGATAGTATGCTAACAAGCAGGAAATGAACTGATGGGGCCCCGTCTACTAACTGTTATATAATGGAAAGTGAGTACACTATAATAAGTCTTATAAACTATGACTATAACTTAGATCATTCTATTTTAAGGATGGTTCCTGAAGAGTTATAAGGACTATGTATAAAGGTTTTCTCCCACCTGTATTTACGAAGTGTGCCTGCTGAACACCAGGTTCTTCTTAACTTCAGTAACTAAACATCTATATACGGGGTGAGGATGGTGTTCCCATCAATCGTAACCAGCGTAGTATACGTGGGGTACTGTGTCTCATCGAACGTAGTATTGGAGATACGTGGTAGGAAGCGATGCCAATCCAACAATATTGGCTCAGTTGATCTTAACCTCTGGCATCAAGTAGTGCAACTCGTGCAGAAGAGGCAGTTGGTGTGGAAGGCGAAACAGGTTAAACGATCACACCATAAAGAAGCAGACTTGAAGTAGACTTAAAACAAAGAGTAGAAGAAGGCCTGTGGACAAAACACAAGCATTAGCTGACTTAAAACTGGTAAGTTCTCAATATTTCCAGGATATTTTAGGTAAAAATGAAAGATTGAAAGCGAAATTCTGTAAGTAAGGTTAGACACCTACCGTTGATGTTGTGTGGCCTTTAATAGTGTTTTTCCTTATTTGACTTCCCACAGATCCCACAGATGTGGTGCTTAGAAAGCCGAAAAGTCAAATGAAACTGGGTTTTTGCCCTCTTAAATCCACGAAAGTGTGACCACTTGGTCTTTCAAGGGACCCAGAAGGAAAAGTAAAGATGTCTGCCTTTTTTCGGAAAACTGGCGCTAAACGAACTTCTGTCAGACAACCATCATTTGTCTTCAGTGACAAATAGACAGACGACAGATGAAAAGGGAAATCTAACCTTATTTTTCCCTATTATGAAAATGTAAACAATAGATGTAGCGAAATATCCCAATTGAACTTTAATACTAATTTTTCTTTCTTTTCTAGGTGATGCAGCACTATGCAGATGACGAAAAGGTGCAATTCAGGAATACTTCGTACAATACATACAGGATTTACATTGTAAATACATTATAAATAAAGGAATTTGAAAACTCCCAGTTGTTTTGATGCTAAGTAACCTGAACTAGTTCAAAATCTAGGTAAGATATTATACTTATACTTCACTTACAATATGAAATTACGTGCTAAAGTACATTCTTGGTAAACACTCTAAGTCAAGCGACAACACAGTCTTCTTTTCGGAGACTATAAGTAATCAATCAAATCAAAATCAACTCATCAGTTCCTCAGAGCTTGTAACATTTTATAGATCTCAAAATTTCCATCTTTTCTTTATTATGGTTTCTGTATAGTTCTTATTTTTAAGTTGTTATTTTTAAGTTGTTATTTTTTAATTGATAATCTTAATAAATATTTTTAACTGATAACTTCGTTTTTGATTTAACAAAACAGAAAATGCGTTCAGAGTGTTATGAAAAGAGTACTATGAAAAGAAGATTGACAAAGAGATGCAACAACAACAAATATGGCTGAACTTCAAAAATTGATTTTGTTATGTTATTTCAATAAATGAAAAAATCTCTGGTCTTCCATACGTTAAGACAAGATTGTCTTTCAACTAAATGGGTGAACAATTGTAAAGTCACACTTACTCGAAAGAAGACTGGCCTCTATATACCACCACAAAAACACATCATAACTAATTACAATAAGCCAAACACTCGCGTCGAAATAGGAAAGGACAGCGTATTCAGCTCATTCCGACGGGAGAAAGTTGAGACTGGTTATCGACATTCGGCGTCCGGCGACCGACGACCGGCGACCGAAAAACGGGTCCTACCTACCGCTAAGTTGCAGCTGTACCAGTTTTGGTGGAGGTGTATAATAACGGTAATTTATCGCCCCAAATCCACGACCACAAAATGGAGCACAGTAGCGTTGTACGAGGGCAAGCTGAGTAATATCTACACTACGAGGGGAAGCTGTGTAATATCTACACTATGTGGGGAAGCTGAGCAATATCTACACTACGAGGGGTATCCCTTATGTTCCAACCACCCCTCCCTCAGCAACTTTCACCATTACAGAAAACGCGACCTCGTAAAACGGTTGACGACAAAGCAGAACAGGTTTAACAGGTATGCTAAAGTGATTTTTTCGTTTGGATTGAAGTATTATAAAATGGGGCTCCAGCACAGATCTCTCAGTAGTTGTATAGAGCTAACAAATGGCGAACTCAACCAATGTTTGTGATGCGATCAAAGCGCAAATAAAAAATGAGTTTGACGGGTGGCAATCTAAAACAAATATTCCAGAGCGATTTACAAAGATGGAACGGCTCAAAACATTGTACAAAGCGGTTAGAGATTTTGAAGCTGGTAGGATATGTCAGTGTGGTTTAATCAATAGCATTAAATACAGTGAAAGGGCGGATTTATTTTACCCTCAGATGAGTCGACTGCCACCAAAGTTATACTGTTTTTTAAAAGAACAGTTTGAAGCTGAGGATCAACAAGTTGCCGTAAGTACAGCAACCTCTCTACAAATGACAGTTTTGTCAGATGGAAGGCGACAAGTTTGTGCTTATGAATTGTAAGCCACAGGAAGAGGAGTATGTGAAGACCCCTCCACCATCTTGTAACATGAAACATGTTTGTTTTTGTGACGATAACAGCACAAGATATATAGTTGTGTGGTCCACCGCGGCAAGATTTGCGCGACAAGGAACGTGGCAACAGACTTTAGCAGACCGGTGTAGATTTGAGCAGCGCGTGAGGCAAACTGCACAGGTTTTAGACAGAGTGTTGTGTGGAAACCATAGAGACAAAGTGTATAAGGAGCGATTTGAGAATATAAGTGTGTCAAGTATATTGTAGGGTTATGCCCAGAATGTTAGATCTAAATTGAAGAAAAAAATGGGGCAATAATAATATATTCATACATTCCAAACTCACACAGATCTATAACAATGGGGGGAGGCTTTCATTTTTTGTAATTATTTTTGATATGTATAATTGGGGATATGAGTTATTTTATTATATCCATTGTAAACATGTTATGTATGTACATTTCTTCACGTGTTAAGACAAGTTGTTACATTTAAACCTCACCTCTTGTAATTCATCAAGTAGAAATAAAAAAAGACGTTGAATACAATTATGCTTTTTTTATTAAAAATTAGAACTCAATTGTTACAGCATCAAAACATACAATACTTTCACTTATACAAATCTTTCTTGTCGATCCAAGAAGACTTATTTATTTAGCCCAAACCATGAGACTAAAACCTTCGACCCCTTCCGTTTCAAAATTTTTTCAACCAAGTACACGTCTGGATATTTCACTTTCTGAAGTTCGGGAGTATAAAAACTACCCAAGATATTTTGACCATCTTCGTCCTCCAGCAGGTAAGTTGTAGGGTTTGTATAGCGAACTTTTCTGATTTTAAAGACTTCATTGGACCGGTTTGGTGTGTAGGCCTTATTGAAGGTTGTTCTATATTTGCTAACCCGCACATGAGTACCTGGTTGATATTTGATACCCTTGGGGTCAAAGGTCTTCAAACGCTTGTACACCGTATTCAAGAGAAGTTTGGCGTTCCTTTTGCTAACATCTTTTGGCCTCATTCGAATTGTGCGATGTATTGTGGCATTGTATGCGTCAGTTATCTTCGGTAGAAGATCTAACCATCTGTATGATCCTTGGAGACTGAATTGCTTCCACATATGGTTTTTCAACGTACGATTAACTCTTTCAACTACGCTTGCTTTCATTGTAGAGTATGTACTATGGTGATTAATTTTGTATTGTTTCATTAATTTCTGAAAGTCATTATTGTAAAACTCTTTCCCCAAATCCGTCTGCAAATTTTTTGGTATATCTGGCATTTGCGCAAGAATGTTATTCATGGCTGCTGTAACTTCTTTTCCTGTTTTTCTTTTAACCGGTTGCGCCCACACAAATTTACTAAAGACGTTGATAACAATTAAGATGTAACGAAATCCTTTGTTAGTCTTCCAGTATGGAAGCATTTCCACGAGATCTGCCTGTAGAAGATCATTTAGCCCTTTTACAATAACTCGACGACGTCGGTATGTTTTTCTAGCAGGTTTATGTAGTTCTTGAACAATTTGTGTTTTAAAGTTCATCATTGTTTTACTAGTGGGCATCGAAGTACAATGTGAGCGTCGAGGTTGGGTTTAGGGTCTCGACTTGTGTAAAATTGTAATATGTCACCTTTTTGTAATATAGTATTGACGGTAATCGAGCGTGAATCACGTGTTACCCTAACTTTTTTTGGTAGAGAAAGACTATCCACGATCCCTGCCACCGGGACGATATAATCTCTTTCATTATTACCGAATGTATAGAACATCCCTTCAGATGTAGTAGAATAAATAGGTAATGCACACAACTATATAAGTTTGCTGTTAGAAAATCCGTGAATAAAGATGAAATAATATTGTTTTTTGAATGAAAAATATGTCTTCCAAATTTATCGACAGGCATTGTTACAGTGTAGCTGTCCAAACCTTAATGAAGAGATTTGAGTCCTCACATTTATTTTATAATTTTTAATTCCCGGAGCTCCTCCAGTATAGAAAGTATCTCATTCTGATGTGAATTGTTTCCCGCTAATTTTGAGGCAATTAAAATTCGAAGGCGATGGATCAACTCATTGGGGTCGTTATAATAGACATAGTCAATTGGATTATTCGTAAGGCGAAGCATTCCTTTTCCTTTAAAAGAATGTACTCTTCGTAACCGACCTTTCGGTGGAGCAGGTTTCTCAAATGATTCTGGTCTGTAATCCGTCACACCTTTTAGTATGTTGTGTTCTTGTAAATATGGTTTGATTATATTCCTATACTTAGGTATTGTGGTCCCCTGTATTTGAGTATGGGGCTCATTATTTCTCCGGTATGTATTAGTACGGGCTAGCATATCCATATATTGAGTTAAATCATGTTGTGTGAATCCAATGGGGTTCTTTTTGAAAAGTAGTTCATAGAGACCTGGCGTACCTTTATATTTTATCTTTTCAACTACTATATCTGGTCCATCGAAAGTGACTAAGCTTTTACCCAGATTAAACTTATCGGTATCAAGATCATGCGTTAAGCCATAAGTGCGATCGAAATCTTTTTCATCTCCGCGCAGAGACGCATCTACATACTGTCGAGGTAAGAGGTCAAAACTTTCAAGGTATGATTCATATCCAGGTGCATCAATCAGTTGCTCTAATTCTTGTCGAGCATTTGTGACAGCTTGATTGATTGACTGATTTTATCTATCGAATATTGTTGAATTAGGATCATACTCCTCTAGTGTCGAAACGGTGTTGGGATCTGGGAGATTGGAATATGTGTCCTCCAGAAAGCTTACTCCTACCGGTGGTAGATATCTTGTGTACAAATCTTCTTTCAATTCTTTACGGAGTGAATCCAACTTTTTAGGTGTAGATGTTGTTGATTCCACTTTTGTGGGTTCCTGTTTAATTTTAGGTACTTCAACCTTCTCAAGCAGTTGCTGCAAGGGCTCTGATATAGGTTTGAACCGCTTGTGTAGCTCACTTTCTGTATCAGCTATATCTGATTTCAGAGCCAGATATTTTTGCTTGACAGCTTTTCTTGTTTTAATCAACTCTTTTGCTAATTTAGGATCCATGTTTCTATACGAAATGTTTGTTTTATACTACGAAAATGGTTGAGTAAACAATATTTATATACGATTTCTAAAAACTAATGTTGCTGGTGAAACACTTTCTATACCGTCCTGAGTTCCTGGGGGCATCCTTGTCGATCACTACAAAACTGTGTGGCTCTTGCCAACATAACGAACACAAATTTTTAAATTCGTTAAAAGACATATCCAAACTTATGTGATCATCATAAATATGTTTCAAATTCAAATTGTCTTGTGGGAATAAAATCAACAGGTTGAGATTGTCTCTCAAATTATGCTTGGGTGTTGCAGTATACGTTTGACAAAGATAGAAGCAGTCTGTATTTCGGTGTCGTCCAAAACTGAAATATTGTCTAATGATATTTTGACTGCAGGAGGAAACATCATCGAAAATAATAACAGCGTTTGGTTTGATGAGTTCTGGTGATACAATATTCTCATCCTCACTATATTCAAAGTACCCTATTTGCTTCAGTGGTTTGAATAAGGTGCGTAAATACTGATATTTAGGTTGGTACAGTGACTTGCAGTATAAGTATACGTTTTCGAATCGCAATCCATTTGGGTGTGTCAACAAACTTATCATGACATTTGTTTTCCCTGATCCACTAGGACCGACAATTAAGGCTCGCTTAGAAGCTCCACTGAAAAGATGACCATGTTTTCTAAGCATATGTTCCTGAGCAATTCCGTCATAATTTTGCACAGGTAATTGTACGACTGATGGTTCCACCTTCATTCTTCGAAGCTATAAATAGTACTGATGCCAAACTTCTCAGCATACTTAACTTTATACCTGATAAAAAGTATAAAAATGATGATTCACCGCAAGTTATTGAACAGTAGCAAACGAGCAGTGGCAGCGAAAGGTACCGGTTTATTGGACTCTGTTATAGATAAGCTCCCTTTTGAATTACATCTACCCTCCTACAGATTTTGCGGGCCAGGTACTGCCCTGCAACAACGCCTTGAGCGAGGTGATACTGGAATAAATCCACTCGACAACGCCTGTAAAAAACACGATATTGCTTACGCATCATCCAAAGATAGCAACACTCGTCGTCAAGCGGACACAATCTTACGTGATCAAGCTCTCAAACGAGTAGTGGCATCTGACTCATTAATAGGTGAAAAGGTAGACACTATATTCAAAGTACCCTATTTGCTTCAGTGGTTTGAATAAGGTGCGTAAATACTGATATTTAGGTTGGTACAGTGACTTGCAGTATAAGTATACGTTTTCGAATCGCAATCCATTTGGGTGTGTCAACAAACTTATCATGACATTTGTTTTCCCTGATCCACTAGGACCGACAATTAAGGCTCGCTTAGAAGCTCCACTGAAAAGATGACCATGTTTTCTAAGCATATGTTCCTGAGCAATTCCGTCATAATTTTGCACAGGTAATTGTACGACTGATGGTTCCACCTTCATTCTTCGAAGCTATAAATAGTACTGATGCCAAACTTCTCAGCATACTTAACTTTATACCTGATAAAAAGTATAAAAATGATGATTCACCGCAAGTTATTAAACAGTAGCAAACGAGCAGTGGCAGCGAAAGGTACCGGTTTATTGGACTCTGTTATAGATAAGCTCCCTTTTGAATTACATCTACCCTCCTACAGATTTTGCGGGCCAGGTACTGCCCTGCAACAACGCCTTGAGCGAGGTGATACTGGAATAAATCCACTCGACAACGCCTGTAAAAAACACGATATTGCTTACGCATCATCCAAAGATAGCAACACTCGTCGTCAAGCGGACACAATCTTACGTGATCAAGCTCTCAAACGAGTAGTGGCATCTGACTCATTAATAGGTGAAAAGGTAGCTGCACTAGGTGTCACAGCTGCTATGAGCATCAAGAAAAAGTTAGGTCTTGGTATGCGTAAAAAAAAGTTTAGCCGTAAGGCGAAAAAGACTGGGCATGGTCTAAGGAAAAAACGACGCAGTGTGAAAAAATCTCGACTGCTTCCGATTCCTAAAACAGGAGGATTTCTACCTATACTTCTCCCACTTCTAAGTGCACTAGGTGCACTTGGAGGGGGGGCAGCATCAATCGCAAAAGCTGTTAATGATGCAAAGGCTAGTCAGTCTCAGCTTGCGGAACAGAAGCGACACAATCTAGCATTAGAACTTGCTAAACAAGGAAAAGGTTTATATTTAGCAGCATATAAAAAAACTGCTAATTAATTTGCAAAAAAAGTGAAGATTCCAAAGTTTAGGGGGGTTTTCATGAGAGATAGTTTACCTAGGAGAATTCGTGCTAAAGAGTGTGGTATCATTAATTTAGATGTCTCAACGGGTAGTGGTTCTCACTGGACTGCCTATTTGAAAAACAATAATCATGTCATATACTTTGATTCTTACGGTAACTTACGTCCTCCGAAAGAAATTGTTAAATACTTTTACAGCAATAACGATGTCACAGATATAGAGTACAACTATGAGACTATTCAATCATTTAACTCACACAACTGTGGGCAGCTGTGCTTGAGATTCCTATATAAGGTCAGCCCAATGCTCCTCCACTGAATATTGCTACATCATGTCAATGACATTTACTCTTACCGGTAATTCTTCTACTCTCCAAGCTGACTTCAATCCTCCAATCGAGCTAGCTGATGATGCAGAGTATGAAATAGGTTTATGCAACTTTGAATCATTCAACGTAATTCCTAATATCAATCACTCCAACAATACGTTCATCTACTCGACCACCTGACTTGAGACAGATAGGGTTTCGTTTAAAATTCCTGTTGGTACATATGAAATATCAGACATAGTTGCTTTTCTTCAACGCAAACTTCCAGCTGGGTTGCAAATAACACTTACTGCCAACCAGGCGTCACCAACCGTCACTTTAGGAGCAAATTTTGATATCGATTTTACTCCAGCAAATACTATTGGACGCTTGTTAGGTTTTCAGCCCCAAGTATTACAAAGGAACTTGTTCTATGATTCCGATTTCCCCGTTGAAATTTTGAAAGTAAATTCACTGTGTATCGATTGTAGCATAGCAACAGGTTCCTTCACGAATGGGCAACCTAGTCAGTTCACCACTTTTTCCCTGGCACCGGTGTAGGGTATAAAATCATAGAAGCTCCACAAACTGTGCTTTATTTTCCTGTGACTGTCAAGACTATCACCACGTTAACTTGTAAAGTGCTTGATCAAGACAACGATCTTGTGGACTTCAGAAACGAAACTATTACTATCCGTCTGCTCTTACGTAAATCAATAATGGTAATTCCATACCACATGGAAAAATCCTATAAAAACCTGAATCGAAGATTTTACGACATCAGTGTTGGACCAGCCAACGCTACATCACGTCGTCGCACCTTGACCAAGGAAAACAAACAATATTTAAAGTCATTGGGGCTTCAACTGCTGCTCTAAAAATGAGTATTTTAAATGTTACCGAATCACCACTGATCGATAGATCCATAACAGAGCTGGAGTACCACACCTATCAACCATATATTAATGCCAACTTTGATCATAACGATGAAATTAGAATTGGTATCCAGGAGCTGGACGCCATTACTTTACCTTCTCAAAGTTTTGTATACATTTAAGGAGCCTTAAATAAGGCTGATGGTTCACCATCTACAAATTTGAAATTCATCAACAATGCCTTTAGCTTTTTGTTCCGAGAAGTTCGGTATGAGTTGAATGGAGTGGTAGTGGATTCGGTTCGAAACGTGGGACTCACTTCAACCTTGAAGGGGTATCTGTCTTACAATGAAAATGAGAGTTTGCGGCTACAAAATGCTGGTTGGTTTCCAAAAGAAACACACTTTTCCAGTGCTGGTAAATTTAATGTTTGCATTCCACTAAGCATGTGGATGGGATTTTTTGAAGACTATAGAAAAATAATTCTGAATATGAAACAGGAACTAGTTTTAATTCGTAGTAATGATGACGTTGATGCAGTTGTTACAACTGCAGATGAACAACCCAAAATTACTATAGAGAAAATTCAGTGGCGAGTACCCCACGATTCGGTTGATATACCAGAACAGTTAGCTCTAACAAAACTGGTAAACAAAAATGTTGATATACCGCTTTACTTCCGTAGCTGGGAGCTTGTAGAGTATCCCTCCCTACCACAAACTACCAGACATACTTGGCCAGTTAAAACTAGTACCAAACTAGAAACTCCTAGGCATGTGATAATTGCTTTTCAATGAGATAAAAAAGGTAAATTGCAATCCAATATGTCAACATTTGACCACTGCAAGCTAACCAATATTCGAGTTTTTTTAAATTCGAATCGATATCCTTATAATGATTTATATTTGGACTTTCCAAATCAAAAATTAGCTGCCTTGTATGACATGTTTTCAAAATTTCGTCATTCGTATTATGAAACTGGAAATGAACCACATTTCACCCCTAAGGACTTTGCAACTACTGCACCACTGACACATATTGATTGTTCTAAGCAGAAGGAAAGTATTCAAACTGGGTCTGTTGTTATGCGAATTGAATTTGAAACTAGCGAGAATGTGTCACCCAGCACCTCAGCGTATTGTCTCCTGCTCCATGACCGGCTTTTTTTTACAACCCCCTAACAAAGATAGTTAAACAGCGTTAGACTATAAAATCATTAAGCTACCAGACCAACTACTCATTCAAATCATGAAAGCGTACCGAAAAGCTTTAACAAGGCATCTGCAAAAGCTCAGGGCTCTGAGAAAAGCACTAAACTTTTATTGCTTGAAACAGCGTGTTGTGAGACAGTTTGCTGACTTAAAACTATGAATCTCATTGTGGACATACAGGGCTTCAAATTGGAGCACAATAAGTTCATAGTGAAAGAGCTGGCTGCCTTTGATGGAGTTAAAATCTGTCACTACATTTTTAAACCACCGTTTCCTTGGGACCTATTACCACGTGACCTGCAAACGCAAGCTCGATGGCTGATAAATTATCATCATTGCATTCCATGGGCTTCTGGATTCACACCACTTCATAAGGTATCTACTATCCTCCAGGAGTTAACGTCCACAGCAAACCAAATTTTTGTGAAGGGGAGAGAAAAAGCAAACTATGTAAGGCAGTATTCAGTAAAACCGATAATCGAACTGGATGAACACCCTCGCCTACCTGAAGGTCCAGCGCGCTGCTTTTACCACGTCAAAGATACATGCATATGTTCCTTGTCAAATGTCTATTTTTTATATGATACTTTCATTATGTCATAGGTTATTCAAAAAATAAACTGTTTTTACCATTCTTATAGTTTTATTTACACCAGAAATGCTGAACTGATATCTAACATTACATTTATGAGTGGCAATTACATTCTTCTTTGAAGGTGTTCTCATAGACGTACAGGAACTCCATCGCCATGGTAGTATTTTCTGTTGGAAAACTCTCCCTGAATGTAGTAAATTGGCTGCATTTGTGATAAGATCCCCACCTTGAGTTTGAAGCCCGTTCTGTAACACTCTAAAGTAGTTTCCAAATTTTTGTAGTTTGAAGAGTTCAACGGTGTGATTCACAACTGGTAGCAAGTTCCACAGCGATGCCAAGGATTCGTATCCCAGGTATATCACTGAGCCATCTTTTGTCAATTTTAGAACTGGTGTACCGGAAATGTGTGTAAAGTTGATGGAGCAACAGCTCGTCAGAATTGGTGGCACTTGCATCCGTTGCATACATGTTATGGGATATAACGTTTTGATAATCCAGGAACTCTTTCCACTCACTTTCAGTAAACACGATGTTATCACCTTTAACCCCCATCAGCTTAATTCCAGGCGAGTAATTGTATGCAGGATAAACTCCAATGGTCGCATGTTTGCTTTTTGATTTGTTTAACGGATATCTTCTTTCACCCAGTACCACAACTGCATTATGGCTGGTCTGAGTGCTGCTGTCCACCATGTTGTATGAATAACTCTCTTTCAACACTGGATTTTTTTGCTGGGTAAACATTTCACTAGTCGTTGAGTATAGTTGGCTGATCCACTGTTGACTGTACCACTTCACACTGTCTTCACCACCTTTGAACCAGTGTCTAGTCATCGTTTGATTGTGGGGGGTATATACCGGTGCACTGCTGAGAAGTGGGAGGTATAAAACCAGCAGTACTAGGGTACACAACATCGCTGTAATCACAGGAATCCTCTGAAGTTTTGAATAAACACTAGTGTTCTCCTCCACCTTCCGCACACACATGCGTTGTAACAGTTTATTGATGTGTTTTGCATAAACACAACCTTTTGTATACTTAACATGATCCTTGATAGGACAATCACCTTTTCTCCAATTATACAGTTTAACTCCACAACAAAATGCTTGACATATGTCACCCCTTCCAGTGTAAAAGAATCCAGCTAGAGCGATAGGTAGGGGGTCGACGTGATTTGGCCACTTACTAAATGTTAATAGACGTTTATCTAAAGAATTGAACTGCTTAAAGTTCACTGAGTGATCTTCACCACACATGACTTACAGTGTTTTCGAGACAACTAAGCAATCATCGATATGTTGCATCAATATAACTCAATATCTTTAGTGGAGGGGGGTTGTGACTGTGAAATTACGTACATGCTCAGTATCTTTTTATTCTCAGCGTAATTGGAGAGTGAGTATTGATAGTGCGTGAGTATGACAATAACAACACATAATGTTCTGTATCACAAATAGTTTTATTGTTTTAAAAAAGAAAAAACCATGCCATAATCAAACATTATGCTTCTTCTCAATCCATTACACTTGTTGGAGCAAGTATATCTGTAGAATCTGGTGTTTCTGATAGACCTGATGCCTCTGCTGGACCTTGTGTATCTGTTGTGCCTTGTGTCTCTGCTGGACCTGGTGTCTCGCTGTCTTCAACACCCTCAACTACAGTCTGGATTTGTTTTCGACACTCCAACTCACAGGTGGCTGGTTCCTTAGGAAAAGCGATTCGTATTTGAACATCTTCAGGTAGAAATCGGAAGACTTGTCTGATTTCTGGAAAGTATGTTTTCAGGCGAATGATGGCTCCTATCCAACATTCTCCGCAGATCTTCTCTTCTTGGTACAGTTCTGTAAGTTCGAGCGCTGTACCTTCCATTTTGCTCGTTTCTGGCACTCTTCCATCGACCACCATCGCTCCATACCGTAAATTGCTTCGTGGTCGTACTCCCAACGATTTTTACCGAGTTCATCACAGAGGTAGTCTAACGCGCTGTTGAAATCCGTCACAGATACTGTATGACTGTATGCACGCCACATGTTTGCTGACTATGTGTACCATGAATGACCGCAGGCCCGTTAATACATCTACGTCTGTATAACTGGAGGGGGTGAGATGTAGGAGGGGGTGAGATGTAGGAGGGGATGTGGTTAGTGGTGGGAGGTGTTAAAGCAGTTTCAAGTCAAACTCAGCGATATAAAATTCTTCTTCTTCTTCTTCTTCTTTGTCTTCTTGTTTATCATTACTTTTAGGTCGGACAAGTGTATCAAGCATATCCCCAAACTCTATCTGGTTTTCGATTTGTCTGTATCTTTCAATTACTGGGATTGCGTGATGCCCCCAAGCCATAGTATGAATACTGCCAGGAACAAAATACCTTTTGTCATCTACACTCGTCAAAGCTACCTTGTTCTTCAGCTCTGTGTAAATAGTGTGCAAACATGATTTAAAGGCAAACATTTTCTTGTACAAGTTTCCTCAGCTACAGTTAACTCTTTGATCGCACTATTTTTCACATCTTTTGCTTTTTTGATATCACCGTCCTGTAGTTTTATACAATATGTTTTTGCACCTAAGCCATAAAATTTGTGAATTGGAGCTCCCGCATATTCATCTTTCATTTTTCCAACCACAGATGGGGTCTTCGTAATTCCATGTATATTATTTTCTGGAAAATTCGATGTATCAAAATAGTTGATATTACTTCTCATATCATCATAAAAGTTGTCTGTTCTTATATGCATCACTAACGAATCTGTATCTGTGTAGCATAGTACAGCATCATCACCATATTTTGCTTTGATCTAATCATAGTAAAAGCTGTACATTATATTTTTGGCTATCTCTAATACAGTGAAGCCCACAAATAATGGTTTGTCATACGTAATTTCTATGGGAGACATTTGCACTGCGACTAGATTCTCGGAAAATATGGAAACTGATTTGAAATTCGGCTTACTAATCAAATCTTGTGCTCCAACACTTCCTTGAGTTGACTCCCAGTGTGTACAAAGTCTGATGTCAACACGTTTGTCTGGATTCTCCATCGTTTTGCCAAATACTGCATTATTGAATAATTTGAATAAATCTTTCTCAAATTTGCTACTTGCTTTATTCCTCAAAATGGTATTTAGATCAATGTAACTTTTCAGCCAGGGTGATTGGTCAAATTCAAGAATTCTGTGTATTTTTTTTAATTGTAGCCCATGTTGTAAACACTGTTGTAGATTTCTGTAGTGGATGACGTACTTGGTTTTATTTTTCAATGTGGCCAGAAGCTTCTTGTGTTTTCCTTTGGGTGGCACAGCTGTTTCAGGGCAGAAAGGAAGGTCGTTGTGGAGGTTATGTAAATGCTCTGGATACAGTAAGTCAACTTCTAAAATATACCCCTTTTTATTGTTTTCATCGGCAGTGGACCACTTGCAGTTTTCAATCTCTCCTTCTGTTAACCATTTGAAACCTCCGGTTGGTAAGCACTGTGACATTGCTTTTCCATACAGATTCGTGGCATCGAGGTAAACTACATATGAGGAGGGTTTTGTTTCATCATAATCTGATATGAACTTGTTGTTTGCTTCTGCAGCTCTTTGACTGCATTGGCTCAAACCTCCTCTGATAGCCTTTCGAAAAAAAATGGAGCATATCCACATCTGTTAGCCGGTCCAACTCTACTTTCGTTTTACGCAACATTGCATCCCATGCCAACGAAAATGCTGTGAAGTACTGAGCTGGATCCAACTTGTACGTCGTCAAACTCACTATTCGAAAACGTTCAAACACATCTGCTAAAAGCAGCACGTCTGATTTAATATACACATCTGAATAATCCCCCAACGTTTCGCACTTGAAAAGCTTCCAAACGTAGCAAGCTCGATTATATTCTTCAGTAGTAATGTTTTCACCCCGCAATATATCAAAAAACTCAGCTCTGCTAGGTAACTTAGTTTTTCCCAGGAATCAACGTATGAATATGGAAAAATTCCTTTTTTTCTTATTTCATTGAATTCATCTTGATTTGAAAAAAATTTTTTTATTTCACAGCATTCCTCTGAGGCTAACGTTTCACTTAATTTATCCAGTGCGCTGGGTAGAAACCTGTATGAATCCAGGAATCGCAACTTCATGAATACATTGTCTTCTTTTTCATTTCCTTGCTCTACTAAAATCCTTTTTGAAAACGAAACATACTTTTCTTTGTTTCGTGCAATGACGTCTACTTTTTCTTTGTCTAATGCTAGTTTTTTTATAAATAGGTGACTATCGTAATTACTTAAGTTGTGCAGGAACACAGGCACAAAGCGTGGCAGCTTATAGTTGAGATTGCACACTGAATGAGCGGCAAACCTGTATTTCCCTGTCAGGTGACAATGATCTC
This sequence comes from Callosobruchus maculatus, assembly GCA_951848785.1. Taxonomy (NCBI): domain Eukaryota; kingdom Metazoa; phylum Arthropoda; class Insecta; order Coleoptera; family Chrysomelidae; genus Callosobruchus; species Callosobruchus maculatus. The sequence continues at coordinate 554,744 of CATOUR010000158.1, read as the reverse complement.
TAACTTTGATATCTGCTTCTTGGAACTCTTTTTCACACACATGGCAAACTGTGCTTTTCTTGAATTCATCTTCTTCTTGTGGTGTCAGTGGTAACATCTCTTTTGGTTGTTTCAAATATGTATGATATAGTCTAACTACGTGTTCTTCTAGTTTCTCTACAAATTTTTCAGCAGCATCGAGTCCCCTATGTTGTACTATTTGTGATACAGAATCATCGAATGAGCATTTTATATAGAAGCAGAATGAAAACGGCACATGCTCGAACGTTTTTACTGAGAACGAATCTTCACTATTCGGCTCAGCATACTGAATAGGTTTCAGCATACTTTCGAAATCGGCACAGACTACAAAGGGGACTTTTAACTGCTTCTCTAGATTAGTGAATTTTAATTTGTTTTTTGGTATATACTCTCCATACTTGTTCAAACTCATATTTGTTGTTGGTAGCTTCGTTGTAATATGATTGCAATCATAAGTTTGATGTCGTTTTAATTTTTTCATTGCATCGTAGCATTGTAGACATCCATCACATATATAAATGCGACCCACATGCCGTGACCTTTGTCTGGAGATTAGTCGTGACATATCTTTGATCAGACAATAGTGATGTTCACCATGTTCTGTGAGTAGTAATAAATTTACATGAGTGGCTCTTCTTCCAGATGTAAAGTATAGGGGGCCAACAACCTTCCATATATTTGTTTTGTACTCATACTCAAATCCAAACACGTTGATGGAGATATTATTCTGTTTTTCAAATCTTGGTATGTCTTTCAGCTGTACAGGGAAATCTATACCATCAAAATTCAATAAACTTGAGAAATGTGGGTAAGATGTAGATCTACATGGATGCCCCATCGGTGGTATAAGAGCTGCTACAATCGAGTGCGCAAAACAACACTGGTCTTTGTTTTGGATATTCAGCACAGCCCTCTTGTATTCTATTTGTTTTGGTAGCTTGATGAAGCTTGCTGCTCTTAAAGGATTATATTGGTTTATATTTACCTCCAAATATAATAAACTCATTAACAACCACCCTATTTAATGTTTCACATTTTTTTCATAACATTCCTTACGCAGTCAGATTTGCTAATAAAGATGAAAAGATCTGTTGGACATTTGTGTAATTTCGTTATACGAGGGGTGAGGAAAAAGTTGTAAATTTTCGGACATATTTTATATATACTTTGTTTTATTCATCATATATCTGAAAAGATCCGGTAGGACTGAAAATACAAAACATTTATAAATCATTTTTTAACCATTATTCTATTTGTTCGCTCTTGTATGTATATATCTATTTTTTTTAATTTTTACCATGTGAACATGTGAAAGTTGTCTGCTTTTTGGCTTTTTAATATGCCCAAGTCACTTCATAGATTTGTTTCTGAAGTATATGAACGCAATTTTTCCAAATGTAAGAACGCATGAAGTTCTCTACAAGATGCTAATACCAGCCATAACTCATTCACAGGAAACCACCCTTCTTCGCGGCATCAAGACTTCTTTGAGGTGCCACCATATAGACACCACCACTTCTTCGGGGTCCCACCATGTAGACTTCTCCGGGGCATCACCCTTCTTTGGGGTGCCACCATGCCAGACATCATCAACACTTAGTGGCGTCCCATCATCATGTCACTACCTCTTTGGAATATCACCATGCCGTGGATGCGACAAACAACTTCTCTTCGAAAGGGCCATGGCCGGCTCTACTCACTAGGCCGGAGCCTTCGATGTGGCATCGTCGGTTAGCTGTCAAATAGGGGGCCGGTTACCGTGGGCCGAACGGCGGGTATTCCGCGGAAAATTTAAATTGCTTCATAGTTTCAGAATAATGATTACATTTTATTTATGTATTATGTGTTCATTTCAGTTGATAAATTAAGAAAAATACTTTTTGAAAAAATAAGAATGGTGAAAAAGGCCAGTGGTATCAGTACAAAAATGTAACATTTATTGAGACTAGAAACTTAATTTTGAGATTTTCCTTTCTGTTGGACATTTCTCTTTTCCCTTAGACTTGCTCTTTGTATTTTTGTCAGTCTGTATTTTATCTTGAACTGTTTTTGTGTAATTATTAATATTAATTATATTAATTAATAGAAATATTTGCTAAAACAGGCAACATTAATTCAAGCAGCGTTTCAGTTTGGGGTTGATTACATGAACAAATGTCTCTAAAACCAAATTCATCTCTATGCATATTGATGAATTCCTTTGCAATTTTAATAAAAAGTGATTTGTGGAATTCACATCTCAAAAACTTGCTTTCATATTGGTTTGAAATCAACATTTTAATTATATTGTGCATAAGGACTATTATTTGAACTGTAAACTCTGATGGAAGGGTTAAGCCGTCTCTGTTTAATATATCAAAGTAATTTTGTTCCTCATGTTCTATTATTTCTGTATCGACAAGAACATTTATACAGGCAGTTTGGCTGAAACTTTAAAACTAATGTAACCTGCTATATATTGAATTGCTGAATCTGAAATTTGTTGAGGTTGATTCATTAAATTATTGGCTAAAATATCTCAAAAACTGTCAATACTTACTTCTCCATGATCTACTGTACAAGTGTGTAATTTTGCTAAATTGGAGACATTAAATTTAACTTGTCCATATTGAGCAGAATGTAAGTCGAAGACACCCTTGATTCTAATCTTTTTTTCAGATTCATAAATTTGCCTTAAGCGGTTACCGTAAATTGTTTTATAGTTTCAGAATAATAATTATTACATTTTATATGTATTAAGAGTTCATCTCGCTTGATAAATTAAGAAAAATACTTTTTATAACTACTACTAATACCACTTACATCTGATGTCTGGTTCATCGTAGGCAAACACTACAAAATAAAAATAAACGCAACCTGTTTCCTGCTGCCACTTCCACTTAAAAGAACACTCAATTTACTTTGTAAATTTTCACTTGAGCTAGAAAAATTCACTATTAGATCACTTTGATTCTTGCTGGTCTTGATTCCCTTTCACTATCAAATCTTTTCGTAGGTGCCCAGATGCATCCCCAGATTAACTGTATTTTTCTGTGATATTTGGGAGGTCCAGAAAACATTGTAGGTACCACATTGTGCTTTAAAATAGGTCTTATCCTTTGAAATGTTTGTAAATTATTGTCTTTATTCTTATAAATATAACCAGCCCTTACGAGGAATACAGTTCACCCACTTCTGTTTATGTCCTTTATTGGAAGCGCAATTGCTAGTCCAACCTGGTACTACACGCTTTGCAGGCATGTTTTATCTTTTTAGTTTCGTTTGTGTAGGTAAATAATTAGAAACATTAAAAATCACCTTCCAATCTTCTTTTTCACTCTGGAAGGTCATGTTTGGTATGTCCTTTATTGGAAGCACAATTGCTAGTGCAACACACTTTGCAGGCATCTTTTTGTCTTTATAGTTTCGTTTGTGCAGGTAAATAATTAGAAACAGATTAAAAATCCCCTTCCAATCTCCTTGCTCTGGAAGATTACACTAATGACTTAACAACAAATAGAAGCTCGGTCCCCGATGCAGTGCTGCCATATTTCAATGCTCCGGCCTAGTGAGTAGAGTCTGCCATGGAAGGGCACCACGAGAACTACTCCCTGGACTTCCCACCGAAGCTAAGTTCTTGTTTTGGAAAAAATATAATATATACATATGTATAGGGTGTCTCATTTTGGGCACTTTTACGAGGTATCTCGGTATTTTTGAAGATAGAGTTGCGGTTTTCACGACAGTGTGCTACTTTTTTGTGAAACTAAAGACGCCGTCAACAAAATTATCATCGCCGTCTTGGTTTTTGAGATACAGGGTGATATCGAAAACTATCGATTTTGGGGCTACCCCCGTAACTCGGTTGTCTTTTATCTTATTGAAAAGTTTAAAAAGAGTCATAGGATTTTTTCTGTAGAATCCAGTGGTGTAGTTTGATTTTTTCTTGCTCTAACCGTTTTTCAGTTATGAAGCAAACATATTTTTTGAATAGAACACTGTATAATATTTTTGAGGTCAGTCGAAAATAATTCAAGCTTTTTAAAAATATATATTAGCATTAAGATATTTTGAAAATTACGCTCAAAACAATATCCAAGTAAACAATTATTAAGACACAAGATACTCAATACTTTTAAACTCACTTATTTAATTGTATTTTATGCGCTATTAGCTACTATTTGTGATGATGTTCAATAAATATTACTTATTGTAGTCCATAATTACATTATTTAAAATCAAACAACATTATATCTGAAGAATATCAACACAATATTAAATTTGGTTTTTTGGAATTTGGTTCAAGTTGGAGACTATTTTCTCGAATAAATCTATGGCACAATTTCTTATTCTTTCAATGGCATTTAAAAGAATGATTGGTCTCCTTCGTGTTATGGCAATTAAATATTCCCAAAGTTGGAACCTGTGCAAATGTTGAAGTATCTTAGACTTGTATGGATGGTAATTGTATTTTTTTTAGAATTCTTTCTGCAGTTGATATTGGTACCGCTACAGCTTTTTTCATGTGCTTACAAGATGATGAAGGCGTTGCTTCTATGTAACCTAATACATGTGGTTTCCTTTGCTCCCTATTCTCCTTGAAATAAGTTTTAGGGCGTGGTTGAACAAGCTGCCCTTATTATAGAAAATTGACAACAATTAAAATAAAAACACAGAAAGAACAAAGCTATATTTAATAAAAATATACATAAAAACTGACAGTCTCATAAATTTTATACAGACTTTCCTTTTTGTTTTTAATAGATGAGTCATGGCCCACTATCTACTCAATATAATAACTCAATCATCACTTTAATGAGACATGATTATTTAAAAAAGGTATTTTGATTCTGTTTTTCCGAATTTGAGTAGCATGTCTCTTGTATAGTAATAACTGCTTAGATGTCTTGATTTATAGTTGATTAACCATGGCCTGCTGCTACAAATAAAGTAAAAAATTAAGAAATCAAATTTTGAGCGCAATTTCCAAAATAAATTAATGCTAATATATGTTTTTGAAAAGCTTGAATTATTTCCGATTGACTTCAAAAATAATATACAGGGTGTGCCATTTAAAAAAATATATGTTTGCTTCGTAACTGAAAAATGGTTAGAGCAAGAAAAAATCAAACTACACCACTGGATTCTTCTAAAAAAATTCTATAAGACCTTTTTTAAATTTTTCAATAAGATAAAAGACAACCGAGATACGAGGGTGGTCCCAAAATCGATAGTTTTCGATTTCACCCTGTATCTCAAAAACCAAGAGGGTCATGATAATTTTGTTAACGGCATATTTATTTGCACAAAAAAGCAGCACACTGTCGCGAAAACAGCAACTATCTATCTTCAAAAATAACCGAGATACCCCGTAAAAGTGCCCAAAATGGGACACCCTGTACTGCATCCGTATACAGAAATAAATCTTTATTAAACTATTGTTGTCCTGTTTTCATTTCTTGACGGCTAGCTGACTCACGCACACACGCACGCACCCATAGGCCCTTGTTTCATGCAATCCAATTGAGCTGCTGGTTGGCATGGACAATATGTTGGTTGGTGTATTGTTACACTACGACCTCCTATTCCGATACATAATAGGTATATTTTCTATATTCCCAGCTAATCGTGAAAACAGTGTAACTAGGTATATTTGTTGCACCATAGACGATGAATGCAGTTTGCAGCTCGAGACGAAGTCTACGATCGAAATAAATCTCTTTGAATGTTTGAAATTAGATTACATTTCAAAGTACCTACTCAAATCTGTTTTGTTGAAGCAAAATGTAAGAGCGTCAGCCTCTCTCCGACTCGGCAGTTTCCGTTGGTTCGAACCCAGGCCTTTTTGCGCATGTTGTATGTTTTTGAATCAAAATTTAATAATAATAATAATAATAATAAACCTCTCTCAGCAGACACTCCGGCCTTGGCGCAGTTCGAGTCCGTTTGTAGGAGGACTCCTAACTTGAATGTACTGCGTCACCCGATAAACACGGAAGAAATTCTTGACGCCTTACGAGGCGCAAAGAATTTCGCAGCTCCTGGCCCGGATGGCATAAACACCTACTGGTGGAAAAAATTCCCCAGTTGCCACCGGCATTTAGCTAGAGTTTTTAACTCGTGGCTAAATCAGGAGCAGCCAATTCCGGCTTGGTTTGTCGAGGGTCGAACCGTGCTTCTCCCGAAGACCGGAGATTTGTCTGATCCCAAAAACTACAGGCCAATAACATGTCTGAACGCGTGTTACAAGCTCTTCACCAGAATCTTGTACATGCGTATCCTTCAAGCTGTGAATCCTGTATTTCTCGACGTGTATGAACAGAGAGGGTCAAAGAAAGGAGTAGCTGGCTGCAAGGAGAACCTGTTGATTGACCGATGTGTCACGCAGGACTCTGTGCAGTACAAGCGAAACCTTTCTATGGCCTGGATTGACTATCGCAAGGCATTCGACAGCACGTCTCATGACCTCATTGTGCGGCTGTTGGAATGTCTTTCGGTGGATAATCAGATAGTGGGATGCATCAAACAACTGATGCCACTCTGGAAGACCCGGTTTACCATAACATCAGGTGAAACTCGGGTTCAGACAGAGTTGGTGTCATTGAAAAGAGGTGTCTTCCAAGGAGACTCCTTGAGTCCCTTGCTCTTTTGCATCTCACTTTTGCCTCTGTCCATAGCGCTGAGAAATACTAAAGGATACAGCTGTGGCACGCCGAATAACCGGAGGCACAAGGTCACCCATCTGTTTTATATGGATGACCTAAAACTTTATGCCTCCGGCCAACGCGAACTACAACAATCGCTGAGGGTGGTGCAGGAGTACAGTCATGCTATCGGAATGGAGTTCGGGACAGACAAATGTGCATTGGTTCATCTCAAGAAAGGACGAAGCGGAGATAGTGGAGATGAGGAACAGCTCGTTGATGGGAGCATCTTGCGACAACTGCATGCCGGAGATACTTATACCTACCTTGGAGTGGCGCAGCGTCATGTCCAAGAGGCAGCATTGGTTAAAGAGTGTCTCCGCCGCAAGTATTTGCACCGACTCCGGCAGATCTGGTCGTCAGAACTGTCCGGCAAGAACAAAGTCGCTGCCACAAACATGCTTGCGGTCCCATTGTTATTATATACCTTTGGTGCTATACACTGGAAAGTGAACGAGCTGAAGGAAATCGACACGAAGACCCGCAAAAGGATGAATATGGAGAGAAGCCTGCATCCTAAGTCCTCTGTCCCGCGAATATACCTCCCGCGACACCTGGGAGGGCGTGGACTATTGAGTTTGGAGCGTCTGCACAACAGAGTAGTACTGGCCACTGCCTGCTATGTAACGAACAGCACCGATCCCCTGATCCGCTTCGTGCGAGAGCACGAGAATGCGGGAAAAGGAACCTTTCTTTTTAGCGCAGCGAAACGAGCAGCCGAGGAGCTCAGCCTCACACTCGACTTCAAGCGGAGGTGTCAGCAGTCCATTACGGAACTTGCTCCCGCAGAATTAAAATCCCACCTTAAAACTGCCGAAGTCGACTTCCTTTTAAGACTTCATAAAGATAAGCCAATGCATGGAATCTTCTACAAACATCTGGAAGAGCATGGCTTGTCTGAGCAGTTGACCTTCTCTTTCCTAAGGTCTAGTGGGTTGAAGTCGGAGACTGAGGGCTTTATAATGGCTTGCCAAGACGGTGTCTTCAACACCTTGGTGTACCGTAAAAGGGTTATGGGTGTAGATGTACCCGACACCCTTTGTAGAGCCTGCCGACAGGCGCCAGAGACGCTTATGCATCTCTTGTCGGCGTGTAAGACGTACGCTGGGACGGCTTACGTCCATCGGCACAACGCGGCTCTACGAGTGCTCTACTATCATTTGAGGCACTCATACGGTATCGATGAGACACCGGTGCTGCCATACGCTCCAGGGGATATAGAGTCCGTTGTGGAGAACGAGAGATGCCGGATTTACTGGAACTACTCGTTCCCCACGCTCGAGCTTGTACAGGCAAACAAGCCCGACATAGTCCTTCTCGACCACCAACAGAAGACGATGTTCGTTATTGAGTTTTCGGCGCCTGCTGAGGTGAACATCGTCTCTAAGGAGGAGGAAAAGCGGACCAAATATCAGGAGTTGCTCGGACAACTTCGCAGGCTCTGGCCAGACTACACTGTAAGTCTGCTGGTTATGGTCATTGGATCCCTAGGGGGAATGAGGAATACGCTGCTCTCTGCACTGCGCAAAATACCGGTGTGCCGTGCGGCGGCGCACATCTTAGCCGCCAGAATGCAGAAGGCAGTCATCCTTGGGACCCTTCGTCTACTTAGGGCGCACGATTCGCGGACCCAGTGATTGCTCACCTCACGGTGTGAGGAGTAGTCATTGGGTAATGGAACAGCAGCCCGGTGTGTCGGAGCCCGGGCTGCACTTTTTTGTTTTAAACACATAATAATTTATTTTCCATAGAGACATATAAAATGTATAGGACTCGTCACAGTAAACACTTACACACTAACACCTAACACCTACAAACACTAACACTTATACACTAACAAAGTCAGAGACGGCGTAATAACATTCATTTAAAAGAAAAGTTTTAAGTCTAATTATAAACAATTGCAGTGTTCGACAATGTTTCACCTCTGCAGGTAGCTTATTGAATATTTTTGGGCCTAAGACATTTGGGGCTCGTTTCACTACATTGTATTTTGAATATGGTATGTGCAAGTCATTATCTTGCCTGGTAAACCGGTTATGGATATCTTTATTGAGGAAAAACTTGGTCTGATTTTGAAAAGTGTAAACTGCTAGCTCATAAATTAAAAGAGCTGGCAAGGTAAGTATTTTGAACTTCCTAAATAATTCCCTACAACTGTGTGTACTGCTAACACCTGCCAAACATCTCAGTAGTCTTTTTTGAATTAAAAATACTTTATGGGCATGAGGAGAACAGCCCCAAAAGCAGAGATTGTACCTTAATCTTGATTCTACCTGCCCTTTATACAAAATAACTAGTTGGTGTTCAGTGAGTACCGTTCTTAAATTCTTGAAAGCATATGCCATACATTTGAGCTTGGATACAGCATGTTCACAGTGGATTTTAAACGAAAGATGTTCGTCTAAATGGAGACCTAAAAATTTTGTACTTGATTTCACTTCTTGTACCGAATTATCAGCAATTACATTCAATGGTTGCAAGTTCCTCTGGATATTATGGAATCTTATTACTGCGGTTTTTGTAGAATTTAGATATAATTGCTTTTCTCCAAACCATTTTTCTAATTTTGCCAGTAAGTTGTTGCAAGTGTCTTGTAGGACACTGTCTTGGCCGTTAGATAATATAATTGATGTGTCGTCGGCATATAAAATAAAATGCGTTTCCGGAAAAGACTTATCCAGTTCATTGAGATATAACGTGAACAGAACTGGGCCAAGAATAGAACCTTGCGGTACACCTGTATTAACATTGAGGGGATCAGACCGAATAAAATTTCGTTTACCATTGTGCTCAAAATTCAAAGAAACATACTGTAACCTGTTGCTCAGAAAAGACTCTATCCAATTGTATGCAGATTGAGTGATTCCATACTGAAATAGAATTCTCAACAATCCTTCATGATCAACGCAGTCGAATGCCCTGCTGAGATCACAGAAGATACCAACAGGGCACTCTCCCGCGTCGACATAGTGAAGTAATGTCTCATAAAATCCATGTGTGGCTGTTGATGTTGATTTGCCTTTGCAAAATCCGTGCTGCTTATCAGATAGTATATGCACAGAGTTCACGTAAAAGAGTAACCTATCCAAGAAACAATATTCAAAGATCTTTGAAAAACTACATTGAACCGCCACTGGTCTATAGTTATCCACCAGTGAAGAATCTCCCTTTTTGTAGATCGGCACCACCTTATTTAGTTTTAGCACTGCTGGAAATCTACCTGTACAAAAAGAGAGGTTCACTAGGTAAACTAATGGTTTTACTATAAGAGACAAAACTCTTTTTACTAAAAAATTAGGTATCTCGTCCGGTCCGGACGATTTCTTATGTTTTAGTTTTTTATTAAGTAACTCAAAAAATTCTATTTCAGTGAAAGGATACAACTGCATTTTATGATCGGCACTTGATAAGCTGTAATGGACATTATCTTTATTATGGTGTCTGGATTTTAATATTTCAACAATTTGTTTAGGAGCGTCAATGAAGTGGTTATTAAATTTGTTTGCGATTTGTTTTGGATTTTTTATAACACTCACATTATCAATTAAATTTGCATTGCTTTGTTTTTTTGTTTTGTTAGTTAATTCAGCTACTGTCGCCCAAGTAGATTTTGTGTAATTATTAGAGGTAAATATCTTATTCTGATAATATTTTTTTTTCGTCTCTATGACCAATTTTTGATGTTCTTTCTTATTCTTTAGATACACAGCTTTGAGGTCAGGAAATGTGTTACAAAGTAAATGGAGATCTTTTAAGTTGTTACTAGAGTGTCTTACCTCGTCATTCACCCATTTATTATTCACAATTTTGATGTTACGGTTTCGCTTAGGAAAATTAATTTCAAAGTGGAAGCTGAATACTTTAACAAAAAAATCAAAAGCAACGTCTATGTCCGGGATAGTGTACAGGATAGACCAGTCCTCTCTGGATAAATCTTCCATAAATTTAAAAACGCTACTTTCACTGAAAATCCTCTGTTCCGTACGAATCCACCCGCAATCGTTATAATTCATGTTTATTTCGCAGAAAACAGTTCTGTGATCGGAAATTGTATTATCTAAAATACAGTGAACGCCATCGTTGTCAAAGTTAATAAATACCTGATCAATTGTAGAAAGTGACGTTTTTCCTATCCTTGTAGGCCAAAAAATTTGAGGAATTAAATTAAATTCACTTAATACATCATTAAAACTATGTTTTTCCGCGTTACGGTTATAGGAGTCTATGTTAAAATCTCCACATAAAATAATTTTAATGTCAGGTTTATATATAGAATTTAAGGCGTTTACGAGATTATTGTAAAATAACTGGCTATCACCCGATGGAGATCTGTAGCAAACAACAATAATGGTGGATACTGTACCACATTTTATCTCAGCAGCACAAACTTCAATGTGCTTCTCAACACAAAAGGCTGAAACATTAATGTGCTTTGTGGTAATTCCAGTTTTGCAGAAAATAGCGGTACCGCCTCCTTTAAACTGTGATCTACAGTAGGATCCAGAAAGCTTGAAATTTTCTATTTTAAGGTTTTGAATAGAGCTATCGGTTGCCCATGTTTCTGTGAGACAGATAAAATTTAGAAACTTAAACTCCGACAGTGTAACACAGAGTTCATTAAATTTATTGCAGTTAGCACTTTGAATATTTAATAATAAAAAAGACGGCTTAAAGTCTAATTCTGTGGTATCCCACTGGTCCGTCGGTGTAAAAAACGACGGATACATACGTTTTTAGGCCATTTTTCCGCATCCATCGCTGACCTAAAATTCTCTTGAAATATACTAACTTTAAAAGAGGAATATATATTTGGAAATTTTGATTGGAGCGTTTCTACTACTACCTCTGGAAAATGAAGTTTTAGAAAGGTTTTCATGTCTTCTATATTCACAGAAGGGTCAACCCTACTAACATGTAGGACAACTCTTTTTTCCAATCCTCTCACTGAACTGTTCTCTGCATTTTTTCCGATCACCAGGTTTCGTCCTTGATTGGTCCTCCTTCTATTTCGCACTTCTTTCCAAGCGCTTTCTTCAGATGTTTGATTACGTATCCCCTCTGCCGTGTCAGCCGTCGTCGTCGTCGTCGTCGACGTCGTCGTTGTTGTCTTAGGCGCTGACGCTGACGCTACAGCCAGTGGTGATTCCGTCTGCTTTACTTGTTCATCTGTAGCTGGTGGTACCCTGCCTATTGTACTGACTGAAGGTCGTTTAACACATGTTTGCCGGACTGATACATCTGGTGTAGTATTCCAGCAGCTCTTGTTTTCCTGTGGTACCGTTGTCTCATTTTTAGCGATTTCTGATTTGCACGCCTTCATGTGTTCATCGCTAGAATTGCTAGAACGATCACACTGTCGCGTAGATGTCGCTGGACGTATCATTGTGGACAGCACAGACACTTGAGCAACTAGACTGTCTATTGTTTTTTGCTGCGATTTTATAATCATGTTTTTATGTTTAATCAATTCACGTAAGATAACTATATCTTTGTTACCGATATCAGCCTCAATAATATCCTTAACACTGCAAAAGGAACATTCACTGCAGTCATCTTCTGTATCCTCCACAGTAACGGGTCGGATTGTCGAGTCCATAGTCATATCTATTGTTTCATCAGATTCACAGCATAATACTGTGTTGTCATCCAGTCTTTTCAGGTTCTTCATATATTTTGCACAACCGGCGTGTATTAGAGACTTACATTTAACACATTGAACGCCACTTCTTGCAACATTACCACATCTTTTACAGTTTTTATTATCTAATACCATCTGACGAACTTCACTTGACGCCATGTTGATCACCACTTTATTAGACATTTTACAAGTACAACAAACATTACTAATAATTTTACTTTTTTGGATGAGGTTCAATTTTGATATGGCAATCAAAGCAATTATTGGCGATTGATATTGACGGACAAGCTTCATTAGGTCGTTGGTGAAAAGACAACATTCCACAACAAAATGACGTCAGACTCGTTCGGGAGCTGTCGGCGTGTCTTCGGTACTTCGGTCTATTACTTGTACTCCCTTTCATTTAGCCGGTCTGTAACTCTGTATAGATATATACTTCCTTACAATATTAAGTACCATTCCTTGTTTGAAAAAGGTGTTGAACACCGAAATATGTCACAGTGTTGAAAAATAATGTGCTATCAATTTAACATTTATTTTTGTTATCATGGATCTCTTTCAAGTAAAGGTCATCTCAGTCCAGAATTTTCTCCAGTTATACAGTTTCGAAGTTGTTAATTCGCTCAATGTAATGTTTTTCGTCGCCATAAAAAGACTTTTTAGTGGTACTCGTAACTTCCACATAGCATCTGTTGATTGACCATTTTGATTGACACTATCGATATTTTTCTTACAGACTTGCCGGAGAGGGAGGTCCAGGAGCAGTCAGGTATGTTTTTTGTTCTGGACTTTTCTAAGTCTACAACAGGCATTCAGTCACAACGAACCATTTTTCATTCACAATTCTCATACCAGATGAAGGTCGATATTGTCACACGTACGTAATGTTTATATCATATTTGCAGTGGGGTAACTTTACGGTATGTGCTCTTTAAGAGTTCCTAGATATTTGTTATCTGCGGGAAAATGTCTCAAAGTCCAGTTATCTTCTAAAAAACACCTAATTTCTAAAAGTACCGATTTTTTGGTACATCATGCAATGATGTACCAAAAAATCGGTAGCTCATACAGTTTTTGACACATTTGCCAATCATTTATCTGATCGGGAGCACTGCCTTTATCTAATGAAAATTGTTTTGAAAAAATATTTTGACAGTCTGACAGTTTGAAGTTCCACGCTAAGCTATTCTATGTTCCGCACGGTAGTAATATAGATTTTTTTTGTGTAGCACTATTGATTGCTACATGAAAAAAAAGTTGGGGGGAGTTTTAACGGTTCAAGTACAAAGAAAATGTTTTGAAAGCATAGTATGATTGACCCTATAGTACTTTCAAAAATTCCACTCAGTTTTCGTTTAAACATTTTGTGTTAGGAGAATAATATCACGTGTCAAGGAAAATTCTGGCACACCCTGTATACTACAGCTCCTATATCCTCTTTTGCTACTACTGCTACTGCAATCATGACAGCTATAATATGACTATGTACATCATTTTGTGAATAATAGATAATTTTGTATCATTTGGGTGCGTTTAAGTCCAACTTTTAACCTTCTCACGTTCGAACGATTTTAGTTAAATAGATATTAACTGGCTCCATTCATCATAAATTCAATTTCCTATAAATTCATTCCTATACATTACTTTTGTATATTTGACCGTTTTCTCAGTATTTCAAGAAAATGCTCGTAGCGCCGGAATTTCTCTGTTAATCCCTGCAGATTACGTGCGGCGTCTGGTGTGACGTCACACGCAGCGCTATCGGGCCCGGCAGCTCTCGATGGTCCCATTTAGCCGGACTGTAACTATACAATACAATACAATATTTATTTTCCAGAAGACAATACAAGATCGTGTTGGAATCGTCATAAGAAAACAGCAAGAGAAAAAAAACTGGAAATACAATAATTGAGAATAATAACTCTGTATAGATATATACTTCCTTAAAATATTAAGTACCATTCCTTGTTTGAAAAAGGTGTTGAACACCGAAATATGTCACAGTGTTGAAAAATAATGTGCTGATCAATTTTACATTTAATTTTGTTATCATGGATCTCTTTCAAGTAAAGATCATCTCAGTCCAGAATTTTCTCCAGTTATACAGTTTCGAAGTTGTTAATTCGCTCAATGTAATGTTTTTCGTCGCGATAAAAAGACTTCAGTGGTACTCGTAAGTTCCACATAGCATCTGTTGATTGACCATTTTGATTGACACTATCGATATTTTTCTTACAGACATGCCGGAGAGGGAGGTCCAGGAGCAGTCAGGTATGTTTTTTTTGTTCTGGACTTTTCTAAGTCTACAACAGGCATTCAGTCACAACGAACCATTTTTCATTCACAATTCTCATACCAGATGAAGGTCGATATTGTCACACGTACGTAATGTTTATATCATATTTGCAGTGGGGTAACTTTACGGTATGTGCTCTTTAAGAGTTCCTAGATATTTGTTATCTGCGGGAAAATGTCTCAAAGTCCAGTTATCTTCTAAAAAACACCTAATTTCTAAAAGTATCGATTTTTTGGTACATCATGCAATGAGGAATCTAGCTCATACAGTTTTTGACACATTTGACAATCATTTATCTGATCGGGAGCACTGCCTTTATCTAATGAAAATTGTTTTGAAAAAATATTTTGACAGTCTGACAGTTTTAAGTTCCACGCTAACCTATTCTATGTTCCGCACGGTAGTAATATAGATTTTTTTGTGTAGCACTATTGATTGCTACATGAAAAAAAAGTTGGGGGGAGTTTTAACGGTTCAAGTACAAAGAAAATGTTTTGAAAGCATAGTATGATTGACCCTATAGTACTTTCAAAAATTCCACTCAGTTTTCGTTTAAACATTTTGTGTTACGAGAATAATATCACGTGTCAAGGAAAATTCTGGCACACCCTGTATACTACAGCTCCTATATCCTCTTTTGCTACTACTGCTACTGCAATCATGACAGCTATAATATGACTATGTACATCATTTTGTGAATAATAGATAATTTTGTATCATTTGGGTGCGTTTAAGTCCAACTTTAACCTTCTCACGTTCGAACGATTTTAGTTAAATAGATATTAACTGGCTCCATTCATCATAAATTCAATTTCCTATAAATTCATTCCTATACATTACTTTTGTATATTTGACCGTTTTCTCAGTATTTCAAGAAAATGCTCGTAGCGCCGGAATTTCTCTGTTAATCCCTGCAGATTACGTGCGGCGTCTGGTGTGACGTCACACGCAGCACTATCGGGCCCGGCAGCTCTCGATGGTCCCATTTAGCCGGTCTGTAACTATACAATACAATACAATACAATATTTATTTTCCAGAAGACAATACAAGATCGTGTTGGAATCGTCATAAGAAAACAGCAAGAGAAAAAAAACTGGAAATACAATAATTGAGAATAATAACTCTGTATAGATATATACTTCCTTAAAATATTAAGTATCATTCTTTGTTTGAAAAAGGTGTTGAACACCGAAATATGTCACAGTGTTGAAAAATAATGTGCTGATCAATTTTACATTTAATTTTGTTATCATGGATCTCTTTCAAGTAAAGATCATCTCAGTCCAGAATTTTCTCCAGTTATACAGTTTCGAAGTTGTTAATTCGCTCAATGTAATGTTTTTCGTCGCCATGAAAAGACTTCAGTGGTACTCGTAAGTTCCACATAGCATCTCTTGATTGACCATTTTGATTGACACTATCGATATTTTTCTTACAGACATGCCGGAGAGGGATGTCCAGGAGCAGTCAGGTATGTTTTTTTGTTCTGGTTCTAAGTCTACAACAGGCATTCAGTCACAACCAACCATTTTTCCTTCTCAGTTCTCATCCATAATATTGATTTTTCTGTAAAGAGTGGTACTCATAACTTCCACATAGTATCTGTTGATTCACCATTTTGATTGATAATATCAATATCTTTCTTACAGAAACTCCGAAGAGGGAGTTGAACGAAGCAGACAACACGGAGACAGGTATGTTTTTGTTCTGGACTTTTCTAAGTCAACAACAGGCATTCAGTCACAACCAACCGTTTTTCATTCTCATCCATAATATTGATTTTGCCGTAGAGGTATAGTCTTTCTAATCCTAACTGAATCTTCCTACGTAAATAGCTGGTATGCTCCAGTGGTTTTTAAACCACTAAATCACACCTCGTATTTCTGCGTCGAGCTATTACAATCGATAAACAGTAAGAAATATTTGATATTTGGATGAGATACTATGTCGGATAGGATGCTGCAAGTCGAAGGTCTTTCGCCGCAAAGCAATAAACTATGTTTCCAAAGAAGTCCCCAAGTAGTGAACCACTGCCTTCGATCATATATAATTAGATAGATTATGCAGAGGATAGTTCTGAGTCCAAGACAGAGATAGATACATATTGGATACATACAAGCGTCAACTCGCGTATACATTGGTAGATTTTGAATTTGGCGCGCTTCGCCTGTCAACGAATGAAGAGACAGATGTTAACCGGCCAGCGTTCAGGCGTCATGTCACGATTGAACCTTTAACCTCGGAAGCGTCGTCTGTCAGACGAGGCGATACTAAAATACTGCCATAAATGGAATACCGCTTCATGCACAACGTTGCCACTTCATCTAATCCAAGTATGACTGGATAGCATACAATTACTTTATTTCCATAAGACAGTTACAAACTGTATTGGAATAGTCAAAAATCACCTAAAACTAATACAGTATAATATATAATATAAATAAATAATAAAATTGTCCTTAGCCTTAAATTACGATTTTTATGTAATCATCCACCCGATAGTAGCAGTAGCTACTACATGCTTTAATATGGTCTGGAAGATTATTAAATAAAAGAGGGCCGAGATTATTAGGTGATCGAAATGCGACTTTCGATGTACTTATGCTTGTATGCAGATTATTTCTATATCTAGTATTAAAATCATGTATATCGCAGTTTCGTTTGAAATTCTTACTATTCTTATACACGTAAACACATATTTCAAATATAAATAGAGACGGGACAGTTAAAATGTTGAATCTTTGAAACACATCTTTGCAGGTGTGTGTTGAAGAGATAACTGCCATAGCACGGATACATCTTTTCTGGGCAAAAAAATATCTTCAGAAAGTGTTGACCATCCCCAGAAACATATGCCATAGCGTAGTCTAGATTCCACATTAGCGGAATAAACCTGTTTTAATTGTTCACCAGTTAAGATAGTTTTTAACTGTCTTAGCACATAACTTTGAGAGTTTATTTTAGGTGTAAGAAACTCACAATGGGCTTTCCAGTTGAGATGTGGATCAATATAAAGTCCAAGAAATTTAATATTTTCACTAAAAGAAAGTTTATCATTGTTCAATGCTACCTCCAAGTAGTGAACAGTTTTTTGTGCATGATGGAATCGAATAAGTGTTGTTTTAGAAGGATTAAGGTATAGAGAGTGTTGAGAAAACCAAACATTAATTTTCTCAACCAAATTATTACAATCATTTTGTAGAACTGGGTCTGATTTATTTGAAGTTAAAGCAGATATATCATCAGCAAATGCCACAAAATGGGATCCTGGAGATATGCTGTCAAATTGATTGATAATAAAAGAAAAAATATTGGGCCCAGAACCGAACCCTGGGGGACTCCAGTGGTGATATCTAAAGTATTTGATGTAAAGCTGTTCAAATTGTTCATTGAATCAGTATGTTGAACAATAACATACTGCTTTCTTTCAACCAAAAAGGATCTGGACCACCGAAGAGATTGCTCAGCAAAGCCATATTTTTCAATGATTGTTAGAAACTTGTTATGATCCACACAGTCAAATGCCCTCCTGAGATCGCAGAATATCCCAACAGGGCACTCGCCAGCGTCAATAAGTTCTATAAGTCTACCGTAAAAGGAATGTATCGCTGACATCGTGCTCTTGTTCTGAGTAAAGCCATGTTGATTTTTGGACAATATATTATTATTTTTGAGACGAAGAAGGAGTCTATTCAAAAATGCGTGTTCGAATATTTTTGAAAACACGGAGGGCACAGTAATAGGCCTGTAGTTTTCAACTTTAAACTCATCTCCTTTTTTAAAGATGGGGATAACTTTACCAATTTTAATTCTGCTAGGGAATTCTCCACAACAAAATGATACATTAACAACATGGGTGAGTGGTTTTATTACAAAGACTAGCACTTCTTTCACCAGGAAGTTTGGAATCTCGTCGAATCCACACGATTTTGTATTTTTTAGCTTATTCAAAAGTAAGTCACCTAATTCATTCTCTGTGAAAGGACAGAGTTTAAAATTATCATTAACATTAAATTTAAAATCAGGTGCACTATCTACAAGTTTAATATTCTTTAATATTTCATTTGGGGCTGACTGAAAAAATTCATTGAAAGTATTGGCCAGTAACTCAGGATCGCTGATTTTTTCATCTTGGTGATTACGGAGAACTAAATTCTTGTACGCGAAGTTTTTATTTGTCATTTGATTGATTACTTACCAGGATACTTTAGTGGTATTTTGAGATGATATAATTTTATTTTGGAAAAATTGTCTTTTAACTTCTTTAACTAATTTGTTACGTGTCCGTTTTGACTCATTATAAAATGGCTTTAAATCTGGATTTATTTGTGAACAGCAATAGAGATCTCTCAAATTATTGCTTGATTTTATTACGCTTTGTGAAACCCAGCTTTTTGAGCTATCACTTTTGCAAGATTTACGCAGTGGAAAATGCTTATTGAAATGGTATTGAAATAGATTAAAAAAATTATCAAAAGACTTAGAAATTGTCACTTCGTGATAGACTGTCGTCCAGCTCTCAGCTAATAGAGATTGTTTGAAATTCCAAATTGCTTCTTCATGAAAATTCGTTTTCCATTGATAGAGCTTCTTTGACTTCTTAGAGCAGAGTTTGAAGTCACCCAAAGTCGTTCTGTGGTCTGAAAGTGTATTGTCATATACACAAGACACAAACTCTGTAACATTAGTAAATATATGATCTATACTACTGGCAGATGTATTTGTCACCCGGGTAGGCCAACCTCCTTTATGATACAAACCAAACGATGCAAATATGTTACACAGTTTAACAAAATTGATACATTTAGAACCAAGACAATTAAAACTAAAATCACCACATACAATAAAAATACAATTAGGGGTAAATAGTATATCAAGTATTTCTTCGATTTTGGCTAGAAATAAAGTCACATTACCGTCAGGTGAGCGGTAACAGTTTAACAAAATACATACTTCAATATCCAGCTCAAAGCAATATTTATTTAAATCTATGGATCTGTATGGTATATCATGACGAACATAAATAGCCACTCCACCCCTTTGGCGGTTAGTTCGGCTATAGTAGTTTGCTAATTTATAACCATCAATTTGATAGCCTATCATCGATAGATTAGTTGTACAAGTCTCATTGAAACAATAAAATAGCAGGTTTTTAAATACAGACGTTTCTATTACAAAATCGTTAATTTTGGTAATTGTTAGTCCTTGAACGTTGAGGAAAAAAAGCTTAGGGTCAAAGATTATCGGGTCGATAACACCGTTTTCCTTCGAAAGAAAAAACGTTGTACATAACAGTCTTGGGGCCAAAGTTCTGGGTTCATTGCTGCTTTGAAGTTATTTTCATAAATTGAAATTTTAAAAGAGGCATATCGTTCATGGTGTTTTGAATTTATAGTATCGATTCTAACTTCCGGAAAATGAGGAGCCAAATAGTTCTTCATAGCTTCATTAGTTGTTGTTGGAGCGAGTCTGGATACATGTAGCGTTGCCATTTTAGGAACAGCAGAAGGGATACTACAATTTTTTTGCGTAAGGGTACCAACTATTGGCTTTGGTCGCCTTCTTTTATGCTTCACGTCCCCCAGCCTTCGTCCAAATTCTGGATTGGTTCAGGATTTATGTGGCTGTTGAATATTCTTTTTGACTGCGCCTCGTATACCGCTTTTGAGAATTGCTGCGACGTTATAGCGGGAGGAGGTTTGTCACAGATTGACCGTTGGCTGTCGATGGATTTCTGTTGAGTGGTCGATCCAATTTCAGTTCTGCGATGCTCCAACGCACGGTTACTGCCAGAGATCGACGATAACGTTTGTGGTGGGGGACTGTGCGGTGGCGGTGGTACTGGCACTGCGATCTTTCTAGCCACTGATGTAGGGCTTCGCCCCCTTGTCTCGGTTGAAAGAGGCAAACTGTCAATAGGATTATTCTGGCGGGATCTAGTTAGGCCCGTTTGCACCGGTTACACAGGTGAACCTTAACTTTAAGTAGCGCTTAAACTGTCAAATTCGTTTGCACGGTCCACAAAATCTGTGTTAAGCCTTACTTAGAGTGACATCAAACTAAGCCGAAGACTTCTTTGGCTTAAGGTGATACTTAGTAATATAACCTGAAAAACTTTCAGCCTCTTTTCGATATTCTCAAGAAAAAGTTCAAAAATGGATTTATTCAGAAATAATTTAATAATACATGATGATGACGAGTGGGTGGAAGTAAATTTAATTATTTCAGGGATACCTAGGCAAATTAAAGACCAACTGAACTATTTCAATATGCTCGATGAATTAACTTTTTTTCAAAGATTCAGAGTGACGAAGCTCACTATGGCCATGCATATTTTGGAGTTGATTTCTCTTTTTCTGTGTAATTTAGCACCCTTTTCTTATCTTTGTCCTCCATTTTTTTTGTTCAAATAATGAAATAATTTTTGAGAAAGCAGTTAATACAGTTATTCAGCGGAGCCCCGCGATCAACGACTTTGCGTCTTGCGATTGCGAAAATGCGAACACAAAACATATATGTATTTTGAGGCTGCAGAGTGGACAAAACATAGCTGGACCTGCAACATACATCAAATCATAAAAGTGAAATTTCAGAAGTACAAATTAAAATTCCCTAGAATTCCGGCGATGCCAAATTGTAAGCTCGCTTAGCTAAGATTACGTTAAAAGGAACCCCATCAAACGGCTTTAATCTAAGGTTCAGATTAACTCTAAGGTACACCCTAGCTAAACTGCAGATTTAAGAGTGAGCGGTGCAAACGGCCCTTAGTGGTGTATTGTTTTGGTCACACATAACCTTACTATTCTGTGCTTGTAAAAGTGAAATTATTGTATTCAAACTATTGTTTGATCGCTCTAGTTCCTGAATAAGAATGTTTTTCATGCTAATTTCACATCTAGCTGTTGATTCAGCACACTTATTTAAACAAGATACATTTCTGCATACCTCTTGTTCCGTTGGTATAGAGTCGTGAAATACTTCGTCATCTTGTTGGCCTTTCTCTAAAAATTTCACCACTTCTTCACTCAATGCCGAAACTACATTAGCAGGTAACTTTTTATTTATGATGTAAAATATTAAATCTTTCTTTACGATTTTATTTAACTCGTTAAATAATTGCTGTTGTTGCACGTCAGTAGCCGCCATGATTCATACCTAGTAGTACAGTCACTACAGTCGACATAACACCGGCGTGTGTTCAGAATGGCATTAGTTATCGAGAGATCGTCACTGCCAGTAGTACACTTTGTATGTCTGATGTTTTGTCAGCTGATTCTCAGGTGACAGGGTTGTAGTTGAACATACCGATAAGTACACAGTCGCAGCAAAGTTCAATAAATCCTTCCAAAATAACTTTCTGTGAAAATTGTCGCCTCATTCCTCTATTGCATACATTCCTGAAGGTCATGAGGAAAGCTTGATGACAATACCGTATTAAAGTTTCAGAAAGTAAAATTTTATAAGCGATTATTGACTTCAGTAAAAGTATTTCAATCACAAAGTGCTTTGTGCTACCTTTTGGGATTCAAATGTAGTTATAAGTCTAAATTTGAGAGCACTATTATAAGGTCAGTCTAGTACAGTCAAAGTTGATATCTTTGACCAACCAAATTGAAGTCACGGGAACAAACAAAAACATATCGCAAAAAACATGTTCTTCACCATTTTTGCTCTCCTTCTTTCTTCGTCACTTTCGTCTTCCCTATTTCCTTTGATGTTGTCTGGTTCATCGTCCAAGTTTACTCTTTTATACCATGCAGAGCCAGGATTTTCTTACTTTCCTCGCAAATTCATCTGTATACAATGAGATAGTAGCAAATAAATAGGTATAGTCTGAAAATTAGCTTTATTAAGTCAAAAAAGAATTTAACCCATTTTTCACCAGAAATATGCTTACGTCTATAAACACAGTAATTGTGTAAGCTACGTGGCTAGCTCTAAAATTTTTAAATGCATATCTAGTTATCATTATCATACAGCAATGCACACATGATATTACGAATGTACTAAACCACCATTTTACAACAATATGATGCTGACAATGTGGATCGTCTCTGAGGCGACACGAGTATATGTATCATTTACGGTACGTCCGAGGTCAAGGGTTAATCTTTGT
The DNA here is from genome assembly GCA_951848785.1 of Callosobruchus maculatus. NCBI lineage: Eukaryota > Metazoa > Arthropoda > Insecta > Coleoptera > Chrysomelidae > Callosobruchus > Callosobruchus maculatus. Next base: position 531,986 of record CATOUR010000158.1, on the reverse strand, counting down.
CTACGTTGGTGGCTGTGTTTTGAGTAGTATTGTACAAATTGTGATTAAAAACAAAGGTTAGAACCTGTTATGTGTGCAAAAAGGAATATATACCAGATGAGGGTCGATATTGTCACACGTACGTAATGTTTATATCATATTTGCAGTGGGTTAACTTTACGGTATATGCTCTTTTAGAGTTCCTAGATATTTGTAATCTGCGAGAAAATGTCTCAAAGTCCAGTTATCTTTTAAAAAACGCATAATTTCTAAAAGTACCGACTTTTTGCTGATCAGGAGCACTGCCATTATCTAATAAAAATTGTTTTGAAAAAATATTTTGACAGTCTGATAGTTCCACGCTAACCTATTCTATGTTCCGCACGGTAGTAATATATATCTAGTTGGCATTAACACGTCTGAAACCTCAAATTTCTGAAATTAAGGTGGCGCTGGAATGATCAAATTGCAGCTTAGGGCTCATTTTATGTGTTAGTGAGGTCGTTAGTCTATTTAGCATTTTAAAAGTTATCAATTTATCATCCGGCAACTGTCAACTCAGTCCAGAATTTTCTCCAGTTATACAGTTTTGAAGTTGTTGATTCGCTCCATGTAATTTTTTTCGTCGCCATAAAAATATTTTTCAGTGGTACTCATAACTTCCACATAGCATCTGTTGATTCACCATTTTGATTGATAATATCAGTATTTTTCTTACAGAAACTCTGAAGAGGGAGTTGAACGAAGCAGACAGCACTGAGACGGGTATGTTTTTGTTCTGGACTTTTCTAATTCTACAACAGGCATTCAGTCACAACCAACCATTTTTCATTCTCATCCATAATATTGATTTTGCTGTAGAGGTATAGTCTTTCTAATCCTAACTGAAACTTCCTATGTAAATAGCTGGTACGATCCATTTTAAAAACCATAAATCACATCTCGTATTTCTGCGTCGCACTATTCCAATCGACCACCTGCACGGTAACCGTCGGCGTCCTTGATAAAAGGCACGAAATTTTTAATATTTGGATGAGATACTAAGTCGTCAAGTGAGTCGTTCCATTCCAAAGGTCTTTTTATCCAGGTTCCCCAATTTTTGGTAAATGAAGAAAATCGTTTTTTGAGCATACTAATTACACTATCGGTGCATATATTTTTTTATGCATTGATAAGGTGATAGCAACAGCAACGGTGTTTTTCTTTTAGAGAAAACTGATATAAATAACAATTTCAACTTTTTGGTTTGGATTTGGCGAGTTTTTATGTATCATCAGTGGATAAAGCAAGTTTTGACGCAAAAAAAATCGGCACATAAAGCCATATAAAAACAAACAAATGATTTAATCTAAACTCAAGACTTCTTTGGGGGTTGTAAAGTTGAAAAATTAGTTGTAATCATAATAGGTTGTCCACTGACATAGGAGAGAAAGTCCTAGCGGTATAATACACTGTTTTAGGTCCATCCAAACATTGCCTTGTGTATTATAGGAACCAAGGGACTTTCCGATGTATACATACGAGTATTGCTTTAGATCGTTCTGTATTTTATAATGTGGAAATTACTGAATTGACGTTAATGAAATTTCGGTACAGTATTACTACTTTGGCAAGGATGGTAAACGCGTCTGATTTTTAGAAATCGTCTCAGTGGCGGCGCAGCAATATTAAAAAAACTAAAAATATGAAAACAGCTCACATTTCGTTTTTAGGCGTTTTAGGGGTTCCTGATCATTTTCTACTTTTTTTGGGGTGGGAGTGAAATTGGGATGGTTAAGGGGTGGGGGGTTGTAAAACTGAAATTTTTTTATATGCATTACAGAAACCAAGGGACTTAAACTTTCTGATGCATACAAAATACATACGGGTATTACCTTGGATCGTTCTGTATTGTGTACGTGGAAACTTTTAAATTGACTTTAATGACATTTTGACACAGATTTATTACCGCGACAAGTATGGAAAGCAAGTATGGTTTTTAGAAATCGTTTCAGTGGCGGCGCGGTAATAATAAAAAAACTAAAAATATAAAAAACACCTCAAACTTCGTTTTAGACGTTTTAGAGGTTCCTGATCATTTTAGACGTTTTTTTTGGTTGGGGGTGAAATTGGGGTGGTTTGGGGGATGGGGGTTTGTGAAACAAAAAAAATTGTTGTATTCATGATAGATTGTCCATTGACCTGTGCGGTCGGGCGAGCGATGATTTGGTTGCAGGGGCATCTAGACTATAGTTTCATGCTGTGGGAAAATAATAAAACTGGTAACATCGGAATGTGTGGGAAGTATTGAGTCAATCAACTTGACTTCATTTTTTGAGTATCAGAAAGGAAACTAATTCTGGTTATACACCATAAAAATAAGGTTGTTCTCAAGTAACAGAAAGCAAACTAAAACCTAGTTTCTACTTCATTGTGGTAAACTATGAGTCTCCACACTACTGTTAATATTATTTTCACTTTTAGTAATAATACCCACCATACCAATTTTGTTCTAAACAAGATAATAAAACGTGATATTTATGATACAGCAGCTCATTACACACTAAAACACGCAACACTGGCTACACGTCTGCCAACCATTCAAAGCGATGTGATTGGTCAGTGGGATAAGGGAAGTTTTGGCGCGAGATTCTGAATGGATTAGGCGAGGCGATTTTCAATTTTCTCCTTCACTTTGCTATTGGTTAAGGCAAGTGCCGGAACGATATTTTCTATTGAAAATGTAGACTTAAGGCAAAGATTCCAATCGCGAAGTTAGTTTCATAAAAAGTTGATAAGACGACTTTTGAAATGGATCGACCCGAGTAGTGAACCACTTTTTGTACGGCCGTGGGCCTGAGGAATCTACCTCATACAGTTTTTGACACGTTTGATAATCATTTATCTGATAAAACTTGTCCTGAAAAACAATTTTAGTTTAAGATTCCACTATTTTATTTAAAAACCAATGAGGAGTATAGGTTGGAGATGAATAATGTTGGAATAGGCAAAGGCACGAGCTAGTTGAGTTCTAGCATACAGACCTACTTCAAAAATAATAAATTTTGCTGAAGCCGGCTTACATCTAACCATCAGAAAAGTAAAGTAGCTTATTATGCGATGAACTTTACACAAATATTCAATTGAAAAGATTCTGAACAAGTTGTACTATTCCACTGACTATATCGAGATTCAGAATCAGAAACTTTGGCGGGTTCTGACTGTTCAGTGTCAGTGATTCAGTTTGACTGACTCAATGAAACTGAACATGTAATGAACGTGAGAACACCTTTTCAGTAAAACTGATCAGTGGGTTTGTGCTTTCAGTCAAACTGAAAGCCAGTCCTACTTTTCATTCATTTTGACTGAATCACTATTGAAAGATGAATTAAAACGTCAAACTGACGTGCGAGAATCTTTTCCATCATCATGAGAGTCATCAGTTTTAGCACTTCAAGGTTATGAATGAGTTAAAATGATTCATGAAAACTGAACAGTGAGAACGAACGCCGCTTTCATTAATACTGAATCAGTCAAACTGTCATTCGGTGAAACTGAACAGTCAGAACCCGCCTCAAGGCATCTTCCTATCCTAGTACATCTCTGGTGGAAACATCCACACCGCTTCACAGGTCCGCTACCGATCCTCGCTACGCTCATTTTCCCTAGCACGTCTCTGGTGGAAACTCAACCTTTGAGCCTTTGTACATTCTCCCAAGGATCTCTCACAACTGAGTGAACAGCCGTTCCAACCTTGTGAGAAAGGCGGCGACGCAGCTCACCGAGATTCCCCTTAACTTGGCCCCAGAATGGATTCTTGCGTTGATAAGACTGCAAGGGAAATGTCACAGCAGGTGCCCATAGAAACCCATAGAAACTTGAGAGGTAAACAACCGCACGCCGCTGAACGTGGCGCATTACTTGATCTTCTCTAGACTGCATCCAGTATAGAAATGGTAAGAGGGGCAGCAGCTCCCCTGATATGTGAACAATACTCCAGGTCAGGTCTATTTCGGCTTTATACAGCATGAAAATGTTGGATGAAGTACTTTCTGCCTTTCAACAGGTATCCTATCTTTTTCCCAAACGTGTCAACAACGGCACCTTTAGCCGATGAATCATGCTCTAAGGACCGTATTTCATAGTCGGCTTTTGAGTAATGCTTAAGGTTCCCTTAGGGATTATTGAGGGACCCTCAAGTGTGGATTTCGTTGTATATCTGTTTCCTAGACAGGCTCTACGAGACGGCGGGGTTCATTTGGCGACGTCGCCATATTTCAAATATAAGTCGATGCCTATGCCTACGCATTTTGATGTTTTCTGTTAACCTGTTTTGTTTTGTGCCAGTATTTCGTGTTTTGTGCCGGACATTTTTCCAGATGTAACAGAAACTGACAACACCGTACTCCAAAATCAACCTACAAAAGCGCCTTGAGTAAAACGAGATGTCATGTTGACATTTCGTTAGTTGAGTATTATTCGAGGGAGCCTTCAAGTAACCGTTGAAACACGAAACCTTACTTAAGGGACCCTTGGACCCTTAAGTATTGACTATGACCCTAGAAGTCTTTCGTGCATGCTCCGTTATTCTCATTCATATCACGAATATCCTTATCTGACCCAAAATAGAATGAAAAACTATCCTCAGACGGTGATACACGTTTGTTTTGGACTAACGGTAACTGAAAATCCATAATGTGTAAATATAAACAATCTAGGAGTAGCGGGCGACTGTAAACAAATACCAGAGGCGTCGCACATGTATGTGGGAGATAGTGGATCTGTGTGGACTAGCTGATACTAAATACTCCTGAACATCCCGAAATGTTAATCATATTTAAATTATGGTGAATTATGTATAAATATATTCAGTGTCCTGAGAAACAACTAAACATAAAGTTTATCCAAATAAGAGACAGACCAAAACAAACAAATTCGATCGAAGTCATTACGCAAACGCCGCGTTGCAGGTGGACAGAATAGCTCCTATTGGCCTATTCGGGTGCGTGTAATGGCGTCTCTTGAGGGCCTTCTGATATCATCCCGTTTTTAATGCCACTGCTCGACAAAACAAATAATGTTACTAACCTGTGATAGGTTATATTTTCCTGTTGAGAACTACTACAAACTACATACTTCTTTCTGCACCTCATAGTCACTACAACACATTCGTTAACAATTTTTCGTCTATACAAACACTAATATACATTTTAATTGCATTAAATCGTAAAAGTTTACTGTAACTGGTAAACAAAACAAAACACGAAATAGTGGGCATCCGAACAAGCACTGCAACAAGTTTATCTGAATTTGCAATTGCTTTTGAGTGTTGCAGAGTTATAGCTTCAAAAAATTTGAGAGTAAAATATTGTATTTTAATCGCGCCGTCACCACATAGAGCGGTATAGAGTGAAACCAATAACAATAATAGGAATGCTGCAATTTCAAGAAATTGTAGTTTATTCGAATAAAAAATGGAGTATAAATAGAAAGCTGTCAGCCTTGCAATATATATGCTTGTCCCACGAAATTTCCATAATGCTACCTCTAGAGAGGGGTATTATTATTAGTGTTATCAATTTTATTTACTATTGTATTGATACCTTTCAGAGGGCCGGTCTCCGGAGAAAAAGCTAAAGATGGACGAAAACGAACAGGGTATGTATTAAGAAGTATCTTTATAAGCCTCCGGGAGATATACCTTGTTTATCACAATTGATGGCACATGCGGTATGTGGATGGATATAATGGCTGGTCCAAACGCTACGTTTTTCACCACGTTTTGTCTGTGTAGTTTTAAAACTGAATGAAAACGTTGCAAAAATAGGGCGTCCACATGGTGCCATTTTGTATTCATTTTAACGCAGTCTTGTTGACATCGATCATGAAGGAAGTACTACTCTGGTCAATTTTTGCGTGTCCAGGCTGTTTCTGTCTGTTTCTGGAAAGTTGCCAAACTTCGAAGTTGAATCATTAATTTCAACAGCATATAGAATTCAAAAGAATAAAGTTATTTTTTATATGCCATTATTCTGAAAACTGAAAAATAAATTTCCAAAATACTTGCATATTGTAACCTGAAATTGCATCAACAAAAAATTTTAGTACGGTCCTGTCAACACTCACTGTTTACAGAAACTGTTCGATTGGGAAAGCGTCCATGTCCACTAGCTCATTATTGTCATAAATATAAGCCATTTTGCGTCACATAAAAACTAATACGCATAATTTTATTGTTACCTAAAAATACAAACCAGACGCAATGACATCAGCTTACTGCCCGCGCGCGTTGCCCTCTGCACTGATACTAAGCAACTGGCAGCGTTGCCTGGTCGAATTTTGAAAAAGCAGTAGGTTATAGATAAAAAAGCAGATTTTTCAAAAAAACAGTATTTTTTTGTAAATAAACAGTGAACATCGAACCACAAACAAAAAATCTTACCACATTTTTTATTACAAAACCACAAAAAAAGTAATTGCTCGAGTAAAACATAATCCTAATAAAACTACAAAAAAAGATAACAACTATGAATAATGTGATAAAATTCTAATCAGTTACAATATATTAATTTCAGCCCGTTAAAACCATCAATGGCACCAAAAAACTACCAAAATTTACCTGTGATACGTGATTCCTGGCTCCTTCCTGCTGTTGTGGCTTTTACAACCGTAAGCTGCACACCCTACCATTATGCGCACCACATTATTTTACAATGATTGGTCTTAAAAACGCTAAATATCATAAAACATATTTTGGTGGCTATTCATTTTCGGTAACAGCTAATGATAGCTAGTTCATATATGTGACAGCTACTTCATATAGCATCAAACGGGCGTGCGATATCCCCTCTCTTTCCTTATCTAAGAAAATACCACATCACATACACTTGACGTGGATATACGATAGCGTAAATGCATTTGTTTTTTGGAAGATTAGCATCTGAGAAAAAAAAACATGGGACTATCATCTCCAAAAGAGACGTGTTTTTTAGTGTCCGACCGGAACTACCTTTTATGGCCGAAACCGAAACATCGAATATAACGTCAGTAATTTTTTCGTGGATATAAAAATGAATAACGTTTCATTAATATTATCACACCTTATTTCAAATAAATTATTTTATACTTTTTGAAATAAGAAGTTAATCTGAACCAAATATCTACTATTTTAAATTATTTATATTATATTTTGTATCTACTAAATAACATCCCTAACTTTGGTCAATCTATCAATTAGCTGCCTTAAAACTAAATTTCTGAAGTACCTACGTGCTAAGTACAACTACTAAGTATTTTTGAAAGTAAGGAGTTTTCTCTGAATTTAAGAAACTGTTGTGAGCTTCTTTGAGTTACAGTTATTGTTGACTATCAGTATTCATAACTGAACAATCTAATATTGTAAGCGAAAAACAATAATTTATCAACTTTTTTGCAAACAGCTTCCTCAGTCTGAATAAATTTGACTAGTAACATTAAGTAGTTGTTCAGTGAAAACCGTCGTCGGTAAGGCAGACGTGAATTTTAGGGGAACCTTTCTCAAAGACAGAAATGGACTGAAATTCTAGTGAGAGTAATATCTGCGTTTCTTTGCAAGCTTGGCTCCGATAAGTAGGAAGTAGGCTTCTTAACTTGTGATAAGTTATTACCATCATCTACCCAGCAAAATGACACTTCTTCGCTTGAAGATTAGTGCTCCGAGGGCGTCCGATCGCAGCGCCAAATCCATCGAATTTAGTTTCGGTTTTGGCCGTAGTTTCGGCTGGATGGCAGCCGAAACCGAAACCGAATGTTTGGCCGGACACTAGTATTTTTTACTTTTATCCAAAACTTAGTCACACCTTCGCTTTGATTATCCGCGAGGTCACTATTTCGTAGAAGTCGTCACTCATTATCGAGCTATTGAAGTTGATTAGGATTGACTGAATTTGGAAAATGTTTGGCAAGTGGCATCACTGAAGGGTACTGACCGTCAAAATCTGCTGATGAGGGTTAACCAATGATACATTTTTCAGAGCATCGCTTTGCAAATCAAACCTGTTATACCTTATACACTTTTTTGAAATACAAAAACAGTAGTGCTCATTATTTCTTGAAAACCGAAAAAAATCAGTAGATTCCGCCGTAAAAACAGTATCCAGTAAACAAAGGCCCAAAAGCAATAGATCCACTGAAAAATCAGTAGACCCGGCAACGCTGGTAACCGGTCATCTCTAGGTCACGGTCAGGTGTCAGGTCGGCGTGGACGGTGGTTCCCAGGCTTATGGTCGCGCACAGGTCCGTACTTATAGCTTCGAAGGGCCTTATTTTCCTCAATTTTGAGTTTTCAGAATAACGGCATATGAAAAATAATTTTATTTTTTCTATTCTATATGCTGTTCAAATTAATGACTCAACTTCGAAGTCACCCTGTATAGTGTGGCCATAGCTTACGGCTCTTGCAAGGGTCTTGCTATAAACCTTTTTGCTTTCCTGCAGTTTCTCTATCTAACCTACTACCGATATGTGTATTTCTATCGTTTTTTTTATATCAAAAGCATTAATTATAGCACTGTCCCCATTCTGAACATACAGGGTGAGTTTTTAGTACCGCTTCGGTCGATAACTCCACTACTAGTAATTCCCGCTCTTAAAATATAAGGTATTGTAGAATTATGTAGGGTGTTTCAAAAGTTATGACCATTTTTATATCCAAATCGCCGCCAAATCAACCCAAATGAACGTGCTGTATATTGGAAATTAATTAATCAAAAATAATTTTTTTACATGGAAAGATAAAAAATATCCTCCAGTTTTAAAACAGGCTGAAAAAAAAGTTGCCAACGCATATTCACATACGGGGTGAGGTAGAATGCAAAAACTAGATTTTCTTTTTTTTTTTAATGTAACCCCCAATATTTTATTATACCAAAAAGGTGCCTTCCACGAACAACTAAGTTATAAGGCCATAATAGTATTTGATGAAGTGAAAACCCTGAATTTTTGAGATAATATAAGTCAAGAATGCTGAGGAAACAGTTTTATAGACGTGATGCATAATTATCAAGCAGATCTATCCGAATAAAACGATTCTTCAATCGTTCGAATGCATCAGTTTTAAAGTGCATCTGTTCTGGATATCGCTGTTGATAGTTTATATATTCCAGAGGCAAGTAGGCAATTTCTCAAAGATTCCACTATTTGTTCTTTCATGGAAAACATTTTTTTAAAGCTCAGTTTTCACATAGTACGAAATTACTGAGTAGGTTATGAAAACTGCCAATATTTCAAAGCCTACCTGATAAATCTGCTTGATGATTATAGATCACGTCTATAAAATTGTTTCCTCGGCATTCTTGACTTATATTATTCCGACAATTCAGGGTTTTTACTTGATCAAATACTATCATCAAATTAGTTGTTCGTTAAATAAAAATAAAATTCGATAGTTCTTTCTCAAAATAAATAAATTGCAGTACACAAATAGAAAGTATATTTAAAATTTGCAGAAAAATCGAAATATCTCGGAAACTGATGAATTTAGGTATCATATATGAAAGGACATATTTAGTAATAATAAAATATTTTTTGGTATAATAAAATATGGGGGTTACATTAAAAAAAAGAGAAAATCTAGTTTTCTACCTCATCCTGTATATGAATATGCATCGCCGACTTTTTTTACAGCCTGTTTTAAAACTAGAGGATATTTTTTATCTTCCCATGTAAAAAAATAATGTTTGATTCGTTAATTTTCAATATACAATTGACGGCAATTTGGGTATAAAAATGGTCATAACTTCTGAAATATCCTATATGTTTCAATGCCTTATATTTTAAGAACGGAAATCATTAGTAGAATCTGAATTTGGAATAATATATAGGGTATCTCATTCAAAAAAATGCATTTTTGCATCACCACGTAGTTATGGATCACCCTGTATAAATCAAAATATTTTCTGAACAAGGAGCAGATCCTTTGCTGAAACCTTATATACAACTTTTTTCGCTATCTTCTGGAGTTGAGGAGTTCTCGATCGATCCGGTACTTAAAACTCACCCTGTATAAACAGGGTGCACACAAATAATAAATCTACTGTCTAGGTTCAAGTGCAGAGGGTGGCCCTGCCACTCCACCGACCCAGGAGGGTAGTGGCCCTACCACTCCTCCTGACGAAGGGAGTAGTGGCCCTAGCACCCCCCCTCCAGAGAGTGGCTCCAGCTCGGAAGGAGAGGGACAGCCGAGAGGGCGGCGATTTGTAAGCAGTAGTGATGCATATATAACTTTAGTAGAACGGACAAATCAGGATGAAGTAGATTCATTCCAAATAGCCTACAAAGACTTCAAACAAACAAATAAACATTCCTACATTTTCAAATGCATTGAACCAACTACCAAATTCATAGATGATCACATCGAGCTTAGTGATAATAATGATGACGTTGTTGCCTTCACATTTTTTGTGGTGAAATTCAAGAATTGCAGGATTTTTACTTCCCACACCCATAGGTGAGGGGAGTATTGTAATCGCGAAAATTTTCGATTGTGAGATAATACACTTTTTGGGCGTTTCATGATGTCTACATAACGAAAATCCACGTCACTCATTTCCGTCGGTCTGTCTGTCTGTCGGTCTGTCTGTACGCGTTTTTCTGTCCTCGTGATCTCAGTAACCGCTGCATGGATTGTGATGAAATTTGGGCAGCGATATGCTGTGAGGTCGTAGTAGGTAACGCTGCTATAATTTTGAAAATCGGTGCATTGGCGGCGGAGTAATTAGCAAAAACGAAAAATTTCAAATATTCCCCAAACTTCGTTTTTAGGCGTTTTAGGTGTTCCTGATCATTTTCTACTTTTTTTGGGTGGGGGTGGAAATTGGGGTGGTTGGGGGTTGGGGGGTTGTAAAATTGAAAAATTTGTTGTATTCATAATAGACTACCCACTGACCTGTGAAGGAAGACCTAGCGACATAAATAACTTTTTTAGGTCTATCCGAACATTGCCTTATGCCTATTACAGGAACTAAAGGACTTAGAATTTTTCCGATGTATACGTATAAGTATTGCTTTAGATCGTTCTATATTATGTAACGAAGAAACTGCTCAATTGATTTTAATGAAATTTTGACACAGTATTACTACCGTGTCGGGGATGGAAAGTGCGTATGATTTTTATAAATCGTGCCAGTAGCGGCGCAGAAATAATAAAAAAACTAAAAATATAAAAACAGCTCAAACTTCGCTTTTAAGTGTTTTAGAAGTTCCTGATCATTTTCTGAGTTTTTTTGGGTGGGGGTGAAATTGGGGTGGTTGGGGGGTGGGGGGTTGAAAAACTGAAAAATTTGCTGTATTGATAATAGGCTGTTCACTGACCTGTGAAGGAAGATCTAGCGACATAAATCACCTTTTTAGATACATCTGAACATTGCCTTGCCTATTACAGAAACCAAAGGGCTTAGAATTTTTTTTTCTGGTGTAAACATACGAGTATTGCTTTAGATCGTTCTATATTATGTAACGAAGAAAGTGTTGAATTGATTTTAATGAAATTTTGACGCAGTATTACTACCGTGGCGAGGATGGAAAATGCGTATGGATTTTATAAATCGTGCCAGTGGCGGCGCAGAAACAATAAAAAAACTAAAAATATAAAAACAGCTCAAACTTCGCTTTTAAGTGTTTTAGAAGTTCCTGATCATTTTCTGAGTTTTTTTGGGTGGGGGTGAAATTGGGGTGGTTGGGGGGTGGGGGGTTGAAAAACTGAAAAATTTGCTGTATTGATAATAGGCTGTTCACTGACCTGTGAAGGAAGATCTAGCGACATAAATCACCTTTTTAGATACATCTGAACATTGCCTTGCCTATTACAGAAACCAAAGGGCTTAGAATTTTTTTTTCTGGTGTAAACATACGAGTATTGCTTTAGATCGTTCTATATTATGTAACGAAGAAAGTGTTGAATTGATTTTAATGAAATTTTGACGCAGTATTACTACCGTGGCGAGGATGGAAAATGCGTATGGATTTTATAAATCGTGCCAGTGGCGGCGCAGAAACAATAAAAAAACTAAAAATATAAAAACAGCTCAAACTTCGTTTTTAAGTGTTTTAGAGGTTCCTGATCATTTACTGAGTTTTTTTGGGTGGGGGTGAAATTCGGGTGGTTGGGGGGTGGGGGGTTGAAAAACTGAAAAATTTGCTGTATTAATAATAGGCTGTCCGTTGACCTGTGAAGGAAGACCTAGCGACATAAATCACCTTTTTAGGTCCATCTGAACATTGCCTTGCCTATTACCGAAACTAAGGGACTTAGAATTTTCTGTATACATACGAGTATTTATTGCTTTAGATCATTTTGTATTTTGTAACGTGGAAACTATTAAATTGATTCTAATGAAATTTTGACACATTATTATTACTGTGGTGAGGATGGAAAACGCGTATGCTTGTTAGAAATCGTGTCAGTGGCAGCGTAGCAATAATAAAAAAACTGAAAATATGCAGCTCAAACTTCGTTTTTAGATGCTTTAGGGGTTCCTGACCGTTTTGTACCTTTTTTGGGTGGGGGTGGAATTGGGGTGGTTGGGGGGGGGGGTTGTAAAATTGAAAAGTTTGTATTATTGATAATAGCCTGTTCATTGACCTGTGCAGGAAAGGCCTAGCGGCATATGACAATTTGGGGGGGGGGGGGGGGTACTGGCGATGATTTTGTTGCAAGGGGATCTCAGACTCTTTATGCTATGGGAAAATAATAAACTGGTATCACCGTAATGTGTGGGAAGTACTGAGTCAATCAACTTGACTCCATTTTTTCGATTTATTTGAGGTTCGTGCGCCTAAAAAAGAGGATGGTCAAGTCACCTGCTCAAAAAGTAACTTGAAGAGGAACTTAGCCTCGCCACAGCTAGATACTTGTGATAAAATTACGAGATTACGTTTCACTTATATAAAATTATTTTATTTTGAAAGGTCTCAAGGGTTTTGTTCAGTTCCCAGTCAGGGTGGGTTAACGCTGGGAATGCGGAAACATCATTTTTTCAACACCGTACTGCCTATCGAAGAATATGAACGTATTAAAGATTCAGAGAATTATTCCCCCACAAACATCTGATCATCTGATAATATCTGCTCGCTCAGAAAAACCTAAACACATAGGAGCCTTAACCTGCTCACAAAAAGCAGAACTGCTAGAGGGGATTGAATGTCAAGTTGATCGTTCTAACTTCCCCTGTGGATTTGTTAGGCAAAACTGTCATAACTTTTTGGGTCGACATGAGTTCGAACCAAATAAGGTTAGACATCATTTCATTACGACTATGGAGAAGGTTTCGACTAAAACGAAAAAAGCTTCTGACAGGCTATATCATTAGACTTCGTTTCAAACCCAAGAGATGACATCTGATGTATTTGAAGAATACTTTAGTCAAATGATAGATTTATTGCCGAGAAATTCTGTAATAGTGATGGACAATGCGAGTTATCACTCAAGATTTAAGGAACCTTTACCTAATACTAAATGGAAAAAGCAAGAACTTTTAGATTGGTTAATAAGCAAAAACATACAGCCACAAGAAGGATTACTCAAACCAGAGCTTTTGTCATTATGTAAATTACATTCACTGAAATTTAAGAGGTATGCTGTTGATGAAATCGCAAAAGAACGTGAAATCAAGGTGTTGCGATTACCACCGTACCACTGTGAGCTCAACCCTATTGAGTTAATATGGGCTCAAATGAAGGGATATGGTGCGAGAAACAATTCAACATTTAAATTGCAAGATGTGCGTCAACTATTAAAAGATTCTATATAAAAAATGTCATCTACAAATTGGGAAAATGCTATAAAACATGTCATGGCAGAGGAAGAAAAATTCTGGACACTCGACAATTTAATAGAGGAAACACTAGATCCAATTATCATTTCTTTGGAAGATGAGGAATCTGACGATGATGCTTTCTTACCGGACGATAATGACGTTGTTATTTAAATATGTAATTCAGTATTTATATTAATTACTGTTCCATAAAGTTGACATTGTTTAGTTAAACTATTTTAAATGACGTAATATGGGATTATTTAAAGGATTAGTTTATAAAAATCTGTAAATTTTAATTACGTGACATTTATTAGTACCTAAAATATTTTCAATATAACATGTTAAGACAATGCCCTAGCTTAATATGTAATATAACATTTTTATCATAAAGTAAATTCATGTTCTACGCTACTGAAGCCTACAATTGTTGCTTAATCCGCTAAGGATTCCTAATTTGCATTTATGATGTATTGTATTCGAGGTATGTCAAGTCTTGTGAAAAAACTAAAATGAGAAAGTTTAAATATTTACATTTTTTCTGCTTTGAGCGACCCTGTATTTTACCCAATTAGCACCTATGCCATAAAATGTTAGCTATCAATCATTTTCAAATATAGTATAGTCGGAAACGTTTCAGAAAATAATCACCGATTTGCTTCCAAAACTTAAAACACTAAAATAACCTGTTTGGTCTTGTAGTGCTGTGATTTATAACAATCATCCTGGTTTTGTTGTTAATTAGTATCAGTTACTTGGCGTGACTTCCACTAATACATTTTTATTATTATTTTTTTTAGTAGAATTAATTTATTTATGAATCTTAGGCCCGATTTTATCAACACGCGCATTTTAACAAAGGCTTTGGCTAATCAGAACAGTCCGTTCAAGATCATGCATCTATCAATGTTCTCTGAAAATTATTGATTTCTGTTGAAGTCTACCTCCTGCCAAAATGTTCAATACCAACAATAAATAAAGACAAAAATATACAAGAGATATCGCCGAGTATGGCCGTTGTTGCCGAGAATGTTGCCGGCTATACCATTGTAGCCACACATTGCAGTAAAAGTGTTGCCCGTTTAGAAGCCCCTTTATACAGATTAATTGAGGCGTTTCTCGGAAAAACCTCATAAGTCAATTTTTGCTAATATTTAGATACTGGTCTCATCGCATTTCTAACTTCCTTTTAGATGAATAGAAATAATTATTTATCGAAAAAATGTTATAGGTTCCGTACTATTTACAGAGGAAGGTTGACTTGTTCTTCTAAAAACATCAAGTCCATATTCTTTCACCTAAGAAAGCCATTTGTGCATATAAATTGTCATGCAAACTTGATAACAAAACAGTATAACAGCACCTGCCATTGCTGGTAACTTTGTCATAGGGTGTGTTCAATGGGACTTAGCCCAATAGCGCTAGCGTGGAAGCGCCTGCAGTCGCTAGGTGTGACCGTTGAACGACTTTCTTTTTGACGTTATAAAACTGTCATATCCATCTCCATATTTTAATATTTATTATCCGTATTCTCAAAAACCTAGGCTATAAGGCACAAATATTAATATTAAATTGACACTATACAAAGCTAACAGCTTCCCTCAGAACTATAAATAACTTTTTCTAGTATTTTGCCGCATCGCTAACCAAATAGCGCTTTCTAAAAGCGCTAACCAAGCTGACTGGCGCTTTTTTGACAGCTTGTCGTTCATCGGTTAGTTAGCGCAAAGCGCCCACAAGCGCTTACGTCTGCTCAGTCCCGTTGAACACAACCATTGTGAACGAGGTGGACAACGATGATAATAAGTGTAGTGTGTGTGTAGTGGTTGCGAAGAATGAGTGGTAGATATCGGGTTTTTTGGTTAGCCAGAGTTGATTGTTTCTGTTAGTCGGTTTTTGTGTTAGGCATAGTTGTTCACTATCACTCTTTCTTTGTTTTTTGTATCGGAATTTATTTTATTTTCACGCTGTTTGTATTAAGGACACTAATTTGTTAACCTTTTCTCTCAAAAACCTCATATGTCCATGTATTTTTTGCGTTTTACTTCCCACACCAATAGGTGAGGGGAGTATTGTGATCGCAAAAATTTTCGATTTCGAGATAATACGCTTTTTGGACGTGTCTAAAGTTAGCAGAACAAAGTCGGCAGAACAAATTATTGATAACACCACCACTAAAGGCTAATTAAAGGCTAATTAAATGCCCTGATAAGAATCTTAATGCTCCACTTTTTTTAGTAAAAATCGCATGTTCTGCTAACTTTAGAAAAAGTTAGCAGAGCAACCATGGTCATAATTAAAAAATGATAATGCCATGATGAAGAGCTAATTAAAGGCTAATTAAATGCCCTAATAGGAATTTTAATGCGCCTCTTTTTTTAGTAAATATCGCATGCTCTGCTAACTTTAGATAAAGTTAGCAGAGCAACCCTTTATATAATAGTAATAATTGAAAAATGATAATGCCATACTAAAGAGCTGATTAAAGGCTAATTAAATGCCCTAATAAGAATTTTAATGCACCACTTTTTTTGGGAAATATCGCATGTTCAAATTGAGAAAAAGTTAGCAGAGCAACCCTGTACATAATGATTATAATTAAAAAATGTTAATGTCATACTAAAGAGGTAATTAAAGGCTAATTAAATGCCCTAATAAGAATTTTAATGCTCCACTTTCTTTAGTAAAAATCGCATGTTCTGCCAACTTTAGATAAAAGTAGTAGGGCAACCTTGTATATAATGGTCATAATTAAAAACTGATAATGTCATGATGAGGAGCTAATTAAAGGCTAATTAAATGCCCTAATAGGAATTTTAATGCGCCTCTTTTTTTAGTAAATATCGCACGTTCTGCTAACTTTAGATAAAGTTAGCAGAGCAACCCTGTATATAATAGTCATAATTGAAAAATGATAATGCCATACTAAAGAGCTAATTAAATGCCCTAATAAGAATTTTAATGCTCCACTTTTTTTAGTAGGAATCGCATGTTCTGCCAACTTTAGATAAAGGTAGCAGGGTAACCCTGTATATAATGGTCATAATTAAAAAATGATAATGCCATGATGAAGAGCTAATTAAAGGCTATTTAAATGTCCTAATAGGAATTTTAATGCGCCTCTTTTTTTAGTAAATATCGCATGTTCTGTTAATTTTAAATAAAGTTAGCAGAGCGACCCTGTATATAATAGTCATAGTTGAAAAATGGTAATGCCGTACTAAAGAGATAATTAAAGGCTAATTAAGTGCCCTAATAAGAATTTTAATGCACCACGTTTTTTAGTAAATATCGCATATTCAAATTAAGAAAAAGTTAGCGGAGCAACCCTGTACATAATGATTATAATTAAAAAATGTTAATGTCATACTGAAGAGGTAATTAAAGGCTAATTAAATGCCCTAATAAGAATTTTAATGCTCCACTTTTTTTAGTAAAAATCGCATGTTCTGCCAACTTTAGATAAAGGTAGCAGGGCGACCCTGTATACAGGGTTATTCACGTTACTCGACACGGAGCATTATGGCTAAAGTATTTGATAAAAAAGAAAATAATAACTCCAGATGGATAGAGACCCATAAAGGCTACATTTTGAAAATATTTTCATGTTATACAGGGTGTCCCAAAAACACGAAATGTATCAAAGTTATGTTTTTTTAAATGGAACACCCCATATATTATTGCATATTCGGATTCCTTGATGAATTCTAGTGTGAGTTTATGTGTCATATATGGGACTTAAAGGGAACCGCTTAGGTGTAAATCACCATTTTCGGTATAAGTAGATATCAGGTAAAAATTGAATATCGCAGAGATTATAAAATTTGGAAGGCTGTAACTCTGCCCTATTACTAAGCATAAAATGCGTCAGCTTTGATGAGACTGTCAAAATTAAATTGCGTTTATGCTTGGAGAAATCGGTCGATTAATTAAGGAAACTTCGATCAGCGATAACTTGATTTTTTCAAATGGGAATGCCCAATTTTTTTTATACGGTTAAACGTAGAATTTGATAACCTTTCTAACTATATAAGGTTGTGAATATCAATCTCTGGTAGTTTTCATTTAATTTTAAATTTTCAAACAAATCGACGTTTTTCAATTTACCCACCCATAAGCATCGTAGCAGGCCATGAAATAAAAACAAAAATCTGTTCAGGTAGACGAAAACAACTAACTTAGCACAAAAATACACACGAACTATACTAAAGGGGCAAGATTATAAAAATTACTCACAACAAAGTCATACCAGAAACAACGGCGGTAACATATCTTTGGTCAAAGGGAAGCTGGAGTGTGGCAGAACTGGATTTTTTCACGGCCTACTAGCTACTGCAATGTACTAGGGATTGGCAATTTCCAAAACCATTAAAAATTTTGAAATGAAAGGAAAACTACTGGACAATGTTGTAGGCAGTTTATTATTTTGATAATAAAATTTCACATTTAATGATATCAAAAAGTATGCAATTCTGTCAAAACTCAAGTCAAAAGTACCTCTGACTGGAGTTCTGAAAATTCTTCAGTACCAAGGTCGCAGAAAATTAAGAATGAATTAAAATTTGTTCAAATTATAAAACATAACTTAAATGGCAAAAAATTTAAATCTGATTTGTCAGTATTCCTTTTTTGCAATATTGCTAATAGATATTGAAAGATAGAAGGAATCCATTCAGAGGTATCGACTTCGACGCAAATTACTACTTTTTTACACCATTACATATGACCGATAATTGTGCGCTGGAGCAACAGTCGCTGGTTGTTTTTGTTTCATATCAGGGTTTTTAATTGTCTTGGAAATTTTTAACCTCTAGTAAATTTCGGTAACCTGCGACTGTAAAAAATATCTATGACTGCCATACTCCAGCTTCTTTTTGACCTTAGAGATGTTACCGCCGTTGTTTCTGGTTAGACTTTGTTAGTTGTGAGTAATTTTTATAATCTTGTCCCTTTAGTCTGGTTCGTGTGTATTTTTCTGATGAGTTAGTTGTTTTCTTCTACCTGAACAGATTTTTGTTTATATTTCATGGCCTGCTACGTTGCTTATAGGTAGGAAAATTGAAAAACGCCGTGTTGTTTGAAAATTTAAAATTAAATGAAAACTACCAGAGATTGATATCATAACCTGGTATCATTAGAAAGGTTATCAAATTCTACGTTTAACCGTATAAAAAGAATTAGGCATTCCCATTTGAAAAAATCAAGTTATCGCTGATCGAAGTTTCCTTAATTAATCGACCGATTTCTTCAAGCATAAACGTAACTTAAATTTGACAGTCTCAGCAAAGCTGACACATTTTATGCTTAGTAATACAGCAAAGGCACAGCCTTCTAAATTTTACAGTCTCTGCGATATTCAATTTTTTCCTGATATCTTCTTATACCGAAAATGATGATTTACACCTAAACGGTTCGCTAATGATAATGTCATACTGAAGATGTTATTAAAGGCTAATTAAATGCCCTAATAAGAATTTTAATGCTCCACTTTTTGTAGTAAAAATTGCATGTTCTGCCAACTTTAGATAAGGGTAGCAGGGCAACCCTGTATATAATGGTCATAATTAAAAAATGATAATGCCATCATGAAGAGCTAGTTAAAGGCTAATTAAGTGCCCTAATAGGAATTTTAATGTGCCTCTTTTTTAGTAAATATCGCATGTTCTGCTAACTCTAGATAAAGTTAGCAGAGCAACCCTGTATATAATGGTCATAATTAAAAAATGATAATGCCATCATGAAGAGCTAGTTAAAGGCTAATTAAGTGCCCTAATAGGAATTTTAATGTGCCTCTTTTTTAGTAAATATCGCATGTTCTGCTAACTCTAGATAAAGTTAGCAGAGCAACCCTGTATATAATAGTCATAATTGAAAAATGATAATGCCATACTGAAGAGTTAATTGGAGGCTAATTAGATGCCCTAATAAGAATTTTAATGCTCGACTTTTTTTAGTAAATATCGCATGTTTGAGAAAAAGTTAGCAGAGCAACCCTGTACATAATGATGATAATGAAAAAATGATAATGCCATAGAAGAGCAAACTAAAGGCTAATTAAATGCTCTAATAAAAATTTTCATGCTCCACATTTTTTTTGTAAAAATCGCATGTTCTGCTAACTGTAGATAAAGTTAGCAGAGACACCCTGTATATAATGATCAGAAATAAAAAATGGAAATGTAATACTTAAGAGCTAATTAAAGACTAATGAAATGCCCTAATAAGAATTTTAATTCTCCACTTTTTTTAGTAAATAATAGATAAAGTTAGCAGAACATGCGATATTTACTGAAAAAAGAGGCGCATTAAAATTCCTAGTAGAGCATTTAATTAGCCTTTAATGAGCTCTTCAGTATGACATCATTTTTTAATTCTAACCATTATACAGGGTGGCCAATCGGGTGACGATAATAATTTTTTTTAGATAGCCCGTACCGAGACTCATCCAAAACACCCCCATGTATGTGTACCGATTATTGATAGTTTTCGAGTTATGATTTTTTTTTGAAAACTTAGAGATTTTCCAGTTTTTCCAAGAAATCGTCAAAAACAAAAACAAGAATGCTTTTTGGCTTTTATTTTTTTCAGCAATTATACTCAGTATTAAGCCTATTTTAATATCCAATAAAGAGAACCTGTACATCCGAACAATAATTAAGTACATTTTGGGCTCAAAGTTTGAAATCTCTGTTTTTAGTCAGGAGACCAAAAAACTATTATTTTACTTTATTATGACAAATTAAAGCAAAAAAACTCATAACAACTAATAAACATAATAATCATTGATGTTTTAATCACTTTTAATAAAAAAAATTAATACCTGTGCTTTTTGCTGTGTACTATTGAACTTCTGCTAAATTAAGTTGTATGGAAAGTTAACAAAGGAAAATAATTATAAAACAACAATCTGACTTTTAATTCCATGGCGGAATTACCTGGGAAGCGTTATTGTAGCATACGCCATCCCTTTTACTTCCCACACCGATAGGTGAGGGGAGGATTGTGATCGAGAAAATTTTCGATTTTGAGATAATAGGTTTTTTGGGCGTTTTATAATGTCTACATAACGAAAATCCGCGACACTCATTTCCGTCGTTCTGTCTGTCGGTCTGTCTGTATGCGTTTTTCTAGCCTCGTAATCTCAGTAACCGCTGCATGAACTGTGATGAAATTTGGGCAGCAATATGCTGTGGGGTCTTAGTAGGTAATGTTGCTATAATTTTGAAAATCGGTACATAAGCGGCGGAGTAATTAACACAAAAATTTCAAATGTACCTCAAACTTCGTTTTTAGGCGTTTTAGAGGTTCTTGATCATTTTCTGCGTTTCTTTTTGGGTGGGGGTGGAATTTGGGTGTTTGGGGGGTAGGGGGTTGAAAAACTGAAAAACTTGTTGTATTCATGATAGGCTGTCCACTGACCTGTCAAGGACGACCTAGCAATATAAATCACCTTTTCAGGTCCATCCGAACATTGCCTTGCCTATTACCGAAAATTAATTAACACAACTGCGCTTCGCCGGCATGAGCTCGCAAAAAGCTACTCTGAAAGAAAGGGAGGCTACGACATCGCTTCCCAGATAATTCTGCCATGAAATTGGAAGTCAAATTATTGCTTATTATTCCTTTCCTTTGTTAACTTTCCATACAACTTAATTTAGCAGAAGTTCAATAGTACATAGCAAAAACACTTCAAAAATCACAATTTGGGTATTAGTTTTTTTATCAAAAGTCATCAAAACATCAATGATTATCGGGTTTGTTAGTTGTTACGAGTTTTTTTTCTTTAATTTGTCATGATAAGGCAAAATAATAGTTTTAAATCATTTTGGAAATTCGTGAATTATCACCTTTTTATCTTTAACACTCACGTACGGCGCAAAATGTCCCCATAAGTGCTACTTTTTCATTATTATTTCGAAAGTGCAATGTCTTGCAATGTTTTTAAGATTAGTTTGAAGCTCCAGAACTAAGCATAAGTATTTTTTATCTTATTTTGAAGGTTTTGGTCTCCTGACTAAAAACAGAGATTTCATACTTTGGCCCCAAAATGTACTTAATTATTGTTTGGATGTACAGGTTCTCTTTATTGGATATTATAATAGGCTTAATACTGAGTATAATTGCAGAAAAATATTAAAGCCAAAAAGCATTCTTGTTTTTGTTTTTGACGATTTCTTGGAAAAACTGGAAAATCTCTAAGTTTTCAAAAAAAAATCATAACTCGAAAACTATCAATAATCGGTACACATACATGGGGGTGTTTTGGATAGGTCTCGGTACGGGCTATTTAAAAAAAATTATTATCGTCACCCGATTGGCCACCCTGTATACAGGGTCGCTCTGCTAACTTTTTCTCAAGTTGAACATGCGATATTTACTAAAAAAAGTGGAGCATTGAAATTCATATTAGGGCATTTAATTAGCCTTCAATTAGCTCTTCAGTATGGCATTATCACTTTTTAATTATAATCATTATATACAGGGTTGCTCTGCTAACTTTATCTAAAGTTTGCAGAACATGCGATATTTACTAAAAAAAGTGGAGCACTAAAATTCTTATTAGGGCATTTAATTAGCCTTCAATTAGCTCTTCAGTATGGCATTATCACTTTTTAATTATAATCATTACATACAGGGCTGCTCTGCTAACTTTATCTAAAGTTAGCAGAACATGCGATATCCACTAAAAAAAGAGGAGCACTAAAATTCCTACTACGGCAACTAATTAGCTTTTATTTAGATCTTCATCATGGCAGCATCATTTTTTTAATAATGACCATTATATACAGGGTTGCCCTGCTACCTTTATCTAAAGTTGGCTGAATATGCGATTTTTACTAAAATTAAAATTGTTATTAGGGCATTTAACTTCAATTAGTTCTTCAGTATAACATTATCATTTTTTAATTGTAATCATTATATACAGGGTTGCTCAGCTAACTTTTCCTCAAGTTGAACATGCGAGATTTACTAAAAAAACTGGAGCATTAAAATTCTTATTAGGGCATTTAATTAGCCTTTAATTAGCTCTTTAGTATGGCATTATCATTTTTCAATTATGACTATTATATACAGGGTTGCTCTGCTAACTTTATCTAAAGTTAGCAGAACATGCGATATTTACTAAAAAACGAGGCACATTAAAATTCCTATTAGTGCATTTAGTTAGCCTTTAACTAGCTTCTCATCATGGCATTATCATTTTTTAATTATGACCATTATATACAAGGTTGCCCTGCTACCTTTATCTAAAATTGGCAGAACATGCGATTTTTACTAAAAAAAAGCGGAGCATTAAAATTCTTATTAGGGCATTTAATTAGCCTTTAATTAGCTCTTCAGTATGACATCGTCATTTTTTAATTAAGGTCATTATGTACAGGGTTGCTCTGCCAACTTTTTCTCGTTTTGAACATGCGATATTTCCTAAAAAAAGTGGTGCATTAAAATTCTTATTAGGGCATTTAGTTAGCCTTTAATTAGCTCTGTAGTATGGCATTATCATTTTTCAATTATTACTATTATATACAGGGTTGCTCTGCTAACTTTATCTAAAGTTAGCAGAACATGCGATATTTACTGAAAAAAGAGGCGCATTAAAATTCCTATTAGGGCTTTTAATTAGCCTTTAATTAGCTCTTCAGCATGGCATTATCAGTTTTTAATTATGACCATTATATACAGGGTTGCTCTGCTAACTTTATCTAAAGTTAGCAGAACATGCGATTTTTACTAAAAAAAGTGGAGCATTAAAATTCTTATTAGGACATTTAATTAGCCTTTAATTAGCCTTTAATTGTGGTGTTGTCAATAATTTGTTCTGCCGACTTTGTTCTGCTAACTTTAGACACATCTGTCTGTCTGTCGGTCTGACTGTTGGCGTTTTTCTAACGTCGTAATCTCAGTAACCGCTGCATGGATTGTGATGAAATTTGGACAGCGATATGTTGTGGTGTCGTAGTAGGTAATGTTCCGATAATTTTGTAAATCGTTGTACGGGGGGTGGAGGAATTAACAAAAAACGAAAAATTTCAAATATTCCTCAAACTTCGTTTTTAGGGGTTTTCGGGGTTCCTGATCATTTTCTACTTTTTTTTGGGTGGGGGTGAATTTGAGGTGGTTGGAGGGTGGGGGGTTGTAAAACTGAAAAATTTGTTGTATTCATAATGGGCTGTCTAATGACCTGTGAATGAAAGACCTAGCGGCAAAATACACTTTTTTAGGTCCATCCGAACATTGCCTTGCTCATAATAGAAACCCAGGGACTTAGAATTTGTGATGTATACATACAAGTGTTGATTTAGATCGTTCTATATTGCATAATGCAAAAATTATCGAATTGATGTTAATGAAATTTTGACACAGTATTACTACCGCAGCGACGATGGAAAACGCACATGTTTTGGAAAAATCGTGTCAGTGGCGGCGCAGCAATGAGAAAAAAACTAAAAATATAAAAATATCTCAAACTTAGTTTTTAGGCGTTTTAGGGGTTCCTGATCATTATTTACTTTTTTTTGGGTGGTGGTGAAATTGGGGTGGTTAGGGGGTGGGGGGTTGTAAAACTCAAAAATTTATTCCATTCATAATAGGCTGTCCATTGACCTGTGAAAGAACGACCTAACGGCATAATAGACGTTTGTTAGGTCCATCCGAACATTGCCTTGGCTATTACAGAAATTAAGGGACTTAGTATGATATGTATATATGATATGATAGTCTGATGTATACATACGAGTATTGCTTTAGATCGTTCTGAATTTAGTAACATGGAATTATGAAATTGATTTTAATGAAATTTAGACACAGTATTATCACCGCGGCAAGGATGAAAAGTGCGTATGGATTTCAAAAATCGTGTCAGTGGCGGCGCAGCAATAATAAAAAAATTAAAAATATAAAAATAGCTCAAACTTCGTTTTTAAGCAATTTGGGGGTTCCTGATTGTTTCGTTTCGTCCAGTTAAAGTTGAATTGTGTCATTTTAGTACCTACGGAGAGACTTAGGAAACTATTTACTAGTTTTTGTGTAGGATGTTTTTTTGACGACAGGCGGACGATGATTTGGTTGCAACTGTTATGTGTGGGAAGTATTGAGTCAATCAACTTTACACCATTTTTTTTCATGTGTTTCACAATAAAATAGTTACTGCTTGTGGACGATGTGTCTTACAGACTTTTACTTCTATCAGATATGGCAATACATCAATCTAATCAAAGTTTCACATGCTGGGAAGTTTTTTCATTCTCCCAAATAGGTTAGTTTTGGACTAACGCTTTTCCGATAAACGCCTCAATTGTTTTGATTTGTATTGTGTAAGACTTTCGCGGCCAGGATCCGATGAATTGTTGGTTCTTGGTCTGTTTGGCCGACGTCGATACGCTCGCCGCCTTGGCGTCGGCGCGCTTCGCTGCTTGACGTTTCGCCAACACGAGTGGTTGGTATCCTCGGAAGCATTTTCCTGTTCGGCATGTTCTGAGAAACTCCGATCTGTTTCCGAGTTTCTCGGAACATGCCGAGCAGGCAACAGTTTCTGAGGATGCCAATCACTCGTGTTGGCGAAGCGAAGCGCGCCGACACCAAGGCCGCGGAGCGTGTCGACGCCAGCCGAACAGCCCAAGAACCAACGGTTCATGTACTCAGACCCATTATTTGATTATTTTTTGTTTGTATTGATCATTTACCATATCATGATCATGAAAGGATTCTGTAGATACTTATTTTTTAGTCGCATTTGCTGACAGAAAACTTCGAGGTGATCTTATAATCACATTTAGGGCACTGCATGGTCTCTTTAGCACTGACCTGAGGTACATGTTCCAGCTATCTCACAGCAATCTCCGGGGACACAACCTGAAACTACAGAAGGAGCCGTTCAGAACATCAATCCGGCAGTGCTTTATTACCAATCGCGTGTTTGACTCTTGGAACAGACTTCCCGTCGATGTGGTGAACGCAAATTCCGTCACAAGCTTCAAGACCAAATATGACAGGTGGTGTTGTGACCAAAACTCGTAACTCCGGTAGTTTACTGTACCAAACCTACGTAAGACCGTTCATAGAATTCCCTGGTCTATTTGGTATCCAAACCTACAAAGAGACCGTGATTTGTTGGAAAGCCTGCAGAGAAGGGCTAGACGTATTCCTTGTGGCACCCATCACCCTACCTACGAAGAAAGATTAAAGCTGTTCGACCTGATGCACTTCTGTGATCCATGCCTGAGGGGGGACCTACCGTTCGCTGCACGGTTTATCTGGAACTGACATTTCTTCGCTTTTTTCCATAAACTCGAACCACCTACGTGGACATAATTCCAAGCTGTTGAAAGAGAAGTTCTGGACCGTGCCTCGTCAACTCTTCATCTTCCCCTGGACATAGTGAACGCGTCATTGGTCAACCTCTTCAAGAAACTGTACGATAGTTGCTTATGGCAAGGACATCGATAGTTGCTCTAGTCTAGTTGCTAGTGGTCTTTACAATTGTAATTTTTTTTTTGAGTTTATAGCTTTTTAGCTCAACTCATATCTGTTATATAATAATAATAATAATAATAATAATAATAATCACATACAATTACAACAAGAAAAAATAAACACCTGGTCACAGAAAGCACTCCATGGCAAGCACAGATACCGCGTTACACAAGAGCACATTAATGAAAGACAATCATACACCTGGCTGCAGGATGGCCAACTCTTTCCAGAAACTGAGGGTTTTATGCTTGCTATCCAGGACCAAGTGATTGCGACAAGGAACTACATGAAATACATAATTAAAGATAGATCCATAACCGACGACAATTGCAGAAAGTGCCACCAACAAAAGGAAACAATAGACCACATAACAAGCGCATGCAAAACTCTCGCTGGAACCGAGTACACAGCTAGACATAACTCTGCAGCCAAGGTCATTCACCAAGCACTAGCCACAACAAACAAGCTAATAGAAAACACAGATCCATATTACAATTACACACCGACATCAGTACTCGAAAACAGTGAATACAAACTGTACTGGGACGTTGAGATACATACAGATAAGACTATCCCGGCAAATCGACCAGATATAGTTTTTCAGTCAAAGGCAGACAAAGTTACCTATTTGATAGATATCGCTATTCCCAACGATACGAATATCCAAAACGCCTACGCTGGGAAGATATCTAAATACACTGACCTTGCAGTGGAGATAAAACGACTCTGGAAGCAAAACAGGGTTACTATTGTCCCCCTCATTATGTCTGTCTCAGGCCTTACACCAAACACCTTTACACCACACCTACAACAGTTAGGCCTGGACGAAAGGTTACACAAAATATTTCAAAAGTCTGTAATCCTGAAGACCTGCAATATTGTACGATCCTTCCTAAATTCCGATCAATAGTCAGGGTGTTGACTTGGCACAGCCCGTCAGCACTTGTCGCTACCGCAATTATGCGAGAGGAACTTAGAAAGTCGGATAATAATAATAACAACAAAACAAAGTTCTTATTGTCCCCCTAATTATGTCGGTCTCAGGCCTTACACCTAACACATTCACACCACACCTGCACCAGCTAGGCCTGGACGAAAAGTTACACAAAATATTCCAAAAATCTGTCATCCTGAAGACCTGTAGTATTGTGAGATCCTTCCTAAATTCAGACCAGTAATAGTTCGGGTGTTGACTTGGCACAGCCCGTCACCACCTGTTGCTACCGCTATCATGCGAGATGAACTTAGCAAATCAGAATAATAATAATAATAATAAATGGAAGTCACGTCTATATTATATATTTATAATAATTGATCAGATCAGATTAGTATTAATAATATAATATTTTACTCTTGTTGCGTATTTTTTTCAAAAGGTAGATTTTCGAAGGTTAAGAAATTTAGTCTATGAATGAAGCGTATTACAAATTATTTGAAATTTTTAGGGTAGCGGCTGTAACATCAATTAGAATTAGAAGAGAAGAGGTAACGAACTGTGATCTTCCAGATGAGTCCAGCTGGTACGGTTTCTTGATAGCAAAGGTCTGAAAGAAATAAAATTTAGTGGGATGGAGACATTGGTGATCGCAAACTTAGGTGGAGATTCCGGGGACCAATGTCTACTATCCCACCAAATTTCATTTTTTTTCGACCTTTGCTGTCAAAAGCCTATGAAGAAGTACAAATTCCTATGTGTTCCTATGTCTTCCTGTATTACATGTGTTCTCATTTGTTGTCAATTAAATGTTTTGTGATGTAAAATATCTGTGTTTGTCTTTTTAAATGTAAATAATATTTTCGATCAACTGCGATCCCGTTAAGCTTTACAGTATCATGCAGGAGCTGAGGTTTCTGTGTTCTTGTACAGAATTCTTCTTTTTCAAATCGAACCTACGAAAATTTGCCAACACAGAACCTCGAGGACTATGGAAAAAAAGTACGTTGCCAGGCAGTAAGTAATGAGAAATTCAAATTAGACGGACCCTCCTAACGTTTCTGTGATCTTGGTATAGAAATTTAATCAGCCCACATGTGGGCCTTTTTTTGGTGTTTCAAAATCCGATTTGCTACCAGGATCGCAGAAGCACGAGGAGGTGTGGAAAAGTGCGTCGACGCTCCAGAAAAAATGAAGTCAAGTTGATTGACTCAGTACTTCCCACATATTACGGTGATACCAGTTTATTATTTTCCTATAGCATAAAGCTTTAGTCTGCGATCCCTTGCAACCAAATAATCGCCAGCCCCCCTCCCTAGAATTTCATTAGAATCAATTTAATAGTGTCCACGTTACAAAATACAAAACGATCTAAAGCAATAAATACTCATAATAGGCCAGGCAATGTTCGGATGGACCTAATAAGGTGATTTATGTCGCTAGGTCCAAGGGCGCCGCCAGAAAATTTTACAGGAGGGGGCGACTTACTTAAATTGAGGGCTCAAATCAAAAACGAGAATTTTTTCAAAATAGGCACACAAAAAATACGTAGTAACCCGATAATATGCCTATATCGTACAAAGGTTTACGCTTTTTGGATATTTTAAATAATCTGTATAGTAAGGAAGTAGAAAATCAGACTCAGTAGTTTATTCAGTCATTTTAAATTAAAAAACAACTAGTTGGAAAACATCTATTGCACTTCAGTAGGGTATATTAACTACAACATTTGCTGGTTTATTTAAACAAAAACTGCGTTCTTCGTTTGTCCTTGGATAGATCGATACATTTATTCACAAACTCTTCTTTAGTTTGTTTTAATAACTCTCTGTGGACAGACATGAGACAAAGGCCACTGAGTCTGTTATGCTCTATCTGGTTTCGTATCCAAGTTTTTACTCTTCGCATTGTGCTGAAAAACGGTAAAACTAGCTGATATGTGGCAGTGTGATACACTAATAAGTAAAATTACAACAAATTCGAAACTTTAAAAAAATGTATACAAGCTTAACACTAAACTAAAAAACGGCCGGTACATACCGTTTAACTAGCCTAAAGTCACCGTAACCTAAAAAAAAAAATATATTTTCACTAGTTTGAACTTGATAACCATGTAACCAAAATTATTTTCTGTATTGCTTTGCTCACACTTGGCAAAAACACTGCATGATGGTCAATAAGGTCCGTTAAACACATTTTGCTCAGACTCTCCGAACTTCCACTCTTTGCAATATCTTTTGTCCAGAGATCATACCACACAAGACCTTCAATTTTGAAGTTGTCAAGAACGTTACTGTATGTGGCAAGAATATTATCCAATGAATTTTCGTATTCTTTTCTTGTCAACGACTTCATTTTTAAGGGGTGAAGGTTAAACAACTCGTATGATATTTGGTTCTTCTTAGAGAATCTATCACTCAAAGCTCTGATAAGGTACTCTAAATAAGGTATAAAAAGTAATCGTCTGTAGTACTCTTCCACACTTTCTGAAGGGACATTAGAACGATGACATTGCTTTGTAGTAATGCGAGGTCTGGTCAAAGTGAGACCTAACATTTCTGCAGTTTTGTCGACATTTTTCATTACCTCTTTGAAGACGGCTTCATCTTTCTTCCTTTCGTCTTTGAACAAATCAACGTTAACACCTTGTAACATTTGTGCTACTATCTCTAGCGTTGCCGAATACTTTGCCACAATCTCTAAACTCAAAATGAATGTAGTGGACGTTACTGCACAGTGCAGCTGGAAGGCTTTTTGTTTAGTCTCTTTGTTTCCGTCTTTTGAAAGCATTCCAAGGCCGTTGACGATGTCAGTAAACCTTTCATGGAATTTTCTTATGGACTTAATAATTTCAAGGTTTTTTGTCTTAGAATAATGGAACAGAGCATTTGATAGTAAGCTGTTTCGATTTTGGGCGCAACATCCATCACTATAAAAGATTTTAGGTTTTTGTTTGTCTTCCTCCTTTATTTCAGTATCTAGAAAATCCATCAGGCAAGAGGCGAAACAATTTGCGTCGAGACCACCCTCGCCTTCATGCCATACATAGCATACCACCTTATTATCAGATAAACTGTAAATTGTAAAATTGTGGCAAGCAAGCTTCTGCTTGAAATAGATGATTCCAGCTAATACAAAAGGAACTAGTTGAACTGCCTGAACATCCATTGTGTATGCACATACCTCACCAGCCAGCGCTTTTTCTTTATCCAGTGATTTTTCTTCCCTTGCTCGGTTTTTCTCAATTAAGTGTTGTTGGTAAATATCACTGGATACATTTCCTTGTTTGAAGCTAAAACACAGATCGCATTGGTCTTTACGTGGTTGGAAAATGTCTATATTCAAGAGTTTCATTTCAGACATAAATACTGGTTTGTTGCATACTAGCTCCTTATCAGTTTCTTTTAAGTACAGCTCATAAACTTCACTGTAAGAGTTAAACACATTCTCTAGATACATTTTGCTTGTTGAAGACCGACAATAATGGGACAGTAATTTTGGTAACCTTTCTAGGAATTCTTTGATTGCCAATCTTCTTTGCACGTTGACAGCCTTTCTTCTGTTTGGGAATGAAGACGTCTGTGAAATAATACCAGAGCTATGACTGTTTTTCACCCAGCTTAGTACGGACCATTCTCCCAAAGCTAATGTATTTATGAACATCTTCTTACAGACAGGTAGAATGATGTCATTTATTTTTAGGTGGTAAGATAGAGAAAGCTGTCGACGAGATTTTGTTTTGGTGGTTTGTTGGCCAACTGGGCCTTTGTTCACTAAAGTAGCAACAAATGTTTTTCTCTGATTCCAGTTCATTTCAGACCAGAATTTCTTGAACAGTTCTTGTCTCTGTTCCTCGGTAATTTTTCCACATTGTCTTTTAGTCGACTGCATACATTTACTAGAGTTACATCTATCCCCAAGTTTTCTAGAGTTTCTGCGGACTATTTCATATTTCGATCCATTGCCAACTTTTTTCTTTCCTTCATATTCCTTTCCTGTTTTTCTGAGAGCTTTTGCGGTATTCTGCCTCCATTTAGTTGGGTCTGATTGCCCTTTTTTAGCCCTTATTTTCTTATTCTTCTGTACAATGTATGTGGTATTATCTGGTATAATTCCGTTACCACAGCCCAAGGACTCTTTTGCAGCCCCTATTAGACATCGTTTGCGTTTTCCATTCTTATTTTCCATATGGTAGTCTTCAGCATCACTTGGATGATAGCTTGATCGTGAACTTTGAAACGGATCATCTTCTAATCCGGATGAGGACTCACAACTGCTGACTTCTTCTTGATCTAAAATAGTAGGTGACGTGGCCTCCTTATTCACGATTTGTTCGACTGTGGTTGGTTCTCCTCCTACTGGCATCTCTTCTTCAATATGACCCAAAGTATGATCGACCAATGACAACACTGGGCAGTCTTGTAGTCTAGTCTCATCCCTAACCAGAATTCCGGAAATCGGAACTATATCTTTTTCAAGATTTGTATCGACGTCATATCTACCTGTGTTGTCCGATTGTTTCCCCTTTAATGACATTTTCAGCATGAGAGCAGTTCGAGATTTCTGAAATTAAAGGAATGAAGTCTGATAGTAAATGTGCCACAAAACATCATTCTGGTATAAAATTGAAACTATGATCTATATAAAGCAATATATCCGCTATAACTTATTTTTAGTCATAGTTATAAATTATTTAGGTACGTAGGCTCCTATTTTCGCTTGACCAAGTAGACAATAAAACTACCTCGTAACACAAAATTTCTATAAACATTTGAGAGCCTTAAAGCTTAAAACCTCGTATCTCAAAAAAAATCGCAAAAATAGGCTCATTTCACTTTTTTCTTCCTGAAAACCGGTAGCGACAATTAAAATAACCTGTGCACTAAATATTTATTCTTCCAATTTGAATTCAACAGCTTTAAGTCAAAGTAAGTCGTTTTAAATATATTAATTAACACTAATAGGCAATAGCGTATATGTAGTATGTTGATAAATTCATATTAAATAAATCTTTAGTAGATCTAGGCGGTATTTCCAAGTTCACGAATGCCGCATTCCCGCCAACGGCTGTTTCATTGTTCAAGCACGGGTATAGGTTTTACATGTAATATTTTGTTAGCTATAAAATATGTCTGGTATGTTGTGTATATCTCATTTTAGCATTATTGAATAATACTGTGGATTTTCGCACCTCTACAATCAGAGGTTAAGTGATAAATCCCGTATATTCAAATTATTTTGTAAAACAGACCAGACATTGAGTGAGGGAGCTAGAGATTCACTGTGTACAACGCAGTAAAGTAAAATATACAGGGTTATTCATGTTATTCGACACGGAGCATTATGGCTAAAGTATTTGATAAAAAAGAAAATAATAATTTCGGATGGATAGAGACCCATAAAGGCTACATTTTAAAAAGATTTTCATGTTATACAGGGTGTTACAAAAACACGAAATGTATCAAAGTTATGTTTTTTTAAATGGAACACCTCGTATATTATTGCATATTCAGATTCCTTGGTGAATTGTAGTGTGACTTTATGTATCATACATGGGACTTAAAGCTAACCGTTTAGCTGTAATTTTCGGTATAAGTAGATATCAGGAAAAAATTGAATATTGCAAAGGTTATAAAATTTGGAAGGCTGTGACTTTGCCGTATTACTAAGCATAAAATGCGTCAGCTTTGATGAGACTGTCAAATTTAAATTACGTTTATGCTTGGAGAAATCGATCGATTAACTAAGGAAACTTCGATCAGAGATAGCTTGATTTTTTCAAATGGGAATGCCTAATTTTTTATACGGTTAAATGTAGAATTTGATATCCTTT
Organism: Callosobruchus maculatus; assembly: GCA_951848785.1. Classification (NCBI taxonomy): domain Eukaryota; kingdom Metazoa; phylum Arthropoda; class Insecta; order Coleoptera; family Chrysomelidae; genus Callosobruchus; species Callosobruchus maculatus. The sequence goes on along the minus strand of CATOUR010000158.1, from coordinate 498,997 downwards.
CTAATGATATAAGGTTGTGAATATTAGTCTTATTATCCAACCAAATCGGTGTTTTTCGATTTTCCAACCTATAAGCAACCTAGCAGACCATAAAATATAAACAAAAACCTGTTCAGGTAGAAGAAGACAACTAACTTAGCAGAAAAATACACACGAACTAGACTAAAGGGACAAGATTATAAAAATTACAACAAACAAAATCTAACCAGACACAACGATGGTAACATATCTTTGCTCAAAGAGAAGATGGAGTGTGGCCTACTAGCTACTGCAATGTCCTAGAGATTGATAATTTCCAAAACCATTAAACATTTTGGAATGAATCGAAAACTACTAGAATGTTGTAGGCAGTTTATTATTTTCATAATAAAATTTCACATTTACTGATTTTAAAAGTATGCAATTCTGTCAAAACTCAAGTCAAAAGTACCTCTGACAGGAGTTCTGAAAATTCTTCAGTACATATTAGCAAGATCGCAGAAAATGAAGAATGAATTAAAATTTGTTCAAATTATAAAACATAACTTAAATGGCAGAAAATTTAAATCTGATTTGTCAGTATTCCTTTTTTGCAATATTGCTAATAGATATTGAAAAATACATTGTGGTCCAAAGAGTGTGCAACAAACATTTAGCTTGTGATTCCCAAAAAAATTTTAACCTCAGGTAAATTTCACAAAAATGCTTGAATTTAAATAAAGTTCTACAAAATTAATTCAATTTCAATTAGTGTATCAAACAGTTTTACTAAAAAAAAATTTTTTTTTGGGAGAGTTATTGCACTTTTTTCAAAAAATTTTTCTTTTCTCAGAGGAGGCCAAGTTTTGGTATTTAGGCATAACTCTTGATTCTAAACAACTTTTGTTAATAACATTTTGCTGAATTTTTGAAAATAAGGGTACTTTACTCTTGTACAATTTTTATATTTTTTGATTCACCCCGTATACTGATGAACTTGGAACCATTCTAAGTGCACCTAAATTAGTTATCGGACATGCACCAACTTTTGGCAATATTGGATTTTTGATTGTGCAGCTAATAAAAAAAAATCCCATTTGTTGCACACTCTTTGGACCACACTGTATAAGGGCTCCAGTCAGAGGTATCGCCTTCGATGCAAATTACTACTTTTTTACACCATTACATATGATTGATAATTGCGTGCTGGAGCAACAGGCGCTGGTTGTTTTTGTTTCATATCAGGGTTTTTAATTGTCTTGGAAATTTTAACCTCTAGTAAATTGCGGTAGCCAGCAACTGTAAAAAATATCTATTACTGCCATACTCCAGCTTCTCTTTGACCTTAGAGATGTTATTGCAGTTGTTTCTGGGAGATTTGATTTGTTGTAAGGAATTTTTATCATTTTGTCCCTTTATTCTATTTCGTGTGTATCTTTTTTCTAAGTTACTGGTTTTCTTCCGTCTGAATTAACATGTTTTTGTTATATTTGATAGCCTGCTACGTTGCTTATAGGTAGGAAAATTGAAAAACGCCGATTTGACTGAAAATTTAAAATTAAATGAAAACTACCAGAGATCGATATTCACAACCTTATATCATTTGAAAGGTTGTCAAATTCTACATTTAACCGTGTAAAAAAAGTTAGGCATTTCCCATTTGAAAAAATCGAGCTATCGCTGATCGAAGTTTCCTTAATTAATCGACCGATTTCTCCAAGCATAAACGTAATTTCAATTTGACAGTCTCATCAAAGCTGACGCATTTTATGCTTAGTAATACGGCAAAGCCACAGCCTTCCAAGTTTTATAATCTCTGCGATTTTCAATTTTTTCCTGATATCTACTTATACATACCGAAAATGGTGATTTACACCTAAACGGTTCGCTTTATGTCCCACGTATGATACATAAAGACACACTAGAATTCACCAAGGAATCTGAATATGCAATAATATGCGGGGTGTTCCATTTAAAAAAACATAACTTTGATATATTTTGTGTTTCTGGGACACCCTGTATAACATGAAAATATTTTTAAAATGTAGCCTTTATGGGTCTCTATCCATCCGAAATTATTATTTTCTTTTTTATCAAATACTCTAGCCATAATGTTCCGTGTCGATTAACATGAATAACCCTGTATAGAAAGATACTGTGATAGTACCTAAAACTCCTTCTCTCAGGCAGCGCGTGTATGTGCGATGGGATTCTACCTCGATGATGTGCGAAGATACCAGTCTTCTAGCCAGCACTGATTTATGCCACGGTCAGTATTGGGTTGATTTTTCAATCTAATGCGAAATTCATAGTTAAGTATATGAAAAAAACAGGCTTTGTGGAGACGACATTCATCATCAATTGAATAATACAACTGTATTATTGCTGCGATACGTTACACTTTATTGAGATAAAGATTACAAATGCGGTCCTGTACATTATTTTTTGCATACATACACCCAACGAATTCGAATAGGCTAGAAGAAGCAAAGCCAATGCGCGAACAGGCATGTGAGTGTGCCCAAGATCCAGTTGTTATTATTTACCACTTGTTTACAAAGACGATGTTATTGTTTACAGAAATTGACAGAAATCCGCTGGATTTAAAGAGCTTTTATTATGCAGACATAGGCGTACGTTACATTATGTATGAGGGAGTGATGGTCGGGGTGTGATGGAAGAGCAGCTCGGCGGGCAGTAGCCCGGGCTGCACATTTTTCTTCTTTGTTGTATGTAATAATAATAGTAACAAGATACGTTGAAGGGATAAGCATATAACGGTGTGACTATAAGATAATGACGATGACGTTGAGGATATAGAAAAGAGAAACTATTACAGAGTGATAGGAAACAATGAAAGATGCCAGATCTTAAATACTCGTGGCATAGGATTTACGACCAATCGCAGCCAGTCCAAATTTATTGGACTATTTATGTACCATACGGATCCACTAATTGTTTGAATATTTCCCAACAAGGCAGTATGTTCTCGTTGTTCTATAGTAACGTTACAAGGTTTTTATTTCATCTCCATTCATTTGATGTATTCTGATGATGGAAGAAAGGGAACTACGAAACTACTAAGTACTTACATTGGAGTGCATTAAATGAAAACTTAAACTGAACTTTTTCAATATACATATTTCTATTACCAGATAATGTTGAAAATAAACTTAAATACAACAGACCTATAAAAAATACAACTTGAAGAACTCATCTACTTAGTGATTATGATTTGTTATTTGAAAGAATTTGGCCCTGTAAATATATAAAAGAGAGGTTTTATCACCTTTGCCAGGCATCTCACCTTCGGAATGTATGACTCTCACATTGGAGCAACAGGCAGTGCAGTAATAAATTTGCTGCATTACCTATTATGGCCTTAAAAACAGAGACAAATTAACTTTAATATAGGGGAACGGGTACTTATGAGCATTATGTATCGCAATCTTCCCAACTTCCAGACTATCATTACAGATCGAAACATTTTGAAGAAGGGAACCTGCAACAGGTAACCGTCTGGTACACAAATAAACAATAATGTTTGAAGACAAGAAACGTATAAAACAAATTTATTTAAATTCTACAATTTTTAAAAATTTAGCATATTTAGCATAAATTGTTTACAGCGCAAAATAAATATTTTTTTAATAATTCATTTTACGTAAAACTGGAAAAACAAATTTAAAGTGACATTAACTTCAAACGTTTCTTATTCAATCAAATATTTAATATTTAATCAAATATCAAATCTCAATTTTATGAATCGCGGTTAACTAAAAAATGTTCATGTTCATGAGAATTGGTTGGAATAGAAACATAAATAAAATGCAAATACATGAATATAATATTCTCTCGCTCCATGAACTACACCCCTTTTGAGACGTCAATGGCATTTCTTACCGATGATAGGTTTGCACGCTTCAGCCAAAACAAACAATAGAACTCAGCGAGTCCGCTACCTGTCGTCGGGTAAATAAAGGGTGAAAAAAGGAAAAGGTCGTGGTTGGGGCTTTGGTTGGGGTATCTAGGAATTGGGGTTTCCGTTGATGCGACGTTGTCACGTTTTTTCAGAAGTGTTGGCTTGACTTACATAATTTAGCGGAAACAGAAATAGGGTTGAGATTGGTTTGTGTGTGGACGCCACTCCCGGGCCAGTGAAAAACTACTTTGGTATTTTTAAGTTTCAGTAACTAACCTAACTTAACCTCAGGGGTTGGATTGTTGAGGTTAAAATGGTTTAACTGGGGTTTAGTCAATTATTAATCGGTTCGGCTCCGCCCATGCTGTAACAGGTATGTGTATATTGGCAAGACCCAGTTGTTATTTTTTACTGTGTTCACAAACACGATGTTATTTTTTACAGAAATCCGCGGGAATTAAATTTTGTGGAATTGTTTAAAATAATCTTTTAACACATTATGTACCGTTAAAACCCAAATTTTAGTCTAAACTATAACAATGGACCCGCAACGATCAACCTAAACAAAGTTGCTATTTATATTCTTCCCCTATTCATCGCCTTATTTTTAGGGTCCTTTACCTGCTAGCACGTCCAGGGTATACAGGTTCATCAGCAGCCAGTGTGCCACCTTTCACTATCATCAAGCTGCCATTAAGGCTGAATTACTACTTTTAAGATTGTGCGGACAAACAAAATCGTTTTACTTCTTCTAACCTATTCAAACTCGATGGCTTGGCTTGACGCCCTGGGTAGAATTAGATTACTTACAGTCTGAGGAAACGATCCCATGAAAATGTTGGGCAAGGTATTGCAATTTCCACATTTCAAATTCACCTACATTTGCACCGGAAAGTTTCCTCAATCTGGGAGTGGGCACGTTCGACTCAGACGACGTCAAGCCGAGCCGATATCCATCCATTTTGATTTCTACAGCTCAACCGGTTTAGTTAAGTTAGGTTAGGGAATGAAACTTCAAAAGGCCATAGTTTTTCACCAAAACGTTTCGTCGGTCTGGAAGTGGTTTCGTTCGACTAAGGACGTCAAACCGTGAGTCATTTGACTTGATTCTCGACCACCATTTCCGTCGCCGCTAAAATGAAACTTTACCATTTATACGACATATTACTTAACCACCGCACCGCCCCAATAATTATTCTTAAATTGTTCATAGGGCACCTTCTGTGGTTGCTCGGAATAATTACCGTTTTTTTAATATCTTTTACCTGGTGAGGCCTAAGTTAATACTTTTTTGAGCTGTGTATAGAAGTCATTAAAATAAACAACTTGTTCAAATAACTTTTTTCCGAAAACTGAAAAAGCGAGATACAAAATAACAAAAAAAAACAAGCCTTGATTGTTTATCAAGACGTACCTACCTATTCTGTTTGTGTTTAGTTTTTACCCGGATTTTTGTCAGATCGATTAGACATCGTACCTATGGAAAGAGTATTCAGGCTGCAAAAGAGACGTTTAAGAAATATAGAGAAAAAGTCCTGATTACCTGGGGCTAAAGGCATATAACAAACTAGAATCTTAGTATTCGTAATGTCCATGATAGTCAAATTAAAAAATTGGTATTCAACCTATTGGCCACAAATGCTTACTATTCCATAATTGAATTTTTGTACTCATAGCTTTAATCATAGCTATATTATGTATTATCTTGTATTTATTTGATTTAATTTAACGTATTTTGTAGAAAGTTGCTTGACTCATGTTTAGAATAATTTTTGTCACGTGTTTGTATGGTCTTGACTTTTCCAGTACCTGTACCTACTGGAATAAATACATTATCTATCTATCTGCATATCTAGGTAGCTGTCAGAAAGTGCATTAGTAATTTTTTTGTATATCGTTGTTGATTTTAAATTTGTAAATCCTAAAAATTGTTTCATAATTATGTGCCTCTTTTAGGATTTAACAATTTAAAATTAACAACGATAAACAAAAAATGACTACTGCACTATCGGAGAGGTAGGTACTCGTACAAGGTACAATGCCTAATCGACAAAAATCCTAGCAAAAAATTAAATACAAACAGACTAGGTACGTCTTGATACACATTACACAATCAAGACTTACGTTTTTCGATTCTGTAACTCGCTTATTTTTCAGTTTTTGGAAAAAAGTTATTTGAAAAAGTTGTTTATTTTAACGACTTCTATGTACAGTTGACAAAGAAGTATCACCCTATATAATAACAAACACATTGATCAGTATCTTCCTTTGGAGCAAAAGTCTATTTTGTGATTTTTCTCACACGCTTTTTTCAACTTTACTATTACTGCAATGACTGCAAAATATATATTGTCAGTTGTCACAGCTAACGAAAATACAATAGGGTTCCCGGAGACGATCTGGCAACGTGGCCAAATAATCCTTTGCTTTTTTGCGTTTTTGCGTACGACCGTCTACCTGCCTAATTGCCTGCTAGGAGCATCAAGCTGCTTGATAAACACAACGATAAACACAATATTTATAATATGCTTCAGATAGTGGGTCCAAACAAAACCCTTGTTTACTGCTTCTACCTATTCGAATTCGTTGCATACACCTATGAAATGTAATTCCTGTCGATTTCTTCTTATCCATGCCATCTCTGCTAGAGCAACTACGATAAGCACATGAAACCATTATTTCCTTCATGAATTCACTTGAATATCACTTAAAAATAACTAAAAATCTCAGTAAAAACAAAAAAAGCAAACACGAAATTGTCAAAGAAACGTCAGCTGTTTGACGTAAGTGTCGAATCAATATGGCCAACCTGCACTTGCTTTCAGCCACGTTATCGCGCCTCCATGGGATTCTACCTCGATGATCTCTGGGCTCTACTTTACCTAAAACTCCTTCTCTCAGGCAGCGCGTGTATGTGCGAAGATACCAGTCTTCTAGCCAGCACTGATTTATGCCACGGCCAATCATATCTATGTGTTTCGTGAGCGTATGCGTATAGCTTAATTCAGATGCATACGACATCCGACGGCACGAAACTGTTCCTATTGGTTGAAATATTCAAAATGATGTCAAACCAACATATTTCAACCAATAGGAACAGTTTCGTACCGTCGTATCCTCGGATGTCGTGTGCATCTGAATTTAGCTTAAGTCGTAACTTAATTTTGGCATTGACAGTATTGACACATTGCCAGCCATTTTGTTTGAAATCTCCAATCTGCCATCGGCTTTCGTGTGGGACTGTTGAAAGTTTGTAGCGTCTTTTCTACATTTCTGTTTGAATCCAGGGATCACCGGCTTTCAGTGAAAGTAAGTCGTTTTAAATATATTAATTAACACTAATAGGTAATAGCGTATATGTAGTATGCTGATAAATTGATATTAAATAAATCTTTAGCAGATTTAGGTGGTATTTCCAAGTTTATGAATTCCCGCCATCGCCAACGGCTGTTTCGTTGTTCAAGCACGGGTATACGTTTCAAATGTAATATTTTGTTAGCTATATAATATGTCTGGTATGTTGTGTATATCTCCTTTTAGCATTAGATTAATACTGTGGATTTTCGCATCTCTAAAATGAGAGCTATATTGAAATTATTTTGTAAAACAGATTTAGTGAGGGTACAAAACAGTAAAGTAAATATAGAAAGATACTGTGGAAGTACCTAAAACTTCTTTGGAATCAACCCAATGGGACACAAGGAGGGTTGCCAACTTTTTTTGCAAGAAAAAGGTGTAATAAGATTAAAGGGGGCAAGAAGCAGTATTTTGGGAAAAAACAGTATTTAATTTTTTTTCATGTTTCAAACACATACTTTTTGGAACTTTTCACAAAGCTTATCAATAAACTATCATTTCTCTCTGTCTCACCACATTTTAGGTCAATATTAAAATATATGAGTAGCTCATTTTTCATTAAACTAATTGAGGCTCGGTTCCTATCATCTTGCGCCTTCACCTTCATCATAGAAAATACCCGTACTATGAATGCTGAAGTGGCAGGAACCGAAAGTAAACATGAAATAATTTTGGTGATAAATTCTTATGACGCATTTACTAGCAAATAACTTGATTTTTTGCCAGTGCTCATGTTGGTAAGGTCTTCATGGCTGCAGGGAAAGCTCTGGGATCAATGTTAATGTAAAACAGTATATTGGATACTTTTTTTAAGTTAAACAGTCAAAAGTGTTGTATAGCGAAAAACAGTGTAATACTGTTTTTAACAGTATGGTTGGCAGATTTTATAGTGTTCACTGTGTACAACGCATTGACATTACAACGCTGTAAAGTAAATACAGAAAGATACTGTGAAAGTACCTAAAACTTCTTTGGAATCAATCCAATGGGACACAAGGAGGGTTGCCAACTATTTTTGCAAGAAAAAGCTATAATAAGATTAAAGGGGACAAGAAGCAGTATTTTGGAAAAAACAACAGTTTTATTTTTTCATGTTTCAAACATACTTTTTGGAGCTTTATTTCTGTCTCTCTCATCACATGTTAGGTCAGTATTAAAATATATGAGTAGCTCATTTTTCATTAAACCGGTTTTTGTGATCTTGCCACTTCCCATTCTTCATAGAAAGTATCCTTACTATGAATGCAGAAGTGGCAGGAACAGAAAGTACCCAAATATGAAATAATTTTGGTGATGTTAACAAATTCTTATGAAGCATTTACTAGCAAATAACTTAATTTTTTGCCAGTACTCATGTTGATAACATCTTTATGGCTACAGGGAAAGCTCTGGGATCAATGTTAATATAAAACAGTATATAGGATACTTTTTTTAAGTTAAACAGCCAAAAGTATTGTATAGCGAAAAACAGTATAATACTGTTTTTTAACAGTATGATTGGCAGCCTTAGACCTAAGTGTAGAGTGCCGCAATTTTTCAGATCCCCTTCTTATAATACATACAGATAACTGAGGATTTGTCTACTTTGACTGTATTGGCAGTTTTGATATCTAATAATCACAGATTCATATTATAATAAATTACGCACCAAAATCAGCACTCTGAAACAATCAGTTAGGACTATACTGAGATGTTAATATACTTACCGACTTACCTGTCCCAACCAATATAGTGTTTTTCGGTGAATGGCACACAAAGTTACTTATTTAATAGATGTTTCTATTTACAATGACAACAATATTAGACAAAATATCCTAAAACTTTTAATTCTGTGATCTGTATATTCATATATTCATTCTTAAATTCAGAATAATAATTAATAGTTCGGGTGTTCACTTTTGCCACATCATCTCAATACTTGTTGCTATTGGAACCATGTGAGAGAAATTTGGAAGAGCACTATAAGAACTTTATTGTACTATAATTTATTATTATAATTGCAATTGCAATATATTGTGTTATAAATAAGGCAACAAAATTCTATAGAACTAGATACTACAATTCATTTAAAATAGGTATAATACTACACTTTGGAGGAAATTGACTGTGTCATAGTTCTATAAAATCTTGTGAAATTACATCATAAGAACTTATAATGTTATGTATTTCGTACAGTATGAGGAAGTAAATTTGTGAAACAAGTATTTTAATTTATTTCTGAATTTTGCAGGATGGAGAACAACGGCAATGAATCAAGCCAGGAAAGCGATGGTGGTGGTGAGTTTATGAAATCAGTTACGATATATTCCTAAGACAACAGCACTATACCGTTTCCAGCTGTAATTTCTGAAGTATCAAGTGATAATTCAAAACGGTCAAGTTAATTTTCCAACTCGTCAATTGTAAATTCAAACTGATAGGTGTAATTTATACCTGTCACTTTGAATTTATGACTGACGAGTTGGAAAATTAACTTGATCATTTTGAATTAACACTTGATGCTTTAGAAGCTACAGCTGGAAAAGATAGTGTTGCCAATTTTGATGCTCCCTGGACTGAAGCAGTATTGTTTCATTTGTTAACCAGAATGATTTATTCTGCAATATTAATAGATAGTAATTTTGTGTCATCTCATGGTTACTGTGCAATAAATATCACACCTTTTTTTGTAAAGCATGCATCAGTACCATTACAGTTATAAGACAATTTATAAGAACTTCTTACAAACACTTGCTTACATGAAAGAGAAATACATTAAAAACTCAAAATGGACAACAGAAAATAAAAACATAAAATACCGTCATATTTAAAACAGGTGGCGGTTTTCACCTTGGAATTATACGGTTTTTCATTTATTTGTAACAAGTACAAATATAATACAATATAATACACATATTTCTTACTGAAGCTGCTGATTGTGGCCACTCGATCTGGTCATCCTTTGTTCTTCTTTCATGCCTAACAAGGCTCCAGCAGCTGATAATAGGTTTACCTTTCCAAAGACTATTTGACCCACACACTCTAAATTTTCGACTTGACATTTCATGATATAGACAATATCTGTTGTATGGTAACATTTCTTCCAATTTTGAGTTTTCAACCTCACCCTGTTGTGTTCACACTGGAGTGTGATCTGATAAGACTGTGGGATCATACTTCCATGTAAATAGAACAGTATAAAGTAGAAAACTCAAAATCTGAAGAAATGTTACATACAACAGTGTAACTCTAAGGTGACATAGTGTTAGAAATATCAATATTGTGCTACAAGTTTACAAGAGCCCAGCTCCAGAACTGTGTAACTTTGAGATAGAGACATATACCACACAATGCCTACTACTTAGAGCTGAAACAAATCCTTTTCAAAAAGTTAAAACATAGATATCACATATCATTATATTTTTTTAAAAAGTATTTAAATCCTAAATCCTTTTGAGGGGGAGTCCGGTTCTGGTGAGTGTGAAGTAAAGTGTGGTGTGAATGAGCTCCGTAATTAAATCCAAAATTCAGGAAGATTACGAGCGTTTAATACCTAACTGAACACGAAATCAAGGAAGTAAAGTGCAACAAGCTAACTGAAGTAAAAAGCAACTAAGGTAGGATAAAATAATAATAGATTATAATTAATAAACGATATAAATAAAATCACACCGATAAAAACAAGGCTTCCGACGGGTCGACCGGGGCCAGGTTTTTTCCGCGGTGCTGATAAGGTAACAAAAAGTACCAAAGAATTCCAACAAATACGGCAAGAGTCAGGCTAGGCTAGAAAGGAGAAACAGGGTCGGAGTAAGGTTTAAATACAAATAGAAATATTACGGAGAAAATACATGGACAGAGATAGCTCAGAAGATAGAAAAAGGAAAAGCGACAGGGAGGAGGAAGAAGAAGAAGGTGATGACGCATTTAGGAAAAGCAAAAAAATATTTAGATCGCCACTAAAACTCCCAAAAAGAAATATGGAAGATAATCTAGAAAAGATGATGAAAATGATGGAGCAAATGGGTAAAACTATGGAAAATCTATCAAAGGAAGTAAAGGATATGCGAAAAGAGCAAAAAGAATAAGCAAAAGAAATTAAAGAAATGAAAGAAGAAAATGGAAATTTAAAGCAGGAAAACATCCAGTTAAAAAAAATGATAACGGACATGGATGAAAGGCTGGAAAGAATCGAAAATGAAAAAAGACGAAATAACGTTGTATTACAGGGCTTAGAAATAGACACAAACGATAAAGGAACGCTGAAAATAAACATGGAAAATTTTATAGAACGAGAGCTAGGAATAAGAGTAAATGTTACCGAGGCCATAAAATTATCGGAAAAAACATGCTTAATAAAGCTAGAAAAAGAGTCAGCAAAGATAAAGATTATGCAGAATAAAAATAAGCTAAGAGAAAAGCATCAAGCAAAATATTATATAAATAACGATCTGTCAAAGATTGATAGAGATATAGCGAAGCAAATAAGGGTTAAAGCAAACGAAGAAAGACGAAAAGGAAAGCGAGCAAAAATAGGTTACAGGAAATTATACGTGGGAGACGAAGAATGGAAATGGGATACAGAATTACAACAGTTAGTTCTTATTCCAAAAAACTAATAATAGCAACAGGGGAATCGGAAACAAAAGATAAAATGAACATGTAGGGGCACTCTCTAACATAGAAACGTATTTCTATCTACTATCTACTATCAGATCGGGATTGTTCAGGATTTTATCCTGACCTGAAAACATTGACTCTAACAGGAAATTTATAAGGGCTATTCCAATTTACGGCTCTATTACCGACCTAGAACTGTTTTTATCGTGCCCCGCCCATTTTACAGTTCTAAAAACGGTGATTGGTTGGTCTGCCAGCGTACCAGCTAATCATCAACTCTATAATCACAAAATGGGCGGGGCATGACGAAAACAGTTCTAGGACGGTAATACAACCGTAGATTGGAATTGCCCTAAAGGCGGGCGATCGTCCGATCTGTCAAAGTGTCAAAATAATCCAAAATGGCTTGTTGTCATGTGAGACGTGTAGGGTATTTTGAGCATTATTTTGATTGAAACATAATTATACTATAGTATACGTGTCTGGTGGTTGGGTGTGGATCCTGATCTAACCGAGAAAAACTTAGCTTTGACTGGCAAAAATGAATTATCCCAACAACGCAGGAGTTTTGTTTATAGCTGCAATTAATCGAGATGATCTCATAGAATCAAAACTGAAACATCAAAAATTCATCAGCAAGCATTTTATCACAGGTAAGGCCCTCATCGCCTTACAAAGGCAGTCATTTTACTGTTTCGTTTATATATAGTAAATGTGGTTTGTGTTATGCTTATCCTTCAATTTAATTCAGGTAGACCTACAGATTTGGAGATGATTTGGAGGATAAAAACCATCCTGATTGGGTACCATCACAGAACATGAGACACACTGCTCTAAAGGTTTTAAAATGACATGGAGACGTTGAAAGAAAGGAGAGGCTAGAGAAAAGAAGAAAACTGCAAGCTTCTAAGGTCAGTCTTAGTAATAAAATTAGCAGAAAATATTGTCTCATATTGTTCAAACCAAGGTAGGGATTATTTCATACTGGTATATTAAGATATTCATTTCATAGATTTACGGGAATGCTTATGCTTTGGGGTCTGAGCCCTGTGAGGTGTCTCTCTGCAGGCCCATAGCCAGGATTTCACTTCGGGGGGCTCACTAGCTTAATTTTCTGATCTGCGTCAGGGGGGGGAGGGGTTAAAAACTGGGAGCAGTCAGGTATCACCATTTTTTGCAAGCAAAAAAGGGGGCCAGATAGTTAGGTTTCCATTTCTCAAACTTTGTGGAGAAGCAGTAGAGAAGCATCATCATTACAGCAAAACAAAAGCTTGTATGGCTCCTACCTGCTATGAAATAATTGTTCAGGTGGTGGCCCTTCCTAAGGGCAACCTATTGTGTATTCGAAATATTCAAAGCCTGTTTTTATCTACATACCTCCCAAGCCCCTGGGAGGACTTGAGCTCAATATATTTTTACTGGCTATTATCTATTCCTTGAAATCAAAAAATAAACTATATCAAATATAGAATTATCAAAGGATATGAAAATAATGCATGTTTTAAGGGTGTTTATATATTATATTATCAAGGAACTAAACTCAACAAATATTCTTTATAGCCTACTTGGGTGTAAAGGTGAAACGTAAAAATGATTTCTTCTCTAAATTCTGAGTGAAAACTTTATGCATCATAATACATAAATAGTAGTACATAAATTCAACTGTTATAGAATTTTCTTATTTTTATCAACACCAAAAGATGCAAATTAGTACATCTAGCTTTTCATTGATGTATCACTAGTTAATAATATCATTAGACATAGTTGTTATTATTGTTTATTTGTCAATTATTTTAATGAGCACCACTTATTATAACTTAGATAGTTGATACCTAGAAACCCCAAAATTTTTGTTTAAATTTGTTTCGTTCCCTTGAATATTTTACCCAGTAAATAATATTGAGATGGTTTTTTCTAAGCTTGTAGCCCAGTAATTTTAGCATAAAAGTTTCAACAGCTTATAAATATATAAATCACTAAGACAATTTGTAACCTTCGCCCCCCCTGACTATGTGCTTGGCTCTCTGTCTCGTTTTCTTGTATAGAAGGCTATTATTTATAAATGTAAAAGACTATTAAATGGTTTTATATTTGTATTAGTTACTGGAAAATGGTGAGAAAAAGGGAAGGGGTCTAAAAGTTACTAATTATATTTCTAGAAAAACTCAAAGCTGTGACAGTGTGGCGGACAGTGTTGAACCAACTGAAGAGTAGGGTGCGCAAGCAAAGTGGAGTTTCTTCACAGACTGACATGGCAATGAAGGAATTGATAAAACGATTTGAAAGACTTGGTAAAGCAAAAAAATGCAGACCTAGAAGAGAAAGTGGAAAATTCATTACTTGGCCTTATTGGTGCAGATGAAGTGAAATGGGAATATTATACAGGTTTTTCATAGTATATATAGTGAATTGTATAATTTTCCAAAATGTTAAAGATTTTGTTATTTCTAGCAGTACAACTACCATCTTCATTTGCCTTTACTAATACTAATGCTTATTAAATTGAAACTGGATGTGGATTTTAAGGATCTTGAAAATATTATTCACTTATCATATAACAAATTTGTTATTTTAATAAGGTGGCCAGGCCATTCTACTTTAAAATTAATATCCTCAAATGCTTCAGGGAAGTTTTTCATGATAAAACAACTGTCATTATAAATTTTTATAGGTATTTACTGAAAAACTGAACAGACTTGTTGGTCAAATTATAAACATCACCAGACAATAAATTAAATTTAGATAGCATCAAGCCAGGTGACATTGTTCTGGCAGATAGGGGATTTTTAATCAGCAATATTTTGAGCATGTACAGGGCAAAACTTGTCATTCCAGCATTCACAAAGGGAAAAAATCAACTGCATCCAATAGAAATCAAGGAGACTAGGCAAACTGATCATGTACGAATACATGTTCAAAGGGTTATCAGTCTTCAAAAAATAAGTTTAGAATATTTAGGGGTACTATTCCAATCAGTATGTCGAAAAAAGGTAGTAGGTCTGAAACGTTTAGCACGCTTGATAAAATTGTCATTGTCTCTTGTGTACTCATAAATTTAGGCCTTCCTATTATTCCAGTCTATAAATGTAATTTTAAGTAAATTCATTGAAAACTTGTTTTTTGTTGTGATCTGGATAGCTTTTAGTGCACTATATTTAAAAACAACAATTTTGCAGATGACATCGCCATCCTGTGTAGTGCTAAGGGATAATAAAAATACAAGTAATTTAAAAAAATATTATTTATTAACCCTGTTCATGCCATTTTAAAATACCTACATCAATATTAATTTGGTACCAGTAGGTGATATTTTGTCAATAACAAGGAAAAAGATATTTTTTTATAATCTGCAAACACATGTATTTGTTATTATTACGTTATCTATATTATTAATTTATTTGTAATATTAATGAATAAGTTTTATTAATATAAAAAAATAAATCGATAAAAGTCAATGGAGTTTTAATAATCTTATTGTATAACTGAAAATATAAAAAATATAATGTTTGATTGACAATACTGATGGTGCTATGAGCAACTCAATAGTAATTAAATGGTCATAGTACTGGGAGTAATCATTTTGAGATTATATATAAACCATCTAGTAAATTATTAAGGCAATATTATCAGATACATGCTGCAAAAATATATCTGAATGACAAACATAACAAGCTGTCATTGAATAAACAGAAAAAAAGATTCATATTCATTATATTTAAAACTTGCAAAAACAAATTACCAAATTTGGGCTCACTAAATATAGTTTCAAATATAATAACTAAGGAATCTAGTGCAGTAAAAAGCCTAATAACCCAAATATAAAGAGCACTTTTCCTACCTTGATAAAACACTTAAAGGGGTCATATCAAAATTTTGATCAATGACAGGAATTTTATGTACGAAATAATTGTGAATACACGTTGTACTTGTATGATATCAATTATTGTTTTTGAAATTTGTTTTCATTTTTATATATTCGACTTGCAGTTATAACAGTACCATGGAAAATTAGTGGTATCTTCTAGGTCTACGCATTCAAAATGAAACCATTCTACACAACATTCATCTCCATCATATCTAATGATTGGCACCACCACTACAAATACTATATGTCTATAACTGTATACCCCTCTAAGCGCCTTCTTTTTTGCCTACCTAATAATGCAGGCATTATAACTTCTTTATGAAACTTCATGCCAATTTTTTTTATTTTCCTCCCAGAACTTAAAATCAGGTAAAATTCTATTTCTGAAAAAAAGATCAGACGACACAGTCACAATAGTTTGTATATGATACAGAAATTTTCATTTGGCACTGGTAATATAGCCACCACCTTCTTCTATTAGTCATGGTGATTTCATTTTTGGAAAAGTTTTATATGCAAAATATCACTAATGTGCAATAGATATGGACATGTTAGCAATTTTATAAGAATGGCACATTGCCTTTTGTGCATTTTCTAACTGTTCATGGAGTTGTCACGGGCAGAAGAACGAAATCTACTTCAAATACCTACCTATTTCAGAGGATGATATGAAATGCCAAAGACCCATTTTCTATTCCTAATCCAGCTTCTAAATACAATTTCAGACTGAGTAAAGATAAAGAAGCATGTTGGTGTTTGGAAGACACGTTGGAGCTTTTCATGAGGAGTTACAGTTTGCTGATAATATAATGGGCTCGTTCATCAAATTTTTTTTATTGCATATTCTAAAAGAGCGTGTTGAATTTAGTAGCTGTGCAAAATTTCAGAATTTTCTGAGCTCGCTTTCATATTCAAATAAATTACCAAAGTGGTGTAAATTTAAAACGCGCGGCACTTGCGAGTATGCGGCTGTGACGTCATTAAACCTTTCCGACCGGCCGGGTCGGCGCCGCGTCCCAGCCACCCATCGTACGGGTGCTCGGTAAATAGTAACGCTGCGGCTAATGAGTAATGCTACTCGCTAGGCAAGCGTTGTGAACTGCATACGCGTCTATTGTATAATTTATTTAATTGTTTCATCGACACGGGATACTTAACAACCTATTCAAATTCGTTGATACGGAGTATAATAATGGAAGGAAGACGGAAGAAGAAAAATTATAAATATTGTATAGTTCCCCACTGTAAAAATACGACAGTGACCACTCCTGATAAAATTTTTATTAGTTTGCCACGAAATATAAAAATCAGGAAGTTGTGGCAGAGAGCTATGCGTAGGAATGAATTTGTAAGCGATAAGTCAACAAAGCATTGCTGGGAGGACCATTTTAATGTAAGTATTTTTATAACTACGTCAATCGTGAATTGTATTATTATAAAGAAACCGCCCGGTTATGAAATCGGAAAGTGTATTGTGGGATTACGTCTGAAATTAAAAAAAAGTTTTCAAGCATTTGTCAATGCCATTCTAAAGATATATTGATGTCAATTGTTCGCAGATTTTGCTGTTACTGGTACCTACACTAAAACGTAAGAGATACAAATAGATTTTTTTAATCCAAATACTGACCTAATCATATAACAATTATAAAAGCATTGTAAAAATCAATTCTTATTGATATATGGAAGATGTGAAAGACAGTTTTCAGTCCTTTGATGTACCCAACATTCATATGTATTTTAATTATGTAGAAAAAATTGTTTTATATATATTATCTAGTTCTTTTGTCTCATTTTTCTGCACTTATTTTGGGTAGAAAATCCTGGGTATTTAGCTTATACAATATCCCTGTTTGAAATGTGTATCTTAATCTTGTATATTTTGTTTTAGTTGGAGGAAGATGTTTAAAATTACATGTACTACAAACTAAATAAAAACATCTACTTCCGGCATATTAGAGGAATCGGCCTTAACAAAATCCGTATCACACATTTTTTTCTATCAGAAAACCACCCGATCAAATAAAAGATAGCATCAACCAAAGCACTTAAAACGTATGCTAGGCGCTGTCGCTGTACAGCCGCCAGCCGGTCTGGGCTCGCCAACAGACCTAATGACGTCACAACGATGAATTTTGAGCGCATGAAATATTTTAATCTTTGAAGGCGCGTAACTTTTTCAATTCTCATCCAATTAAGTTGAAATTTTTTTTGTATGGTATATGTAAGTAATACTTCATGAAAATGTGCATAAATATGGTTATTGGAATTTCACTGAACGACCCTATTTTGTAGGTACTTGCAATGTTAGATTTTCTGAGTGTCTGGAGGAATAATTTCAGCATAGGTGCTAATAATAACTTATCTTTCATCCATGAGCAAGACAGTACTCACTAGTTCAATAGAGGAAGTATGTGATTTGGAACCACTGCCGCTTCAGTGGTTGCTTGCGTTGAGGCTGCAAGGACAAGATGCCTGAATGTTGAAAGATATTACGGACCCAAATTATTCAACAAAAAAATTCCAAGAAATTAAAATTGATTTAAAAATTTCGCGTGTTTAAAAACGAAATCAAAACATTTATACAAAACAATAAAAAAAAATTCATTATTTAAATTTATACCGATTTCTGTATATTTTTCTGAAACACTACTCCTTGGCCACTTCATTCACTAGTTCCTTAAAGGTTACTAGGTGTAGTTAATATTGTCACGACGGCCTCTTTTTCTTCACCCAGGGAATCAAACTCGACGTAATTTTCACCGTTTTACTTCACAACTCGATACAAAATCTCTTAACCTTATCTCAACTAGGTCTCAACTCAACTGACTCCTGCCACGCTACTCGTGGTGCCTTATATACTTCATCGAACCATCTAGAAGATTCCAGACACCCAGATGACATTCGAGAATGCCGATCTGTCAGTCTAGAAAATTCCAGATGATTCGATGACGTTTACACATCAAAAAAATCTAACCTAATCGTTGTGAAAGAAACATTAACAAATCCAAATAAGCAATGTAATATACAGGATGTTACACTCTTCCCCCCTTAGCGTTCGGCGTCCTCGACGAACAGTTCGCTTCGATCCTTGTATGGCCACAGGCGATCGCTATGGACGACCTTCGGTTTTCCACTACCCATACGTATCCTGTAGACTACGTCGTTGAGGCGCTTCATCACCACGTAGGGTCCCTCCCAATGGCGTTGTAGCTTCGGACATCTACCCCTTCTCCGTCGTGGATTGTAGAACCATACCAGATCACCTTCGACGAACTTTGGGCTATTTGCTTTCAGATCGTATCTGGCTTTCATTCTGTCGCTGGCAGACTGGATGTTTCCTCTAGCAGACTCATGGATATCCCAGAGCGTTTCCTGAAGCTCGCTCACCCATTCGCATGGAAGACGGCGTTCCGTTTCTGGGGGTGGACCAAGAGCTAAGTCCAGAGGCAGCCGCAGTTCTCGACCAAAAATTATCTTCGCTGGGCTCAACCGAGTTGACTCGTTCACCGCTGATCTGTAGGCCAACATTCCCAGAGGAATCTTCGTATCCCAATCAGACTGATGTTCGTTAACGAATTTTGATAGGTAATCCAGGATTGTCTTGTTGAAGCGTTCCACCATACCGTCGGACTGCGGATGAAGAGCAGTTGTTCTAGTCTTCCGAATTCCGAGTTTTCTCATCAGCTGTATGAAGACTTCCGATTCAAAGCTTCGTCCCTGGTCTGAATGTAGTTCCTTAGGAACTCCGAATCTGGACACCACGTGTTCTAAAAGAGCCTGTGCCACTGTGCCTGTTTCTTGATTGGGCACAGGAATTGCTTCTGGCCATTTAGAGAAATAATCCATTACAACAAGCAGATACTTGTTCCCAAGGCTGGTTTCCGGCAAAGGACCCAAAATGTCTATGGCGATTCTCTCAAACGGCGATCCAACGTTGTACTGCTGCATGCGTGATCGTTGACGAATACTTGGACCTTTTCTTGAGTTGCAGACATCGCACGTGGAACAGTAATTTTCAACATCTTCGCGACAGCCAACCCAGTAAAATCTCTCCTTGATTCTTTCCAGGGTCTTCCTGATGCCAAAGTGACCCCCACTGCTACTATCATGTAGTTGTTCCATAATTGCTTTCCGTAATTTCCTTGGTACTACAAGTTTTTCTTTAGCATGTCTGCCATCAGTATCCTCCCAGATTCGATACAGGAGGTTACCCCTTACCTTTAGTGAGTCCCATTGTGCTAGGTAGGCTTTAGTGATGGGACTCATAGCACTTATTTCCTGTTGATTAGGCTTGTTTCCATTTAATAGCGAATGAATAACTAACCCTAGCTCAGCGTCTTGTGACTGAGCTTGCTTGAAGGTTTCTAGTGAAATCTTGGTTCCTTCCAATTCAAATTCTTCTATTCTTAATGTGTTTATGTCGAATTCTCGTTGTTTCTCTTCTTTCGAGCAGTGCTTACAGTCTTCATCACAGGGCCTGCGTGACATAGAATCGGCATTTCCGTGTTGCTTTCCTGGACGATGACGAATTTCAAAGTCATAGCTTTGGAGGTATTCCATCCATCGAGCAAGCTGGCCTTCTGGATTCTTGAACTTCATTAACCACTGCAAAGCTGAATGATCGGTTCTCACGATAAATCTTCTTCCGTACAATAAGTGGTGGAAATTTCCGATCCCTTTCACCACACTGTACAACTCTTTTCGTGTCACACACCAGTTTTTCTGCGCTTTGTGCAAAGTTTTACTGTAGTATCCAATTACCTTTTCGATGCCATCTTGTTCTTGAGATAAGACAGCTCCAACAGCATATTGGCTAGCATCTGTGTCCAAGTAGAAAGTTCCTTCCCTTGTAGGATGAGCTAGTATCGGTGAGGAGGTCAGAGCCGTTTTCAATGCGTCGAAGGCTTCTTGGCAGATGGAGTCCCAATAAAACTTATTACCATTTTCAGTTAAGGCAAATAATGGTTTGGCGATGGTAGAGAAATCTTTCACAAATCTGCGATAATAACTGCACAGTCCCAAAAAGCTTCGTACCTCATGAGTGTTGGACGGTACTTTCCATTCCTTCACAGCATGCACCTTCTCTGGATCCGTCCGGATTCCGTCTTTGGTTAACAGATGTCCGAGGTATTTTACTTCCCTTTTGAAAAGATGGCATTTCTTAGGGTTTAGCTTCAAGTTCGCTTCCTTAAGCCGCTGGAAAACTTGTCTTAGTCGGAGTAGCTCTTCTTCAAAATCCTTTCCAAACACAATAACGTCATCGAGATATATCAGTGCTGTCTTCCAAGATAAACCTTGTAGTACAACATCCATTAATCTTTCGAAGCTACTGGGTGCATTGCATAGACCGAAAGGCATTACTGTAAACTGCCATAGCCCAGCACACGATGTAAATGCCGTTTTCTCCTTATCTTTTTCATCCATTTCAACCTGCCAGTATCCACTTTGCAGGTCCAAGGTGGAGAACCATGAAGAATTTCCAACTGCATCCAAAGTGTCGTCAATTCTTGGTAAAGGATATGAATCCTTTTTGGTCAAATCGTTGAGCCGCCTGTAATCCACACAAAACCTCGTTGATCCGTCCTTCTTCCTAACAAGGACTATCGGAGAGGCCCAAGGGCTAGATGATGGCTCGATTACTCCTCGTTTCTGCATATCTTTTACCATATTCTGTACTTCATCAATCCTAGATAATGGAGTTCTTCTTGGGGGCTGCTTGACTGGCTGGGCATCTCCTACATTAATTTTATGACGTACCAGATGGGTTCGCCCTAGGTCATCATTATTTTTAGCGAAAATCGAATGAAATTCTCTTAGTAGCTTCAGGACCTTCCGCTGCTGTTCGGGTCGCAAATGCTCACAGCTTCTATCATACAAATCTTGAAGACTATCTGAGATTTTGGTGAAGTCACTATCATCTTCTTCTTCCGCGCCATCTAGCCTTCGTATCCATGCTACTGGTTCTAGTCTACCCAGTGGCGTACCCTTCTTGATTTGTATTGAATTCCTGGATACATTCACGGCCCTTATTAACATCTTTGAAGAATCCGTTATTGTTCTGGCTAATAAAATAGGTTTATTCCAACCTAGCGTAGGCTCTGGTTCAAAAATGCATGGGGTAAGGTTATGTTCAAGGGCCTTATGTGCGTATATAGGTATAACAATCTCTTTTTGCGGTGGTATTGTAAAATTCCTTGGTGACACAACGTCCATTTCCTCTAGCTGAACAGTTCGGCAGCTAAATGAAATCTCTTCTGAATCCCCAATGCTTAAGGTATTACCGGTGAAGTTTATTACGCAGCCAGAACTCTGCAGAAACTCAGCACCAAGGATGCAATCATTCGTGACTGAAGCGACTAAAATGGGATGCTTCTTACCGAAACTGCCGATGCGAATCTCTAATTCTTCAACACCCAGTACTGGTATACGGTCTCCATTAGCGGTCTTTAGCAACATTCTATCTGTTTGTTTGGTTCTGCTTGGCGACTTTCTTCGAATTTCTTGGTATATGTTAGGGCTTATTATAGTCACATTTGCTCCGGTATCGACTAACATCTTGCATGGTATATTTTCTATGTAACCTTCAACTACTGGACTCTTCTCAATTTTATTAACCTCTATTTCGATGACCACGGGGCTTTCGTCATGATGGCCAGCCAGTTTTTGCCCCCTAAAACTGGCAGACTCATTCTCTGTATTAGTACTAGCCTCTCTTGACTTTTCTGACACCTGCATGCGACAGCCCACTCTAAGGTGCCCCTTCTGCCCACATCTCCAGCACGTAAACTTCTCAGGTCCTTCTAAATTTGTGCGAGCTGGGTTTCGTTGAAAGGTACCACCTCTTCTTCTTGGAACGAACGCTGTCACCCTGACCTCTGCTTCATCATCTTGTTCTACAGATCGCACCCTCCGTGTCATTCGCGTGGCTTTCGTGGCAGCTTCAATTTCTAGAGCCTTGACCAATGCGTCTTGTAAAGTTCTGGGACTGGATAGTCTTACGATTCGCTGAACGTCTAGGTCCGCAATGCCTTCGACAAACTGACGAGCAGCGACGTATTCCTGTGTCTCGATGGGACTGCTGACGAATGCTCGTTTAGCTAGGCTTTGGACTTCGTATGCAAATGTGGTTAGATCTTCCTTAGCTTGTTGTGTCCGGTTATGCAGCTGGCCATGCAGCAGCTCTGTTAAGTGTGCATCTCCAAAGCGTAACTTTAGTGCAGATGTTATCTTATCATAGTCACGTAGATCTGATAAGCAGAGATTTTCCAAAATAGCTGCGGCAGAGTCTCTAAGCATAGATGTCAGCACACAAGCTTTTTCTTCACTTGACCAGTTATTCATACGTGCGATGTTTTCAAATTGCATATAATAAATGTCCCAGGATGTTTTGCCATTGTACGGATAGGGCTTTGCTACTACGCTACTGTGTCTATCAGGAAAAGCGGATGGTACAGCTGTTAAACAACGCTCACCTGCACCAAGTTCTAGCAGCTCCTCTCTCACGATTTCCTTGACTTGATCTTTCACTTGCTGCAGCTGTTCCTCAACGTTTTTTTGTGATGTCGCTAACTGTTCCTCGATGTGCTTTTGTGATGTCTCTATAGCACTAATACGCTGATCTTGATTTTCTAATGCCTGACTTACGGCCTGTCTTTGCTCCTCCAATCTAGTCATTACCAGCTCCTGTCCACTTTTCAAGTCACTCTTCAAACCTGCGACTGCCTCATCTTGATGTCGCTTCAACTTTTGCTCAAGGTCCTCTTGGTGGTGCTTTAGCTTCTCTTCTAGGTCTTGCATATTTGTTCTCGATTGAGCTGCACTTTGATCTAATTTGTTTCCCATTTCTTGTAGCATAGCCATCAATGCATTCATTTCGGACGCCATAGCTCTGGTTACTGGCATTAATGGACACTGTACTCACTTCTTCTTTCCTTTTCCTGGCTTGATTCGATGGATGATCCCACACTTCCGACACCAATTGTCACGACGGCCTCTTTTTCTTCACCCAGGGAATCAAACTCGACGTAACTTTCACCGTTTTACTTCACAACTCGATACAAAATCTCTTAACCTTATCTCAACTAGGTCTCAACTCAACTGACTCCTGCCACGCTACTCGTGGTGCCTTATATACTTCATCGAACCATCTAGAAGATTCCAGACACCCAGATGACATTCGAGAATGCCGATCTGTCAGTCTAGAAAATTCCAGATGATTCGATGACGTTTACACATCAAAAAAATCTAACCTAATCGTTGTGAAAGAAACATTAACAAATCCAAATAAGCAATGTAATATACAGGATGTTACAATATATAATAGTAATTTTGTTTCTGTATTTTAATTTAGGTTACATACTTAATATTAATATTCTGAACATGATTTGTGGGATTGAGCAATATACTATTACGAAACAGACTTCCAAGCCTAATGTGATAGCTGTATTAGTTCAATCCCCACTTGACCCACAGATTTATATAATATTGACTTATACATATTATTACATGACATTATTTTGTATAGAATATTATTCTAAATTGTGATTGTATTTGTAAGGAACAATGTACAATAAACAAACAAAAAAAAATAATTTCTGAACAAGAGGTGATCCATAAATGTAACTTATTCTGACTGAAAACTACATTCAGTGCTATGATAAGAAACACTAATAGATGATCATTTGCTATTGAAATTTCCAAAGTATTGAAAGGAGCATGTCCAATAATACATAATTTGGCAGATAGACAAACTTACAGACGATCTTTCAAAGAAAGCAATTTATTAACTTTACCTGGACCTTAATAAGTGTATATTATTTCTTATAAAACAATTTCAAAATTATGTCAATTATCCTATTCATTTTTGTCATACACAGAGAAAGGTCCTTTATTCTATGCTATTCTAGCATGAAATTATACTACCAACTGCCTAATGAGATAAAAATTATTTCTAACGTAACACATTTCATCTTTTGATTATTCAAAGACTTATGTGATATGAAACCATATGCTAAAGAGAATCTTTCTAGATACAATTGTTTGTATAGTCCAGTATGCTTTATTTTATGTATGCCTATTAGTTTAGAAACTCCTTCAATGGCCTATTTAAAATTTGTAATTATACAATTATTTTGAAATTTCTGTCTATCCAATGAAATTACAAATTAACTGCTAAAAAAAGTGAAATATGAGATTACAGTAAAAGATTAGTGAATTACATATTATATTTTGGAAACATACTTGATGATTATAAATTCTAGAATATACTTGATGATTTGAATCTTATAATCCAAAATATAAGGAGTGATGCATCGGCAAGGCATATTTTATTGCTGAGGTACTGCTACTTCTTTGAATTCGTTAACAATGGTTTTATAACAGTCATGTGTTAGAAATTATTGTCTCATTGTTAATTTTTCAACCAAATGCAGAGAATTAGTGTTTTCCTTGTGAATCAGCAATCTAACAAACATTCTGGTCATACTTACCTTTGCAAACAAATTAAAGAAAGGAAACATCAAATTTATCAATAACTTTTAATTATAATAAAGCGATCCAATTTGAATGTGATATTTCACTTTTTGTGGGTTTCCCACACCTATCCAAAGCAAAATCCATTTGAGCTTCACTTTGGAAGCTCTACTCTACATATGAAAATATTGTTGTGTAAAATCAAAAGCTAAAAAGTTATTACAATTATCTATGAGCAAATAATTAGGGCATTAGTTGAATCATATTGCACAGATAAAAATTATTCTTTTCTTTCTTCTACTTTGATGTATCTTCATTATTTTCTGTCTCATAAGATTACAATGTCATATTCATACACTATGTACTGCCAATGGCAAAAACTAGTTTTATTTTCTCCATGGTGTAGGTATGTAGTTTGTATTACACACTAGATGAATATAGGTATTATTAAAACAAAATTCGATTTTTTTTTTAAGATAAAGGTTTCAAAATTATACCTGTCAGAGGTAATAGATACATACACATTCTTTCAAGTCGTAAACTCATGAAGATCTTTAAATGCCAGACCAGAAAAACATTGATTTAACATCACTGCTTTTAATATGTTAGAAATAAAAAATAACAAATTGTTTAATTTTTCCTTCATTTCTTCTAGCTCCCTCCTTAAAAAATAATTTTAAGCTTCTGTACCGCCATGGTATTTAAAGGCAGCGCATGTTGGGATATGCTATAGCTTTTGGAAGGGTTGATTGGTAGCCATTATACTTCCATACTTCTTAAGTTATGAGTCTTTCATGAAGCTGTCTCCTGTAAATAACGAGATTTAAGAAACAGTTTATACAGAGTCTGAATCGCTACAGTATACACATAATTTGTACCAAGTACCTCGTATTTTTAAATTTTTTATTCATACAACATACAAAATATTTCCTCATGTCTGCCTCTTAGGCTTAGATAATATCACAAAAGATTAATTAGCAGATGCTTTCTACTAACTTGCAAATAAAATAGTTCAATTTCCTAGGCGTTTTTGTGCCCCTACTTCATAGATTTATGTTCAAAATGGTTGGTCCATTTTTTTATATCCCTGTCCTTGAAATAGCAAGAACAAGAGAATAAATCGAATGTTCTATTTGTTTTCCTGAAAAAATATTATTTTATTAAATCATCAGCGACAAAAGTCAAGGAAGTAGATTCATGAATCAACCCAAACAATTAAATAACCTATTTTTATCTCTTAATTAGAACCGACGTGAGGAATAACAGACAGGGCAATACAACCAAGGTTCAACAATATATAATAATAATTAATATTCGATTACTTACCGAAGTAAGGAAATATCCATTTTTCCTTTCCGTTTCATCTTTGGACAAAACAAAGAATCTACACCATTATTTTTCACAGTAATGCTTGCAATTGAGAGCATAAGGCATCACCGTATTGTAAAATATGATTTTCTCTTCTTGAATATTTTTAAACAAATCAATTAATGCGCTTATTTCAAAGTATCTCAATTTTCAAAAACCTCTGTATTGACATGACCCATTGGCTTACATCTGCCGAACAGATGTTTGTCAGCTCACAAGTCACAGAGACACAGAAGATGACGTTAGGGACAGCAGTCCTAATTTCAAAAATTTATTCCACCAACCCAAAACTAATTAAAAAACTATAAAAGTCCCCACCGTCGGAATTTGGCGAGGCCGAAATAAGTTGAGCCGTCGAAATGAATTAAAGTAGACCCTCATTATTCATTTTAATAATTTTAAATAACAATAAACAAACAAAATCTAACTAATCAAACATCAATCAGAAATATCAAGTTGAAAACATTGACACATGTGCATCCACTTTATTTTCGATCCATGCACAAAACAGAATTCGCCGGCAGACATAAAAACAACATATGCTTCTAACAATTATTTTCCATCCATGCTCACAGGCTGGGCGAGTCAAATGTTTTCAGTAGGGTAGTACACGTAACCCGAAACTGTCCGATCGTCATGGTTGCCATGGTAATAGAAACACGTTTCTATTTCTTATCTTAGAGAGTACCAATACAGGAGACAGCATAGCTTCGAAATAGCGAACTACGAAAATCAAATTGCTGAGTTGCTCGCAGAAAATGAAAAGCTTAATTTGGAAGAGCAGAACCAACGGCTGGCATCTCAGCTTGAACAGCTCGAGATGAAACTCCTTCAATCGGGTGACATGGAAGTATTGAAAGTGAAAGTTGATAATTTGGAGCTGGAAAACCAATCTTTGAAGGCGATCTTGGGTAAATCGAGGCAACGAGTTGCCGAACTTGAACCTCTTAGTACGAAAGTAGAAGAATTAACACAAGTAAACGAAGCATTAAAAGTACAATTATCGGAATATGACACAAGTATTGCAGATTTGCCGGAAATTACTAAGGAAAGAGACAGACTACGAGCGCAGGTCAAGGATTTAAAGAAGGAGCTGGATAACCTCCAGATAGAAAATGATTCGATGAGAGTGACAATTAATTACATGAAAGATTCCAACGATGCAAATCAGGAAAAAATAAGGTTGTGTATCGATGTGAAAAAGCAGCTGGAAAGCCAGCTCGATGAAGTGACAAGAAATTACAACCATGTATCCCAAGAAAACGAAGGTCTTTCAGCCAAAATCAGGCTCTTGGACCAAACGATCGACAAATTAAAAACTGAAATGAAAGAATCGGGTGACATGGAAGTATTGAAAGTGAAAATTGATAATTTGGAGCTGGAAAACCAAAGACACCGTAAGGAGTCACTCAATACATTGAAGGTTTTGCTATTAGAGAATTCCTACCCAGAAAAATATATAAACTTTTTATTAAACAATTTATTCCATCCTTTAAATGTGGTGTTTTCCAACAAAAACCCTCAAAATTTAATAAACCAAGTACCACCCCAAATGGGAGCTCAAAATAACACCAATAACTCTACTGCACCTCCGCAGTCTCAGCCTCCTGTAACTTTTTATAAAACTTTACCTTTTATAGAAGACCTTACTCCAAGGCTTTTGAATATTTTCAAAAATCTACCTGTCAAAATTGCACTGTGCAATGTTTTACCAGTTTGTGTCATTTTTTCAAAATTGAAAACCCCCATAAAAACAATGGAAAAATCGAATGTGGTTTATTCCATTCCTTGTTTCAACTGCAACAGGACTTACATTGGCCAAACATCTAGAAGCTTCAAGTCACGTATTACATCACATAAAAGTGGTATCAATCGTAAGGTTAACACTTGAGCCTTGTCTCAGCATGCAATTGAAGCTGGACATAAAATTAAATGGGAAAACACCAGAGTGTTGGATACTGAAACAGTTTTTGATAAAAGACTTTTCTTAGAGATGGTTCATATCAATAACTGTGAAAATAGTTTAAATAAAAGATCAGATATTAATAATTTAAGCAGCATATATTCCTATATTTTGAGATGGGATCATGGGATGGGATCAAGTTTTTTATAATACTTGTGATCATCTACCAATGACTGTGAAAGATTGAAATAGTCATCTCTATACATAACTACAGTGACATTGCCTTTATCACTCTGAACAACAATGAGTTCAGGATGTTCTTTGAAAAATAATTTACTCACCTTGACATATTCTGTTAGAAAATGTTTGGAAAAATTATGTTGATGGAGAAAATTAGTGATAACATTAGTATATTGTGATATGAAAACGTTTTTCTGATCTTCAGATTGGGAGGAGATGATGTTTTCAAGATCAGAAAGAAGTTTTGGAAGATTTATGTCTTTAATTGAGGGGGGAGGCAAAACTTAGGACCAAGTGAAAGTATAAATTTTACTTTGTGTGGCATTTCAATTGAAGTTAATTTTTTTAACCATTTATCATTCATGGAAATTTTGTTGATATATTCTGCTCTTAAAGAAGCTATTTTATACAATTGATGGTTTTCACTGAATGGAAATGAGAATTGAACTTTATTTTCTGACGTCTAGAAAATTCATTTACAATATGAGGGGGCAAGGTTAGATTACTTTTAAGTGAACTGAGTTGATTTTGAGAAGTTTTCAAATCACTAATTGTGGCAGAAATCTCAAGATTTAATAGTCTGAACATTAACCTGTGATTGTGTTGGTCTATCTTCCTTCCTATTCTTCCTGTTGTGTGGTGAAAAGGGGATGAAAGAATTTGCCCAGCGTGCGAAAAATGTTAAGAACAAACCAGAGGTGAACATTCTCTCTTCTAGAGACGAAGCTATTCAACAATATCAGTCAATGAAACAAAATCTTGAAAGCAGACTTAAGAAACAGGCGGAGCTGTTAGAAGAGATGGAGCGTCATAAGGAGGAATGCTTGATAGAAATAGAAAGACTGAAGGTAGAAGCCACGATAGTAGGCCATTTTCAGTGTGGAGTCTCTATCGCACAGGCGCAAAAACCATCCAGGAGGCATACAATTGGCGAATATGGCGCCAGTTCCAGAAAACTATAAAAACCATTGAGTTACTTTTCTCCAGGCAGCGGTTCCCCTGGACGTGAAATGACGACGATTCACGAAGATTCGTTTGAAGAAGCGTTAGCCGAGGCGGAAGCTATACCTGAAGAAGTACCTGCCCACGTACTGAAAAGACAGCTAAAGTCTCTCGAGCAGTCCTACACAGAATTAAAGGAATTCACTAAATTAGAAAAACAATGCTGCTATGCTGAGCTAACCGGGTTGAGGGAGAAGTCTCGCTCAGCAGATGAGGAAATTAACCGTCTGACTGAAAGTTAGAAAAGACGAAGCAGCTCCTCGACCAGCAATCGAAAAAGGACAACGAAAATACCGAAACAAGCCAACAGTACGTGGATCTCCAATACCGATACGAATTTATGGAGCAGAAGTACAAAACGGCTCTTACCACTTTCGAAAATGAGATCGAAAATTTACGAAGCCAACTTGAAGATATTGAACTGACAGACAGTTCACAACTCAAAGATGAGTTGCGAGCTCAAAAAGCGAAAAATTCACAACTGACAGCGCGAGTGTACGAGCTGGAAACTATAATTAAGTCAGAAATTGATGAGGAGATCGATACGCTGAGTAAGTTGAATCCCTTGAAAAATATTTTAACAGAAACATTTGATGTTCAAGGTGCGGAAACCCAAACGGAAGAAACGATGAAGTCACTGACAGAAATGGAAGAAGAACTCCAGTTTCGCAAAGAACTTATAGAAAAATTGAGAAAGGACATCAAAGAACTGAGATGTCAAATCACAGAGCAACAACTCAAGTACACTTTCGTGATTGCGGAAATGCGAAGTGGTAACGAAACTACCGTGAATGAGCTAGTCGAGGAAAATGCTCAGCTGCAGAAATAAATAGAAGCTCTGTCAAATAGAGTTCTGGAGAGGGAGAACGATATAGATGAGTTACAAATCGAGCTTGAGAGGAAAAACAAGGAAATGTCTGTTATGCGAAGATCGGATATCAGGACTGCCGCAGCGAGCACCGAACCTGACCCACTCTGCCCGATGGACGATGATATGAAGGGCTTTAGACAGGAGCTGGAGTTTACCCGAAGTTATTGTAGAAATCTGATGGAACAAATGGACGAAGGTATGGAAGCATTGAAAATAAAGCACCAACGGGAGAACAATGAACATGTCTTGAAAGAAAATCAATTGATCAAAGAGAAAACTAAATTTGAAGAAGAATGCAAAGACCACATAGAGGATGATAGAGAACTACTGAATGAAATCCAGCGCCCTAGATCGCAGATGGATGTAATGAATGAATTGCTTTTGGTTGAAAGAGAAGAAGATGTCGTTAGGTTGATTGATGAACATATGGAAAAGAAGAGGAAGTATGAAGAAGAACTGGATAAAGTGGCCGAACGATATGCTGAGGATTTCGACAGCTTCTTGGATGCATTTGTGGATTGCCTCCGTGAATTCAGAGACAGT
This sequence comes from Callosobruchus maculatus, assembly GCA_951848785.1. Classification (NCBI taxonomy): domain Eukaryota; kingdom Metazoa; phylum Arthropoda; class Insecta; order Coleoptera; family Chrysomelidae; genus Callosobruchus; species Callosobruchus maculatus. Next base: position 467,895 of record CATOUR010000158.1, on the reverse strand, counting down.
GTCCAAGCAGAAGACCGACCGTTATTGAACGGATACATAGATGTTTTCTCAGATCCATCAAGGGATCGATTTCAAATTTTGACCAACTTCCTCGATGAAACTAGAGACTTCACACATCTCAGGTATCAGAAATACATAAAGAAACTAAGAAGCATGGGTAATTACTGGGTCTATCAACAAAAACCTGCTAAAGAACTTGATTTGAGGGGCAACATTCATAGAGAATACAATAATTTGGAGTACCTGAGGAAAATGCGGTACAATTTAGACTACAAAGCCGATTCTACTGCTATGATACAATCTTTGGAAAATTTACTGGAGGAATCCAGGAGACAGCATAGCTTCGAAATAGCGAACTACGAAAATCAAATTGCTGAGTTGCTCGCAGAAAATGAAAAGCTTAATTTGGAAGAGCAGAACCAACGGCTGGCATCTCAGCTTGAACAGCTCGAGATGAAACTCCTTCAATCGGGTGACATGGAAGTATTGAAAGTGAAAGTTGATAATTTGGAGCTGGAAAACCAATCTTTGAAGGCGATCTTGGGTAAATCGAGGCAACGAGTTGCCGACCTTGAACCTCTTAGTACGAAAGTAGAAGAATTAACACAAGTAAACGAAGCATTAAAAGTACAATTATCGGAATATGACACAAGTATTGCAGATTTGCCGGAAATTACTAAGGAAAGAGACAGACTACGAGCGCAGGTCAAGGATTTAAAGAAGGAGTTGGATAACCTCCAGATAGAAAATGATTCGATGAGAGTGACAATGAATTACATGAAAGATTCCAACGATGCAAATCAGGAAAAAATAAGGTTGTGTATCGATGTCAAAAAGCAGCTGGAAAGCCAGCTCGATGAAGTGACAAGAAATTACAACCATGTATCCCAAGAAAACGAAGGTCTTTCAGCCAAAATCAGGCTCTTGGACCAAACGATCGACAAATTAAAAACTGAAATGAAAGAATCGGGTGACATGGAAGTATTGAAAGTGAAAGTTGATAATTTGGAGCTGGAAAACCAAAGACACCGTAAGGAGTCACTCAATACATTGAAGGTTTTGCTATTAGAGAATTCCTACCCAGAAAAATATATAAACTTTTTATTATACAATTTATTCCATCCTTTAAATGTGGTGTTTTCCAACCAAAACCCTCAAAATTTAATAAACCAAGTACCACCCCAAATGGGAGCTCAAAATAACACCAATAACTCTACTGCACCTCCGCAGTCTCAGCCTCCTGTAACTTTTTATAAAACTTTACCTTTTATAGAAGACCTTACTCCAAGGCTTTTGAATATTTTCAAAAATCTACCTGTCAAAATTGCACTGTGCAATGTTTTACCAGTTTCTGTCATTTTTTCAAAATTGAAAACCCCCATAAAAACAATGGAAAAATCGAATGTGGTTTATTCCTTTCCTTGTTTCAACTGCAACAGGACTTACATTGGCCAAACATCTAGAAGCTTCAAGTCACGTATTACATCACATAAAAGTGATATCAATCGTAAGGTTCAGCCTCAGCCTCCTGTAACTTTTTATAAAACTTTACCTTTTATAGAAGACCTTACTCCAAGGGTTTTGAATATTTTCAAAAATCTACCTGTCAAAATTGCACTGTGCAATGTTTTACCAGTTTCTGTCATTTTTTCAAAATTGAAAACCCCCATAAAAACAATGGAAAAATCGAATGTGGTTTATTCCGTTCCTTGTTTCAACTGCAACAGGACTTACATTGGCCAAACATCTAGAAGCTTCAAGTCACGTATTACATCACATAAAAGTGATATCAATCGTAAGGTTAACACTTGCGCCTTGTCTCAGCATGCAATTGAAGCTGGACATAAAATTAAATGGGAAAACACCAGAGTGTTGGATACTGAAACAGTTTTTGATAAAATACTTTTCTTAGAGATGGTTCATATCAATAACTGTGAAAATAGTTTAAATAAAAGATCAGATATTAATAATTTAAGCAGCATATATTCCTATATTTTGAGATGGGATCATGGGATGGGATCAAGTTTTTTATAATACTTGTGATCATCTACCAATGACTGTGAAAGATTGAAATAGTCATCTCTATACATAACTACAGTGACATTGCCTTTATCATTCTGAACAACAATGAGTTCAGGATGTTCTTTGAAAAATAATTTACTCACCTTGACATATTCTGTTAGAAAATGTTTGGAAAAATTATGTTGATGGAGAAATTAGTGATAACATTAGAATATTGTGATATGAAAACGTTTTTCTGATCTTCGGATTGGGAGGAGATGATGTTTTCAAGATCAGAAAGAAGTTTTGGAAGATTTGTGTCTTTAATTGAGGGGGGAGGCAAAACTTAGGACCAAGTGAAAGTATAAATTTTACTTTGTGTGGCATTTCAATTGAAGTTAAATTTTTTAACCATTTATCATTGATGGAAATTTTGTTGATATATTCTGCTCTTAAAGAAGCTATTTTATTACAATTGATGGTTTCCACTGAATGGAAATGAGAATTGAACTTTATTTTCTGACGTCTAGAAAATTCATTTACAATGTGAGGGGGCAAGGTTAGATCACTTTTAAGTGAACTGAGTTGATTTTGAGAAGTTTTCAAATCACTAATTGTGGCAGAAATCTCAAGATTTAATAGTCTGAACATTAACCTGTGATTGTGTTGGTCTATCTTCCTTCCTATTCTTCCTGTTGTGTGGTGAAAAAGGGATGAAAGAATTTGCCCAGCGTGCGAAAAATGTTAAGAACAAACCAGAGGTGAACATTCTCTCTTCTAGAGACGAAGCTATTCAACAATATCAGTCAATGAAACAAAATCTTGAAAGCAGACTTAAGAAACAGGCGGAGCTGTTAGAAGAGATGGAGCGTCATAAGGAGGAATGCTTGATAGAAATAGAAAGACTGAAGGTAGAAGCCACGATAGTAGGCCATTTTCAGTGTGGAGTCTCTATCGCACAGGCGCAAAAACCATCCAGGAGGCATACAATTGGCGAATATGGCGCCAGTTCCAGAAAACTATATAAACCATTGAGTTACTTTTCTCCAGGCAGCGGTTCCCCTGGACGTGAAATAGACGATTCACGAAGATTCGTTTGAAGAAGCGTTAGCCGAGGCGGAAGCTATACCTGAAGAAGTACCTGCCCACGTACTGAAAAGACAGCTAAAGTCTCTCGAGCAGTCCTACACAGAATTAAAGGAATTCACTAAATTAGAAAAACAATGCTGCTATGCTGAGCTAACCGAGTTGAGGGAGAAGTCTCGCTCAGCAGATGAGGAAATTAACCGTCTGACTGAAAGTTAGAAAAGACGAAACAGCTCCTCGACCAGCAAGCGAAAAAGGACAACGAAAATACCGAAACAAGCCAACAGTACGTGGATCTCCAATACCGATACGAATTTATGGAGCAGAAGTACAAAACGGCTCTTACCACTTTCGAAAATGAGATCGAAAATTTACGAAGCCAACTTGAAGATATTGAACTGACAGACAGTTCACAACTCAAAGATGAGTTGCGAGCTCAAAAAGCGAAAAATTCACAACTGACAGCGCGAGTGTACGAGCTGGAAACTATAATTAACTCAGAAATTGATGAGGAGATCGATACGCTGAGTAAGTTGAATACCTTGAAAAATATTTTAACAGAAACATTTAATGTTCAAGGTGCGGAAACCCAAACGGAAGAAACGATGAAGTCACTGACAGAAATGGAAGAAGAACTCCAGTTTCGCAAAGAACTTATAGAAAAATTGAGAAAGGACATCAAAGAACTGAGATGTCAAATCACAGAGCAACAACTCAAGTATACTTTCGAGATTGCGGAAATGCGAAGTGATAACGAAACTACCGCGAATGAGCTAGTCGAGGAAAATGCTCAGCTGCAGAAATAAATAGAAGCTCTGTCAAATAGAATTCTGGAGAGGGAGAACGATATAGATGAGTTACAAATCGAGCTTGACAGGAAAAACAAGGAAATGTCTGTTATGCGAAGATCGGATATCAGGACTGCCGCAGCGAGCACCGAACCTGACCCGATGGACGATGATATGAAGGGCTGTAGACAGGAGCTGGAGTTTACCCGAAGTTATTGTAGACATCTGATGGAACAAATGGGCGAAGGTATGGAAGCATTGAAAATAAAGCACCAACGGGAGAACAATGAACATGTCTTGAAAGAAAATCAATTGATCAAAGAGAAAACTAAATTTGAAGAAGAATGCAAAGACCACATAGAGGATGATAGAGAAGTACTGAATGAAATCCAGCGCCCTAGATCGCAGATGGATGTAATGAATGAATTGCTTTTGGTTGAAAGAGAAGAAGATGTCGTTAGGTTGATTGATGAACATATGGAAAAGAAGAGGAAGTATGAAGAAGAACTGGATAAAGTGGCCGAACGATATGCTGAGGATTTCGACAGCTTCTTGGATGCATTTGTGGATTGCCTCCGTGAATTCAGAGACAGTGTCCAAGCAGAAGACCGACCGTTATTGAACGGATACATAGATGTTTTCTCAGATCCATCAAGGGATCGATTTCAAATTTTGACCAACTTCCTCGATGAAACTAGAGACTTCACACATCTCAGGTATCAGAAATACATAAAGAAACTAAGAAACATGGGTAATTACTGGGTCTATCAACAAAAAACTGCTAAAGAACTTGATTTGAGGGGCAACATTCATATAGAATACAATAATTTGGAGTACCTGAGGAAAATGCGGTACAATTTAGACTACAAAGCCGATTCTACTGCTATGATACAATCTTTGGAAAATTTACTGGAGGAATCCAGGAGACAGCATAGCTTCGAAATAGCGAACTACGAAAATCAAATTGCTGAGTTGCTCGCAGAAAATGAAAAGCTTAATTTGGAAGAGCAGAACCAACGGCTGGCATCTCAGCTTGAACAGCTCGAGATGAAACTCCTTCAATCGGGTGACATGGAAGTATTGAAAGTGAAAGTTGATAATTTGGAGCTGGAAAACGAATCTTTGAAGGCGACCTTGGGTAAATCGAGGCAACGAGTTGCCGAACTTGAACCTCTTAGTACGAAAGTAGAAGAATTAACACAAGCAAACGAAGCACTAAAAGTACAGTTATCGGAATATGACACAAGTATTGCAGATTTGCCGGAAATTACTAAGGAAAGAGACAGACTACGAGCGCAGGTCAAGGATTTAAAGAAGAAGCTGGATAACCTCCAGATAGAAAATGATTCGATGAGAGTGACAATGAATTACATGAAAGATTCCAACGATGCAAATCAGGAAAAAATAAGGTTGTGTATCGATGTGAAAAAGCAGCTGGAAAGCCAGCTCGATGAAGTGACAAGAAATTACAACCATGTATCCCAAGAAAACGAAGGTCTTTCGGCCAAAATCAGGCTCTTGGACCAAACGATCGACAAATTAAAAACTGAAATGAAAGAATCGGGTGACATGGAAGTATTGAAAGTGAAAGTTGATAATTTGGAGCTGGAAAACCAAAGACACCGTAAGGAGTCACTCAATACATTGAAGGTTTTGCTATTAGAGAATTCCTACCCAGAAAAATATATAAACTTTTTATTACACAATTTATTCCATCCTTTAAATGTGGTGTTTTCCAACCAAAACCCTCAAAATTTAATAAACCAAGTACCACCCCAAATGGGAGCTCAAAATAACACCAATAACTCTACTGCACCTCCGCAGTCTCAGCCTCCTGTAACTTTTTATAAAACTTTACCTTTTATAGAAGACCTTGCTCCAAGGCTTTTGAATATTTTCAAAAATCTACCTGTCAAAATTGCACTGTGCAATGTTTTACCAGTTTCTGTCATTTTTTCAAAATTGAAAACCCCCATAAAAACAATGGAAAAATCGAATGTGGTTTATTCCTTTCCTTGTTTCAACTGCAACAGGACTTACATTGGCCAAACATCTAGAAGCTTCAAGTCACGTATTACATCACATAAAAGTGATATCAATCGTAAGGTTAACACTTGCGCCTTGTCTCAGCATGCAATTGAAGCTGGACATAAAATTAAATGGGAAAACACCAGAGTGTTGGATACTGAAACAGTTTTTGATAAAAGACTTTTCTTAGAGATGGTTCATATCAGTAACTGTGAAAATAGTTTAAATTCAAGATCAGATATTAATAATTTAAGCAGCATATATTCCTATATTTTGAGATGGGATCATGGGATGGGATCAAGTTTTTTATAATGCTTGTGATCATCTACCAATGACTGTGAAAGATTGAAATAGTCGTCTCTATACATAACTACAGTGACATTGCCTTTATCACTCTGAACAACAATGAGTTCAGGATGTTCTTTGAAAAATAATTTACTCACCTTGACATATTCTGTTAGAAAATGTTTGGAAAAATTATGTTGATGGAGAAAATTAGTGATAACATTAGTATATTGTGATATGAAAACGTTTTTCAGATCTTCAGATTGGGAGGAGATGATGTTTTCAAGATCAGAAAGAAGTTTTGGAAGATTTATGTCTTTAATTGAGGGGGAGACAAAACTTAGGACCAAGTGAAAGTATAAATTTTACTTTGTGTGGCATTTCAATTGAAGTTAAATTTTTTAACCATTTATCATTGATGGAAATTTTGTTGATATATTCTGCTCTTAAAGAAGCTATTTTATTACAATTGATGGTTTCCACTGAATGGAAATGAGAATTGAACTTTATTTTCTGACGTCTAGAAAATTCATTTACAATATGAGGGGGCAAGGTTAGATTACTTTTAAGTGAACTGAGTTGATTTTGAGAAGTTTTCAAATCACTAATTGTGGCAGAAATCTCAAGATTTAATAGTCTGAACATTAACCTGTGATTGTGTTGGTCTATCTTCCTTCCTATTCTTCCTGTTGTGTGGTGAAAAAGGGATGAAAGAATTTGCCCAGCGTGCGAAAAATGTTAAGAACAAACCAGAGGTGAACATTCTCTCTTCTAGAGACGAAGCTATTCAACAATATCAGTCAATGAAACAAAATCTTGAAAGCAGACTTAAGAAACAGGCGGAGCTGTTAGAAGAGATGGAGCGTCATAAGGAGGAATGCTTGATAGAAATAGAAAGACTGAAGGTAGAAGCCACGATAGTAGGCCATTTTCAGTGTGGAGTCTCTATCGCACAGGCGCAAAAACCATCCAGGAGGCATACAATTGGCGAATATGGCGCCAGTTCCAGAAAACTATAAAAACCATTGAGTTACTATTCTCCAGGCAGCGGTTCCCCTGGACGTGAAATGAAGACGATTCACGAAGATTCGTTTGAAGAAGCGTTAGCCGAGGCGGAAGCTATACCTGAAGAAGTACCTGCCCACGTACTGAAAAGACAGCTAAAGTCTCTCGAGCAGTCCTACACAGAATTAAAGGAATTCACTAAATTAGAAAAACAATGCTGCTATGCTGAGCTAACCGAGTTGAGGGAGAAGTCTCGCTCAGCAGATGAGGAAATTAACCGTCTGACTGAAAGTTAGAAAAGACGAAGCAGCTCCTCGACCAGCAAGCGAAAAAGGACAACGAAAATACCGAAACAAGCCAACAGTACGTGGATCTCCAATACCGATACGAATTTATGGAGCAGAAGTACAAAACGGCTCTTACCACTTTCGAAAATGAGATCGAAAATTTACGAAGCCAACTTGAAGATATTGAACTGACAGACAGTTCACAACTCAAAGATGAGTTGCGAGCTCAAAAAGCGAAAAATTCACAACTGACAGCGCGAGTGTACGAACTGGAAACTATAATTAACTCAGAAATTGATGAGGAGATCGATACGCTGAGTAAGTTGAATACCTTGAAAAATATTTTAACAGAAACATTTAATGTTCAAGGTGCGGAAACCCAAACGGAAGAAACGATGAAGTCACTGACAGAAATGGAAGAAGAACTCCAGTTTCGCAACGAACTTATAGAAAAATTGAGAAAGGACATCAAAGAACTGAGATGTCAAATCACAGAGCAACAACTCAAGTACACTTTCGAGATTGCGGAAATGCGAAGTGATAACGAAACTACCGCGAATGAGCTAGTCGAGGAAATAGCAGCTGCAGAAATAAATAGAAGCTCTGTCAAATAGAATTCTGGAGAGGGAGAACGATATAGATGAGTTACAAATCGAGCTTGACAGGAAAACAAGGAAATGTCTGTTATGCGAAGATCGGATATCAGGATTGCCGCAGCGAGCACCGAACCTGACCCACTCTGCCCGATGGACGATGACATGAAGGGCTTTAGACAGGTACTGGAGTTTACCCGAAGTTATTGTAGAAATCTGATGGAACAAATGGACGAAGGTATGGAAGCATTGAAAATAAAGCACCAACGGGAGAACAATGAACATGTCTTGAAAGAAAATCAATTGATCAAAGAGAAAACTAAATTTGAAGAAGAATGCAAAGACCACATAGAGGATGATAGAGAACTACTGAATGAAATCCAGCGCCCTAGATCGCAGATGGATGTAATGAATGAATTGCTTTTGGTTGAAAGAGAAGAAGATGTCGTTAGGTTGATTGATGAACATATGGAAAAGAAGAGGAAGTATGAAGAAGAACTGGATAAAGTGGCCGAACGATATGCTGAGGATTTCGACAGCTTCTTGGATGCATTTGTGGATTGCCACCGTGAATTCAGAGACAGTGTCCAAGCAGAAGACCGACCGTTATTGAACGGATACATAGATGTTTTCTCAGATCCATCAAGGGATCGATTTCAAATTTTGACCAACTTCCTCGATGAAACTAGAGACTTCACACATCTCAGGTATCAGAAATACATAAAGAAACTAAGAAACATGGGTAATTACTGGGTCTATCAACAAAAAACTGCTAAAGAACTTGATTTGAGGGGCAACATTCATAGAGAATACAATAATTTGGAGTACCTGAGGAAAATGCGGTACAATTTAGACTACAAAGCCGATTCTACTGCTATGATACAATCTTTGGAAAATTTACTGGAGGAATCCAGGAGACAGCATAGCTTCGAAATAGCGAACTACGAAAATCAAATTGCTGAGTTGCTCGCAGAAAATGAAAAGCTTAATTTGGAAGAGCAGAACCAACGGCTGGCATCTCAGCTTGAACAGCTCGAGATGAAACTCCTTCAATCGGGTGACATGGAAGTATTGAAAGTGAAAGTTGATAATTTGGAGCTGGAAAACCAATCCTTGAAGGCGATCTTGGGTAAATCGAGGCAACGAGTTGCCGAACTTGAACCTCTTAGTACGAAAGTAGAAGAATTAACACAAGTAAACGAAGCATTAAAAGTACAGTTATCGGAATATGACACAAGTATTGCAGATTTGCCGGAAATTACTAAGGAAAGAGACAGACTACGAGCGCAGGTCAAGGATTTAAAGAAGGAGCTGGATAACCTCCAGATAGAAAATGATTCGATGAGAGTGACAATGAATAATTACATGAAAGATTCCAACGATGCAAATCAGGAAAAAATAAGGTTGTGTATCGATGTGAAAAAGCAGCTGGAAAGCCAGCTCGATGAAGTGACAAGAAATTACAACCATGTATCACAAGAAAACGAAGGTCTTTCAGCCAAAATCAGGCTCTTGGACCAAACGATCGACAAATTAAAAACTGAAATGAAAGAATCGGGTGACATGGAAGTATTGAAAGTGAAAGTTGATAATTTGGAGCTGGAAAACCAAAGACACCGTAAGGAGCCACTCAATACATTGAAGGTTTTGCTATTAGAGAATCCCTACCCAGAAAAATATATAAACTTTTTATTATACAATTTATTCCATCCTTTAAATGTGGTGTTTTCCAACCAAAACCCTCAAAATTTAATAAACCAAGTACCACCCCAAATGGGAGCTCAAAATAACACCAATAACTCTACTGCACCTCCGCAGTCTCAGCCTCCTGTAACTTTTTATAAAACTTTACCTTTTATAGAAGACCTTACTCCAAGGCTTTTGAATATTTTCAAAAATCTACCTGTCAAAATTGCACTGTGCAATGTTTTACCAGTTTCTGTCATTTTTTCAAAATTGAAAACCCCCATAAAAACAATGGAAAAATCGAATGTGGTTTATTCCTTTCCTTGTTTCAACTGCAACAGGACTTACATTGGCCAAACATCTAGAAGCTTCAAGTCACGTATTACATCACATAAAAGTGATATCAATCGTAAGGTTCAGCCTCAGCCTCCTGTAACTTTTTATAAAACTTTACCTTTTATAGAAGACCTTACTCCAAGGGTTTTGAATATTTTCAAAAATCTACCTGTCAAAATTGCACTGTGCAATGTTTTACCAGTTTCTGTCATTTTTTCAAAATTGAAAACCCCCATAAAAACAATGGAAAAATCGAATGTGGTTTATTCCATTCCTTGTTTCAACTGCAACAGGACTTACATTGGCCAAACATCTAGAAGCTTCAAGTCACGTATTACATCACATAAAAGTGATATCAATCGTAAGGTTAACACTTGCGCCTTGTCTCAGCATGCAATTGAAGGTGGACATAAAATTAAATGGGAAAACACCAGAGTGTTGGATACTGAAACAGTTTTTGATAAAAGACTTTTCTTAGAGATGGTTCATATCAGTAACTGTGAAAATAGTTTAAATTCAAGATCAGATATTAATAATTTAAGCAGCATATATTCCTATATTTTGAGATGGGATCATGGGATGGGATCAAGTTTTTTATAATACTTGTGATCATCTACCAATGACTGTGAAAGATTGAAATAGTCATCTCTATACATAACTACAGTGACATTGCCTTTATCACTCTGAACAACAATGAGTTCAGGATGTTCTTTGAAAAATAATTTACTCACCTTGACATATTCTGTTAGAAAATGTTTGGAAAAATTATGTTGATGGAGAAAATTAGTGATAACATTAGTATATTGTGATATGAAAACGTTTTTCAGATCTTCAGATTGGGAGGAGATGATGTTTTCAAGATCAGAAAGAAGTTTTGGAAGATTTATGTCTTTAATTGAGGGGGAGGCAAAACTTAGGACCAAGTGAAAGTATAAATTTTACTTTGTGTGGCATTTCAATTGAAGTTAAATTTTTTAACCATTTATCATTGATGGAAATTTTGTTGATATATTCTGCTCTTAAAGAAGCTATTTTATTACAATTGATGGTTTCCACTGAATGGAAATGAGAATTGAACTTTATTTTCTGACGTCTAGAAAATTCATTTACAATATGAGGGGGCAAGGTTAGATTACTTTTAAGTGAACTGAGTTGATTTTGAGAAGTTTTCAAATCACTAATTGTGGCAGAAATCTCAAGATTTAATAGTCTGAACATTAACCTGTGATTGTGTTGGTCTATCTTCCTTCCTATTCTTCCTGTTGTGTGGTGAAAAAGGGATGAAAGAATTTGCCCAGCGTGCGAAAAATGTTAAGAACAAACCAGAGGTGAACATTCTCTCTTCTAGAGACGAAGCTATTCAACAATATCAGTCAATGAAACAAAATCTTGAAAGCAGACTTAAGAAACAGGCGGAGCTGTTAGAAGAGATGGAGCGTCATAAGGAGGAATGCTTGATAGAAATAGAAAGACTGAAGGTAGAAGCCACGATAGTAGGCCATTTTCAGTGTGGAGTCTCTATCGCACAGGCGCAAAAACCATCCAGGAGGCATACAATTGGCGAATATGGCGCCAGTTCCAGAAAACTATAAAAACCATTGAGTTACTTTTCTCCAGGCAGCGGTTCCCCTGGACGTGCAATGAAGACGATTCACGAAGATTCGTTTGAAGAAGCGTTAGCCGAGGCGGAAGCTATACCTGAAGAAGTACCTGCCCACGTACTGAAAAGACAGCTAAAGTCTCTCGAGCAGTCCTACACAGAATTAAAGGAATTCACTAAATTAGAAAAACAATGCTGCTATGCTGAGCTAACCGAGTTGAGGGAGAAGTCTCGCTCAGCAGATGAGGAAATTAACCGTCTGACTGAAGTTCTCTACAAGATGCTAATACCAGCCATAACTCATTCACAGGAAACCACCCTTCTTCGCGGCATCAAGACTTCTTTGAGGTGCCACCATATAGACACCACCACTTCTTCGGGGTCCCACCATGTAGACTTCTCCGGGGCATCACCCTTCTTTGGGGCGCCACCATGCCAGACATCATCAACACTTAGTGGCGTCCCATCATCATGTCACTACCTCTTTGGAAGATCACCATGCCGTGGATGCGACAAACAACTTCTCTTCGAAAGGGCCATGGCCGGCTCTACTCACTAGGCCGGAGCCTTCGATGTGGCATCGTCGGTTAGCTGTCAAATAGGGGGCCGGTTACCGTGGGCCGAACGGCGGGTATTCCGCGGAAAATTTAAATTGCTTCATAGTTTCAGAATAATGATTACATTTTATTTATGTATTATGTGTTCATTTCAGTTGATAAATTAAGAAAAATACTTTTTGAAAAAATAAGAATGGTGAAAAAGGCCAGTGGTATCAGTACAAAAATGTAACATTTATTGAGACTAGAAACTTAATTTTGAGATTTTCCTTTCTGTTGGACATTTCTCTTTTCCCTTAGACTTGCTCTTTGTATTTTTGTCAGTCTGTATTTTATCTTGAACTGTTTTTGTGTAATTATTAATATTAATTATATTAATTAATAGAAATATTTGCTAAAACAGGCAACATTAATTCAAGCAGCGTTTCAGTTTGGGGTTGATTACATGAACAAATGTCTCTAAAACCAAATTCATCTCTATGCATATTGATGAATTCCTTTGCAATTTTAATAAAAAGTGATTTGTGGAATTCACATCCCAAAAACTTGCTTTCATATTGGTTTGAAATCAACATTTTAATTATATTGTGCATAAGGACTATTATTTGAACTGTAAACTCTGATGGAAGGGTTAAGCCGTCTCTGTTTAATATATCAAAGTAATTTTGTTCCTCATGTTCTATTATTTCTGTATCGACAAGAACATTTATACAGGCAGTTTGGCTGAAACTTTAAAACTAATGTAACCTGCTATATATTGAATTGCTGAATCTGAAATTTGTTGAGGTTGATTCATTAAATTATTGGCTAAAATATCTCAAAAAATGTCAATACTTACTTCTCCATGATCTACTGTACAAGTGTGTAATTTTGCTAAATTGGAGACATTAAATTTAACTTGTCCATATTGAGCAGAATGTAAGTCGAAGACACCCTTGATTCTAATCTTTTTTTCAGATTCATAAATTTGCCTTAAGCGGTTACCGTAAATTGTTTTATAGTTTCAGAATAATAATTATTACATTTTATATGTATTAAGAGTTCATCTCGCTTGATAAATTAAGAAAAATACTTTTTATAACTACTACTAATACCACTTACATCTGATGTCTGGTTCATCGTAGGCAAACACTACAAAATAAAAATAAACGCAACCTGTTTCCTGCTGCCACTTCCACTTAAATGAACACTCAATTTACTTTGTAAATTTTCACTTGAGCTAGAAAAATTCACTATTAGATCACTTTGATTCTTGCTGGTCTTGATTCCCTTTCACTATCAAATCTTTTCGTAGGTGCCCAGATGCATGCCCAGATTAACTGTATTTTTCTGTGATATTTGGGAGGTCCAGAAAACATTGTAGGTACCACATTGTGCTTTAAAATAGGTCTTATCCTTTGAAATGTTTGTAAATTATTGTCTTTATTCTTATAAATATAACCAGCCCTTACGAGGAATACAGTTCACCCACTTCTGTTTATGTCCTTTATTGGAAGCGCAATTGCTAGTCCAACCTGGTACTACACGCTTTGCAGGCATGTTTTATCTTTTTAGTTTCGTTTGTGTAGGTAAATAATTAGAAACATTAAAAATCACCTTCCAATCTTCTTTTTCACTCTGGAAGGTCATGTTTGGTATGTCCTTTATTGGAAGCACAATTGCTAGTGCAACACACTTTGCAGGCATCTTTTTGTCTTTATAGTTTCGTTTGTGCAGGTAAATAATTAGAAACAGATTAAAAATCCCCTTCCAATCTCCTTGCTCTGGAAGATTACACTAATGACTTAACAACAAATAGAAGCTCGGTCCCCGATGCAGTGCTGCCATATTTCAATGCTCCGGCCTAGTGAGTAGAGTCTGCCATGGAAGGGCACCACGAGAACTACTCCCTGGACTTCCCACCGAAGCTAAGTTCTTGTTTTGGAAAAAATATAATATATACATATGTATAGGGTGTCTCATTTTGGGCACTTTTACGAGGTATCTCGGTATTTTTGAAGATAGAGTTGCGGTTTTCACGACAGTGTGCTACTTTTTTGTGAAACTAAAGACGCCGTCAACAAAATTATCATCGCCGTCTTGGTTTTTGAGATACAGGGTGATATCGAAAACTATCGATTTTGGGGCTACCCCCGTAACTCGGTTGTCTTTTATCTTATTGAAAAGTTTAAAAAGAGTCATAGGATTTTTTCTGTAGAATCCAGTGGTGTAGTTTGATTTTTTCTTGCTCTAACCGTTTTTCAGTTATGAAGCAAACATATTTTTTTGAATAGAACACTGTATAATATTTTTGAGGTCAGTCGAAAATAATTCAAGCTTTTTAAAAATATATATTAGTATTAAGATATTTTGAAAATTACGCTCAAAACAATATCCAAGTAAACAATTATTAAGACACAAGATACTCAATACTTTTAAACTCACTTATTTAATTGTATTTTATGCGCTATTAGCTACTATTTGTGATGATGTTCAATAAATATTACTTATTGTAGTCCATAATTACATTATTTAAAATCAAACAACATTATATCTGAAGAATATCAACACAATATTAAATTTGGTTTTTTGGAATTTGGTTCAAGTTGGAGACTATTTTCTCGAATAAATCTATGGCACAATTTCTTATTCTTTCAATGGCATTTAAAAGAATGATTGGTCTCCTTCGTGTTATGGCAATTAAATATTCCCAAAGTTGGAACCTGTGCAAATGTTGAAGTATCTTAGACTTGTATGGATGGTAATTGTATTTTTTTTTAGAATTCTTTCTGCAGTTGATATTGGTACCGCTACAGCTTTTTTCATGTGCTTACAAGATGATGAAGGCGTTGCTTCTATGTAACCTAATACATGTGGTTTCCTTTGCTCCCTATTCTCCTTGAAATAAGTTTTAGGGCGTGGTTGAACAAGCTGCCCTTATTATAGAA
The DNA here is from genome assembly GCA_951848785.1 of Callosobruchus maculatus. Taxonomy (NCBI): domain Eukaryota; kingdom Metazoa; phylum Arthropoda; class Insecta; order Coleoptera; family Chrysomelidae; genus Callosobruchus; species Callosobruchus maculatus. The sequence goes on along the minus strand of CATOUR010000158.1, from coordinate 452,716 downwards.
AATTGACAACAATTAAAATAAAAACACAGAAAGAACAAAGCTATATTTAATAAAAATATACATAAAAACTGACAGTCTCATAAATTTTATACAGACTTTCCTTTTTGTTTTTAATAGATGAGTCATGGCCCACTATCTACTCAATATAATAACTCAATCATCACTTTAATGAGACATGATTATTTAAAAAAGGTATTTTGATTCTGTTTTTCCGAATTTGAGTAGCATGTCTCTTGTATAGTAATAACTGCTTAGATGTCTTGATTTATAGTTGATTAACCATGGCCTGCTGCTACAAATAAAGTAAAAAATTAAGAAATCAAATTTTGAGCGCAATTTTCAAAATAAATTAATGCTAATATATGTTTTTGAAAAGCTTGAATTATTTCCGATTGACTTCAAAAATAATATACAGGGTGTGCCATTTAAAAAAATATATGTTTGCTTCGTAACTGAAAAATGGTTAGAGCAAGAAAAAATCAAACTACACCACTGGATTCTTCTAAAAAAATTCTATAAGACCTTTTTTAAATTTTTCAATAAGATAAAAGACAACCGAGATACGAGGGTGGTCCCAAAATCGATAGTTTTCGATTTCACCCTGTATCTCAAAAACCAAGAGGGTCATGATAATTTTGTTAACGGCATCTTTATTTGCACAAAAAAGCAGCACACTGTCGCGAAAACAGCAACTATCTATCTTCAAAAATAACCGAGATACCCCGTAAAAGTGCCCAAAATGGGACACCCTGTACTGCATCCGTATACAGAAATAAATCTTTATTAAACTATTGTTGTCCTGTTTTCATTTCTTGACGGCTAGCTGACTCACGCACACACGCACGCACCCATAGGCCCTTGTTCCATGCAATCCAATTGAGCTGCTGGTTGGCATGGACAATATGTTGGTTGGTGTATTGTTACACTACGACCTCCTATTCCGATATATAATAGGTATATTTTCTATATTCCCAGCTAATCGTGAAAACAGTGTAACTAGGTATATTTGTTGCACCATAGACGATGAATGCAGTTTGCAGCTCGAGACGAAGTCTACGATCGAAATAAATCTCTTTGAATGTTTGAAATTAGATTACATTTCAAAGTACCTACTCAAATCTGTTTTGTTGAAGCAAAATGTAAGAGCGTCAGCCTCTCTCCGACTCGGCAATTTCCGTTGGTTCGAACCCAGGCCTTTTTGCGCATGTTGTATGTTTTTGAATCAAAATTTATTAGACATTTTACAAGTACAACAAACATTACTAATAATTTTACTTTTTTGGATGAGGTTCAATTTTGATATGGCAATCAAAGCAATTATTGGCGATTGATATTGACGGACAAGCTTCATTAGGTCGTTGGTGAAAAGACAACATTCCACAACAAAATGACGTCAGACTCGTTCGGGAGCTGTCGGCGTGTCTTCGGTACTTCGGTCTATTACTTGTACTCCCTTTCATTTAGCCGGTCTGTAACTCTGTATAGATATATACTTCCTTACAATATTAAGTACCATTCCTTGTTTGAAAAAGGTGTTGAACACCGAAATATGTCACAGTGTTGAAAAATAATGTGCTATCAATTTAACATTTATTTTTGTTATCATGGATCTCTTTCAAGTAAAGGTCATCTCAGTCCAGAATTTTCTCCAGTTATACAGTTTCGAAGTTGTTAATTCGCTCAATGTAATGTTTTTCGTCGCCATAAAAAGACTTTTTAGTGGTACTCGTAACTTCCACATAGCATCTGTTGATTGACCATTTTGATTGACACTATCGATATTTTTCTTACAGACTTGCCGGAGAGGGAGGTCCAGGAGCAGTCAGGTATGTTTTTTGTTCTGGACTTTTCTAAGTCTACAACAGGCATTCAGTCACAACGAACCATTTTTCATTCACAATTCTCATACCAGATGAAGGTCGATATTGTCACACGTACGTAATGTTTATATCATATTTGCAGTGGGGTAACTTTACGGTATGTGCTCTTTAAGAGTTCCTAGATATTTGTTATCTGCGGGAAAATGTCTCAAAGTCCAGTTATCTTCTAAAAAACACCTAATTTCTAAAAGTACCGATTTTTTGGTACATCATGCAATGAGGAATCTAGCTCATACAGTTTTTGACACATTTGCCAATCATTTATCTGATCGGGAGCACTGCCTTTATCTAATGAAAATTGTTTTGAAAAAATATTTTGACAGTCTGACAGTTTGAAGTTCCACGCTAACCTATTCTATGTTCCGCACGGTAGTAATATAGATTTTTTTTGTGTAGCACTATTGATTGCTACATGAAAAAAAAGTTGGGGGGAGTTTTAACGGTTCAAGTACAAAGAAAATGTTTTGAAAGCATAGTATGATTGACCCTATAGTACTTTCAAAAATTCCACTCAGTTTTCGTTTAAACATTTTGTGTTAGGAGAATAATATCACGTGTCAAGGAAAATTCTGGCACACCCTGTATACTACAGCTCCTATATCCTCTTTTGCTACTACTGCTACTGCAATCATGACAGCTATAATATGACTATGTACATCATTTTGTGAATAATAGATAATTTTGTATCATTTGGGTGCGTTTAAGTCCAACTTTTAACCTTCTCACGTTCGAACGATTTTAGTTAAATAGATATTAACTGGCTCCATTCATCATAAATTCAATTTCCTATAAATTCATTCCTATACATTACTTTTGTATATTTGACCGTTTTCTCAGTATTTCAAGAAAATGCTCGTAGCGCCGGAATTTCTCTGTTAATCCCTGCAGATTACGTGCGGCGTCTGGTGTGACGTCACACGCAGCGCTATCGGGCCCGGCAGCTCTCGATGGTCCCATTTAGCCGGTCTGTAACTATACAATACAATACAATATTTATTTTCCAGAAGACAATACAAGATCGTGTTGGAATCGTCATAAGAAAACAGCAAGAGAAAAAAAACTGGAAATACAATAATTGAGAATAATAACTCTGTATAGATATATACTTCCTTAAAATATTAAGTACCATTCCTTGTTTGAAAAAGGTGTTGAACACCGAAATATGTCACAGTGTTGAAAAATAATGTGCTGATCAATTTTACATTTAATTTTGTTATCATGGATCTCTTTCAAGTAAAGATCATCTCAGTCCAGAATTTTCTCCAGTTATACAGTTTCGAAGTTGTTAATTCGCTCAATGTAATGTTTTTCGTCGCGATAAAAAGACTTCAGTGGTACTCGTAAGTTCCACATAGCATCTGTTGATTGACCATTTTGATTGACACTATCGATATTTTTCTTACAGACATGCCGGAGAGGGAGGTCCAGGAGCAGTCAGGTATGTTTTTTTGTTCTGGACTTTTCTAAGTCTACAACAGGCATTCAGTCACAACGAACCATTTTTCATTCACAATTCTCATACCAGATGAAGGTCGATATTGTCACACGTACGTAATGTTTATATCATATTTGCAGTGGGGTAACTTTACGGTATGTGCTCTTTAAGAGTTCCTAGATATTTGTTATCTGCGGGAAAATGTCTCAAAGTCCAGTTATCTTCTAAAAAACACCTAATTTCTAAAAGTACCGATTTTTTGGTACATCATGCAATGAGGAATCTAGCTCATACAGTTTTTGACACATTTGACAATCATTTATCTGATCGGGAGCACTGCCTTTATCTAATGAAAATTGTTTTGAAAAAATATTTTGACAGTCTGACAGTTTTAAGTTCCACGCTAACCTATTCTATGTTCCGCACGGTAGTAATATAGATTTTTTTGTGTAGCACTATTGATTGCTACATGAAAAAAAAGTTGGGGGGAGTTTTAACGGTTCAAGTACAAAGAAAATGTTTTGAAAGCATAGTATGATTGACCCTATAGTACTTTCAAAAATTCCACTCAGTTTTCGTTTAAACATTTTGTGTTACGAGAATAATATCACGTGTCAAGGAAAATTCTGGCACACCCTGTATACTACAGCTCCTATATCCTCTTTTGCTACTACTGCTACTGCAATCATGACAGCTATAATATGACTATGTACATCATTTTGTGAATAATAGATAATTTTGTATCATTTGGGTGCGTTTAAGTCCAACTTTAACCTTCTCACGTTCGAACGATTTTAGTTAAATAGATATTAACTGGCTCCATTCATCATAAATTCAATTTCCTATAAATTCATTCCTATACATTACTTTTGTATATTTGACCGTTTTCTCAGTATTTCAAGAAAATGCTCGTAGCGCCGGAATTTCTCTGTTAATCCCTGCAGATTACGTGCGGCGTCTGGTGTGACGTCACACGCAGCACTATCGGGCCCGGCAGCTCTCGATGGTCCCATTTAGCCGGTCTGTAACTATACAATACAATACAATACAATATTTATTTTCCAGAAGACAATACAAGATCGTGTTGGAATCGTCATAAGAAAACAGCAAGAGAAAAAAAACTGGAAATACAATAATTGAGAATAATAACTCTGTATAGATATATACTTCCTTAAAATATTAAGTATCATTCTTTGTTTGAAAAAGGTGTTGAACACCGAAATATGTCACAGTGTTGAAAAATAATGTGCTGATCAATTTTACATTTAATTTTGTTATCATGGATCTCTTTCAAGTAAAGATCATCTCAGTCCAGAATTTTCTCCAGTTATACAGTTTCGAAGTTGTTAATTCGCTCAATGTAATGTTTTTCGTCGCCATGAAAAGACTTCAGTGGTACTCGTAAGTTCCACATAGCATCTCTTGATTGACCATTTTGATTGACACTATCGATATTTTTCTTACAGACATGCCGGAGAGGGAGGTCCAGGAGCAGTCAGGTATGTTTTTTTGTTCTGGTTCTAAGTCTACAACAGGCATTCAGTCACAACCAACCATTTTTCCTTCTCAGTTCTCATCCATAATATTGATTTTTCTGTAAAGAGTGGTACTCATAACTTCCACATAGTATCTGTTGATTCACCATTTTGATTGATAATATCAATATCTTTCTTACAGAAACTCCGAAGAGGGAGTTGAACGAAGCAGACAACACGGAGACAGGTATGTTTTTGTTCTGGACTTTTCTAAGTCAACAACAGGCATTCAGTCACAACCAACCATTTTTCATTCTCATCCATAATATTGATTTTGCCGTAGAGGTATAGTCTTTCTAATCCTAACTGAATCTTCCTACGTAAATAGCTGGTATGCTCCATCTTAAAAACCACTAAATCACACCTCGTATTTCTGCGTCGAGCTATTACAATCGATAAACAGTAAGAAATATTTGATATTTGGATGAGATACTATGTCGGATAGGATGCTGCAAGTCGAAGGTCTTTCGCCGCAAAGCAATAAACTATGTTTCCAAAGAAGTCCCCAAGTAGTGAACTACTGCCTTCGATCATATATAATTAGATAGATTATGCAGAGGATAGTTCTGAGTCCAAGACAGAGATAGATACATATTGGATACATACAAGCGTCAACTCGCGTATACATTGGTAGATTTTGAATTTGGCGCGCTTCGCCTGTCAACGAATGAAGAGACAGATGTTAACCGGCCAGCGTTCAGGCGTCATGTCACGATTGAACCTTTAACCTCGGAAGCGTCGTCTGTCAGACGAGGCGATACTAAAATACTGCCATAAATGGAATACCGCTTCATGCACAACGTTGCCACTTCATCTAATCCAAGTATGACTGGATAGCATACAATTACTTTATTTCCATAAGACAGTTACAAACTGTATTGGAATAGTCAAAAATCACCTAAAACTAATACAGTATAATATATAATATAAATAAATAATAAAATTGTACTTAGCCTTAAATTACGATTTTTATGTAATCATCCACCCGATAGTAGCAGTAGCTACTACATGCTTTAATATGGTCTGGAAGATTATTAAATAAAAGAGGGCCGAGATTATTAGGTGATCGAAATGCGACTTTCGATGTACTTATGCTTGTATGCAGATTATTTCTATATCTAGTATTAAAATCATGTATATCGCAGTTTCGTTTGAAATTCTTACTATTCTTATACACGTAAACACATATTTCAAATATAAATAGAGACGGGACAGTTAAAATGTTGAATCTTTGAAACACATCTTTGCAGGTGTGTGTTGAAGAGATAACTGCCATAGCACGGATACATCTTTTCTGGGCAAAAAAATATCTTCAGAAAGTGTTGACCATCCCCAGAAACATATGCCATAGCGTAGTCTAGATTCCACATTAGCGGAATAAACCTGTTTTAATTGTTCACCAGTTAAGATAGTTTTTAACTGTCTTAGCACATAACTTTGAGAGTTTATTTTAGGTGTAAGAAACTCACAATGGGCTTTCCAGTTGAGATGTGGATCAATATAAAGTCCAAGAAATTTAATATTTTCACTAAAAGAAAGTTTATCATTGTTCAATGCTACCTCCAAGTAGTGAACAGTTTTTTGTGCATGATGGAATCGAATAAGTGTTGTTTTAGAAGGATTAAGGTATAGAGAGTGTTGAGAAAACCAAACATTAATTTTCTCAACCAAATTATTACAATCATTTTGTAGAACTGGGTCTGATTTATTTGAAGTTAAAGCAGATATATCATCAGCAAATGCCACAAAATGGGATCCTGGAGATATGCTGTCAAATTGATTGATAATAAAAGAAAAAATATTGGGCCCAGAACCGAACCCTGGGGGACTCCAGTGGTGATATCTAAAGTATTTGATGTAAAGCTGTTCAAATTGTTCATTGAATCAGTATGTTGAACAATAACATACTGCTTTCTTTCAACCAAAAAGGATCTGGACCACCGAAGAGATTGCTCAGCAAAGCCATATTTTTCAATGATTGTTAGAAACTTGTTATGATCCACACAGTCAAATGCCCTCCTGAGATCGCAGAATATCCCAACAGGGCACTCGCCAGCGTCAATAAGTTCTATAAGTCTACCGTAAAAGGAATGTATCGCTGACATCGTGCTCTTGTTCTGAGTAAAGCCATGTTGATTTTTGGACAATATATTATTATTTTTGAGACGAAGAAGGAGTCTATTCAAAAATGCGTGTTCGAATATTTTTGAAAACACGGAGGGCACAGTAATAGGCCTGTAGTTTTCAACTTTAAACTCATCTCCTTTTTTAAAGATGGGGATAACTTTACCAATTTTAATTCTGCTAGGGAATTCTCCACAACAAAATGATACATTAACAACATGGGTGAGTGGTTTTATTACAAAGACTAGCACTTCTTTCACCAGGAAGTTTGGAATCTCGTCGAATCCACACGATTTTGTATTTTTTAGCTTATTCAAAAGTAAGTCACCTAATTCATTCTCTGTGAAAGGACAGAGTTTAAAATTATCATTAACATTAAATTTAAAATCAGGTGCACTATCTACAAGTTTAATATTCTTTAATATTTCATTTGGGGCTGACTGAAAAAATTCATTGAAAGTATTGGCCAGTAACTCAGGATCGCTGATTTTTTCATCTTGGTGATTACGGAGAACTAAATTCTTGTACGCGAAGTTTTTATTTGTCATTTGATTGATTACTTACCAGGATACTTTAGTGGTATTTTGAGATGATATAATTTTATTTTGGAAAAATTGTCTTTTAACTTCTTTAACTAATTTGTTACGTGTCCGTTTTGACTCATTATAAAATGGCTTTAAATCTGGATTTATTTGTGAACAGCAATAGAGATCTCTCAAATTATTGCTTGATTTTATTACGCTTTGTGAAACCCAGCTTTTTGAGCTATCACTTTTGCAAGATTTACGCAGTGGAAAATGCTTATTGAAATGGTATTGAAATAGATTAAAAAAATTATCAAAAGACTTAGAAATTGTCACTTCGTGATAGACTGTCGTCCAGCTCTCAGCTAATAGAGATTGTTTGAAATTCCAAATTGCTTCTTCATGAAAATTCGTTTTCCATTGATAGAGCTTCTTTGACTTCTTAGAGCAGAGTTTGAAGTCACCCAAAGTCGTTCTGTGGTCTGAAAGTGTATTGTCATATACACAAGACACAAACTCTGTAACATTAGTAAATATATGATCTATACTACTGGCAGATGTATTTGTCACCCGGGTAGGCCAACCTCCTTTATGATACAAACCAAACGATGCAAATATGTTACACAGTTTAACAAAATTGATACATTTAGAACCAAGACAATCAAAACTAAAATCACCACATACAATAAAAATACAATTAGGGGTAAATAGTATATCAAGTATTTCTTCGATTTTGGCTAGAAATAAAGTCACATTACCGTCAGGTGAGCGGTAACAGTTTAACAAAATACATACTTCAATATCCAGCTCAAAGCAATATTTATTTAAATCTATGGATCTGTATGGTATATCATGACGAACATAAATAGCCACTCCACCCCTTTGGCGGTTAGTTCGGCTATAGTAGTTTGCTAATTTATAACCATCAATTTGATAGCCTATCATCGATAGATTAGTTGTCCAAGTCTCATTGAAACAATAAAATAGCAGGTTTTTAAATACAGACGTTTCTATTACAAAATCGTTAATTTTGGTAATTGTTAGTCCTTGAACGTTGAGGAAAAAAAGCTTAGGGTCAAAGATTATCGGGTCGATAACACCGTTTTCCTTCGAAAGAAAAAACGTTGTACATAACAGTCTTGGGGCCAAAGTTCTGGGTTCATTGCTGCTTTGAAGTTATTTTCATAAATTGAAATTTTAAAAGAGGCATATCGTTCATGGTGTTTTGAATTTATAGTATCGATTCTAACTTCCGGAAAATGAGGAGCCAAATAGTTCTTCATAGCTTCATTAGTTGTTGTTGGAGCGAGTCTGGATACATGTAGCGTTGCCATTTTAGGAACAGCAGAAGGGATACTACAATTTTTTTGCGTAAGGGTACCAACTATTGGCTTTGGTCGCCTTCTTTTATGCTTCACGTCCCCCAGCCTTCGTCCAAATTCTGGATTGGTTCAGGATTTATGTGGCTGTTGAATATTCTTTTTGACTGCGCCTCGTATACCGCTTTTGAGAATTGCTGCGACGTTATAGCGGGAGGAGGTTTGTCACAGATTGACCGTTGGCTGTCGATGGATTTCTGTTGAGTGGTCGATCCAATTTCAGTTCTGCGATGCTCCAACGCACGGTTACTGCCAGAGATCGACGATAACGTTTGTGGTGGGGGACTGTGCGGTGGCGGTGGTACTGGCACTGCGATCTTTCTAGCCACTGATGTAGGGCTTCGCCCCCTTGTCTCGGTTGAAAGAGGCAAACTGTCAATAGGATTATTCTGGCGGGATCTAGTTAGGCCCGTTTGCACCGGTTACACAGGTGAACCTTAACTTTAAGTAGCGCTTAAACTGTCAAATTCGTTTGCACGGTCCACAAAATCTGTGTTAAGCCTTACTTAGAGTGACATCAAACTAAGCCGAAGACTTCTTTGGCTTAAGGTGATACTTAGTAATATAACCTGAAAAACTTTCAGCCTCTTTTCGATATTCTCAAGAAAAAGTTCAAAAATGGATTTATTCAGAAATAATTTAATAATACATGATGATGACGAGTGGGTGGAAGTAAATTTAATTATTTCAGGGATACCTAGGCAAATTAAAGACCAACTGAACTATTTCAATATGCTCGATGAATTAACTTTTTTTCAAAGATTCAGAGTGACGAAGCTCACTATGGCCATGCATATTTTGGAGTTGATTTCTCTTTTTCTGTGTAATTTAGCACCCTTTTCTTATCTTTGTCCTCCATTTTTTTTGTTCAAATAATGAAATAATTTTTGAGAAAGCAGTTAATACAGTTATTCAGCGGAGCCCCGCGATCAACGACTTTGCGTCTTGCGATTGCGAAAATGCGAACACAAAACATATATGTATTTTGAGGCTGCAGAGTGGACAAAACATAGCTGGACCTGCAACATACATCAAATCATAAAAGTGAAATTTCAGAAGTACAAATTAAAATTCCCTAGAATTCCGGCGATGCCAAATTGTAAGCTCGCTTAGCTAAGATTACGTTAAAAGGAACCCCAGCAAACGGCTTTAATCTAAGGTTCAGATTAACTCTAAGGTACACCCTAGCTAAACTGCAGATTTAAGAGTGAGCGGTGCAAACGGCCCTTAGTGGTGTATTGTTTTGGTCACACATAACCTTACTATTCTGTGCTTGTAAAAGTGAAATTATTGTATTCAAACTATTGTTTGATCGCTCTAGTTCCTGAATAAGAATGTTTTTCATGCTAATTTCACATCTAGCTGTTGATTCAGCACACTTATTTAAACAAGATACATTTCTGCATACCTCTTGTTCCGTTGCTATAGAGTCGTGAAATACTTCGTCATCTTGTTGGCCTTTCTCTAAAAATTTCACCACTTCTTCACTCAATGCCGAAACTACATTAGCAGGTAACTTTTTATTTATGATGTAAAATATTAAATCTTTCTTTACGATTTTATTTAACTCGTTAAATAATTGCTGTTGTTGCACGTCAGTAGCCGCCATGATTCATACCTAGTAGTACAGTCACTACAGTCGACATAACACCGGCGTTTGTTCAGAATGGCATTAGTTATCGAGAGATCGTCACTGCCAGTAGTACACTTTGTATGTCTGATGTTTTGTCAGCTGATTCTCAGGTGACAGGGTTGTAGTTGAACATACCGATAAGTACACAGTCGCAGCAAAGTTCAATAAATCCTTCCAAAATAACTTTCTGTGAAAATTGTCGCCTCATTCCTCTATTGCATACATTCCTGAAGGTCATGAGGAAAGCTTGATGACAATACCGTATTAAAGTTTCAGAAAGTAAAATTTTATAAGCGATTATTGACTTCAGTAAAAGAATTTCAATCACAAAGTGCTTTGTGCTACCTTTTGGGATTCAAATGTAGTTATAAGTCTAAATTTGAGAGCACTATTATAAGGTCAGTCTAGTACAGTCAAAGTTGATATCTTTGACCAACCAAATTGAAGTCACGGGAACAAACAAAAACATATCGCAAAAAACATGTTCTTCACCATTTTTGCTCTCCTTCTTTCTTCGTCACTTTCGTCTTCCCTATTTCCTTTGATGTTGTCTGGTTCATCGTCCAAGTTTACTCTTTTATACCATGCAGAGCCAGGATTTTCTTACTTTCCTCGCAAATTCATCTGTATACAATGAGATAGTAGCAAATAAATAGGTATAGTCTGAAAATTAGCTTTATTAAGTCAAAAAAGAATTTAACCCATTTTTCACCAGAAATATGCTTACGTCTATAAACACAGTAATTGTGTAAGCTACGTGGCTAGCTCTAAAATTTTTAAATGCATATCTAGTTATCATTATCATACAGCAATGCACACATGATATTACGAATGTACTAAACCACCATTTTACAACAATATGATGCTGACAATGTGGATCGTCTCTGAGGCGACACGAGTATATGTATCATTTACGGTACGTCCGAGGTCAAGGGTTAATCTTTGTCTACGTTGGTGGCTGTGTTTTGAGTAGTATTGTACAAATTGTGATTAAAAACAAAGGTTAGAACCTGTTATGTGTGCAAAAAGGAATATATACCAGATGAGGGTCGATATTGTCACACGTACGTAATGTTTATATCATATTTGCAGTGGGTTAACTTTACGGTATATGCTCTTTTAGAGTTCCTAGATATTTGTAATCTGCGAGAAAATGTCTCAAAGTCCAGTTATCTTTTAAAAAACGCATAATTTCTAAAAGTACCGACTTTTTGCTGATCAGGAGCACTGCCATTATCTAATAAAAATTGTTTTGAAAAAATATTTTGACAGTCTGATAGTTCCACGCTAACCTATTCTATGTTCCGCACGGTAGTAATATATATCTAGTTGGCATTAACACGTCTGAAACCTCAAATTTCTGAAATTAAGGTGGCGCTGGAATGATCAAATTGCAGCTTAGGGCTCATTTTATGTGTTAGTGAGGTCGTTAGTCTATTTAGCATTTTAAAAGTTATCAATTTATCATCCGGCAACTGTCAACTCAGTCCAGAATTTTCTCCAGTTATACAGTTTTGAAGTTGTTGATTCGCTCCATGTAATTTTTTTCGTCGCCATAAAAATATTTTTCAGTGGTACTCATAACTTCCACATAGCATCTGTTGATTCACCATTTTGATTGATAATATCAGTATTTTTCTTACAGAAACTCTGAAGAGGGAGTTGAACGAAGCAGACAGCACTGAGACGGGTATGTTTTTGTTCTGGACTTTTCTAATTCTACAACAGGCATTCAGTCACAACCAACCATTTTTCATTCTCATCCATAATATTGATTTTGCTGTAGAGGTATAGTCTTTCTAATCCTAACTGAAACTTCCTATGTAAATAGCTGGTATGATCCATTTTAAAAACCATAAATCACATCTCGTATTTCTGCGTCGCACTATTCCAATCGACCACCTGCACGGTAACCGTCGGCGTCCTTGATAAAAGGCACGAAATTTTTAATATTTGGATGAGATACTAAGTCGTCAAGTGAGTCGTTCCATTCCAAAGGTCTTTTTATCCAGGTTCCCCAATTTTTGGTAAATGAAGAAAATCGTTTTTTGAGCATACTAATTACACTATCGGTGCATATATTTTTTTATGCATTGATAAGGTGATAGCAACAGCAACGGTGTTTTTCTTTTAGAGAAAACTGATATAAATAACAATTTCAACTTTTTGGTTTGGATTTGGCGAGTTTTTATGTATCATCAGTGGATAAAGCAAGTTTTGACGCAAAAAAAATCGGCACATAAAGCCATATAAAAACAAACAAATGATTTAATCTAAACTCAAGACTTCTTTGGGGGTTGTAAAGTTGAAAAATTAGTTGTAATCATAATAGGTTGTCCACTGACATAGGAGAGAAAGTCCTAGCGGTATAATACACTGTTTTAGGTCCATCCAAACATTGCCTTGTGTATTATAGGAACCAAGGGACTTTCCGATGTATACATACGAGTATTGCTTTAGATCGTTCTGTATTTTATAATGTGGAAATTACTGAATTGACGTTAATGAAATTTCGGTACAGTATTACTACTTTGGCAAGGATGGTAAACGCGTCTGATTTTTAGAAATCGTCTCAGTGGCGGCGCAGCAATATTAAAAAAACTAAAAATATGAAAACAGCTCACATTTCGTTTTTAGGCGTTTTAGGGGTTCCTGATCATTTTCTACTTTTTTTGGGGTGGGAGTGAAATTGGGATGGTTAAGGGGTGGGGGGTTGTAAAACTGAAATTTTTTTATATGCATTACAGAAACCAAGGGACTTAAACTTTCTGATGCATACAAAATACATACGGGTATTACCTTGGATCGTTCTGTATTGTGTACGTGGAAACTTTTAAATTGACTTTAATGACATTTTGACACAGATTTATTACCGCGACAAGTATGGAAAGCAAGTATGGTTTTTAGAAATCGTTTCAGTGGCGGCGCGGTAATAATAAAAAAACTAAAAATATAAAAAACACCTCAAACTTCGTTTTAGACGTTTTAGAGGTTCCTGATCATTTTAGACGTTTTTTTTGGTTGGGGGTGAAATTGGGGTGGTTTGGGGGATGGGGGTTTGTGAAACAAAAAAAATTGTTGTATTCATGATAGATTGTCCATTGACCTGTGCGGTCGGGCGAGCGATGATTTGGTTGCAGGGGCATCTAGACTATAGTTTCATGCTGTGGGAAAATAATAAAACTGGTATCATCGGAATGTGTTGGAAGTATTGAGTCAATCAACTTGACTTCATTTTTTGAGTATCAGAAAGGAAACTAATTCTGGTTATACAACATAAAAATAAGGTTGTTCTCAAGTAACAGAAAGCAAACTAAAACCTAGTTTCTACTTCATTGTGGTAAACTATGAGTCTCCACACTATTGTTAATATTATTTTCACTTTTAGTAATAATACCCACCATACCAATTTTGTTCTAAACAAGATAATAAAACGTGATATTTATGATACAGCAGCTCATTACACACTAAAACACGCAACACTGGCTACACGTCTGCCAACCATTCAAAGCGATGTGATTGGTCAGTGGGATAAGGGAAGTTTTGGCGCGAGATTCTGAATGGATTAGGCGAGGCGATTTTCAATTTTCTCCTTCACTTTGCTATTGGTTAAGGCAAGTGCCGGAACGATATTTTCTATTGAAAATGTAGACTTAAGGCAAAGATTCCAATCGCGAAGTTAGTTTCATAAAAAGTTGATAAGACGACTTTTGAAATGGATCGACCCGAGTAGTGAACCACTTTTTGTACGGCCGTGGGCCTGAGGAATCTACCTCATACAGTTTTTGACACGTTTGATAATCATTTATCTGATAAAACTTGTCCTGAAAAACAATTTTAGTTTAAGATTCCACTATTTTATTTAAAAACCAATGAGGAGTATAGGTTGGAGATGAATAATGTTGGAATAGGCAAAGGCACGAGCTAGTTGAGTTCTAGCATACAGACCTACTTCAAAAATAATAAATTTTGCTGAAGCCGGCTTACATCTAACCATCAGAAAAGTAAAGTAGCTTATTATGCGATGAACTTTACACAAATATTCAATTGAAAAGATTCTGAACAAGTTGTACTATTCCACTGACTATATCGAGATTCAGAATCAGAAACTTTGGCGGGTTCTGACTGTTCAGTGTCAGTGATTCAGTTTGACTGACTCAATGAAACTGAACATGTAATGAACGTGAGAACACCTTTTCAGTAAAACTGATCAGTGGGTTTGTGCTTTCAGTCAAACTGAAAGCCAGTCCTACTTTTCATTCATTTTGACTGAATCACTATTGAAAGATGAATTAAAACGTCAAACTGACGTGCGAGAATCTTTTCCATCATCATGAGAGTCATCAGTTTTAGCACTTCAAGGTTATGAATGAGTTAAAATGATTCATGAAAACTGAACAGTGAGAACGAACGCCGCTTTCATTAATACTGAATCAGTCAAACTGTCATTCGGTGAAACTGAACAGTCAGAACCCGCCTCAAGGCATCTTCCTATCCTAGTACATCTCTGGTGGAAACATCCACACCGCTTCACAGGTCCGCTACCGATCCTCGCTACGCTCATTTTCCCTAGCACGTCTCTGGTGGAAACTCAACCTTTGAGCCTTTGTACATTCTCCCAAGGATCTCTCACAACTGAGTGTACAGCCGTTCCAACCTTGTGAGAAAGGCGGCGACGCAGCTCACCGAGATTCCCCTTAACTTGGCCCCAGAATGGATTCTTGCGTTGATAAGACTGCAAGGGAAATGTCACAGCAGGTGCCCATAGAAACCCATAGAAACTTGAGAGGTAAACAACCGCACGCCGCTGAACGTGGCGCATTACTTGATCTTCTCTAGACTGCATCCAGTATAGAAATGGTAAGAGGGGCAGCAGCTCCCCTGATATGTGAACAATACTCCAGGTCAGGTCTATTTCGGCTTTATACAGCATGAAAATGTTGGATGAAGTACTTTCTGCCTTTCAACAGGTATCCTATCTTTTTCCCAAACGTGTCAACAACGGCACCTTTAGCCGATGAATCATGCTCTAAGGACCGTATTTCATAGTCGGCTTTTGAGTAATGCTTAAGGTTCCCTTAGGGATTATTGAGGGACCCTCAAGTGTGGATTTCGTTGTATATCTGTTTCCTAGACAGGCTCTACGAGACGGCGGGGTTCATTTGGCGACGTCGCCATATTTCAAATATAAGTCGATGCCTATGCCTACGCATTTTGATGTTTTCTGTTAACCTGTTTTGTTTTGTGCCAGTATTTCGTGTTTTGTGCCGGACATTTTTCCAGATGTAACAGAAACTGACAACACCGTACTCCAAAATCAACCTACAAAAGCGCCTTGAGTAAAACGAGATGTCATGTTGACATTTCGTTAGTTGAGTATTATTCGAGGGAGCCTTCAAGTAACCGTTGAAACACGAAACCTTACTTAAGGGACCCTTGGACCCTTAAGTATTGACTATGACCCTAGAAGTCTTTCGTGCATGCTCCGTTATTCTCATTCATATCACGAATATCCTTATCTGACCCAAAATAGAATGAAAAACTATCCTCAGACGGTGATACACGTTTGTTTTGGACTAACGGTAACTGAAAATCCATAATGTGTAAATATAAACAATCTAGGAGTAGCGGGCGACTGTAAACAAATACCAGAGGCGTCGCACATGTATGTGGGAGATAGTGGATCTGTGTGGACTAGCTGATACTAAATACTCCTGAACATCCCGAAATGTTAATCATATTTAAATTATGGTGAATTATGTATAAATATATTCAGTGTCCTGAGAAACAACTAAACATAAAGTTTATCCAAATAAGAGACAGACCAAAACAAACAAATTCGATCGAAGTCATTACGCAAACGCCGCGTTGCAGGTGGACAGAATAGCTCCTATTGGCCTATTCGGGTGCGTGTAATGGCGTCTCTTGAGGGCCTTCTGATATCATCCCGTTTTTAATGCCACTGCTCGACAAAACAAATAATGTTACTAACCTGTGATAGGTTATATTTTCCTGTTGAGAACTACTACAAACTACATACTTCTTTCTGCACCTCATAGTCACTACAACACATTCGTTAACAATTTTTCGTCTATACAAACACTAATATACATTTTAATTGCATTAAATCGTAAAAGTTTACTGTAACTGGTAAACAAAACAAAACACGAAATAGTGGGCATCCGAACAAGCACTGCAACAAGTTTATCTGAATTTGCAATTGCTTTTGAGTGTTGCAGAGTTATAGCTTCAAAAAATTTGAGAGTAAAATATTGTATTTTAATCGCGCCGTCACCACATAGAGCGGTATAGAGTGAAACCAATAACAATAATAGGAATGCTGCAATTTCAAGAAATTGTAGTTTATTCGAATAAAAAATGGAGTATAAATAGAAAGCTGTCAGCCTTGCAATATATATGCTTGTCCCACGAAATTTCCATAATGCTACCTCTAGAGAGGGGTATTATTATTAGTGTTATCAATTTTATTTACTATTGTATTGATACCTTTCAGAGGGCCGGTCTCCGGAGAAAAAGCTAAAGATGGACGAAAACGAACAGGGTATGTATTAAGAAGTATCTTTATAAGCCTCCGGGAGATATACCTTGTTTATCACAATTGATGGCACATGCGGTATGTGGATGGATATAATGGCTGGTCCAAACGCTACGTTTTTCACCACGTTTTGTCTGTGTAGTTTTAAAACTGAATGAAAACGTTGCAAAAATAGGGCGTCCACATGGTGCCATTTTGTATTCATTTTAACGCAGTCTTGTTGACATCGATCATGAAGGAAGTACTACTCTGGTCAATTTTTGCGTGTCCAGGCTGTTTCTGTCTGTTTCTGGAAAGTTGCCAAACTTCGAAGTTGAATCATTAATTTCAACAGCATATAGAATTCAAAAGAATAAAGTTATTTTTTATATGCCATTATTCTGAAAACTGAAAAATAAATTTCCAAAATACTTGCATATTGTAACCTGAAATTGCATCAACAAAAAATTTTAGTACGGTCCTGTCAACACTCACTGTTTACAGAAACTGTTCGATTGGGAAAGCGTCCATGTCCACTAGCTCATTATTGTCATAAATATAAGCCATTTTGCGTCACATAAAAACTAATACGCATAATTTTATTGTTACCTAAAAATACAAACCAGACGCAATGACATCAGCTTACTGCCCGCGCGCGTTGCCCTCTGCACTGATACTAAGCAACTGGCAGCGTTGCCTGGTCGAATTTTGAAAAAGCAGTAGGTTATAGATAAAAAAGCAGATTTTTCAAAAAAACAGTATTTTTTTGTAAATAAACAGTGAACATCGAACCACAAACAAAAAATCTTACCACATTTTTTATTACAAAACCACAAAAAAAGTAATTGCTCGAGTAAAACATAATCCTAATAAAACTACAAAAAAAGATAACAACTATGAATAATGTGATAAAATTCTAATCAGTTACAATATATTAATTTCAGCCCGTTAAAACCATCAATGGCACCAAAAAACTACCAAAATTTACCTGTGATACGTGATTCCTGGCTCCTTCCTGCTGTTGTGGCTTTTACAACCGTAAGCTGCACACCCTACCATTATGCGCACCACATTATTTTACAATGATTGGTCTTAAAAACGCTAAATATCATAAAACATATTTTGGTGGCTATTCATTTTCGGTAACAGCTAATGATAGCTAGTTCATATATGTGACAGCTACTTCATATAGCATCAAACGGGCGTGCGATATCCCCTCTCTTTCCTTATCTAAGAAAATACCACATCACATACACTTGACGTGGATATACGATAGCGTAAATGCATTTGTTTTTTGGAAGATTAGCATCTGAGAAAATTCCTTCCACGTTTGCGGATGAATGTGACAAAACTTGCGTATTCAACATACATTCGGATAATACGAAAAACATGGGACTATCATCTCCAAAAGAGACGTGTTTTTTAGTGTCCGACCGGAACTACCTTTTATGGCCGAAACCGAAACATCAAATATAACGTCAGTAATTTTTTCGTGGATATAAAAATGAATAACGTTTCATTAATATTATCACACCTTATTTCAAATAAATTATTTTATACTTTTTGAAATAAGAAGTTAATCTGAACCAAATATCTACTATTTTAAATTATTTATATTATATTTTGTATCTACTAAATAACATCCCTAACTTTGGTCAATCTATCAATTAGCTGCCTTAAAACTAAATTTCTGAAGTACCTACGTGCTAAGTACAACTACTAAGTATTTTTGAAAGTAAGGAGTTTTCTCTGAATTTAAGAAACTGTTGTGAGCTTCTTTGAGTTACAGTTATTGTTGACTATCAGTATTCATAACTGAACAATCTAATATTGTAAGCGAAAAACAATAATTTATCAACTTTTTTGCAAACAGCTTCCTCAGTCTGAATAAATTTGACTAGTAACATTAAGTAGTTGTTCAGTGAAAACCGTCGTCGGTAAGGCAGACGTGAATTTTAGGGGAACCTTTCTCAAAGACAGAAATGGACTGAAATTCTAGTGAGAGTAATATCTGCGTTTCTTTGCAAGCTTGGCTCCGATAAGTAGGAAGTAGGCTTCTTAACTTGTGATAAGTTATTACCATCATCTACCCAGCAAAATGACACTTCTTCGCTTGAAGATTAGTGCTCCGAGGGCGTCCGATCGCAGCGCCAAATCCATCGAATTTAGTTTCGGTTTTGGCCGTAGTTTCGGCTGGATGGCAGCCGAAACCGAAACCGAATGTTTGGCCGGACACTAGTATTTTTTACTTTTATCCAAAACTTAGTCACACCTTCGCTTTGATTATCCGCGAGGTCACTATTTCGTAGAAGTCGTCACTCATTATCGAGCTATTGAAGTTGATTAGGATTGACTGAATTTGGAAAATGTTTGGCAAGTGGCATCACTGAAGGGTACTGACCGTCAAAATCTGCTGATGAGGGTTAACCAATGATACATTTTTCAGAGCATCGCTTTGCAAATCAAACCTGTTATACCTTATACACTTTTTTGAAATACAAAAACAGTAGTGCTCATTATTTCTTGAAAACCGAAAAAAATCAGTAGATTCCGCCGTAAAAACAGTATTCAGTAAACAAAGGCCCAAAAGCAATAGATCCACTGAAAAATCAGTAGACCCGGCAACGCTGGTAACCGGTCATCTCTAGGTCACGGTCAGGTGTCAGGTCGGCGTGGACGGTGGTTCCCAGGCTTATGGTCGCGCACAGGTCCGTACTTATAGCTTCGAAGGGCCTTATTTTCCTCAATTTTGAGTTTTCAGAATAACGGCATATGAAAAATAATTTTATTTTTTCTATTCTATATGCTGTTCAAATTAATGACTCAACTTCGAAGTCACCCTGTATAGTGTGGCCATAGCTTACGGCTCTTGCAAGGGTCTTGCTATAAACCTTTTTGCTTTCCTGCAGTTTCTCTATCTAACCTACTACCGATATGTGTATTTCTATCGTTTTTTTTATATCAAAAGCATTAATTATAGCACTGTCCCCATTCTAAACATACAGGGTGAGTTTTTAGTACCGCTTCGGTCGATAACTCCACTACTAGTAATTCCCGCTCTTAAAATATAAGGTATTGTAGAATTATGTAGGGTGTTTCAAAAGTTATGACCATTTTTATATCCAAATCGCCGCCAAATCAACCCAAATGAACGTGCTGTATATTGGAAATTAATTAATCAAAAATAATTTTTTTACATGGAAAGATAAAAAATATCCTCCAGTTTTAAAACAGGCTGAAAAAAAAGTTGCCAACGCATATTCACATACGGGGTGAGGTAGAATGCAAAAACTAGATTTTCTTTTTTTTTTTAATGTAACCCCCAATATTTTATTATACCAAAAGGGTGCCTTCCACGAACAACTAAGTTATAAGGCCATAATAGTATTTGATGAAGTGAAAACCCTGAATTTTTGAGATAATATAAGTCAAGAATGCTGAGGAAACAGTTTTATAGACGTGATGCATAATTATCAAGCAGATCTATCCGAATAAAACGATTCTTCAATCGTTCGAATGCATCAGTTTTAAAGTGCATCTGTTCTGGATATCGCTGTTGATAGTTTATATATTCCAGAGGCAAGTAGGCAATTTCTCAAAGATTCCACTATTTGTTCTTTCATGGAAAACATTTTTTTAAAGCTCAGTTTTCACATAGTACGAAATTACTGAGTAGGTTATGAAAACTGCCAATATTTCAAAGCCTCCTGATAAATCTGCTTGATGATTATAGATCACGTCTATAAAATTGTTTCCTCGGCATTCTTGACTTATATTATTCCGACAATTCAGGGTTTTTACTTGATCAAATACTATCATCAAATTAGTTGTTCGTTAAATAAAAATAAAATTCGATAGTTCTTTCTCAAAATAAATAAATTGCAGTACACAAATAGAAAGTATATTTAAAATTTGCAGAAAAATCGAAATATCTCGGAAACTGATGAATTTAGGTATCATATATGAAAGGACATATTTAGTAATAATAAAATATTTTTTGGTATAATAAAATATGGGGGTTACATTAAAAAAAAGAGAAAATCTAGTTTTCTACCTCATCCTGTATATGAATATGCATCGCCGACTTTTTTTACAGCCTGTTTTAAAACTAGAGGATATTTTTTATCTTCCCATGTAAAAAAATAATGTTTGATTCGTTAATTTTCAATATACAATTGACGGCAATTTGGGTATAAAAATGGTCATAACTTCTGAAATATCCTATATGTTTCAATGCCTTATATTTTAAGAACGGAAATCATTAGTAGAATCTGAATTTGGAATAATATATAGGGTATCTCATTCAAAAAAATGCATTTTTGCATCACCACGTAGTTATGGATCACCCTGTATAAATCAAAATATTTTCTGAACAAGGAGCAGATCCTTTGCTGAAACCATATACAACTTTTTTCGCTATCTTCTGGAGTTGAGGAGTTCTCGATCGATCCGGTACTTAAAACTCACCCTGTATAAACAGGGTGCACACAAATAATAAATCTACTGTCTAGGTTCAAGTGCAGAGGGTGGCCCTGCCACTCCACCGACCCAGGAGGGTAGTGGCCCTACCACTCCTCCTGACGAAGGGAGTAGTGGCCCTAGCACCCCCCCTCCAGAGAGTGGCTCCAGCTCGGAAGGAGAGGGACAGCCGAGAGGGCGGCGATTTGTAAGCAGTAGTGATGCATATATAACTTTAGTAGAACGGACAAATCAGGATGAAGTAGATTCATTCCAAATAGCCTACAAAGACTTCAAACAAACAAATAAACATTCCTACATTTTCAAATGCATTGAACCAACTACCAAATTCATAGATGATCACATCGAGCTTAGTGATAATAATGATGACGTTGTTGCCTTCACATTTTTTGTGGTGAAATTCAAGAATTGCAGGATTTTTACTTCCCACACCCATAGGTGAGGGGAGTATTGTAATCGCGAAAATTTTCGATTGTGAGATAATACACTTTTTGGGCGTTTCATGATGTCTACATAACGAAAATCCACGTCACTCATTTCCGTCGGTCTGTCTGTCTGTCGGTCTGTCTGTACGCGTTTTTCTGTCCTCGTGATCTCAGTAACCGCTGCATGGATTGTGATGAAATTTGGGCAGCGATATGCTGTGAGGTCGTAGTAGGTAACGCTGCTATAATTTTGAAAATCGGTGCATTGGCGGCGGAGTAATTAGCAAAAACGAAAAATTTCAAATATTCCCCAAACTTCGTTTTTAGGCGTTTTAGGTGTTCCTGATCATTTTCTACTTTTTTTGGGTGGGGGTGGAAATTGGGGTGGTTGGGGGTTGGGGGGTTGTAAAATTGAAAAATTTGTTGTATTCATAATAGACTACCCACTGACCTGTGAAGGAAGACCTAGCGACATAAATAACTTTTTTAGGTCTATCCGAACATTGCCTTATGCCTATTACAGAAACTAAAGGACTTAGAATTTTTCCGATGTATACGTATAAGTATTGCTTTAGATCGTTCTATATTATGTAACGAAGAAACTGCTCAATTGATTTTAATGAAATTTTGACACAGTATTACTACCGTGTCGGGGATGGAAAGTGCGTATGATTTTTATAAATCGTGCCAGTAGCGGCGCAGAAATAATAAAAAAACTAAAAATATAAAAACAGCTCAAACTTCGCTTTTAAGTGTTTTAGAAGTTCCTGATCATTTTCTGAGTTTTTTTGGGTGGGGGTGAAATTGGGGTGGTTGGGGGGTGGGGGGTTGAAAAACTGAAAAATTTGCTGTATTGATAATAGGCTGTTCACTGACCTGTGAAGGAAGATCTAGCGACATAAATCACCTTTTTAGATACATCTGAACATTGCCTTGCCTATTACAGAAACCAAAGGGCTTAGAATTTTTTTTTCTGGTGTAAACATACGAGTATTGCTTTAGATCGTTCTATATTATGTAACGAAGAAAGTGTTGAATTGATTTTAATGAAATTTTGACGCAGTATTACTACCGTGGCGAGGATGGAAAATGCGTATGGATTTTATAAATCGTGCCAGTGGCGGCGCAGAAACAATAAAAAAACTAAAAATATAAAAACAGCTCAAACTTCGCTTTTAAGTGTTTTAGAAGTTCCTGATCATTTTCTGAGTTTTTTTGGGTGGGGGTGAAATTGGGGTGGTTGGGGGGTGGGGGGTTGAAAAACTGAAAAATTTGCTGTATTGATAATAGGCTGTTCACTGACCTGTGAAGGAAGATCTAGCGACATAAATCACCTTTTTAGATACATCTGAACATTGCCTTGCCTATTACAGAAACCAAAGGGCTTAGAATTTTTTTTTCTGGTGTAAACATACGAGTATTGCTTTAGATCGTTCTATATTATGTAACGAAGAAAGTGTTGAATTGATTTTAATGAAATTTTGACGCAGTATTACTACCGTGGCGAGGATGGAAAATGCGTATGGATTTTATAGATCGTGCCAGTGGCGGCGCAGAAACAATAAAAAAACTAAAAATATAAAAACAGCTCAAACTTCGTTTTTAAGTGTTTTAGAGGTTCCTGATCATTTACTGAGTTTTTTTGGGTGGGGGTGAAATTCGGGTGGTTGGGGGGTGGGGGGTTGAAAAACTGAAAAATTTGCTGTATTAATAATAGGCTGTCCGTTGACCTGTGAAGGAAGACCTAGCGACATAAATCACCTTTTTAGGTCCATCTGAACATTGCCTTGCCTATTACCGAAACTAAG
Organism: Callosobruchus maculatus; assembly: GCA_951848785.1. NCBI lineage: Eukaryota > Metazoa > Arthropoda > Insecta > Coleoptera > Chrysomelidae > Callosobruchus > Callosobruchus maculatus. The sequence goes on along the minus strand of CATOUR010000158.1, from coordinate 428,959 downwards.
GGACTTAGAATTTTCTGTATACATACGAGTATTTATTGCTTTAGATCATTTTGTATTTTGTAACGTGGAAACTATTAAATTGATTCTAATGAAATTTTGACACATTATTATTACTGTGGTGAGGATGGAAAACGCGTATGCTTGTTAGAAATCGTGTCAGTGGCAGCGTAGCAATAATAAAAAAACTGAAAATATGCAGCTCAAACTTCGTTTTTAGATGCTTTAGGGGTTCCTGACCGTTTTGTACCTTTTTTGGGTGGGGGTGGAATTGGGGTGGTTGGGGGGGGGTTGTAAAATTGAAAAGTTTGTATTATTGATAATAGCCTGTTCATTGACCTGTGCAGGAAAGGCCTAGCGGCATATGACAATTTGGGGGGGGGGGGGTACTGGCGATGATTTTGTTGCAAGGGGATCTCAGACTCTTTATGCTATGGGAAAATAATAAACTGGTATCACCGTAATGTGTGGGAAGTACTGAGTCAATCAACTTGACTCCATTTTTTCGATTTATTTGAGGTTCGTGCGCCTAAAAAAGAGGATGGTCAAGTCACCTGCTCAAAAAGTAACTTGAAGAGGAACTTAGCCTCGCCACAGCTAGATACTTGTGATAAAATTACGAGATTACGTTTCACTTATATAAAATTATTTTATTTTGAAAGGTCTCAAGGGTTTTGTTCAGTTCCCAGTCAGGGTGGGTTAACGCTGGGAATGCGGAAACATCATTTTTTCAACACCGTACTGCCTATCGAAGAATATGAACGTATTAAAGATTCAGAGAATTATTCCCCCACAAACATCTGATCATCTGATAATATCTGCTCGCTCAGAAAAACCTAAACACATAGGAGCCTTAACCTGCTCACAAAAAGCAGAACTGCTAGAGGGGATTGAATGTCAAGTTGATCGTTCTAACTTCCCCTGTGGATTTGTTAGGCAAAACTGTCATAACTTTTTGGGTCGACATGAGTTCGAACCAAATAAGGTTAGACATCATTTCATTACGACTATGGAGAAGGTTTCGACTAAAACGAAAAAAGCTTCTGACAGGCTATATCATTAGACTTCGTTTCAAACCCAAGAGATGACATCTGATGTATTTGAAGAATACTTTAGTCAAATGATAGATTTATTGCCGAGAAATTCTGTAATAGTGATGGACAATGCGAGTTATCACTCAAGATTTAAGGAACCTTTACCTAATACTAAATGGAAAAAGCAAGAACTTTTAGATTGGTTAATAAGCAAAAACATACAGCCACAAGAAGGATTACTCAAACCAGAGCTTTTGTCATTATGTAAATTACATTCATTGAAATTTAAGAGGTATGCTGTTGATGAAATCGCAAAAGAACGTGAAATCAAGGTGTTGCGATTACCACCGTACCACTGTGAGCTCAACCCTATTGAGTTAATATGGGCTCAAATGAAGGGATATGGTGCGAGAAACAATTCAACATTTAAATTGCAAGATGTGCGTCAACTATTAAAAGATTCTATATAAAAAATGTCATCTACAAATTGGGAAAATGCTATAAAACATGTCATGGCAGAGGAAGAAAAATTCTGGACACTCGACAATTTAATAGAGGAAACACTAGATCCAATTATCATTTCTTTGGAAGATGAGGAATCTGACGATGATGCTTTCTTACCGGACGATAATGACGTTGTTATTTAAATATGTAATTCAGTATTTATATTAATTACTGTTCCATAAAGTTGACATTGTTTAGTTAAACTATTTTAAATGACGTAATATGGGATTATTTAAAGGATTAGTTTATAAAAATCTGTAAATTTTAATTACGTGACATTTATTAGTACCTAAAATATTTTCAATATAACATGTTAAGACAATGCCCTAGCTTAATATGTAATATAACATTTTTATCATAAAGTAAATTCATGTTCTACGCTACTGAAGCCTACAATTGTTGCTTAATCCGCTAAGGATTCCTAATTTGCATTTATGATGTATTGTATTCGAGGTATGTCAAGTCTTGTGAAAAAACTAAAATGAGAAAGTTTAAATATTTACATTTTTTCTGCTTTGAGCGACCCTGTATTTTACCCAATTAGCACCTATGCCATAAAATGTTAGCTATCAATCATTTTCAAATATAGTATAGTCGGAAACGTTTCAGAAAATAATCACCGATTTGCTTCCAAAACTTAAAACACTAAAATAACCTGTTTGGTCTTGTAGTGCTGTGATTTATAACAATCATCCTGGTTTTGTTGTTAATTAGTATCAGTTACTTGGCGTGACTTCCACTAATACATTTTTATTATTATTTTTTTTAGTAGAATTAATTTATTTATGAATCTTAGGCCCGATTTTATCAACACGCGCATTTTAACAAAGGCTTTGGCTAATCAGAACAGTCCGTTCAAGATCATAAAATTCCTACTACGGCAACTAATTAGCTTTTATTTAGATCTTCATGGCAGCATCATTTTTTTAATAATGACCATTATATACAGGGTTGCCCTGCTACCTTTATCTAAAGTTGGCAGAACATGCGATTTTTACTAAAAAAAGTGGAGCATTAAAATTCTTATTAGGGCATTTAATTAGCCTTTAATTACCTCTTCAGTATGACATTAACATTTTTTAATTATAATCATTATGTACAGGGTTGCTCCGCTAACTTTTTCTTAATTTGAATATGCGATATTTACTAAAAAACGTGGTGCATTAAAATTCTTATTAGGGCACTTAATTAGCCTTTAATTATCTCTTTAGTACGGCATTACCATTTTTCAACTATGACTATTATATACAGGGTCGCTCTGCTAACTTTATTTAAAATTAACAGAACATGCGATATTTACTAAAAAAAGAGGCGCATTAAAATTCCTATTAGGACATTTAAATAGCCTTTAATTAGCTCTTCATCATGGCATTATCATTTTTTAATTATGACCATTATATACAGGGTTACCCTGCTACCTTTATCTAAAGTTGGCAGAACATGCGATTCCTACTAAAAAAAGTGGAGCATTAAAATTCTTATTAGGGCATTTAATTAGCTCTTTAGTATGGCATTATCATTTTTCAATTATGACTATTATATACAGGGTTGCTCTGCTAACTTTATCTAAAGTTAGCCGAACGTGCGATATTTACTAAAAAAAGAGGCGCATTAAAATTCCTATTAGGGCATTTAATTAGCCTTTAATTAGCTCCTCATCATGACATTATCAGTTTTTAATTATGACCATTATATACAAGGTTGCCCTACTACTTTTATCTAAAGTTGGCAGAACATGCGATTTTTACTAAAGAAAGTGGAGCATTAAAATTCTTATTAGGGCATTTAATTAGCCTTTAATTACCTCTTCAGTATGACATTAACATTTTTTAATTATAATCATTATGTACAGGGTTGCTCTGCTAACTTTTTCTCAATTTGAACATGCGATATTTCCCAAAAAAAGTGGTGCATTAAAATTCTTATTAGGGCATTTAATTAGCCTTTAATCAGCTCTTTAGTATGGCATTATCATTTTTCAATTATTACTATTATATAAAGGGTTGCTCTGCTAACTTTATCTAAAGTTAGCAGAGCATGCGATATTTACTAAAAAAAGAGGCGCATTAAAATTCCTATTAGGGCATTTAATTAGCCTTTAATTAGCTCTTCATCATGGCATTATCATTTTTTAATTATGACCATGATATACAGGGTTGCTCTGCTAACTTTTTCTAAAGTTAGCAGAACATGCGATTTTTACTAAAAAAGTGGAGCATTAAGATTCTTATCAGGGCATTTAATTAGCCTTTAATTAGCCTTTAGTGGTGGTGTTATCAATAATTTGTTCTGCCGACTTTGTTCTGCTAACTTTAGACACGTACAGAAATGAGCCAGTACAGTACAGTACACTTCATGTATAATTTATTAATTTGTTTTATCTTTATATCAGATGATATTTATTTTTTATAAATATGTACCTAGAAGATGTATATGTATTAATAGTATTCTTTATAAATTTCGATTTGAGTAAATAATTATTCAGTTTTGAGTTTCTCGTATTTGTTAAAATACACTCCTAGCACGTAAAAGGAATTTTTTGTCTCTACTATAAACAGCCACAACTCATACAAGAAAAATATTCATTTATTATTCGCCCTAAAATATCCATCTAAATATTATTTTAAATTCAGATCCCAGAACATTGAGCATTATGGCTATCCTGTAGCTTCAGCAGAACACTGAACCGAAAACTGAACATCGCCAATCGTCAGATCGACTGACCGACATATATCGCCGTGGCACGCACCATCCTGCTTCGTGATTCTGATGAACAAGCCGCCGAATTTGTGACCTGACTGACCCGTTGACCCGTTGAGATTAAATTTAGGATTCGGTTCAGTTAGGTCACCTTAAAGATCCGGATCAATGAACCGGATCAGAACCGTTCTACACATCTCTAGCTATGAAAATGAAAAAATTGTTGTATTCATAATAGGCTGTCTAAAGCTTATCAAAAAATGGCCAAATATATGAAGCTTGTCAATCTTGGGTTAATTCCGCATACTGATGTAACATTTAATAATTTAATGTAAAATCTAAATGCTAAAAGTAAAGCCATTACACACACACATACAGACCTACACGCAAACACACTGACCTGTGAGAGAAAGACCCAGCGGCATAATACACTTTTAGGTCCATCCTAGCAGTGCCTTGCGTATTGCAGAAAACTTCGAATACGAGTTTTGCTTTAGGTCGTTCTGTATTGGGCGGAAGCTTTTGTTTGATTTTAATGAAATTTTGACATAGTATTATTACTGTGTCAGGAATGGAGATGCATATGGTTTTTAGAAATCGTATCAGTGGCGGCGCAGCAATAATGAAAAAAACTAAAAATATAAAAACATCTCAAACATCGTTTTTAGGCGTTTAAGACGTGACTGATCATTTTCTACTTTTTTGGTAAGGGAGAAATTGGGATCGTTGGGGGGTGACGGGTTGTAAAACTGAGAAGCTTATTGTATTCATAGTAGGCTGTCCATTGACCTGTGACACTTTTTTAGATCCATCCGAACATTGTCTAGCCTATTGCAGAAACCAAGAATTTTCTGATGTATACGTAATAATGGCATTGCTCTATATCGTTCTGTATTCTATAGCGTGGAAAATATTGAACTGATTTTGATGAAATCTCTACATACTATTACTAGCAAATACCAAACCAAAGGTTGGAAAGCGCGTAAGGTTTTTAGAAATCATGTCAGTAGCAGTGCAGCGTGTATTTGGTTGCAAAAGGATCTCAGATTATAGCTTCATGGTATGGGAAAACAATAAACTGGTATCGCCGCAATGTGTGGGAAGTACTGACTCACTCAACTTGACTTAATTTTTTGTTCATAAATCCGCCATCACAAAGACGATATTTCAAAAGTATGCACCTTTTTCGACCCCGCCGTGGTAATAATAACCTGTCAAAGTTTTATTGCTAATATTAGATACACACGTTAGATAAAAACCTTGAGTCCTCAAACTATGTAAAGGCAAGCCAAGTACAGAACATTACAACGACCAAGTTTATTCAGTATCACCGGAAGTCCATCACTCAAATTTTAGCACCTTACTAAAAGGAAAAATATTAATCAGACATTCTTAAAATTCACACAAAAATAACAAAAGCAAAGTCTATTCGCCTATAAATGGAAAAACAATGTAGTTACAAAGATCTATATAACACTGATTATAAATCAATTATTTGGAGGATTCATGACCATATGTCTATGGGAGCAGAACATGATGTCAAAGCATTTGTAAATTCACATATCATTGAAGTCCATCAGGTTACACGTTACAGCAACAGGGTAGTTGTTGTAAAGTGTAATTTAAAAAACACCTATTCAGTAAAAGTCGTAGAACCGCTTATATTGCGGTGTCATTTTGGCAACACAGCTATGACCTCGCTTGGTGCGTTGTATACCGATTTCGGACCTCCGTTGTTCTCTGAGATAAAAAGCGGGTATATTGTGGCTCACGTAATTCTTTCATTGAAAGGTCCTCACTTGTCTCGATATACACGTATCAATTTTCTCATCGGTAAAATAGCTTTCATGTGTCTATTTGAATGTTTCTTATCAAATGGCACATCGTAATATCTATCATAAAATGATGCCATTATCTCGTTGTCCTCACTTGGTCACTAATATGTACTGTCCTCACTTGGTGCGCCAGCCAAGTATATGTATACATATATATAAACAAAGCAAAAACAAAAAAGGTGCAACCCGGGCTCCGACACACCGGGTTGCTGTTCCATTTCCCAGCGACTACTCCTCACACCGTGAGGTGAGCAATCACTGGGTCCGCGAATCGTGCGTCCTAAGCAGACGAAGGGACCCATGGATGACTGCCTTCTGCATTCTGGCGGCTAAGATGTGCGCCGCCGCACGGCACACCGGCATTTTGCGCAGTGCAGAGCGCAGCGTATCCCTCATACCACCTACGGATCCAATGACCATTACTAGCAGACTCACAGTGTAGTCCGGCCAGAGCCTGCGAAGTTGTCCGAGGAGCTCCTGATACTTGGTCCGCTTGGCAGGCGCCGAGAACTCGATAACGAACATCGTCTTCTGTTGGTAATCGAGGAGGACTATGTCGGGCTTATTTGCATGTATAAGCTCGAGCGTGGAGAATGAGTAGTTCCAGTAAATTCGGCATCTCTCGTTCTCCACAACGGACTCAATGTCCCCTGGAGCGTATGGCAGCACCGGTGTCTCATCTATACCGTATGAGTGCCTTAAATGGTAGTATAGCACTCGTAGATCCGCGTTGTGCCGATAGACGTAGGCTGTGCCAGCGTACACCTTACACGCCGACAAGAGGTGCGTAAGGGTCTCTGGCGCCTGCAGGCAAGCTCTACAGTGGACATCGGGCACATCCATACCCATAATCCGGCTACGGTATACTAAGGTGTTGAAGACACCGTCTTGGTAAGCCATTATAGAGCTCTCAGTCTCCGACTTCAACCCATTAGACCTTAGGAAGGAGAAGGTCAACTGCTCAGATAGACCATGCTCTTCTAGATGTCTGTAGAAGGTTCCGTGCATTGGTTTATCTTTGTGACGTCTTAAAAGCAATTGGACTTCAGCAGTCTTAATTCGGGTTTTTAATTGTGCGGGAGCAAGTTCCGTAACGGACTGCTGACACCTCCGCTTGAAGTCGAGCGTGAGACTAAGTTCTTCGGCTGCCCGTGTTGCTGCTCTAAAAAGGAAGGCTCCTTTACCCTCAATCTCGTGCTCTCGCACAAAGCGGATCAGGGGATCGTTGCTCGTCGTAACATAGCAGGCAGTGGCCAGTACTACTCTGTTGTGCAGACGCTCCAAACTCAATAGTCCACGCCCTCCCAGGTGTCGCGGGAGATATATTCGCGGGACAGAGGATCTAGGATGTAGACTTCCCTCCATATTCATCCTTTTGCGGCTCTTTATGTCGATTTGTCGCAGCTCTTCCGCCTTCCAGTGGATAGCACCAAAGCTGTATAACAATAATGGGACCGCAAGCATGTTTGTGGCAGCGACTTTGTTCTTGCCGGACAGTTCTGACGACCAGATCTGCCGGAGTCGGTGCAAATACGAAGATCTGCCAAACGCCCCCCCCCCGAGTCGCTCCTCTTTGGAGGTGCTAAGTATTGGTGTAAAATGTCAGGTAGAGAAAAAAACGCGTATTTAGGGGAGGGGTCCAGGAGGTCTTGACCTCTCCCCCCAAAGGTTTATATACTGCCAGCAAAAAATCTAATCCGCAAATATGTACCACCTCCCGAGGTTTGCAGGGTGTCTTTTAGAGTATAAAGGCCGTCCGGACCCCTCCCCCCGAAACTTTTTACACTGACACCACAAAATCGAATCCGCAAATGTGCACCCCCCCATCCTGCAGCAAAGATCTGCCATGCCTCCCCCCTCCCCCGACGAGAAAGGTGTGATGCCCTTTCTTCGTTCAAGTCGCTCCTCTTTGGAGGTGCTAAGTGCTGGTGTAAAATGTCAGGTAGAGAAGAAGACGCGTATTTAGGGGTGGGGTCCAGGAGGCCCTGACCTCTCCCCCCGAAACTTTTTACACTGACACCACAAAGTCGAATCCGCAAATGTGCACCCCCCATCCTGCAGCAAAGATCTGCCATGCCATCCCCCCTCCCCCCGGAGAAAGGTGTGATGCCCTTTCTTCGTTCAAGTCGCTCCTCTTTGGAGGTGCTAAGTACTGGTGTAAAATGTCAGGTAGAGAAAAAACGCGTATTTAGGGGAGGGGTCCAGGAGGTCCTGACCTCTCCCCCCGAAACTTTTTACACTGACACCACAAAATCGAATCCGCAAATGTGCACCCCCCCCATCCTGCAGCAAAGATCTGCCATGCCATCCCCTCTCCCCCCGAAACTTTTACACTGACACCACAAAATCGAATGCGCAAATGTGCACCCCCCCATCCTGCAGCAAAGATCTGCCATGCCATCCCCCCTCCCCCCGACGAAAAAGGTGTGATGCCCTTTCTTCGTTCAAGTCGCTCCTCTTTGGAGGTGCTAAGTGCTGGTGTAAAATGTCAGGTAGAGAAAAAAACGCGTATTTAGGGGAGTGGTCCAGGAGGTCCGGACCCCTCCCCCTGAAACTTTTTACACTGACGCCACAAAATCGAATCCGTAAATGTGCACCCCCCCATCCTGCAGCAAGGATCTGCCATGCCATCCCCCCTCCCCCCGACGGGAAAGGTGTGATGCCCTTTCTTCGTTCAAGTCGCTCCTCTTTGGAGGTGCCAAGTGCTGGTGTAAAATGTCAGGTAGAGAAAAAAACGCGTATTTAGGGGAGGGGTCCAGGCCGTCCGGACCCCTCCCCCCGAAACTTTTTACACTGACACCACAAAATCTAATCCGCAAATATGCACCCCCCCCCCATCCTGCAGCAAAGATCTGCCATGCCTCCCCCCTCCCCCCGACGAGAAAGGTGTGATGCCCTTTCTTCGTTCAAGTCGCTCCTCTTTGGAGGTGCCAAGTGCTGGTGTAAAATGTTAGGTAGAGAAAAAAACGCGTATTTAGGGGAGGGGTCCAGGAGGACCTGACCTCTCCCCCCGAAACTTTTTACACTGACACCACAAAATCGAATCCGCAAATGTGCACCCCCCCATCCTGCAGCAAAGATCTGCCATGCCAACCCCTCTCCCCCCGAAACTTTTACACTGACACCACAAAATCGAATCCGCAAATGTGCACCCCCCCATCCTGCAGCAAAGATCTGCCATGCCATCCCCCCTCCCCCCGACGAGAACGGTGTGATGCCCTTTCTTCGTTCAAGTCGCTCCTCTTTGAAGGTGCCAAGTGCTGGTGTAAAATGTCAGGTAGAGAAAAAAACGCGTATTTAGGGGAGGGGTCCAAGAGGTCCGGACCCCTCCCCCTGAAACTTTTTACACTGACACCACAAAATCGAATCCGCAAATGTGCACCCCCCATCCTGCAGCAAAGATCTGCCATGCCATCCCCCCTCCCCCCGACGAGAAAGGTGTGATGCCCTTTCTTCGTTCAAGTCGCTCCTCTTTGGAGGTGCTAAGTGCTGGTGTAAAATGTCAGGTAGAGAAAAAAACGCGTATTTAGGGGAGGGGTCCAGGAGGTCTTGACCTCTCCCCCCAAAGGTTTATATACTGCCAGCAAAAAATCTAATCCTCAAATATGTCCCCCCTCCCGAGGTTTGCAGGGTGTCTTTTAGAGTATATTTTGGTATGTTAGGTGACCGTGGTCAGAGCATGGTATGATCACCGGCGCAGCTATTCCACCCTGGAGCGAAGATCTGCCAAACCCCCCCCCCCCCCGAGTCGCTCCTCTTTGGAGGTGCTAAGTATTGGTGTAAAATGTCAGGTAGAGAAAAAAACGCGTATTTAGGGGAGGGGTCCAGGAGGTCTTGACCTCTCCCCCCAAAGGTTTATATACTGCCAGCAAAAAATCTAATCCGCAAATATGTCACCCCTTCCCCCCCGCAAGACATGCCTGATAGAAGAAAATGACAAATACAAAAGTTATTTGGTTGTTCCAGACGCACATTCTAAAATTACTTTGAAATATACATGGTGTTGCGGGAAAGCAGGATAATGATCAACTTGATTTTTTTAAATAGAACCGTTATCTTTTTTTAACCTCATTCAGTTTCCATCGTTAATCTCTGTTCAATCCTAAAATATTTCTCGGATCGGTTGCGACGTTGCCAAGTTATAATTTATTTTCCGTAAATTTTTGGATTTGGAAGGTTTCAAGCAACATGTCCAAATTGATATATTCCTTCAACATTTCTCAGTATTATTGTGCAGATAGTTACTTGAATGTCAATTGAATATTTTTTGGATGTTACTAATTATATGCATTTACAAGGTGTTTCCTGGAGAATTTTGAATTAGGATAATTGGAAAGTCATTTTACTTTGTTTTTTTAAACTAACACCCTGTGTTTTATTTCAAATCAAAGTATCTACTAATACTCTATCTCGCTCCGCAATATTTTTTTTTCGAGTTTGCTGCGTTGCCAAGTTATAAATTATTTCTTCAAAATATCAAACAAACATCCCTGTTTTTTATTAATAGAACGCACTGTATATGTTATTTAACGTATAAGTACTCGTTTATGGCGTGACAAATTTTCCTAAAATAAAAAAAGCGTTTTCCGTGCCCAAAGGCTATGATTCTCCTATATGTTTATTGTATAATATGATCAATTTAATAAATCCAGGAATTGGTCTAGCATGTGAGTGTCACATTGTTTGGTTACTAGTAGATTGTTAGAATGTTATGGTTTCCCGCTTAATGAGGCGCCTGCATATTTTCACAGGAATACCCGTGCTCATTTAGATGTACAGTTTCAAGACAGATAAATAGGTCGTGGAGGTCCAATAGGTTGGCCTCCTAGATTTCCAGATCTAGCTTGTATGGATTACTTTGTGCGGGGCCATATTCAGCTTATCGAATACCTATAACCACAAGTGTTTAAATGAGGCAACGAATTATACAGGCGTTTTAAGGTGTAACAGCATATGTTTTATATCGAACTAGAGAGAACTTAAATATTCGGAATCAATGGTACATAAACCAGGGCGCAAAATAGTTTCTTTAATCAAAATTACCTTATTGGTATTATTCATTGTTGCTATTATTCCTGATTTTTCTTGTTTACAATGTTTTGAATAGGTACTGTTCCGTTTGAGTTTGAGTTTCATCCTTGGAAATAATGTAATATAAATTTAAAAACATACATTTTTCTTACTTCTACCATATTATTAACGAACTAGGTTAGTTGTTGACTAAATCGGCTCAAGATAAATAATTGTTATACACAAATCGCAATGACTCACATAATATCACCATATGGCGAACTATGTCTGTAAAAAGATAGGTGTAGGAAAATTTCGATTTTGAGTTTTCAAACCCTCACTCAAGGTCTTCCCTTAGTGAGATACCATATTTAATAACTCTTTGTAATGTATATTTGAGACGTGAATGAATCTTACTTTCATCATTATTAAAAAAAAAAACAAAAATTTTGAAATTTTTTTTATTTTAGAAAAATAATTGATAACTTGGCAACGCCGCAAAGTCGAAAAAACATATTGCGGGGTGAGATAGAGTGTTAGTAGGTACTACGATTTTAAATAAAACGTACAGTGTGTTACATTTAGAAAAAAGAAAGTAAAATGACTTTCAGATTATCATAATTTAAAGTTCTTCAGAAAACTCCTGTAGATGCACATAGTTAGTAACATCCAAAATAATATTCACTTAACATTCGGGTAACTACCTGCATAATGATATTGAGAAATGTTAAAAAGATACATCAATTTGGACGTGTTACTTGCGACCTTGCAAATCCAAAAATTTACTGAAAATAAATTATAACTTGGCAACGTCGCAACCGATCCCAGAAATTATAGTAGGGTTAAGTAGAGATTAATGATGGTAACTAAATGAGGTTAAAAAAAGATAATAGTTCCATATAAAAAAAATCAAGTTGATTATTATCCTGCTTTCCCGCAACACCTTGTATATTTAAAACTGATTTTACGATATGCGCCTTAAACAACCGAATAACTTTTGTATTAGACATTTTCTCCTATCATGCGAAATATCGAAGAATTACACACTAAATTGACACCCTGTATAATGCCGTCCAAAAAATCTGCTTCGCAAATATATAATATGCAATTTTGGCTTATGTGCAAAATAAATTATTTATCTCTGCTCTTATCAGGCCCTGCTATAAAACTTTTTGCTTGTCTGTAGTCATTTATCTCTAACCAGGCCTCCGCCAGTTTATTGCAAGTTTACTTAGATACAGTAAAAAGTCAGTCCTGTCTCATTTTATTAATGCTATTTCGCAGAAAAGGTTCATCAGATTTTGGGATAAAAATACTGCAGAGGCTTTTTCTCAAAAAGCCGACGTTTTGGCGTTTATCTTACGCCTTCTCCAGGGCTATCGAGCACACCCCTACAGCACCAAAGGATGACATATCCCTTTGGGTCAAAAAACAATAAACATTCTAGAAGATGGTTGAAAACAATAATGAATGCCGTTTGTCAACACCTGATTTTTCGTATCTTATACGTTATTCGTTATTGTTTTTAACCATTTTCTAGAATGTTTATTGTTTTTGACACAAAGGGATATGTTATCCTTTGGTGCTATGTAGGTGTGCTCGATGGCCCTGAAAAAGGTGTAAAATAAACGCCGAAACGCCGGCGTTTTGAGGAAAAACCTCTGCAGTAGTTTTATCCCAAAATCCGAAGATCCTTTTCTGCGAAACAGTATTTACCTAGATAGTTTGTAACCTTGATTAACACAAATAAAGCCTTTTTATTAAGGCAAATAGTAATAATGTTGAGGTGTTCACTTCTGTTATGTGTTCTTAGGTGCAAAGCCTATATTTTTTTCAATTTTTAGACACATTTTAAAAACTCGTTTAATACAATTCAGTGGGGTTAGATTTCAACAGTATATACAGGGTGAGTTTTTAGTACCGGCTGGGTCGATAATACCACTACTGTAGAAGATAGCGAAAAAAGTATATAAAAGTTTTAGCCACGGGTATGCTCCTTGCTCAGAAAATATTTTGATTTATACAGGGTGATCCATAACTACGTGGTGATGCAAACATGCATTTTTTAAATGAGACACCCTATATATTATTCCATATTCAAATTCTACTGATGATTTCCGTTCTTCCAATATAGGGTATTGTTACATTATACAGGGTATTTCAAAAGTTATGACCATTTTTATATCCAAATCGATGTCGTACTGTATATCAAAAAGTGATGAATCAAAAATCTTTTTTTTTACACTGATGGATAAAAAATATCCTCTTGTTTTAAAATCGGCTATAAAAAACCCACGACGCATATTCGTATACAGGGTGATGTAGAATGCAAAATCTAGATTTTCTCTTTTTTTTAAATGTAACCTCCAATATTCTATTATACCAAAGAATTGCTTTTAATATGCTCTTTCATCTTTATATTGCACCTGTTATAGCTACATTCATTAGTTTCTGAGATATTTCGATTTTTCTACAAATTTTAAATATACCTTCTATTTGTTTACTAAAATTTATTTTGAGAAAATACTATCAAATTTTATTTTTGCTTAACAAAAAAAATATGAGGCCATAATACTACTTGATCAAGTCAAAACACTGAATTAACGAGATAATATAGGTCAAGTGTGCTGAGGAAACAATTTTATAAACGTCATGCATAATTATCAAGCAGATGATCTATCAGATAGGCTATGAAATATTAACTGACACAGTCCAAATAAAACGATTCTCCAATCTCTCAAACGCATTAGTTTCAGAGTGCCTCCGTTCTGGATATTGCTGTTCATAGTTAATATATTCTAGAGGCAAGTAGTCAATTTCTCAAAGATTCTCCTAAATACCCTCAATGGAAAAATTAGTTTTTAAAGCTCGTTTTTCATACAGTACGGAATTATTGAGCAGGTTATGAAAACTGTCAATTTTTCAAAGCCTGCCTGATCAATCTGCTTGATAATTATGCATCACGCCTACAAAATTGTTTCCTCAGCATACTTGACTTTATTATCTCGATGATTCAGGGTTTTGACTTCATCAAATACTATCATGACCTTATAATTTAGTTGTTCGTTAAATAAAAAACAAATTCGATAATACTTTTTCAAAATAAATTAATTTCAGTACATTACAGTACAGCTATATTTTAAATTTACCGAAAAATCGAAATACCTCGGAAACTGATGGACGTAGGTACAACAAGTGTTATACAAAGATGAAAGAGCATATTAAAAGCAATTCTTTGGTATAATAAAATATTGGGGGTTATATTTTAAAAAAAGAGAAAATCTGGATTTTGCATTCTACCTCACCCTGTATAGGAATATGCGCCGCGGGCTTTTTTTATAGCCGATTTTAAAACTAGAGGATATTTTCCAATCTATCCATATAAAAAAATAATTTTTGATTACTTTTTGACGTTCGTTTGACAGCGATTTGGGTATAAAAATGGCCCTAACTTTTGAAATACCCTGTATACTGTTATGATACTTTATATTGTGAGAAGAAAAATTATTAGTAAAATCTAAAAATGGAATAATATATAGCGTGTCTCATTTAAAAAAATATATGTTTGCATCACCACGCAGTTATGGATCACCCTGTATGAATAAAAATATTTTCTGAGCAAGGAGCATATCTGTGGCTACAACTTTTATGTACAACTTTTTTCGCTATCTTCTACAGTAGTGGAGTTATTGACCGAGCCGGTACTAAAAACTCACCCTGTATATACTCGAGACCTTACAATAAATCTCAATCGATGTTTTATCTTTTTATCCATATATTTTATGTTTATAGGCTCTCACTATAGTTAAAGACCGTGGCTACATTATTGTGAAGTCTTCCAAAGTCCTGTCGAGATATTTTAATGAAAAATAAAATTATTGCGGCATAATATATATATATATATATATATATATATATATATATATATATATATATATATATATATATCTACACGGTACAACTGTGCGTCTCCAATGCAAAATCTTAGGTTCAGTCGGCGTCCGAGGTCACTGGGCGTCCGGATATACGGACGCCCAGTAACCACCCCCTTAAAACCTTGTTTTCGATACTTATAACATGTGTAGATTCCAAAACCGTTAAAATCGGCTGGACGCCCGCTGGCACCTAATACTGATTCGCGTACAAAATCGAAGTTCAAGCTTCTACCACCTGCTGCGCTGGGGGTCCTCATTTATATACTTACCGTATACAGAATCCAGTGCACGGGTTTACCCGGCGCCGTATATAGAATCCAGTGCAAGGGTTTACCCGGCGCCAATTTTTTATATTAATCTATTTTTAGAATAACTATACTACGTACACTGCAGCGGTTTACTCGGCGACTGCCGTCGTTTGTTGTCATTGCATATTGTCTCTCCTAATACATTGGAGGATTGTTTTGGATTTAATTCAGTAGCTACCGTTGGAGCTAAACTCTAGGTTTACTCTAAAGTCGGAATAATAACGAACACATGTGCATAGATAACAGTTTTATGTTTTACTTCTATGAAGTTTAAAAGAGAAATGTAGTTCGATTCACTGATTTATGCAACTACAGTGCCTGTAACTAATATTGCTATTCTTGTGCTCCGATATGAGATTTTTGAAAATTGGTTACTACGATTATCAGTAGCTTTCAAATATTTCATCTAGTCGAAATAATTCTCTAAAGGCGAGACGCAAACTTCCAAAAATTTTATTCCAAAATCTAATGTCTTGAAGACTGAATTTTTCAAAAATTTCATAATTTTTCACGAAACGTCCCATTGTTTACACAAAATGTTTCTTAACATCGGTTATTTCCGAGAGTATCACAGACTAGTAAAATTTCATAATGTTTATTGCATCTTGAAGTTTCTCAAATTTCCAAAATTGGTCGAAAAGTTCATTCATTCAAAAAACCTCATTTTTCGAATAAATCCTGCTTCTTTGGTTGTTTTCGTTATAATTATCTCGGAATTTTCCAAAAAGTTTTGAATTTTATCGCAAGAGTCATTGCTTTGGAAAAGTAAAAATTTTTAAAATACAAAAAATAATCAATATGTGAGTAATTTTTGACAATAGCATAATTTGGTGTAATTTAAAATGTTTATTTTTCAAAATTTCGAAAAGTTGCAAAATTGGTCGAAAATTTCACTTGTTTTGGAATCATCTCGTTTACCAAAATCATAATTTTCTTAAGGTTTCTGTTTTGAAGATCCAAATCTTTCCAGGAAACTAAAATTTCACGTGATTATCTTGAAGTCGGATATCTCAAAATTTTTATATTTTTTTGAAAATTTTATAGTTTCTTAGGAAGGCAAATCTTTTTCGAAAATTTCATAATTATTCCACAAAGTTTCAAAACTTTACGTTTTTTCGGAAGTTCTCAGTTTTTGTCAAAAGGAAACTATTTTAAAAGTTTGAATGTTTCTTAGAGACTTTCATATGATATGGGAGCGAAATAGACCAAACTCCAGTTTTCATGTTTTACGTGGAAATCAGTAATGATTGATAGCTGTTTATCCAACCCAATTGAAATATCCTCAGGTGTTCCTCAAGGGTCAGTCCTGGGATCACTCTTGTATTTAATTTACACAATTGATATGTCCAACTCCGTAGAAAACTCGTCAGTAATGTGTTATGCTGACGATACACAAATTTACAAAAGCTTCAACAGCAACTCCATGGATAGTGCACTCCTTCAGATTAATAATGATCTAAATGCCATTGCAAACTACTCTCAAAATAATAATTTGAAACTTAATAAAGACAAGTGTTCTGTAATGTTATTTTGCCCAGGCCCTAAACATCATTTTATAACCAATCACTTTGATGTCAAAATTAACAACGACTCTTTGAATATGGTAAATACTGCCAAAAATTTGGGACTGACCATTGATACTGATACTCTGCGTTTCAAAGAACATGTGTCAAATGTTTTGAAAAAATGTTATATTAATTTGAAATCTTTATATGTAAATCGTTCAATTTTGAATTTTAAAATAAGAAAAAACTATGTGAGTCTCTCATATTTCCTAGCATATTTTATTGTAGCAGTGTATACTATTTTTGTTTAGATTCGGTTACCAAGAACAGATTACAAAAACTGCAAAACATGTGTTATATTTTATTTGAAAAAATACGATCATATCTTTTTGAAGAGAAATCAGCATGGTTGGTTAGGCATAGAAAATGCGTGTAAATATTACCTAGCAACATTTACACATAAAATTGTTTCTCCTCGCTCCCCCCCTTTACGAAAAATTTGTATTCAGACGTAGCAATTTAGACATCAATTTTAGAGATACCCATGTATAAAACTGTACTATATCGCAGATCATACACCTACAATGCCATGAAGATTTACAATGATTTACATGATACATACAGGGTGGGCCAATAGTGCGTGGACGGAGAATTGCGGGCTTACTAAAAAATATTTCAAAAATCTGTCACTTGATCATGGTAGGGATCCTTAAGGGCTATAACGTAAAAATATTTTCACTTGAATTTTGACGTTTATACAGGGTGATTCATATCAAACCCAAATTTTTTTGAATGGAACCCCCTATATATTATTGCATATTTGGATTCCTTGGTCAATTCTAATGTGACTTTATGTATCACACATGGAACTTTAAACCGTTTAGGCGCAAATCACCATTTTTGGTATAAGTAGGTATCAGAAAAAAATTGAATATCGCGACCTAGAAGGCCCTGACCTCGCGGTACGGTTAAGGATGAAATGCGTCACCTTAGGTCAGACGGCTAAATTTGAATTCTTTTTGTACTTGGAGAAATCAGATGATAAATTAAGGAAACTTCAATCACAGATAACTTGATTTTTTCAAATGGGAATGCCTATTTTGGTTTAAATAGTCAAATCTAAAATTTGATTACCTTTCTAACGATATAGCATTCTTGACATCAATCTTTTTCCGTTTTCATTTTATTTCAAATTTTCAGTCAAATCGGCGTTTTTCAATTTTCCTGCGTGCAAGCAACCTAGCAGGCCATGAAAAATAAACAAAAGCTCGTTAATATGGAAGAAAGCAGCTAACTTAGTAAAAAGATGCAGACTAGTAAAATTTCAAAATATTTATTGCATCTTGAAGTTTCTCAAATTTCCAAAATTGGTCT
This sequence comes from Callosobruchus maculatus, assembly GCA_951848785.1. NCBI lineage: Eukaryota > Metazoa > Arthropoda > Insecta > Coleoptera > Chrysomelidae > Callosobruchus > Callosobruchus maculatus. The sequence continues at coordinate 410,757 of CATOUR010000158.1, read as the reverse complement.
AAAGATTCATTCATTCTAAAAACCTTATTTTTCGAATAAATCCTGCTTCTTTGTTTGTTTTTGTTATAAATATCTCGAAATTTTCCAAAAAGTTTTGAATTTTATCGAAAGGGTCATTGGTTTGAAAAAGTAAACATTTTTAAAATACAAAAAACAATCAAAATGTGAGTAATTTTTGAGAATATCGTTAGGGTAATTGCAGAGGTCGTGAAATCGCCCCGGAAGTATACATAGCGTAAAGAAAACCATATCAAGAAGCAGTAGGAAACAAAAAACATGATTTTACGGACGGCCAAAAAAAGATATTTGCAAAATAAAATAAGGCTATATTCAAATTTTTCCACGTGACTTAAAACAAGGGTTGACGTCGCAGGTATCTTATCGATATCGACAATCGATACTGCTACAGCGCAGGTCAGTGAGATTCAACTGCAAACTATTTCTGATGTTGCCAAATTTCTTTTTAAATATTTACGTTGGCCATAGATCAATAATTTAATTTACGAGCGAGTTTTGTTATATGGGTATACATATTCCCAAATGAAATAAGACTTCCCTTTTATCCTACTACAGCCGTAGTTCCTCATTGAGTAATACTGCGAGATGCAAAATGCAAAACGAAATCATATCAGCTGCTCGAACGCAACCATATTTTCTTTGTGGTTTGCCAACTGCGCATTCGACTAGAGATGAAACAATGCGACTCAATTTATTGATACTTAAACATATCTGAAACAGGCAATTAACCCACTAGCATTTTTGTTGCAATACATTTTTATATCTGATAGGTATCACAGTTCATCCTGTTTGTGACCGAGATTTGCAACTAATCGAACCCATCATTTTATTTCGACGCATCCCATTATGAATGAATTCAAAGATAGAATCTAATTCAAGCCCATCCCTACAAGGTGAATTAGTAAGTACTTTTGTACTTTTGTGTGTGCCTGTTTTGTGGTTATAACGATCAATGTCAAAATGTTAGGTTAGCACTGGCTATCGATATCGAATATCAATACTTTACATCCCATCACTGTAGGATATCACTGACGTCAGAGGTTGTTTGCGCGGCATTTTCCGACATTTGAAATAATTTTTGGAATATCTCTCACAGCCGATACCAAAAAACCAAACAAGTGATTTTGTCATGTTTACTAGGCTCTAAGGAACGCGTAAACGACATAATATTTTTTCTGCAAGTACCCTAGTAATAATTTGGTGTAATTTAAAATGTTTATTTTTCAAAATTTCGAAAAGTTGCAAAATTGGTCGAAAATTTCACTTGTTTTGGAATCATCTCGTTTATTAAGATCATAATTTTCTTAAGGTTTCTGTTTTGAATATCCAACTCTTTCCAAAAAACTCAAATTTCACGTGATTATCTTGAAGTCGGATATCTCAAAATTTTTATATTTTTTTTTGAAAATTTTATAGTTCTTTAGGAAGTCAAATTTTTTTCGAAAATTTCATAATAATTATTTCACAGAGTTTCTAAACTTTACGTTATTTTCAGAAGTTCTCAGATTTTGTCAAAAAGAAACTATTTTAAAAGTTTGAATTTTTCTTAGAGATTTTCATATGATCTGGGAGCGAAATAGACAAACTCCAGTCTTCATGTTTTACGTGAAAATCAGTAATATGTAGCTTGATTCATGTAACAAATACAACTTTGGTTTGCCGAATTTATGGAGTCACTGTGTATAATTAAAAATGAGACTGCTGATGACTGCTCCTACAAACCCTTGTTAAACTTTTTTCGATACCTTTCTAGTTTACCCAACTATCGACCACCTCTAAAAAATTTGATAACGCCACATATTAAGATTATACTGTAAATATAAAATAATATAATGGTATGAAATTATCCAGGGCAGCGCACCTAAAGAATCTGTTTTAATTGCGCCCCACTTTCCTGTACATGCTGTAATTTTGTTTTGTTCACCCTCGACATCCATATAAATAATCATTCAACTCTCATAAGCCCTTTTGTGAACATAAAATAATTTGTGAGATAAACGGGGGGTGTCCAGAAGGGAAGACCATATAAAATGTTAAGGTCATTGTTTATTTCATAAAAAATCCAGTGTACAGGTCTACTATGCTCCCCTATTGTAAAGTAAATCTATTTTTAGTATCATCATATTCTTTGTGTTTTGCAGCGGTTTACCCAGCGTCTGTCGCCGAATACTGCCCTTGCAATGTGCATAGTACCGAAATTCCTTGAGATAACAGCGTCTTTCCCAGCTATCAAATATTCTCTGCTCACGACGTACTTGCAGATTTGTGTTTCTTGCATGGGTACAGTACTTAATAGCATGCTAAGAACTTAGGAGTTGAGCGTTTAGGCTATACCGAAAAGCCTATGAACACATTTCCTCCATAATATGCTAATGCAATTCTTCAGTATATTCCATTTCCGTGTAAGCGTAGTGTACCCACAATATAATACACTCAAAGGCAATTTTTGGGCTTTAGTGACTTTATTTTAAGTTGCAGTACGCGATGAAAAGTTCTAGACATATTCTGTGCTCAAATCTCCGTAACCATATACAGGGTGTCTCAAAAGGACCCGACTATTTGAGGTAGGGAAAAACCAAATGGAGAGATAAAGGAAGAAATTTTACTTTTTTTACTTTTTCAAAATAACATTCTTTAAATGACGCCCATTTTGTTGACGGTATTCTTCAAAGCGTTTATGCACATTATCAAAACGGTCCAACTACTTAGAGGGAGTAAGCCCGCACCGCTCGCTCGGTAAGGACACTGGTTAGATATTGCACATTGCCAGGATGCATGTTTAGTTGCCACAATATTGAAGAAAGCATCAGATCGATAGCAACTCAGCAACTCCTTGGAACAGTTTTTGATAAAATGTGCACACACGGTTTGAAAAACGCCTTCAACAAAATGGGCGTCATTTAAAGAATGATATTTTGAAAAAGTAAAATTTCTTCCTCCATCTCTCCATTGGCACTAATCAATGGTATTTACAATAAGCCGGTTTTGGTTTTTCCCTACCTCAAATGGTCGGGTCGTTTTGAGACACCCTGTAGTATTGTACCACTATAACTACATAGCTGTATCACAGTTCTTGGGCTTCTTCTCTCATTAGCCATTACGCTTCTAATCAACACGTTCAAAGTTCCACTCATTCTAACGGCTATCTCAGAACCCTTGCCTCGTGGAACAAACATTAAAATAAGCCATTTAAGGGTGGACGCCTAGTAACATCAACGCTGAATTTACAAAAAGTCTGTACATAAATTCTATTAATAGACAGGCATAAAAAATATGGACGCCCAGTGGAGCTAACGGTGTACTATGACGCCAAGCGACCTGTTTCTGAAACTGACTTATATACAGTTATATACGCCAGACGCTGGGTAAAACGCTTTTGGTCCGGACGCTGGGTGATCCGCTGTAAATAAATATATATATATACTTGGCTGGCGCACCAAGTGAGGACAGTACATATTAGTGACCAAGTGAGGACAACGAGATAATGGCATCATTTTATGATAGATATTACGAAGATGTGCCATTTGATAAGAAACATTCAAATATACACATGAAAGCTATTTTACCGATGAGAAAATTGATACGTGTATATCGAGACAAGTGAGGACCTTTCAATGAAAGAATTAAGTGAGCCACGATATACCCGCTTTTTATCCCAGAGAACAACGGAGGTCCGAAATCGGTATACAACGCACCAAGCGAGGTCATAGCTGTGTTGCCAAAATGACACCGCAATATAAGCCGTTCTACGACTTTTACTGAATAGGTGTTTTTTAAATTACACTTTACAACAACTACCCTGTTGTTGTAACGTGTAACCTGATGGACTTCAATGATGTGTGAATTCACAAATGCTTTGACATCATGTTCTGCTCCCATAGACATACGGTCATGAATCCTCCAAATAATTGATTTAGAATCAGTGTTATATAGATCTTTGTAACTACATTGTTTTTCTATTTATAGGCGGATAGACTTTGCTTTTGTTATTTTTGTGTGAATTTTAAGAATATCTGATTAATATTTTTCCTTTTAGTAAGGTGCTAAAATTTGGGTGATGGACTTTCCGTGATACTGAATAAACTTGGTCGTTGTAATGTTCTGTACTTGGCTTGCCTTTACATAGTTTGAGGACTCAAGGTTTTTATCTAACGTGTGTATCTAACATTAGCAATAAAACTTTGACAGATTATTATTACCACGGCGGGGTCGAAAAAGGTGCATGCTTTTGAAATATCATCTTTGTGATGGCGGATTTATGAACAAAAAATTAAGTCAAGTTGAGTGAGTTAGTACTTCCCACACATTGCGGTGAAACCAATTTATTGTTTTCCCATACCGTGAAGCTATAATCTGAGATCATTTTGCAACCAAATACACGCTGCACCGCTACTGACACGATTTCTAAAAACCTTACGCGCTTTCCAACCTTGCAACGGAAATAACACTGTGTTATATAGTACAGAACGGTCTAAAGCAATACCCTTATGTATACAACAGAAAATTGGGGTTTTCAATTAAAAGCCAAACGCGTTTACCCTCCTCGCTAAGCTAATAGTATTTGCTAGTAATACTGTGTCGAGATTTCATCAAAATCAGTTCAATATTTTCCACGCTATAGAATACAGAACGATCTAGAGCAATGCCATTATTACGTATACATCAGAAAATTCTTGGTTTCTGCAATAGGCTAGACAATGTTCGGATGGATCTAAAAAAGTGTCACAGGTCAATGACAGCCTATTATGAATACAATAAGCTTTTCAGTTTTACAACCCCTCACCCCCCAACGATCCCAATTTCTCCCTTACCAAAAAAGTAGAAAATGATCAGTCACGTCTCAAACGCTTAAAAACGATGTTTGAGATGTTTTTATATTTTTAGTTTTTTTCATTATTGCTGCGCCGCCACTGATACGATTTCTAAAAACCATACGCATTTCCATTCTCGACACAGTAATAATACTATGTCAAAATTTCATTAAAATCAAACAAAAGTTTCCACAGAATACAGAACGACCTAAAGCAAAACTCGTATTCGAAGTCCCTTGTTTTCTGCAATACGCAAGGCACTGTTAGGATGGACCTAAAAAAATGTATTATGCCGCTGGGTCTTGCTCTCACAGGTCATTGTGTTTGCGTGTAGGTCTGTATGTGTGTGTGTGTAATGGCTTTACTTTTAGCATTGAGATTTTAATTATATTATTAAATGTTACATCATTATGCGGAATTAACCCAAGATTGACAAGTTTCATATATTTGGCCATTTTTTGATAAGCTTTAGACAGGCTATTATGAATACAACAATTTTTTTTATTTTCATAGCTAGAGATGTGTAGAACGGTTCTGATCCGGTTCATTGATCCGGATCTTTGAGGTGACCTAACTGAACCGGGTCCTAAATTTAATCTCAACGGGTCAACGGGTCCGTCGGGTCACAAATTCGGCGGCTTGTTCATCAGAATCACAAAGCAGGATGGTGCGTGCCACGGCAATATATGTCGGTCAGTTCAGTTTTCGGTTCAGTGTTCTGCTTAAGCTACAGGATAGCCATAATGCTCAATGTTCTGGGATCTGAATTTAAAAGAATATTTACATAGATATTTTAGGGCGAATAATAAATGAATATTTTTCTTGTATGATGAGTTGTGGCTGTTTATAGTAGAGACAAAGAATTCCTTTTACGTGCTAGGAGTGTATTTTAACAAATACGAGAAACTCAAAACTGAATAATTATTTACTCAAATCGAAATTTATAAAGAATAGTATTAATACATATACATCTTCTAGGTACATAATTATAAAAAATAAATATCATCTGATATAAAGATAAAACAAATTAATAAATTATACATGAAGTGTACTGTACTGTACTGGCTCATTTCTGTCTGCACCGAGTACCCAGATTGGGCGGTTCCCTTGTGCTTCGGTTGACCAATCGTTCACCTTCGATCTTGAGATCTTGAGATCGAAGGTGGACGATTGCATTTGCTAGTCGGGATCCGACTGACCCGTGAACCGGATCACTGTTCCGGATCTTTGAGGTGTTCTAGATCCGCTGATCCGCATCTTAAAAATGACCCGATATGCCCATCTCTATTCATAGCCCTCCACCATCCATCCTGTAGTACAAAATGATTAGGAACCCCCAAAAATCCTAAAAACGAAGTTTGAGGAATATTTGACTTTTTTTTGTTTTTTGCTAATTCCTTCACCGCCCATGCACGGATTTTCAAAATTATAGCAGTATACTACCTATTACGACCCCACAGTATATCGCTCCGTGCAAAGGTTGCTGAGATTATGAGGATAGAAAAACTCCAACAGGCAGATAAACCGACAGACCGATAGCCTATATGTCCGATAATGCCATATAAATATTATGGGCCTATCTGATAGATACGCTATCTGAAACTTATCAGAGACCGGTGAAACCGGTTCTAAGTATAACAGAAAGACAAACCGACAGACCGAAAGCCTATCTGTCATATAAATGATATGGGCCTATGTGACAGATACGCTATCCGAAACTTATCAGAGACGAGTGAAACTGGCCCTAAGTGTAATGAATGGGTATCAAAAAAGAATGTAGGTAAGTCTTCAAGGACAGTTTTCGTGTAGGTCTGAAAAGCATAGAATTTAATATTTTTTAGGGCAATGGAGGGTACTTTATGTTAACAACAATTTTTCGAGATTTCATCTCCCTCTCTCCCCACCTTCCCTATTTCATCCCCTCCTAAAAAATAACAGATAATTGAAAACTCGTAAAAAGCTTGAAACAAAGGCCGAGGGGTTTTATCTTTCACTACGCCTACGCCCAGCTTTTCATAAAGTGCAGCTTTACCTACTACTACCCAGCAACATACTGCTATCCAAATTTCATCCATTTAAAAAATGCAAAATGCAACGTAGGTGCACCTAAGCTATATGACCAGCTCTGTTTAATTAAAATTTTCACTATTCTTTTAGATCGAGAACTCATTTCGTTTTTATATTATTTCCAACTTTCAGCATGCGCACAGGTCATTTTAAGGTTATACAGGGTGAGTCAAGCTCAACGCCTCGGACTCTTGTGACCAAACGATACTACTTTTCGGAAAATCGACTTTGCAAGTGTATGTAGGTCGAGTTGGGCTACATTTTAAAAATAATGACTTTTATACAGGGTGTCTAATATAAGCGTGACATATCAGAGTTGTTTTTTCAAATGGAGCACCCTGTATATTATTGCATATTTAGATTCCTGGGTGAATGTTAGTGTGACTTTATGTATCACACATGGGACTTTAAGCGAATTGTTAAGGTGCAAAACACAATTTTGGGTATAGTTCGATGTCAGAAAAAAATTGAATATCGCAGCTATTATAAATCTTAGAGGGCAGTAACTTTGCCATATTATACTAAGCATGAAATGTATCAGCTTACGTTAGACGGTCGAGTTCAAATTACATTTTTACTTGGACAAATCGGTAGATCAATTAAGGAAACTTCAATCAAAGGTAACTTGATTTTTTTCAAAGGGAATGCATAATTTTTTTTATACGATCAAATGTGCAATTTGATGGGCTTTCTAATTATATCAGGTTGTGAATATCAATCTATGGTAGTTTTTATTAAATTTCGAGATTTCAATCAAATCAGTGTCTTTCAATTTCCCTACCTATAAACAAACTAGCAGGCCATGAAATATAAACAAAATCATATTCAGATGGAAGAAAACAACTAACTTAGCAAAAAGATCCAGCAGAACTAGAGTAAAAGAACAAGATTATAAAAATTCCCTACAACAAATCAACTGTAACCAGAAACAACGGCGGTAACCTGTCTAAGGTTAAAGAGAAGCTGGAGTACGACAGAAATAGATAATTTTTACAGCCTACTAGCGACTGCAATGTACTAGAGATTAAAAATTTCCAAAATCACTAAACACTTTGAAATGAAAGCAAAACTTTCAGCGATCGTTGCCGTCAGTCTAATATCTTCAGAGCGCAATTTCACATTTAATGGCATAAAACAGTAGTCATTTCCGTCAAAGGCAAAAGTAATGATACCTCTCACTGTCGTCCTTTGAATTTTTCAGTATCTATTAGCAGGATCACAAAAAAGGAATACTGACAAATCATATTTTAATTTTCTGCCAGGTAAATTATGTTTAATAATTTGAGCAGATTTTTAATTTATTCTTCATTTTCGGCGATCCTGCTTATGAGTATTGAAAAATTTGCAGAACTCTAGTCAGAGGTATTGGTTACTATTTTTTTAAATCATGAAATGTGAGATATTATTCTGATGAAGCTATTAAGCTGCCAGCAACATTACGTGGTAGATTTCCTTTGATTTCAAAATTCAGAATGGTTTTGTGAATCTTCAATCTTTAGAATATTGTAGTAGCCGGTATGCTGTAACAAAAACCCATTTCTGTCATACTTCAGCTGTTTTTTGACCTTAGATGTGTTATGTCTGCTATTTCTGGTTAGAATTGATTTGTTGTAAGTCATTTTTATAACTTTGTCATTTTACTTTAGTTCTTCCGTAACTATCTGCTAAGTTAGTTGTTTTGTTCCATCTGAACAGTTTTTTGCTCATATTTCATGGCCTTCTAAGTTGCTTATAGGTAGGAGAATTGAAAAACACCGGTTTTACTGAAAGTTTGAAATTAAATCAAAACTACCAGAGATTGATATTTACAACCGCATATCATTAGAAAGCTTATCAAATTGCACATTTGATGGTATAAAAAAATTATGCATTCCCATTTGAAAAAATGAAGTTACCTTTGATTGGAGTTTACTTAATTGATCTACCGATTTCTCCAAGTACAAATGTAATTCGAACTCGACCGTCTAACGTAAGCTGACACATTTCATGCTTAGTAACACGGCAAAGTCACAGCCCTCTAAGATTTATAATAGCTGCGATATTCAATTTTTTTCTGACATCTACCTATACCCAAAATTGTGATTTGTACCTAAACGGTTCGCTTAAAGTCCCATGTGTGATACATAAAGTCACACTAAAATGCACTGGAGTCTAAATATGCAATAATGTACAGGGTATTCCATTTAAAAAAAACAGCTTTGAAATGTCACGCTTTTATTAGACACCCTGTATAAAGGTCATTATTTTTTAAATGTAGACCAACTCGACCTACATACACTCGCAAAGTCCATTTTTCGGAAAGTGGTATCGTTTGGTCACAAGAGTCCGAGGCGTTGAGCTTGACTCACCCTGTATATGCGTTGTGCGGTTGACTCGGGTTCAGTACGGTTGACGGTTACATGAATTTCAGATCGATCCGAAAATATACCTACTTGAAGAACAATAATAGTAAAAGGGCAAGAAAGACGCTCACAAAAAATACTCAGGTGGTCCTCTGTCGTCGATATCACCCGGTCCTCGTTTATCACTTCTAATAGTATAAACACGTAAACACTGTATATTATACATAACAGGTAGAAAATGCGAAATTTGCTTAACAATCCTATCTTCGAGTGATTCACCACCGCCTACCGGTCCTCACTTATTCCACCTATTCGTATAGAGGTATACTAATTAAACGTTCATGCAGTAAAATAACATTCATTAATATGTGCTAGTACGGATTTCAGTTGAGTGAAAATAAATACAACTGAACGTAAAATTAACCTTTGCAGGGATGTAGGTAATTTGGTATCTTAGATAAGAACTCTGCTAAAATTTGACCATTATAGGGAAAAAATCAAATTATCTGTGACTGAGGTTTCTTTAATTAATCTACTGATTTTTCCAAGTTCAAAAAGTTTTCAAATTTAACCGTCTGACGCACCTTATGCTCAGCCGTACCGAAAAGTCGTGGCCTTCTAAGATTAGTAATCACTGTGATACTCAATTTTTTTCTGATACCTACTTATACCAAGAATGGTGATTTGCATGGGGTCAAACTAGAATTTACCAAGCAATCTAAATATGCAATAATATATTCCATTCCATTCATTTAAAAAATGTAATTTTATTATGAATCACCCTGTACAAACTTAAAAATTTAAGTGAAAATATTTTAACGTTATAGCAGTCAAGGGTTCCCACCCCCCCACCAAGTGACAGACTTTTTAAATATGTGTTAGTAAGTCAACAATCCTCCGTCCGCCCAGTGTTGGCCCACCCTGTATAGGTAAATAAACGTATCAAATGTCTCTCAAGTCAGTATTCGGATAAGTCTGAAAAGTCTAGAATCTCATATTTTTTAGGGCAATCGAGGGTATTTTATGTTTACAACAAATTTTCGGGATTTCGACTCCCCCATCCCCACCTTCCCAATTTCATCCCCTCCCAAAAACGGTAGATGATTGGTAACTTATAGAAATAAGTCTGAGGGCTTTTGTCTCTCACTACACCAACGCGAAGCTTTTTATAAAATGAATTTTTACTTCCCACACGATAGGTGAGGGGAGTATTGCGATCGCGAAAATTTTCGATTTTGAGATAATACGCTTCTTGGGCGTTTTATGATGTGTACATAACGGAAATCCACGTCACTCATTTCCGTCGGTCTGTCTGTCGGTCTGTCTGTCGGTCTGTCTGCCGGTCTGTCTGTCTGTCGCGTTTTTCTACCCTCGTAATCTCAATAACCGCTGCATGGATTGTGATGAAATTTGGGCAGCGTTATGCTGTGGGGTCTTAGTAGGTAATGTTCCTATAATTTTAAAAACCGTTATACGGGGGGCGGAGTAATTAGCAAAAAACGAAAAATGTCAAATATGCCTCAAACTTCGTTTTTAAGCGTTTTAGGGGTTCCTGATCATTTTCCACTTTTTCTTGGGTGGGGGTGAATTTGGGGTGGTTGGGGCGTGGGGGGTTGTAATACTGAAAAATTTGTTTTATTCGCAATGAGCTGTCCATTAATGTGTGAATGAAAAGCCTAGCGGCATGCTACACTTTTTTAGGTCCATCCGAACGTTGCATGCTTATTATAGAAACCACGGGACTTTGAGAATTTTCCGATGTATACATATTAGTTCGTTCTGTATTTTATAATGTTGAAATTACTGAATTGATGTTCATCAGAATTTATGATGTACACATACGAGTATTGCTTTAGATCGTTCGATATCGCGTAACGCGAAAATTGTTCAATTGACTTTAATGAAATTTTGACATAGTATTACTCCCAAGCCGAAGATGAAAAACGCGGATGTTTTGGAAAAATAGTGTCAGTGGCGGCGCAGCAATAATAAAAAAACTAAAAATATAAAAACAGCTCAAACATTGTTTTTATGCGTTTTACGGGTTCCTGATCATTTTCAATTTTTTTTTGGGTGGGGTGAAATCGGGGCGGTTGGGGGGTGGGGGGTAGTAAAACTGAAAAATTTGTTGTATTCATAATAGTCCGTCTATTGACCTGAAGAAGAAATACCTAGCGGCATATTGCACTTTTTTAGGTCCATCCGAACATTGGCTTGCCTATTACAGAAACCAATTTTGTGATCTGCACATACGAGTCTTGCTTTATTTCGTTGTATGTGTATTGCGTAAAGCGAAAATTATTGAATGGATTTTAATAAAATTTTGACACAGAATTACCGCTGCGAGAATGAAAAACGACTCTGTTTTTGAAGAACCATGTCAGAGGCGGCGCAGCAATAATCAAAAGACCAAAAACATGAAATCAGCTCAAACTTCGTTTTTAGACGGGTTGGAGGCTCTTGATCGTTTCGCATTGTCCAGTTCAAGCATGTAGAAAAAAACTGTGGCGCCCTAGTTCCTAAGAAGGGAGACGCAAGAAACTATTTACGAGGGTTTTTGTGTTGGATGTTGTTTTTGGAGGCGGATGGGCGATAATTTAGTTGCAAGGGGATTTTAGGCTATAACTTCATGCAATGGGAAATAATAAAATGGTATCATCATTATATGTGGGAAGTACTGAGTCAATCGACTTGACTCCATTTTTACCTATTACTACCCAGCACCATGCTGCTATGTATAAAAATATCGTCCTCTTAAAAACGCAACTTTCGGCATGCGCACAGGTGACTTTCATGTGATGTATTCGTTGTGCGGCCGATGTGGTTTTAATGCAGTTGTCGTTAACATGAGAAGAGCAGGAAAGACGTTTACAAAAAATACTCAGGTGGTTCTCAGTTCATCGTGCATATCAGCCGGTCCTCGTTTATCAGTTCTAATAGCATAAACACGTAAACACGGTAAACATGACATGCAGAAAGGTCGAAATTAGCTTAACAATACTAATATGTACGAGTGATTCACCACCGCCAGCGGTCCTCACTTATTCCTCCTATTCGTATAGAGATATACTAATTCAGCTTTCATGCAGTAAAATAACATTCATTAACATGTGCTACTACGGAATTCAACTAAGTGAAAATAAATGCAACTAAATGTAAAATTAACCTTTTCCTTTGTTAAAACTCGACTATAGCGATGCAGATACCGCGTGGCACATATAGCGAAAAATTCGACCCCTCTAATTACCAAAATTTTGCTAATAATCTGAACATGTCAATAACGGCGAATTCAGGTAACTTAGTTCAACGGATCTATTTTGAACGTCTATTGACTAGTCGAGGGGTTCTCAAACTTATAGGCACTGCGACTACAGGAGCAAGACTTTTTCAATCGGACCAACTGAAATAGGACACGACTCACTTTGCTTCACAGTCGTAATTGCTAAATCGCTGATGTTGAAAATGGTATCGCCCTTCGTTATGAAAAACAAGTATTCCTGAGAAGAACTGAACCAATAAACTTGACTTCTATTTTTTTAATATCTGACCATGTTTTGGGAATTATTCAATATTTGTAGACGCGTAATTCGAAAATTGATTTAATTTATCAGTTGACTCCACTTTCGGTTGGCATTTGGCGTCATAAAACGTGTTTATGTCTGTGATACAATAAAGTTAGCTAGAAAGGCAACAAATCTGTAACGAGAATATACTGTTAGATAAGGGTAGATATGCTTGACAGGGGTACAACATTTATGAATTCACGAATTTGTACTGTACAGTTATATATGAGGTTCAATCAATATGAACGATAATTGACTAACTTAGTACTTCCCACATATTAAAGTGATATCAGTTTATTATTTTCCCTTTGCATTAATCTATAGTCTGAGATCCCCTTGCAACCAAATCATCACCCTCCTGCCCTCAAAAAACATCCAACACAAAAACTCTAGTAAATAGTTTCTTGATACTCCTCTCCGTAGGAACTAGATCGACACTGGTTTTATTCTGCGAGCTTTAATTGGATGAAACGAAACGACCAGGAACACCCAAATCGCCTTAAAAAGAAGTCTGAGTTATTTTTATATTTTTAGTTCTGACATGATTTTTAAAAACCATACACATTTTCCATCCTCGTCACGGTAATACTACTGCGTCGAATTGTAATTAAAATCAATTTCAGGTTACGCAATACAGAACTATGTAAAGCAATACTCGTATGCAACATACGTCAGAAAAAATCCCTCAGCTTCTGTAACAATCAAGGCAACGTTCTGATAAACCTAAAAAGTGTATAATGTCGCTAGGTCCTTTTTTTGTAGGTCAATGGAGAGCGTATTATGCATACAAAACTTTATTAGTTTTGCAACCCTCCACCTCCCAACCCAACCACCCCAATTTCACCCCCACTCAAAAAACAGAAAATGATCAGGAACCCCCAAAAGGCCTAAAAACTGGTTTGAGTTGTTTTTATATTTTTAGCTTTTTTATTGCCGCTGCGCCGTAGTGACATCACGATTTCTAAAAAGCATATCCATTTTCCATGCTTGGCACGGTAACAATACTGTGGCAAAGTTTCATTAACGATCTAAAACAATTTTCGTATGTGTGCATATATCCGAAAATTCCAAGTCCATTGGTTTCTGTAGTAGGCAAGGTAATGATCGGATGGACCTAAAGAGCCGCCGCGCCGCTAGCACTCTTTCACAGGTCAATGCACGAATGGAAAATACTTTAGGAGAAGGCTGTATAGCTTATTTCCAACAAAAAAGTCATATAAAGTAGGGTCCGATTTTCAACTGTTTCAGAGATACCTAAATTGATTTTCATTGAAATGCAGACCTCCAAACGAAAACCATAATAAAACAAAATTTTATCGTCGGATTTTGGAATTTTTAGTATTAGTGATTAGAAAAGACGATGTCACGTCATTATTTACTAAAAGAAAGTGATCATGTATCAAACACTCAAACTCGAGATAGTATCAAAATCAGCATGTTTTGAAAAGTGACATCAAGAAACATTACAAAAAAGGAATTTATCTTAAAAGATCACCTAATAGTTAACCACGTACTTTACGGTAAATACATGCCCATCTTTCTAGTTATCCATTGGTATCACAAACTTCTTATAAATGTGGTAAACATAGGCAACAAAATTGCATTTAAGCTCTAGAGGTATATTGGATCTCGGGGACCGCAAAATTTCAACAACCGTATGCAAAAACGTGTCATCGGATTTTTAATTTTTGTGTACTTTAATAATGTTCTATTACATCATAAAAAAGAGATCTATCAACTAAAACTTCAGTACAGGGTCTACAAATTTTATGATATTAGAAGAAAACTTCAAGTTTTAACTTAAAATCGAATGGTCTTAAAAATTCGCTAGGTAATTTCTTAAAAGATGGTAGATAATCAAGCACAACATGCAAGCCACTTTATAAAGTATCGTGTATCCATAGATTTTCACTGGTGTATAAATGAGAGGTTGTAAATAATCCAGAACGAAGTAGGGCTAAAATTAAGCATGATATCTTTAGGGAACAACCTCGTATTATGGATCAGTCATGACCATACATACGCTAAAGCTGAAACTAGATTTTGTGCTGTGGATCGACAGTAATGAACGCACGCCTGCGCAAATTAAGATACAGTGGGTTGTGACAGCTGCGTCTCTACTTTTAGAACGGGCAACGGCGTTGGTGTTCACGCATACACGGAAATCATCCTACAGCTCCACCTACGCTGTTGCTGGTATTTCTTAGCGGAAGATGTGGTTCACTGCGCAAACAACTGGTATGTATCCGTACATTCGTACCATTACATACCAGTACACATTTTGGAGTAAGGCGATCCTGTCAGAAGAATGGATTTTTTTCGACTTATGCTTCATGTGGATGCCGGAGATGCAACTTTTTTTAAGTAGGATTCTTTGGACGGATGAATTCATACATAACTGAAAATCTACGGTTAAAAGACACTTTGTAACGTGGTCTGCATGTTCTGTTTGCTTGCCTAACTTCTTAAGACGAATCGCAACTTGAAGTTATCTAAAATTATACAGTTTTGAGACCATATACCGAAGTTTTGGTCAATTGATCACTTTTTATGACTAATCGTAATCATCATCGCAATCATTATTCAAGTAACCATAACAAAAATTAAAAATCTGATGACAAGCTTTTGCCAAACCGTCTGTTGAAATTTTGCACTCTTAGCGATCCAATATGCCTTTAGAGTTTAAATCTCTTACTGCATATGTTTTACCACATTTACAACAAGCTTATGGTACCAATGAATAACTAGAAAGGCATGTGTTTACCTTTAAAGTGCACGGTTAATTATTTGGTGATATTTTAAAGATTCCTCTTTTTGTAACGTTTTTGAAGTCACTTTTCAAAGCATGCTAATATTGACACTATCAAGAGTGTTATACCTGATCCCTTTTTTTAGTTGGTAATGACGTGATAGCATATTTTCTAAGGACTAATACCAAAAATTTCGAAATCCGACAATACAATTTTGTTTTATTAGGGTTTTAGTTTGGAGGCCTGCATTTTAATGAAAATCTCTATAATGAATACAACAAATTTTTGAGTTTTACAACCTTCCGCCCCCCCCCCCCCCCCACGACCCCAATCACACTCTCACCCAAAAAAGTAGAAAATTATCATCAAATCCTAAAACGCCCAAAAACGAGGTTTGAGGAATATTCAATTCTTTTTGTTTTTTCCAAATTACTCCGCTGCCAATGCACCGACTTTTAAAATTATAGGAGCAATACATACTAGGACCCCATAGGATACCGGTACCCAAATTTTATCACAATCCACGGTTACTGATGTGACTAGCCTAGAAAAACACGCAAAGACAGACAGATCGACGTTATATAGACATCATAAAACGCCCAAAAAAGCGTATTATCTCAAAATCGAAAATTTTCGCGATCACAATACCCTATCACAATTTCCTATCGGTGTGGGAAATAAAATTAACTAAAAAGAAGCAGAGGTCATAAAAAGGCGCGAAAGGCATTTCAGATGGTAGGGTAGTATCGATTAATTAATATGCATGTGGACCTCGGTTATTGCCTTATACATTAACGGTCCTCGCATATTTGTTCTAATCGTAGAGATATGCAGAGAATGTGGAAAAAGTGCAACTATTTTTTAGATACGAAGATGGTCAGATCGTTCTGTACCGGTGATCACTTGTTCTCTCCTATTAGTACAGAGATATACTCAGGGCCGTAGCTAGGCGTTGACCATGGAGGGGCTTCATGGTGACCTTAGGAGGGGTTCATGTATAAAAGAATATGTAATGTCTTAATTTGTTAAACATCTGTATGGATTGTATCGCTGCTGATGTGTTATGAGCACCGAGGGATTGGTTAGTAGTAGAATAAATCACTAAGCTTGGAGAAAGCATCCTTGATTATCTTTATTTTGTATTATTTTAGTAGTTATTTCATTCATGGGAATACTCATGGGGGTTTGAACCCCCAAACCCTCCCCCTTATATACGGCCCTGGATATACTTGCTGATTGCTTATTCCGTCTAAGCTACCATTCATTGGTCCTCCTGTTCGATAAGTCTAGATGAAATACTACCGCTGCGGTCAATGAACTTTGTTATTTATCTGCACAGCGTCCTAAAACGTGTCTCCAGGTAAATCGATCCATAAGGTCGATTATAGACTTCTATTTACTATAAGATTTTCAGGTATCATGTTGTGTCGATTGATTCGCTGTCTTCAATTATCTTCTTGAAATGTATAGGCAATGACATCTGAAACAGATATTACGTAACATCTGCCGACACGTTCCAAATAAATCTGTTACCTTAAGACCTTTTCTGTGCCTACCTTATACCTACCTATTCCTTGACAAATAAAATCAAATGAAAATTTGTCCTCAGTAACGTAATCTGAAGGCTTGATACCTCGGTGACTACACATCTGCTGTTCACGTAGAACTGCCGTTTCTACTAGCAAAATCGATGTAACAACTAAATACTACTGCAGTTCTGCTTTAAAGGTTGACAGAGAATGTTTTTTAAACTGTGGAACAGCAGCGGTTCCTGAATTTTTGAAAGGGGGCGCACAAAAGTTTATTTAAAAAATACACAAAAATCCTGCCAGAGATTATTTAGGCCGCAGCTGCACTCTGCACATAAGTATACATATGTATCTTTATACGAGTAGGAGGAATAAGCGAGGGCAAGTGGCGGCCGTAAAGGACTCAAATATCAGTATTGTTATGCTAATTTCGACTTTTTCACGTAATGTGTGCAGTGTATACCTGTTCATACTATTAGAACTGATAAACGAGGACCGGGTGATATACACGGCAAACTGAGGACCACCCGAGTATTTTTTATCGATCTAAAAGAATAGTTCATTTTAATTAAACAGAGTTGGTCATATGGTTTAGGTGTACCTAAGTTGCGTTTTTTAAGTGGATGAAATTTGAAAAGCGGCATGCTGCTGGGTGGTAATAGGTAAAGCTTCATTTCATGAAAAGCTGTGCGTTGGCGTAGTAAAAGGCAAAGCCCCTCAGACTTCGTTTTGAGCGTTTTATGAGTTAATCATCTACTATTTCTGGGAGGGGCTGAAATTGTTAAGGTGGGGAGGGGGGAAACCTTGAAAATTTGTTGTAAACATAAAATACCCTCCATTGGCCTAAACATATGAAATTATATACTTTTTCAACTTATTCGGTTACTGACCCAGGAGACATTTGATACGTTCATTCACATATACAGGGTGGGCCAATAGTCAGCAGATGGAGGATTGTTGACTTACTAAAACATATTTCAGAAATCTATCACTTGGTCATGGAAGGGACCTTTGAGTGATATAACGTTAAATATTTTCACTTAAATTTTGATGTTTATATAGGGTGGTTCATATCAAACTTACATTTTTTTGAAGGCGACTCCCTATACATTATTGCATATTTGAATTCCTTGGTGAATTCTAGTGTGACTCAATGTATCTTATATTGAACTTTAACGAACCGTTTAGGTACAAATCAGCATTCTTGGTATAAGTAGGTATCAGAAAAAATTTAAATATCGCAGTGATTATAAATCTTAGAAGGCCGTGACATTGCGGTACGACTAAGCATGAGATGCGTCACCTTAGGTCAGACGGTTAAATTTAATTTTTTTTGTACTTGAAATCAGTAGATTAATTAAGGAAACTTCAGTCACAGAGAACATGATTTGTTCAAATAAGAATACCCATTTTTGTTTACAGAATCAAATGCAGAATTTGATTACCTCGATCTCAATCTTTTTAGTTTCCATTTCATTTAAAATTTTCAGTCAAATCAGTGTTTTTCAGTTTTCCTACTTATAAGAAATCTAGCAGGTCATGAAAAACAAACAAAAGCCCGTTAAGATGGAAGAAACCAACTAACTTAGTAGAAAGACACAAACAAACTAAACAACACAACAAACGAAAATTCCTTACAACACATAATCTCTAACAACAGCGGTAAGAAATCTAATGACAATGAGCAGCTGGCGTATGACAGAAGTGTTATTTTTCCACAGCCTACCAGCTATTGAGATCTACTACAGCTTGATAACAAAAAACGATTAAAAATATTGAAACAAAAAAAAACTACCAATGATTGCCGCTGACAGTTTAACATCGTCAGAATGAAATTTCACATTTAGTGGGATAGAAAAGTAGTCATTTCTGTTAAGTCAAAAGTAAAGATATCTCTAACTGTAGCACTCTGTGCATCTATTGATGTGATTGTTAGATTTTTTTATTACTCCATGTTGTAACTGTGTTTATTTCATGTATGTTCCTATCAAGTAAATAATGTTTTATCATATAAGATACTGCAATTCAGTTTTCATTTTTTGCGATTTTGCTAATAAGTAGAAGTTCCAGTGAAGAATTTGAAGGGCTCCAGTCAAAGGCATCGTCACTTTTGACTTACGGCTATTTTATGGAACTAAATTCTGAAAATATAGATACTCTCCTGCCAGTAACGATCGCTGGTATTTTGTCTTTTATTTAATTTTTTTGTACTGATTTTGGATACTTGCGTATAGGCTGTGAAAAGTAAGCCTTCTTGTTGCCGCTGTCGTTTCTGGTTAGAGCTGATATCTTGTAAGACATTTTTATAATCTTACCTCACTAATCTAGTTTGTTTGCGTTTTTATGCCAAGTTAGTTGGTTTCTTCCATCTGAACAGGTTTTTGTTTATTTTTCATGGACTGCTAGATTGCTTATAAGCTGGGAAAGTGTAAAACACCGATTTGACTTAAAATTTGAAATAAAATGAGAATTAAAAAAGATTGATTCCAACAATCCTACATTGTTGGAAAGGTTATCAGGTTTTAGATTCGATGGTATAAGAAAAATTAGGCATTCCCATTTGAAATAATCAAGGTACCTGTGATTGAAATTTCCTTAATTATTCTACTGATTTCTCCAAGTACAAAAAATGGAGTCAAGTTGATTGACTCAGTACTTCCCACACATTACTGTGATATCAGTTTATTATTTTCCCATAGCATGAAGCTTTAGTCTGAGATCTCCTTGCAACCAAATCATCGGCAGCCTTCCCTCCCCTAAAATTGTCTTATGCCGCTAAGTATTTCCTTCAGAGGTCAATGGACAGCCTAAAACATCTAAAAACGAAGTTTGAGTTGTTTTCATACTTTTAGTTTTTTGATTATTGCTATATACGCTGCCACTGACACGATATTTAACAAACACACGCGTTTTCCATCCTCACCACGGTAATAATACTGTGTCAAAATTTAATTAGAATCAATGTAATAGTGTCCACGTTACAAAATACAAAAAGATCTAAAGCAATAAATACTCGTATGTATGTATACAGAAAATTCTAAGTCCCTTAGTTTCCGTAATACGCTAGGCAATGTTCGGATGGACCTAAAAAGTTGATTTATGTCGCTAGGTCTTCCTTCAGAGCCCCTACCCTACACCCTATTATGAATACAAGAAATTTCTCAGTTTTTCAACCCCCCACCCCCTAACCACCCCAATTTCACCCCACCCAAAAAAAACGCAGAAAATGATCAGGAACCTCTAAAACGCTTAAAAACGAAGTTTGAGCTGTTTTTATATTTTTACTTTTTTTTATTATTTGTGCGCCGCCACTGGCACGATTTAAAAAAACCATACGCGTTTTCCATCCTCGCCACGGTAGTAATACTGTGTCAAAATTTCATTAACATCAATTCAACAGTTTCCTTGTAACACAATATAGAAGGATCTAAAGCAATACTCTCGTATGTTTACACCAGAAAAAATTCTAAGTCCTTTGGTTTCTGTAATAAGCAAGGCAATGTTCGGATGGACCTAAAAAAGTCATTTATGTTGCTAGGTCTTCCTTCATGGGTCAGTGGGCAGTCTATTATGAAAGCAACAAATTTTTCAATTTTACAACCCCCCACCCCCCAACCACCCCAATTTCACCCCCACCCAAAAAAAAGTAAAAAATGATCAGGAACCTCTAAAACGCCTAAAAACGAAGTTTGAGGAATATTTAATTTTTTTTGTTTTTTGCTAATTACTCCGACGCCCCTGCACCGATTTTCAAAATTATAAGAACATTACCTACTACGACCCCCCAGCATATCGCTGCCCAAATTTCATCACAATCCATGCAGCGGTTACTGAGATTACGAGGACACAAAAACGCGTACAGACAGACCGACAGACAGACCGACAGACAGACAGACAGACCGACAGACAGACCGACAGACAGACAGACCGACGGAAATGAGTGACATGGATTTTCGTTATGTAGACATCATGAAACGCCCAAAAAGTGTATTATCTCAAAATCGAAAATTTTCGCGATCACAATACTCCCCTCACCTATCGGTGTGGGAAGTAAAAGAATTCAAATTTGATCGTATGACCTAAGATGACACGTTTCATGCTCAGTCACACCGTAATGTCACGGCCTTCTAAGTTTTATGATCGCTGCGATATTCAATTCTTCTCTTATACCTACTTATACCAAAAAAAGTGATTTGCGCCTAAACGGTCCGTTTAAAGTTCCATATAAGATACATGAAGTCACATTAGAATTCAATTCAAATATGCAATAATATATAGGCGGTTCTATTGAAAAAATGTTAGTTTTATAATCAGCCTATATAAACGTTAAAGTTTGAGTGAAAGTATTTTAACGTTATAGCCTTCAGGGGCCCTACCATGATCAAGTAACAGATTTTTGAAATATTCCTCTAAGTCAACCATCCTCCGTCTACTCACTATTGGCCCACCCTGTATTGCATCTACACATCACATAATAATATGTACTCTGAGAGGAATTCACATATTTTGTTGGAATGTTTGAAAAGAAAAGTATTTTATAACTTATCGAATTTTTAAAGCTGAAGCTGGATTGACATGAAACGAGTAAAATCGGGTCAAGCCAGACTAAAAACTCTTAGGATGCTTATCGGAGCAGCTAAAATCTGACGAACTTGGAACTATTTGACTCGGATAGCACTCTACTCTCTCAGACACTCTCTCCCATTTTTTACCTAAGTCTAAAATATGCTTCTCAGTTGTACAAAAATGAGCTTTAACAATTTCAAAAGGCATAACACACGGTATCTAAAACGTCAGTTGAATTGACCATCTTAGATTCCAAACGAAAATTGTATCACTCGATATTAAACTAATTGAAACACCTGCTAGTTCTTACGCATAAGGGCATGGTTCATGATTTCAGAACTGTCTAGTAATCGCTATACCGAAGATCCTACTCCTTTTAAGAATTAAACCCTTCACGCACAGAGCGATGACCTGCAATCTAAAACTTTTCTGCCATAAAAGCCGCTTAGATCTCATTCCAAAAGTTGCTCATGATGGGGCACTTGTGAACAAAATTATGACTCGCAACACCTAATTTTTTTCTCAAAGACAGCAACGTGTAATATGAGAAGCTAAACAATCAAGTACACAAAGAGAAGGCGAAATATCGTGAGAGGCATTAGTCTGCCGGTGTTTCATCGTTGCCGAATTTCAGGACCTCACTTGTTGCATGCACTGGTATGTAACGTATATGGGGTGGCGGTATACAAACTCGAGAAACCATCTGGTGCCAAAGCGGTGAACTAAAATGTATACATTTACCATAAAACGAAAAAAATGAGGACCAGCTGAAATTTTCAAATTTGACTCCAGACCATGTCCGCAACTCACCACAAAAATTTCAAGCGAAGTCCTTGTGAGGTCCGTATATTGGTCCTCACTTGGTCGCGGTCCTCACTTGTTATGCAGATTTTGCACGGGTTAGCCTCACTTGTACCACGGGCCAAATATATATATATATATATATATATATATATATATATATATTTTTGGCCCGTGGTACAAGTGAGGCTAACCCGTGCAAAATCTGCATAACAAGTGAGGACCGCGACCAAGTGAGGACCAATATACGGACCTCACAAGGACTTCGCTTGAAATTTTTGTGGTGAGTTGCGGACATGGTCTGGAGTCAAATTTGAAAATTTCAGCTGGTCCTCATTTTTTTCGTTTTATGGTAAATGTATACATTTTAGTTCACCGCTTTGGCACCAGATGGTTTCTCGAGTTTGTATACCGCCACCCCATATACGTTACATACCAGTGCATGCAACAAGTGAGGTCCTGAAATTCGGCAACGATGAAACACCGGCAGACTAATGCCTCTCACGATATTTCGCCTTCTCTTTGTGTACTTGACTGTTTAGCTTCCCATATTACACGTTGCTGTCTTTGAGAAAAAAATTAGGTGTTGCGAGTCATAATTTTGTTCACAAGTGCCCCATCATGAGCAACTTTTGGAATGAGATCTAAGCGGCTTTTATGGCAGAAAAGTTTTAGATTGCAGGTCATCGCTCTGTGCATGAAGGGTTTAATTCTTAAAAGGAGTAGGATCTTCGGTATAGCGATTACTAGACAGTTCTGAAATCATGAACCATGCCCTTATGCGTGAGAACTAGCAGGTGTTTCAATTAGTTTAATATCGAGTGATGCAATTTTCGTTTGGAATCTAAGATGGTCAATTCAACTGACGTTTTAGATACCGTGTGTTATGCCTTTTGAAATTGTTAAAGCTCATTTTTGTACAACTGGGAAGCATATTTTAGACATAGGTAAAAAATGGGAGAGAGTGTCTGAGAGAGTAGAGTGCTATCCGAGTCAAATAGTTCCAACTTCGTCAGATTTTAGCTGCTCCGATAAGCATCCTAAGAGTTTTTAGTCTGGCTTGACCCGATTTTACTCGTTTCATGTCAATCCAGCTTCAGCTTTAAAAATTCGATAAGTTATAAAATACTTTTCTTTTCAAACATTCCAACAAAATATGTAAATTCCTCTCAGAGTACATATTATTATGTGATAGATGCAATACAGGGTGGGCCAATAGTGAGTAGACGGAGGATGGTTGACTTAGAAGGATATTTCAAAAATCTGTTACTTGATCATGGTAGGGCCCCTGAAGGTTATAACGTTAAAATACTTTCACTCAAACTTTAACGTTTATATAGGCTGATTATCAAACTAACATTTTTTTAATAGAACCGCCTATATATTATTGCATATTTGAATTGCTTAGTGAATTCTAATGTGACTTCATGTATCTTATATGGAACTTTAGACGGACCGTTTAGGCGCAAATCACTTTTTTTGGTATAAGTAGGTATAAGAGAAGAATTGAATATCGCAGCGATCATAAAACTTAGAAGGCCGTGACTTTACGGTGTGACTAAGCATGAAACGTGTCATCTTAGGTCATACGATCAAATTTGAATTCTTTTTGTACTTTGAGAAATCAGTAGAATAATTAAGGAAATTTCAATCACAGGTACCTTGATTATTTCAAATGGGAATGCCTAATTTTTCTTATACCATCGAATCTAAAACCTGATAACCTTTCCAACAATGTAGGATTGTTGGAATCAATCTTTTTTAATTTTCATTTTATTTCAAATTTTAAGTCAAATCGGTGTTTTACACTTTCCCAGCTTATAAGCAATCTAGCAGTCCATGAAAAATAAACAAAAACCTGTTCAGATGGAAGAAACCAACTAACTTGGCATAAAAACGCAAACAAACTAGATTAGTGAGGTAAGATTATAAAAATGTCTTACAAGATATCAGCTCTAACCAGAAACGACAGCGGCAACAAGAAGGCTTACTTTTCACAGCCTATACGCAAATATCCAAAATCAGTACAAAAAAATTAAATAAAAGACAAAATACCAGCGATCGTTACTGGCAGGAGAGTATCTATATTTTCAGAATAAATTTTCACATTTAGTTCCATAAAATAGCCGTAAGTCAAAAGTGACGATGCCTTTGACTGGAGCCCTTCAAATTCTTCACTGGAACTTCTACTTAGTAGCAAAATCGCAAAAAATGAAAACTGAATTGCAGTATGTTATATGATAAAACATTATTTACTTGATAGGAACATACATGAAATAAACACAGTTACAACATGGAGTAATAAAAAAATCTAACAATCACA
Source organism: Callosobruchus maculatus (assembly GCA_951848785.1). Classification (NCBI taxonomy): domain Eukaryota; kingdom Metazoa; phylum Arthropoda; class Insecta; order Coleoptera; family Chrysomelidae; genus Callosobruchus; species Callosobruchus maculatus. Next base: position 385,987 of record CATOUR010000158.1, on the reverse strand, counting down.
TCAATAGATGCACAGAGTGCTCCAGTTAGAGATATCTTTACTTTTGACTTAACAGAAATGACTACTTTTCTATCCCACTAAATGTGAAATTTCATTCTGACGATGTTAAACTGTCAGCGGCAATCATTGGTAGTTTTTTTTTGTTTCGATATTTTTAATCGTTTTTTGTTATCAAGCTGTAGTAGATCTCAATAGCTGGTAGGCTGTGGAAAAATAACACTTCTGTCATACGCCAGCTGCTCATTGTCATTAGATTTCTTACCGCTGTTGTTAGAGATTATGTGTTGTAAGGAATTTTCGTTAAATGTGTTGTTTAATTTGTTTGTGTCTTTCTACTAAGTTAGTTGGTTTCTTCCATCTTAACGGGCTTTTGTTTGTTTTTCATGACTTGCTAGATTTCTTATAAGTAGGAAAACTGAAAAACACTGATTTGACTGAAAATTTTAAATGAAATGGAAACTAAAAAGATTGAGATCGAGGTAATCAAATTCTGCATCTGATTCTTTAAACAAAAATGGGTATTCTTATTTGAACAAATCAAGTTCCCTGTGACTGAAGTTTCCTTAATTAATCTACTGATTTCAAGTACAAAAAAAAATTAAATTTAACCGTCTGACCTAAGGTGACGCATTTCATGCTTAGTCGTACCGCAATGTCACGGCCTTCTAAGATTTACAATCACTGCGATATTTAAATTTTTTCTGATACCTACTTATACCAAGAATGCTGATTTGTGTCTAAACGGTTCGTTAAAGTTCAATATAAGATACATTGAGTCACACTAGAATTCACCAAGGAATTCAAATATGCAATAATGTATAGGGAGTCGCCTTCAAAAAAATGTAAGTTTGATATGAACCACCCTATATAAACATCAAAATTTAAGTGAAAATATTTAACGTTATATCACTCAAAGGTCCCTTCCATGTCCAAGTGACAGATTTCTGAAATATGTTTTAGTAAGTCAACAATCCTCCATCTGCTCACTATTGGCCCACCCTGTATATGTGAATGAACGTATCAAATGTCTCCTGGGTCAGTAACCGAATAAGTTGAAAAAGTATATAATTTCATATGTTTAGGCCAATGGAGGGTATTTTATGTTTACAACAAATTTTCAAGGTTTCCCCCCTCCCCACCTTAACAATTTCAGCCCCTCCCAGAAATAGTAGATGATTAACTCATAAAACGCTCAAAACGAAGTCTGAGGGGTTTTGCCTTTTACTACGCCAACGCACAGCTTTTCATGAAATGAAGCTTTACCTATTACCACCCAGCAGCATGCCGCTTTTCAAATTTCATCCACTTAAAAAACGCAACTTAGGTACACCTAAACCATATGACCAACTCTGTTTAATTAAAATGAACTATTCTTTTAGATCGATAAAAAATACTCGGGTGGTCCTCAGTTTGCCGTGTATATCACCCGGTCCTCGTTTATCAGTTCTAATAGTATGAACAGGTATACACTGCACACATGACGTGAAAAAGTCGAAATTAGCATAACAATACTGATATTTGAGTCCTTTACGGCCGCCACTTGCCCTCGCTTATTCCTCCGACTCGTATAAAGATACATATGTATACTTATGTGCAGAGTGCAGCTGCGGCCTAAATAATCTCTGGCAGGATTTTTGTGTATTTTTTTAAATAAACTTTTGTGCGCCCCCTTCCAAAAATTCAGGAACCGCTGCTGTTCCACAGTTTAAAAAACATTCTCTGTCCACCTTTAAAGCAGAACTGCAGTAGTATTTAGTTGTTACATCGATTTTGCTAGTAGAAACGGCAGTTCTACGTGAACAGCAGATGTGTAGTCACCGAGGTATCAAGCCTTCAGATTACGTTACTGAGGACAAATTTTCATTTGATTTTATTTGTCAACGAATAGGTAGGTATAAGGTAGGCACAGAAAAGGTCTTAAAGTAACAGATTTATTTGGAACGTGTCGGCAGATGTTTCGTAATATATGTCTCAGATGTCATTGCCTATACATTTCAAGAAGATAATTGAAGACAGCGAATCAATCGACACATCATGATACCTGAAAATCTTATAGTAAATAGAAGTCTATAATCGACCTTATGGATCGATTTACCTGGAGACACGTTTTAGGACGCTGTGCAGATAAATAACAATGTTCATTGACCGCAGCGGTAGTATTTCATCTAGACTTATGGAACAGGAGGACCAATGAATGGTAGCTTAGACGGAATAAGCACTCAGCAAGTATATCCAGGGCCGTATATAAGGGGGAGGGTTTGGGGGTCCAAACCCCCCCATGAGTATTCCCATGAATGAAATAGCTACTAAAATAATACAAAATAAAGATAATTAAGGATGCTTTCTCCAAGCTTAGTGATTTATTCTACTACTAACCAATGCTCGGTGCTCATAACACATAAGCAGCGATACAATCTATACAGATGTTTAACAAATTAAGACATTACATATTCTTTTATACATGAACCCCTCCTAAGGTCACCATGAACCCCCTCCATGGTCAACGCCTAGCTACGGCCCTGAGTATATCTCTGTACTAATAGGAGAGAACAAGTGATCACCGGTACAGAACGATCTGACCATCTTGGTATCTAAAAAATAGTTGCACTTTTTCCACATTCTCTGCATATCTCTACGATTAGAACAAATATGCGAGGACCGTTAACGTATAAGGCAATAACCGAGGTCCACATGCATATTAATTAATTGATACTACCCTACCATCTGAAATGCCTTTCGCGCCTTTTTATGACCTCTGCTTCTTTTTAGTTAATTTTATTTCCCACACCGATAGGAAATTGTGATAGGTTTGTGATCGCGAAAATTTTCGGTTTTGAGATAATACGCTTTTTTGGGCGTTTTATGATGTCTATATAACGTCGATCTGTCTGTCTTTGCGTGTTTTTATAGGCTAGTCACATCAGTAACCGTGGATTGTGATAAAATTTGGGTACCGGTATCCTATGGGGTCCTAGTATGTATTGCTCCTATAATTTTAAAAGTCGGAGCATTGGCAGCGGAGTAATTTGGAAAAAACAAAAAGAATTGAATATTCCTCAAACCTCGTTTTTGGGCGTTTTAGGATTTGATGATAATTTTCTACTTTTTTGGGTGAGAGCGTGATTGGGGTCGTGGGGGGGGGGCGGAAGGTTGTAAAACTCAAAAATTTGTTGTATTCATTATAGAGATTTTCATTAAAATGCAGGCCTCCAAACTAAAACCCTAATAAAACAAAATTGTATTGTCGGATTTCGAAATTTTTGGTATTAGTCCTTAGAAAATATGCTATCACGTCATTACCAACTAAAAAAAGGGATCAGGTATAACACTCTTGATAGTGTCAAGATTAGCATGCTTTGAAAAGTGACTTCAAAAACGTTACAAAAAGAGGAATCTTTAAAATATCACCAAATAATTAACCGTGCACTTTAAAGGTAAACACATGCCTTTCTAGTTATTCATTGGTACCATAAGCTTGTTGTAAATGTGGTAAAACATATGCAGTAAGAGATTTAAACTCTAAAGGCATATTGGATCGCTAAGAGTGCAAAATTTCAACAGACGGTTTGGCAAAAGCTTGTCATCAGATTTTTAATTTTTGTTATGGTTACTTGAATAATGTGCTATCACATTACGATTAGTCATAAAAAGTGATCAGTTGACCAAAACTTCGGTATATGGTCTCAAAACTGTATAATTTTAGATAACTTCAAGTTGCGATTTAAAATAGATTCGTCTTAAGAAGTTAGGCAAGCAAACAGAACATGCAGACCATGTTATAAAGTGTCTTTTAACCGTAGATTTTAAGTTATGTATGAATTCATCCGTCCAAAGAATCCTACTTAAAAAAGTTGCATCTCCGGCATCCACATGAAGCATAAGTCGAAAAAAATCCATTCTTCTGACAGGATCGCCTTCCTTCAAAATGTGTACTGGTATGTAATGGTACGGATGTACGGATACATACCAGTTGTTTGCGCAGTGAACCACATCTTCCGCTAAGAAATACCAGCAACAGCGTAGGTGGAGCTGTAGGATGATTTCCGTGTATGCGTGAACACCAACGCCGTTGCCCGTTCTAAAAGTAGAGACGCAGCTGTTACAACCCACTGTATCTAAATTTGCGCAGGCGTGCGTTCATTACTGTCGATCCACAGCACAAAATCTAGTTTCAGCTTTAGCGTATGTATGGTCATGACTGATCCATAATACGAGGTTGTTCCCTAAAGATATCATGCTTAACTTCAGCCCTACTTCGTTCTGGATTATTTACAACCTCTCATTTATACACCAGTGAAAATCTATGGATACACGATACTTTATAAAGTGGCTTGCATGTTGTGCTTGATTATCTACCATCTTTTAAGAAATTACCTAGCGAATTTTTAAGACGATTTTAAGTTAAAACTTGAAGGTTTCTTCTAATATCATAAAATTTGTAGACCCTATACTGAAATTTTAGTTGATAGATCTCTTTTTTATGATGTAATAGAACATTATTAAAGTACACAAAAATTAAAAATCCGACGACACGTTTTTGCATACGGTTGTTGAAATTTTGCGGTCCCCGAGATCCAATATACCTCTAGAGCTTAAATGCAATTTTGTTGCCTATGTTTACCACATTTATAAGAAGTTTGTGATACCAATGGATAACTAGAAAGATGGGCATGTATTTACCGTAAAGTACGTGGTTAACTATTTGGCGATCTTTTAAGATAAATTCCTTTTTTGTAATGTTTCTTGATGTCACTTTTCAAAACATGTTGATTTTGATACTATCTCGAGTTTGAGTGTTTGATACATGATCACTTTTTTTAGTAAATAATGACGTGACATCGTCTTTTCTAATCACTAATACTAAAAATTCCAAAATCCCACGATAAAATTTTGTTTTATTATGGTTTTCGTTTGGAGGTCTGCATTTCAATAAAAATCAATTTATGTATCTCTGAAACAGTTGAAAATCGGACCCTACTTTATATGACTTTTTTGTTGGAAATAAGCTATACAGCCTTCTCCTAAAGTATTTTCCATTCGTCCATTGACCTGTGAGAGAGTGCTAGCGGCGCGGCGGCCCTTTAGGTCCATCCGATCATTACCTTGCCTACTACAGAAACCAATGGACTTGGAATTTTCGGATATATGCACACATACGAAAATTGTTTTAGATCGTTAATGAAACTTTGCCACAGTATTGTTACCGTGCCAAGCATGGAAAATGGGTATGCTTTTTAGAAATCGTGATGTCACTACGGCGCAGCGACAATAAAAAAGCTAAAAATATAAAAACAACTCAAACCAGTTTTTAGGCCTTTTGGGGGTTCCTGATCATCTTCTGTTTTTTGAGTGGGGGTGAAATTGGGGTGGTTGGGTTGGGAGGTGGAGGGTTGCAAAACTAATAAAGTTTTTGTATGCATAATACGCTCTCCATTGACCTACAAAAAAAGGACCTAGCGACATAATACACTTTTTAGGTTTATCAGAACGTTGCCTTGATTGTTACAGAAACTGAGGGATTTTTTCTGACGTATGTTGCATACGAGTATTGCTATACATAGTTCTGTATTGTGTAACCTGAAATTGATTTTAATTACAATTCGACACAGTAGTATTACCGTGACGAGGATGGAAAATGCGTATGGTTTTTAAAAATCGTGTCAGAACTAAAAATATAAAAATAACTCAAACGTCTTTTTAAGGCGATTTGGGTGTTCCTGGTCGTTTCGTTTCATCCAATTAAAGCTCGCAGAATAAAACCAGTGTCGATCTAGTTCCTACGGAGAGGAGTATCAAGAAACTATTTACTAGAGTTTTTGTGTTGGATGTTTTTTGAGGGCAGGAGGGTGATGATTTGGTTGCAAGGGGATCTCAGACTATAGATTAATGCAAAGGGAAAATAATAAACTGATACCACTTTAATGTGTGGGAAGTACTAAGTTAGTCAATTATCGTTCATATTGATTGAACCTCATATATAACTGTACAGTACAAATTCCTGAATTCATAAATGTTGTACCCCTGTCAAGCATATCTACCCTTATCTAACAGTATATTCTCGTTACAGATTTGTTGCCTTTCTAGCTAACTTTATTGTATCACAGACATAAACACGTTTTATGACGCCAAATGCCAACCGAAAGTGCAGTCAACTGATTCACGCGTTAAATTAAATCAATTTTCGAATTACGCGTCTACAAATATTGAATAATTCCCAAAACATGGTCAGATATTAAAAAAATAGAAGTCAAGTTTATTGGTTCAGTTCTTCTCTCTCTTGTTTTTCATAACGAAGGGCGATACCATTTTCAACATCAGCGATTTAGCAATTACGACTGTGAAGCAAAGTGAGTCGTGTCCTATTTCAGTTGGTCCGATTGAAAAAGTCTTGCTCCTGTAGTCGCAGTGCCTATAAGTTTGAGAACCCCCAGACTAGTCAATAGACGTTCAAAATAGATCCGTTGAACTAAGTTACCTGAATTCGCCGTTATTGACATGTTCAGATTATTAGCAAAATTTTGGTAATTAGAGGGGTCGAATTTTTCGCTATATGTGCCACGCGGTATCTGCATCCCTATAGACGAATTTTAACAAAGGAAAAGGTTAATTTTACATTTAGTTGCATTTATTTTCACTTAGTTGAAATCCGTAGTAGCACATGTTAATGAATGTTATTTGACTGCATGAAATCTGAATTAGTATATCTCTATACGAATAGGAGGAATAAGTGAGGACCGCTGGCGGTGGTGAATCACTCGTACATATTAGTATTGTAAAGCTAATTTCGACTTTTCTGCATGTCTTGTTTACCGTGTTTACGTGTTTATGCTATTAGAACTGATAAACGAGGACCGGCTGATATGCACGACGAACTGAGAACCACCTGAGTATTTTTTGTAAACGTCTTTCCTGCTCTTCTCATGTTAACGACAACTGCATTAAAAGCAAATCGGCCGCACAACGAATACATCACATGAAAGTCACCTGTGCGCATGCCGAAAGTTGCGTTTTTAAGAGGACGATATTTTTATACATAGCAGCATGGTGCTGGGTAGTAATAGGTAAAAATGGAGTCAAGCTGATTGACTCAGTACTTCCCACATATAATGTTGATACCATTTTATTATTTCCCATTGCATGAAGTTATAGCCTAAAATCCCCTTGCAACTAAATTATCCGCCTCCAAAAACAACATCCAACACAAAAACCCTCGTAAATAGTTTCTTGCGTCTCCCTTCTTAGGAACTAGGGCGCCACAGTTTTTTTCTACATGCTTGAACTGGACAATGCGAAACGATCAAGAGCCTCCAACCCGTCTAAAAACGAAGTTTGAGCTGATTTCATGTTTTTGGTCTTTTGATTATTGCTGCGCCGCCTCTGACATGGTTCTTCAAAAACAGAGTCGTTTTCCATTCTCGCAGCGGTAATTCTGTGTCAAAATTTTATTAAAATCAATTCAATAATTTTCGCTTTACGCAATACACATAGAACGAAATAAAGCAAAACTCGTATGTGCAGATCACAAAATTGGTTTCTGTAATAGGCAAGCCAGTGTTCGGATGGACCTAAAAAACTGCAATATGCCGCTAGGTATTTCTTCTTCAGGTCAATAGACGGACTATTATGAATACAACAAATTTTTCAGTTTTACTACCCCCCACCCCCCAACCGCCCCGATTTCACCCCACCCAAAAAAAATTGAAAATGATCAGGAACCCGTAAAACGCATAAAAACAATGTTTGAGCTGTTTTTATATTTTTAGTTTTTTTATTATTGCTGCGCCGCCACTGACACTATTTTTCCAAAACATCCGCGTTTTTCATCTTCGGCTTGGGAGTAATACTATGTCAAAATTTCATTAAAAGCAATTGAACAATTTTCGTGTTACGCGATATCGAACGATCTAAAACAATACTCGTATGTGTACATCATAAATTCTGATGAACATCAATTCAGTAATTTCAACATTATAAAATACAGAACGATCTAATATGTATACATCGGAAAATTCTCAAAGTCCCGTGGTTTCTTTAATAAGCATGCAACGTTCAGATGGACCTAAAAAAGTGTATCATGCCGCTAGGCTTTTCATTCACATATTAATGGACAGCTCATTGCGAATAAAACAAATTTTTCAGTATTACAACCCCCCACGCCCCAACCACCCCAAATTCACCCCCACCCAAGAAAAAGTGGAAATTGATCACGAACCCCGAAAACGCTTAAAAACGAAGTTTGAGGCATATTTGACATTTTTCGTTTTTTGCTAATTACTCCGCCCCCCGTATAACGGTTTTTAAAATTATAGGAACATTACCTACTACGACCCCACAGCATAACGCTGCCCAAATTTCATCACAATCCATGCAGCGGTTATTGAGATTACGAGGGTAGAAAAACGCGACAGACAGACAGACCGACAGACAGACCGACGGAAATGAGTGACGTGGATTTCCGTTATGTACACATCATAAATCGCCCAAGAAGCGTATTATCTCAAAATCGAAAATTTTCGCGATCGCAATACTCCCCTCACCTATCGTGTGGGAAGTAAAAATTCGTTTTATAAAAAGCTTCGCGTTGGTGTAGTGAGAGACCAAAGCCCTCAGACTTATTTTTATAAGTTACCAATCATCTACCGTTTTTGGGAGGGGATGAAATTGGGAAGGTGGGGATGGGGGAGTCGAAATCCCGAAAATTTGTTGTAAACATAAAATACCCTCGATTGCCCTAAAAAATATGAGATTCTAGACTTTTCAGACTTATCCGAATACTGACTTGAGAGACATTTGATACGTTTATTTACCTATACAGGGTGGGCCAACACTGGGCGGACGGAGGATTGTTGACTTACTAACACATATTTAAAAAGTCTGTCACTTGGTGGGGGGTGGGAACCCTTGACTGCTATAACGTTAAAATATTTTCACTTAAATTTTTAAGTTTATACAGGGTGATTCATAATAGAATTACATTTTTTAAATGAATGGAATGGAATATATTATTGCATATTTAGATTGCTTGGTAAATTCTAGTTTGACCCCATGCAAATCACCATTCTTGGTATAAGTAGGTATCAGAAAAAAATTGAGTATCACAGTGATTACTAATCTTAGAAGGCCACGACTTTTCGGTACTGCTGAGCACAAGGTGCGTCAGACGGTTAAATTTGAAAACTTTTTGAACTTGGAAAAATCAGTACATTAATTAAAGAAACCTCAGTCACAGATAATTTGATTTTTTTCCCTATAATGGTCAAATTTTAGCAGAGTTCTTATCTAAGACACCAAATTACCTACATCCCTGCAAAGGTTAATTTTACATTCAGTTGTATTTATTTTCACTCAACTGAAATCCGTACTAGCACATATTAATGAATGTTATTTTACTGCATGAACGTTGAACTAGTATACCTCTATACGAATAGGTGGAATAAGTGAGGACCGGTAGGCGGTGGTGAATCACTCGAAGATAGGATTGTTAAGCAAATTTCGCATTTTCTACCTGTTATGTATAATATACAGTGTTTACGTGTTTATACTATTAGAAGTGATAAACGAGGACCGGGTGATATAGACGACAGAGGACCACCTGAGTATTTTTTGTGAGCGTCTTTCTTGCCCTTTTACTATTATTGTTCTTCAAGTAGGTATATTTTCGGATCGATCTGAAATTCATGTAACCGTCAACCGTACTGAACCCGAGTCGGCCGCACAACGCAGATACAGGGTGAGTCAAGCTCAACGCCTCGGACTCTTGTGACCAAACGATACCACTTTTCGAAAAATGGACTTTGCGAGTATATGTAGGTCGAGTTGGTCTACATTTAAAAAATAATGACCTTTATACAGGGTGTCTAATAAAAGCGTGACATATCAAAGCTGTTTTCTTTAAATGGAATACCCTGTAAATTATTGCATATTTAGACTCCAGTGCATTTTAGTGTGACTTTGTGTATCACACATGGGAGTTTAAGCGAACCGTTTAGGTACAAATCACAATTTTGGGTATAGGTAGATGTCAGAAAAAAATTGAATCTCGCAGCTATTATAAATCTTAGAGGGCTGTGACTTTGCCGTGTTACTAAGCATGAAATGTGTCAGCTTACGTTAGACGGTCGAGTTCGAATTACATTTGTACTTGGAGAAATCGGTAGATCAATTAAGTAAACTCCAATCAAAGGTAACTTGATTTTTTCAAATGGGAATGCATAATTTTTTTTATACCATCAAATGTGCAATTTGATAAGCTTTCTAATGATATGCGGTTGTAAATATCAATCTCTGGTAGTTTTGATTTAATTTCAAACTTCCAGTAAAACCGGTGTTTTTCAAATCTCCTACCTATAAGCAACTTAGCAGGCCATGAAATATGAGCAAAAAACTGTTCAGATGGAACAAAACAACTAACTTAGCAGATAGTTACGGACGAACTAAAGTAAAAGGACAAAGTTATAAAAATGACTTACAACAAATCAATTCTAACCAGAAATAGCAGACATAACACATCTAAGGTCAAAAAACAGCTGAAGTATGACAGAAATGGGTATTTTTTACAGCACACCGGCTACTACAATATTCTAAAGATTGAAGATTCACAAAGCCATTGTGAATTTTGAAAGGAAATCTACCACGTAATGTTGCTGGCAGCTTAACAGCTTCATCAGAATAATATCTCACATTTCATGATTTAAAAAAATAGTAACCGATACCTCTGACTGGAGTTCTGCAAATTTTTCAATACTCATAAGCAGGATCGCCGAAAATGAAGAATAAATTAAAAATCTGCTCAAATTATTAAACATAATTTACCTGGCAGAAAATTAAAATATGATTTGTCAGTATTCCTTTTTTGTGATCTTGCTAATAGATACTGAAAAATTCAAAGGACGACAGTGAGAGGTATCATTACTTTTGCCTTTGACGGAAATGACTACTGTTTTATGCCATTAAATGTGAAATTGCGCTCTGAAGATATTAGACTGACGGCAACGATCGCTGAAAGTTTTGCTTTCATTTCAAAGTGTTTAGTGATTTTGGAAATTTTTAATCTCTAGTACATTGCAGTCGCTAGTAGGCTGTAAAAATTATGCATTTCTGTCGTACTCCAGCTTCTCTTTAACCTTAGACAGGTTACCGCCGTTGTTTCTGGTTAGAGTTGATTTGTTGTAGGGAATTTTTATAATCTTGTTCTTTTACTCTAGTTCTGCTGGATCTTTTTGCTAAGTTAGTTGTTTTCTTCCATCTGAATATGATTTTGTTTATATTTCATGGCCTGCTAGTTTGTTTATAGGTAGGGAAATTGAAAGACACTGATTTGATTGAAATCTCGAAATTTAATAAAAACTACCATAGATTGATATTCACAATCTGATATAATTAGAAAGCCCATCAAATTGCACATTTGATCGTATAAAAAAATTATGCATTCCCTTTGAAAAAAATCAAGTTACCTTTGATTGAAGTTTCCTTAATTGATCTACCGATTTGTCCAAGTAAAAATGTAATTCGAACTCGACCGTCTAACGTAAGCTGATACATTTCATGCTTAGTATAATATGGCAAAGTCACAGCCCTCTAAGATTTATAATAGCTGCGATATTCAATTTTTTTCTGACATCGACCTATACTCGACCTACATACACTTGCAAAGTCGATTTTTCGAAAAGTAGTATCGTTTGGTCACAAGAGTCCGAGGCGTTGAGCTTGACTCACCCTGTATAACCTTAAAATGACCTGTGCGCATGCTGAAAGTTGGAAATAATATAAAGACGAAATGAGTTCTCGATCTAAAAGAATAGTGAAAATTTTAATTAAACAGAGCTGGTCATATAGCTTAGGTGCACCTACGTTGCATTTTGCATTTTTTAAATGGATGAAATTTGGATAGCAGTATGTTGCTGGGTAGTAGTAGGTAAAGCTGCACTTTATGAAAAGCTGGGCGTAGGCGTAGTGAAAGATAAAACCCCTCGGCCTTTGTTTCAAGCTTTTTATGAGTTTTCAATTATCTGCTATTTTTTAGGAGGGGATGAAATAGGGAAGGTGGGGAGAGAGGGAGATGAAATCTCGAAAAATTGTTGTTAACATAAAGTACCCTCCATTGCCCTAAAAAATATTAAATTCTATGCTTTTCAGACCTACACGAAAACTGTCCTTGAAGACTTACCTACATTCTTTTTTGATACCCATTCATTACACTTAGGGCCAGTTTCACTCGTCTCTGATAAGTTTCGGATAGCGTATCTGTCACATAGGCCCATATCATTTATATGACAGATAGGCTTTCGGTATGTCGGTTTGTCTGTCTGTTACACTTAGAACCGGTTTCACCGGTCTCTGATAAGTTTCAGATAGCGTATCTGTCAGATAGGCCCATAATATTTATATCGCATTATCGGACATATAGGCTATCGGTCTGTCGGTTTATCTGCCTGTTGGAGTTTTTCTATCCTCATAATCTCAGCAACCTTTGCACGGAGCGATATACTGTGGGGTCGTAATAGGTAGTATACTGCTATAATTTTGAAAATCCGTGCATGGGCGGTGAAGGAATTAGCAAAAAACAAAAAAAAGTCAAATATTCCTCAAACTTCGTTTTTAGGATTTTTGAGGGTTCCTAATCATTTTGTACTACAGGATGGATGGTGGAGAGCTATGAATAGCATATGAGCATATCGGGTCATTTTTAAGATGCGGATCAGCGGATCTAGAACACCTCAAAGATCCGGAACAGTGATCCGGTTCACGGGTCAGTCGGATCCCGACTAGCGAATGCGATCGTCCACCTTCGATCTCAAGATCTCAAGATCGAAGGTGAACGATTAGTCAACCGAAGCACAAGGGAACCGCTCAATCTGGGTACTCGGTGCAGACAGAAATGAGCCAGTACAGTACAGTACACTTCATGTATAATTTATTAATTTGTTTTATCTTTATATCAGATGATATTTATTTTTTATAAATATGTACCTAGAAGATGTATATGTATTAATACTATTCTTTATAAATTTCGATTTGAGTAAAATTCAGTTTTGAGTTTCTCGTATTTGTTAAAATACACTCCTAGCACGTAAAAGGAATTCTTTGTCTCTACTATAAACAGCCACAACTCATCATACAAGAAAAATATTCATTTATTATTCGCCCTAAAATATCTATCTAAATATTATTTTAAATTCAGATCCCAGAACATTGAGCATTATGGCTATCCTGTAGCTTAAGCAGAACACTGAACCGAAAACTGAACTGACCGACATATATTGCCGTGGCACGCACCATCCTGCTTTGTGATTCTGATGAACAAACCGCCGAATTTGTGACCCGACGGACCCGTTGACCCGTTGAGATTAAATTTAGGATTCGGTTCAGTTAGGTCACCTTAAAGATCCGGATCAATGAACCGGATCAGAACCGTTCTACACATCTCTAGCTATGAAAATGAAAAAATTGTTGTATTCATAATAGCCTGTCTAAAGCTTATCAAAAAATGGCCAAATATATGAAACTTGTCAATCTTGGGTTAATTCCGCACAATGATGTAACATTTAGTAAAATAATTAAAATCTCAATGCTAAAAGTGAAGCCATTACACACACAGACATACAGACCTACACGCAAACACAATGACCTGTGAGAGCAAGACCCAGCGCCATAATACACTTTTTTATCGTAACAGTGCCTTGCGTATTGCAGAAAACAAGGGACTTCGAATACGAGTTTTGCTTTAGGTCTTTCTGTATTCGGTGGAAAGTTTTGTTTGATTTTAATGAAATTTTGACATAGTATTATTACTGTGTCGAGAATGGAAATGCGTATGGTTTTTAGAACTCGTATCAGTGGCGGCGCAGCAATAATGAAAAAAACTAAAAATATAAAAACATCTCAAACATCGTTTTTAGGCGTTTGAGACGTGACTGATCATTTTCTACTTTTTTGGTAAGGGGGAAATTGGGATCGTTGGGGGGTGAGGGGTTGTAAAACTGAAGAGCTTATTGTATTCATAATAGGCTGTCATTGACCTGTGACACTTTTTTAGATCCATCCGAACATTGTCTAGCCTACTGCAGAAACCAAGAATTTTCTGATGTATACGTAATAATGGCATTGCTCTAGATCGTTCTGTATTCTATAGCGTGGAAAATATTGAACTGATTTTGATGAAATCTCGACACAGTATTACTAGCAAATACTATTAGCTTAGCGAGGAGGGTAAACGCGTTTGGCTTTTAATTGAAAACCCCAATTTTCTGTTGTATACATAAGGGTATTGCTTTAGACCGTTCTGTACTATATAACACAGTGTTATTTCCGTTGCAAGGTTGGAAAGTGCGTAAGGTTTTTAGAAATCGTGTCAGTAGCGGTGCAGCGTGTATTTGGTTGCAAAATGATCTCAGATTATAGCTTCACGGTATGGGAAAACAATAAATTGGTATCACCGCAATGTGTGGGAAGTACTAACTCACTCAACTTGACTTAATTTTTTGTTCATAAATCCGCCATCACAAAGATGATATTTCAAAAGCATGCACCTTTTTCGACCCCGCCGGGGTAATAATAATCTGTCAAAGTTTTATTGCTAATGTTAGATACACACGTTAGATAAAAACCTTGAGTCCTCAAACTATGTAAAGGCAAGCCAAGTACAGAACATTACAACGACCAGGTTTATTCAGTATCACGGAAAGTCCATCACCCAAATTTTAGCACCTTACTAAAAGGAAAAATATTAATCAGATATTCTTAAAATTCACACAAAAATAACAAAAGCAAAGTCTATTCGCCTATAAATAGAAAAACAATGTAGTTACAAAGATTTATATAACACTGATTCTAAATCAATTATTTGGAGGATTCATGACCATATGTCTATGGGAGCAGAACATGATGTCAAAGCATTTGTGAATTCACACATCATTGAAGTCCATCAGGTTACACGTTACAACAACAGGGTAGTTGTTGTAAAGTGTAATTTAAAAAACACCTATTCAGTAAAAGTCGTAGAACGGCTTATATTGCGGTGTCATTTTGGCAACACAGCTATGACCTCGCTTGGTGCGTTGTATACCGATTTCGGACCTCCGTTGTTCTCTGGGATAAAAAGCGGGTATATCGTGGCTCACTTAATTCTTTCATTGAAAGGTCCTCACTTGTCTCGATATACACGTATCAATTTTCTCATCGGTAAAATAGCTTTCATGTGTATATTTGAATGTTTCTTATCAAATGGCACATCTTCGTAATATCTATCATAAAATGATGCCATTATCTCGTTGTCCTCACTTGGTCACTAATATGTACTGTCCTCACTTGGTGCGCCAGCCAAGTATATATATATATATATATATATATATAAGACAAAACAAAAACAAAAAGGGTGCAACCCGGGCTCCGACACACCGGGCTGCTGTTCCATTTCCCAGCGACTACTCCTCACACCGTGAGGTGAGCAATCACTGGGTCCGCGAATCGTGCGTCCTATATATATATATATATATATATATATATATATATATATATATATATATATATATACTGGTCCCAGGACTGACCCTCGAGGACCACCTGAGGATATTTCAATTGGGTTGGAGAAACAGCTATCAATCATTACTGATTTCCACGTATCATATGAAAGTCTTTAAAAGCGGACCAAGTATCAGGAGCTCCTCGGACAACTTCGCAGGCTCTGGCCGGACTACACTGTGAGTCTGCTAGTAATGGTCATTGGATCCCTAGGTGGTATGAGGGATGCGCTGCTCTCTGCGCTGCGCAAAATGCCGGTGTGCCGTGCGGCGGCGCACATCTTAGCCGCCAGAATGCAGAAGGCAGTCATAAACCAATGCACGGAATCTTCTACAAACATCTAGAAGAGCATGGTTTATCTGAGCAGTTGACCTTCTCCTTCCTAAGGTCTAATGGGTTGAAGTCGGAGACTGAGAGCTCTATAATGGCTTGCCAAGACGGTGTCTTCAACACCTTAGTATACCGTAGCCGGATTATGGGTATGGATGTGCCCGATATCCGCTGTAGAGCCTGCCTGCAGGCGCCAGAGACCCTTACGCACCTCTTGTCGGCGTGTAAGGTGTACGCTGGCACAGCCTACGTCTATCGGCACAACGCGGCTCTACGAGTGCTATACTACCATTTAAGGCACTCATACGGTATAGATGAGACACCGGTGCTGCCATACGCTCCAGGGGACATTGAGTCCATTGTGGAGAACGAGAGGTGCCGAATTTACTGGAACTACTCATTCTCCACGCTCGAGCTTATACATGCAAATAAGCCCGACATAGTCCTCCTCGACTACCAACAAAAGGCGATGTTCGTTATCGAGTTCTCGGCACCTGCCGAGGGGAACATCGTCTCTAAGGAGGAGGAAAAGCGGACCAAGTATCAGGAGCTCCTCGGACAACTTCGCAGGCTCTGGCCGGACTACACTGTGAGTCTGCTAGTAATGGTCATTGGATCCCTAGGTGGTATGAGGGATGCGCTGCTCTCTGCGCTGCGCAAAATGCCGGTGTGCCGTGCGGCGGCGCACATCTTAGCCGCCAGAATGCAGAAGGCAGTCATCCATGGGTCCCTTCGTCTGCTTAGGACGCACGATTCGCGGACCCAGTGATTGCTCACCTCACGGTGTGAGGAGTAGTCGCTGGGGAATGGAACAGCAGCCCGGTGTGTCGGAGCCCGGGTTGCACCAACAAAAAAGGTGCAACCCGGGCTCCGACACACCGGGCCGCTGTTCCATTTCCCAGCGACTACTCCTCACACCGTACAAGTGAGGCTAGCCCGTGCAAAATCTGCATAACAAGTGAGGACCGCGACCAAGTGAGGACCAATATACGGACCTCACAAGGACTTCGCTTGAAATTTTTGTGGTGAGTTGCGGATATGGTCTTGAGTCAAATTTGAAAATTTCAGCTGGTCCTCATTTTTTTCGTTTTATGGTAAATGTATACATTTTAGTTCACCGCTTTGGCACCAGATGGTTTCTCGAGTTTGTATACCGCCACCCCATATACGTTACATACCAGTGCATGCGACAAGTGAGGTCCTGAAATTCGGCAACGATGAAATACCGGCAGACTAATGCCTCTCACGATATTTCGCCTTTTCTTTGTGTACTTGATTGTTTAGCTTCCCATATTACACGTTGCTGTCTTTGAGAAGAAAATTAGGTGTTGCGAGTCATAATTTTGTTCACAAGTGCCCCATCATGAGGAACTTTTGGAATGAGATCTAAGCGGCTTTTATGGCAGAAAAGTTTTAGATTGCAGGTCATCGCTCTATGCATGAAGGGTTTAGGAGTAGGATCTTCGGTATAGCGATTACTAGACAGTTCTGAAATCATGAACCATGCCCTTATGCGTGAGAACCAGCAGGTGTTTCAATTAGTTTAATATCGAGTGATACAATTTTCGTTTGGAATCTAAGATGGTCAATTCAACTGACGTTTTAGATACCGTGTGATATGCCTTTTGAAATTGTTAAAGCTCATTTTTGTACAACTGAGAAGCATATTTTAGACTTAGGTAAAAAATGGGAGAGAGTGTCTGAGAGAGTAGAGTGCTATCCGAGTCAAATCGTTCCAAGTTCGTCAGACTTTAGCTGCTCCGATAAGCATCTTAAGAGTTTTTGGTCTGGCTTGACCCGATTTCACTCGTTTCATGTCAATCCAGCTTCAGCTTTAAAAATTCGATAAGTTATAAAATACTTTTCCTTTCAAACATTCCAACAAAATATGTGAATTCCTCTCAGAGTATTATGTGATAGATGCAATACAGGGTGGGCCAATAGTGAGTAGACGGAGGATTGTTGACTTAGAAGGATATTTCAAAAATCTGTTACTTGATCATGGTAGGGCCCCTGAAGGTTATAACGTTAAAATACTTTCACTCAAACTTTAACGTTTATATAGGCTGATTATCAAACTAACATTTTTTTAATAGAACCGCCTATATATTATTGCATATTTGAATTGCTTAGTGAATTCTAGTGTGACTTCATGTATCTTATATGGAACTTTAAACGGACCGTTTAGGCGCAAATCACTTTTTTTTGATATAAGTGGGTATAAGAGAAAAATTGAATATCGCAGCGATCATAAAACTTAGAAGGCCGTGACTTTACGGTGTGACTAAGCATAAAACGTGTCATACTTGGAGAAATCAGTAGAATAATTAAGGAAATTTCAATCACATGTACCTTGATTATTTCAAATGGGAATGCCTAATTTTTCTTATACCATCGAATCTAAAACTTGATAGCCTTTCCAACAATGTAGGATTGTTGGAATCAATCTTTTTTAATTTTCATGTTATTCCAAATTTTAAGTCGAATCGGTGTTTTACACTTTCCCAGCTTCTAAGTAATCTAGCAGTCCATGAAAAATAAACAAAAACCTGTTCAGATGGAAGAAACCAACTAACTTGGCATAAAAACGCAAACAAACTAGATTAGTGAGGTAAGATTATAAAAATGTCTTACAAGATATCAGCTCTAACCAGAAACGACAGCGGCAACAAGAAGGCTTACTTTTCACAGCCTATTAGCTATACGCAGATATCCAAAATCAGTACAAAAAAAATTAAATAAAAGACAAAATACCAGCGATCGTTACTGGCAGGGGAGTATCTATATTTTCAGAATAAATTTTCACATTTGGTTCCATAAAATCGCCGTAAGTCAAAAGCCTGGAGCCCTTCAAATTCTTCACTGGTACTTCTACTTATTAGCAAAATCGCAAAAAATGAAAACTGAATTGCAGTATGTTATATGATAAAACATTATTGACTTGGTAGGAACATACATGAAATAAACACAGTTACAACATGGAGTAATAAAAAAATCTAACAATCACATCAATAGATGCTCAGAGTGCTCCAGTTAGAGGTATCTTTACTTTTGACTTAACAGAGATGACTACTTTTCTATCCCATTAAATGTGAAATTTCATTCTGACGATGCTAAACTGTCAGCAGCAATCGTTGGTAGTTTTTTTTTTTGTTTCAATATTTTTAATCGTTTTTTGTTATCAAGCTCTAGTAGATCTCAATAGCTGGTAGGCTGTGGAAAAATAACACTTCTGTCATACGCCAGCTGGTCATTGTCATTAGATTTCTTACCGCTGTTGTTAGAGATTATGTGTTGTAAGGAATTTCCGTTTGTTGTGTTGTTTAGTTTGTTTGTGTCTTTCTACTAAGTTAGTTGGTTTCTTCCATCTTAACGGGCTTTTGTTTGTTTTTCATGACTTGCTAGATTTCTTATAAGTAGGAAAACTGAAAAGCACTGATTTGACTGAAAATTTTAAATAAAATGGAAACTAAAAATATTGAGATCGAGGTAATCAAATCCTGCATCTGATTCTGTAAACAAAAATGGGTATTCTTATTTGAACAAATCAAGTTCTCTGTGACTGAAGTTTCCTTAATTAATCTACTGATTTCAAGTACAAAAAAAAATTAAATTTAACCGTCTGACCTAAGGTGACGCATCTCATGCTTAGTCGTACCGCAATGTCACGGCCTTCTAAGATTTATAATCACTGCGATATTTAAATTTTTTCTGATACCTACTTATATCAAGAATGCTGATTTGTGCCTAAACGGTTCGTTAAAGTTCAATATAAGGTACATTGAGTCACACTAGAATTCACCAAGGAATTCAAATATGCAATAATGTATAGGGAGTCGCCTTCAAAAAAATGTAAGTTTGATATGAACCACCCTATATAGACATCAAAATTTAAGTGAAAATATTCAACGTTATATCACTCAAAGGTCCCTACCATGACCAAGTGACAGATTTCTGAAATATGTTTTAGTAAGTCAACAATGCTCCATCTGCTCACTATTGGTCCACCCTGTATATGTGAATGAACGTATCAAATGTCTCCTGGGTCAGTAACCGAGTAAGTTGAAAAAGTATATAATTTCATATTTTTAGGCCAATGGAGGGTATTTTATGTTTACAACAAATTTTCAAGGTTTCCCCCCTCCCCACCTTAACAATTTCAGCCCCTCCCAGAAATGGTAGATGATTAACTCATAAAACGCTCAAACAGAAGTCTGAGGGGTTTTGCCTTTTACTACGCCAACGCACAGCTTTCATGAAATGAAGCTTTACCTATTACCACCCAGCAGCATGCCGCTTTTCAAATTTCATCCACTTAAAAAACGCCACTTAGGTACACCTAAACCATATGACCAACTCTGTTTAATTAAAATGAACTATTCTTTTAGATCGATAAAAAAATACTCGGGTGGTCCTCAGTTTGCCGCGTATATCACCCGGTCCTCGTTTATCAGTTCTAATAGTATGAACAGGTATACACTGCACACATGACGTGAAAAAGTCGAAACTAGCATAACAATACTGATGTTTGAGTCCTTTACGGCCGCCACTTGCCCTCGCTTATTCCTCCTACTTGTATAAAGATACTTATGTATACTTATGTGCAGAGTGCAGCTGCGGCCTAAATAATCTCTGGTAGGATTTTTGTGTATTTTTTTATTTAAACTTTTGTGCGCCCCCTTTCAAAAATTCAGGAACCGCTGCTGTTCCACAGTTTAAAAAACATTCTCTGTCCACCTTTAAAGCTGAACTCCAGTAGTATTTAGCTGTTACATCGATTTTGCTAGTAGAAACGGCAGTTCTACGTGAGCAGCAGATGTGTAGTCACCGAGGTATCAAGCCTTCAGATTACGTTACTGAGGACAAATTTTCATTTGATTTTATTTGTCAAGGAATAGGTAGGCACAGAAAAGGTCTCAAAGTAACAGATTTATTTGGAACGTGTCGGCAGATGTTTCGTAATATCTGTTTCAGATGTCATTGCCTATACATTTCAAGAAGATAATTGAAGACAACGAATCAATCGACACATCATGATACTTGAAAATCTTATAGTAAATAGAAGTCTATAATCGACCTTATGGATCGATTTACCTGGAGACACGTTTTAGGACGCTGTGCAGATAAATAACAAAGTTCATTGACCGCAACGGTAGCATTTCATCTAAACTAATCGAACAGGAGGACCAATCAATGGTAGCTTAGACGGAATAAGCAATCAGCAAGCATATCCAGGGCCGGTTCAAACCCCCGCATGAGTATTCCCATGAATGAAATAACTACTAAAATAATACAAAATAAAAATAATCAAGGATGCTTTCTCCAAGCTTAGTGATTTATTCTACTACCAACCAATCCCTCGGTGCTCATGACACATAAGCAGCGATACAATCTATACAGATGTTTAACAAATTAAGACATTACATATTCTTTTATACATGAACCCCTCCTAAGGTCACCATGAACCCCCTCCATGGTCAACGCCTAGCTACGGCCCTGAGTATATCTCTGTACTAATAGGAGAGAACAAGTGATCACCGGTACAAAACGATCTGACAGTCTTAGTATTTAAAAAATAGTTGCACTTTTTCCACATTCTCTGTATATCTCTACGATTAGAACAAATATGAGAGGACCGGTAATGTATAAGGAAATAACCGAGGTCCACATGCATATTAATTAATCGATACCACCCTACCATCTGAAATGCCTTTCGCGCCTTTTTATGACCTCTGCTTCTTTTTAGTTAATTTTATTTCCCACACCGATAGGAAATTGTGATAGGTATTGTGATCGCGAAAATTTTCGATTTTTAGATAATACGCTTTTTTGGGCGTTTCATGATGTCTATATAACGTCGGTCTGTCTGTCTTTGCGTGTTTTTCTAGGCTAGTCACATCAGTAACCGTGGATTGTGATAAAATTTGGGTACCGGTATCCTATGGGGTCCTAGTAGGTATTGCTCCTATAATTTTAAAAATCGGTGCATTGGCAGCGGAGTAATTTGCAAAAAACAAAAACCTCGTTTTTGGGCGTTTTAGGATTTGATGATAATTTTCTACTTTTTTGGGTGAGAGTGTGATTGGGGTCGTTGGGGGGGCGGAGGGTTGTAAAACTCAAAAATTTGTTGTATTCATTATAGAGATTTTCATTAAAATGCAGGCCTCCAAACTAAAACCCTAATAAAACAAAATTGTATTGTCGGATTTCGAAATTTTTGGTATTAGTCCTTAGAAAATATGCTATCACGTCATTACCAACTAAAAAAAGGGATCAGGTATAACACTCTTGATAGTGTCAAGATTAGCATGCTTTGAAAAGTGACTTCAAAAACGTTACAAAAAGAGGAATCTTTAAAATATCACCAAATAATTAACCGTGCACTTTACGGTAAACACATGCCTTTCTAGTTGTTCATTGGTACCATAAGCTTGTTGTAAATGTGTACATATGCAGTAAGAGATTTAAACTCTAAAGGCATATTGGATCGCTAAGAGTGCAAAATTTCAACAGACGGTTTGGCAAAAGCTTGTCATCAGATTTTTAATTTTTGTTATGGTTACTTGAATAATGTGCTATCACATCACGATTGGTCATAAAAAGTGATCAGTTGACCAAAACTTCGGTATATGGCCTCAAAACTATAATTTTAGATAACTTCAAGTTGCGATTTAAAATAGATTCGTCTTAAGAAGTTAGGCAAGCAAACAGAACATGCAGACCACGTTATAAAGTGTCTTGTAACCGTAGATTTTTAGTTATGTATGAATTCATCCGTCCAAAGAATCCTACTTAAAAAAGTTGCACCTCCGGCATCCACATGAAGCATAAGTCGACAAAAATCCATTCTTCTGACAGGATCGCCTTCCTCCAAAATGTGTACTGGCATGTAATGGTACGGATGTACGGATACATACCAGTTGTTTTCGCAGTGAACCACATCTTCCGCTAAGAAATACCAGCAACA
Organism: Callosobruchus maculatus; assembly: GCA_951848785.1. Lineage (NCBI taxonomy): Eukaryota > Metazoa > Arthropoda > Insecta > Coleoptera > Chrysomelidae > Callosobruchus > Callosobruchus maculatus. The sequence continues at coordinate 363,171 of CATOUR010000158.1, read as the reverse complement.
GCGTAGGTGGAGCTGTAGGATGATTTCCGCGTATGCGTGAACACCAACGCCGTTGCCCGCTCTAAAAGTAGAGACGCAGCTGTCACAACCCACTGTATCTTAATTTGCGCAGGCGTGCGTTCGTTACTGTTGATCCACAGCACAAAATCTACAGTTTCAGCTTTAGCGTATGTATGTTCATGACTGATCCATAATACGAGGTTGTTCCCTAAAGATATCATGCTTAATTTTCTACTACTTCGTTCTGGATTATTTACAACCTCTCATTTATACACCAGTGAAAATCTATGGATACACGATACTTTATAAAGTGGCTTGCATGTTCTGCTTGATTATCTACCATCTTTTAAGAAATTACCTAGCGACTTTTTAAGACGATTCGATTTTAAGTTAAAACTTGAAGTTTTCTTCTAATATCATACAATTTGTAGACCCTATACTGAAGTTTCAGTTGATAGATCTATTTTTTATGATGTAATAGAACATTATTAAAGTACATAAAAATTAGAAATCCGATGACACTTTTTTGCATACGGTTGTTGAAATTTTGCGGTCCCCGAGATCCAATACACCTCTAGAGCTTAAATGCAATTTTGTTGCCTATGTTTACCACATTTATAAGAAGTTTGTGGTACCAATGGATAACTAGAAAGATGGGCATGTATTTACCGTAAAGTACGTGGTTAACTATTTGGCGATCTTTTAAGATAAATTCCTTTTTTGTAATGTTTCTTGATGTCACTTTTCAAAACATGCTGATTTTGATACTATCTCGAGTTTGAGTGTTTGATACATGATCACTTTCTTTTAGTAAACAATGACGTGACATCGTCTTTTCTAATCACTAATACTAAAAATTCCAAAATCCGACGATAAAATTTTGTTTGATTATGGTTTTCGTTTGGAGGTCTGCATTTCAATGAAAATCAAATTTAGGTATCTCTGAAACAGTTGAAAATCGGACTCTACTTTATATGACTTTTTTGTTGGAAATAAGACTTCTCCTAAAGTATTTTCCATTCGTCCATTGACCTGTGAAAGAGTGCTAGCGGCGCGGCGGCCCTATAGGTCCATCCGATCATTACCTTGCCTACTACAGAAACCAATGGCCTTGGAATTTTCGGATATATGCATACATACGAAAATTGTTTTAGATCGTTAATGAAACTTTGCCACAGTATTATTACCATGCCAAGCATGGAAAATGGGTATGCTTTTTAGAAATCGTGCCGTCACTACGGCGCAGCGACAATAAAAAAGCTAAAAATATAAAAACAACTCAAACCAGTTTTTAGGCCTTTTGGGGGTTCCTGATCATTTTCTGTTTTTTGAGTGAGGGTGAAATTGAGGTGGTTGGGTTGGAGGGTTGCAAAACTAATAAAGGTTTTGTATGCATTACACGCTCTCCATTGACCTACAAAAAAAGGACCTAGCGACATAATACACTTTTTAGGTTTATCAGAACGTTGCCTTGATTGTTACAGAAACTGAGGGATTTTCTCTGACGTATGTTGTATACGACTATTGCTTTACATAGTTCTGTATTATGTAACCTGAAATTGATTTTAATTACATTTAGACACAGTAGTATTACCGTGACGATGATGGAAAATGCGTATGGTCTTTAAAAATCGTGTCAGAGCTAAAAATATAAAAATAACTCAAACTTCGTTTTTAGGCGATTTGGGTGTTCCTGGTCGTTTCGTTTCATCCAATTAAAGCTCGCAGAATAAAACCAGTGTCGATCTAGTTCCTATGGAGAGGAGTATCAAGAAACTATTTACTAGAGTTTTTGTGTTGGATGTTTTTTGAGGGCAGGAGGGTGATGATTTGGTTGCAAGGGGATCTCAGACTATAGCTTAATGCAAAGGGAAAATAATAAACTGATATCACTTTAATGTGTGGGAAGTACTAAGTTAGTCAATTATCGTTCATATTGATTGAACCTCATGTATAACTGTACAGTACAAATTTCTGAATTCATAAATGTTGTACCCCTGTCAAGCATATCTACCCTTATCTAACAGTATATTCTCGTTACAGATTTGTTGCCTTTCTAGCTAACTTTATTGTATCACAGGCATAGACACGTTTTATGACGCCAAATGCCAACCGAAAGTGCAGTCAACTGATTCACGCGTTAGATTAAATCAATTTTCGAATTACGCGTCTACAAATGTTGAATAATTCCCAACACATGGTCAGATATTAAAAAAATAGAAGTCAAGTTTATTGATTCAGTTCTTCTCAGGAATACTTGTTTTTAATAACGAAGGGCGATACCATTTTCAACATCAGCGATTTAGCAAGTGAGTCATGTCCTATTTCAGTTGGTCTGATTGAAAAAGTCTTGCTCCTGTAGTCGCAGTGCCTAGACTAGTTAATAAACGTTCAAAATAGATCCGTTGAACTAAGTTACCTGAATTCGCCGTGATTGACATGTTCAGATTATTAGCAAAATTTTGGTAATTAGAGGGGTCGAATTTTTCGCTATATGTGCCACGCGGTATCTACATCCCTGTAGTCGAATTTTAACAAAGGAAAAGGTTAATTTTACATTTAGTTGCATTTATTTTCACTTAGTTGAAATCCGTAGTAGCACATGTTAATGAATGTTATTTTACTCCATGAAAGCTGAATTAGTATATCTCTTTACGAATAGGAGGAATAAGTGAGGACCGCTGGCGGTGGTGACTCACTCGTAGATATTAGTATTGTTAAGCTAATTTCGACTTTTCTGCATGTCATGTTTCCAGTGTTTACGTGATTATGCTATTAGAACTGATAAACGAGGACCGGCTGACATGCACGACAAACTGAGAACCACCTGAGTACTTTTTGTAAACGTCTTTCCTGCTCTTCTCATGTAAACGACAACTGCATTAAAACCAAATCGGCCGCACAACGAATACATCACATGAAAGTCTCCTGTGTGCATGCCGAAAGTTGCGTTTTTAAGAGGACGATATTTTTATACATAGCAGCATGGTGCTGGGTAGTAATAGGTAAAAATGGAGTCAAGTTGATTGACTCAGTACTTCCCACACATAATGATGATACCATTTTATTATTTCCCATTGCATGAAGCTATAGCCTAAAATTCCCTTGCAACTGAATTATCGCCCATCCGCCTCCAAAAACAACATCCAACACAAAAACCCTCGTAAATAGTTTCTTGCGTCTCCCTTCTTAGGAACTAGGGCGCCATAGTTTTTTTCTACATGCTTGAACTGGACAATGCGAAACGATCAAGAGCCTCCAACCCGTCTAAAAACGAAGTTTGAGGTGATTTTAAGTTTTTGGTTTATTGATTATTGCTGCGCCGCCTCTGACATGGTTTTTCAAAAACAGAGTCGTTTTCCATTCTCGCAGCGGTAATTCTGTGTCAAAATTTTATTAAAATCAATTCAATAATTTTTGCTTTACGCAATATACATAGAACGAAATAAAGCAAAACTCGTATGAGCAGATCACAAAATTGGTTTCTGTAATAGGCAAGCCAAAGTTCGGACGGACATAAAAAAGTGCAATATGCCGCTAGGTATTTCTTCTTCAGGTCAATAGACGGACTATTATGAATACAACAAATTTTTCAGTTTTACTACCCCCCACCCCCCAACCGCCCCGATTTCACCCCACCCAAAAAAATTTGAAAATGATCAGGAACCCGTAAAACGCCTAAAAACAATGTTTGAGCTGTTTTTATATTTTTAGTTTTTTTATTATTGCAGCGCCGCCACTGACACTATTTATCCAAAACATACGCGTTTTTCATCCTCGGCTTGGGAGTAATACTATGTCAAAATTTCATTAAAATCAATTGAACAATTTTCGCGTTACGCGATATCGAACGATCTAAAACAATACCCGTATGTGTACATCATAAATTCTGATGAACATCAATTCAGTAATTTCAACATTATAAAATACAAAACTATCTAATATGTATACATCGGAAAATTCTCAAAGTCCCGTGGTTTCTATAATAAGCATGCAACGTTCGGATGAACCTAAAAAAGTGTATCATGCCGCTAGGCTATTCATTCACATACTAATGGACAGCCCATTGCGAATAAAACAAATTGAAAAAAACTGAAAATCAGTATTACAACCCCCCACCCCCCAACCATCCCAAATTCACCCCCACCCAAGAAAAAGTGGAAAATGATCAGGAACCCCTAAAACGCTTAAAAACGAAGTTTGAGGCATATTTGACATTTTTCGTTTTTTGCTAATTACTCCGCCCCCCGTATAACGATTTTCAAAATTATAGGAACATTACCTACTACGACCCCACAGCATAACGCTGTCCAAATTTCATCACAATCCATGCAGCGGTTATTGAGATTACGAGGGTAGAAAAACGCGAGACAGACAGACAGACAGACAGACCGACAGACCGACAGACCGACAGACCGACAGACCGACAGACCGACAGACCGACAGACCGACAGACAGACGGACCGACAGACAGATCGACGGAAATGAGTGACGTGGATTTTCGTTATGTACACATCATAAAACGCCCAAGAAGCGTATTATCTCAAAATCGAAAATTTTCGCGATCGCAATACTCCCCTCACCTATCGTGTGGGAAGTAAAAATTCATTTTATAAAAAGCTTCGCGTTGGTGTAGTGAGAGACAAAACCCCTCAGAATTATTTTTATAAGTTACCAATCATCTACCGTTTTTGGGAGGGGATGAAATTGGGAAGGTGGGGATGGGGGAGTCGAAATCCCGAAAATTTCTTGTAAACATAAAATACCCTCGATTTCCCTAAAAAATATGAAATTCTAGACTTTTCAGACTTATCCGAATACTGACCTAGGAGACATTTGATACGTTTATTTACCTATACAGGGTGGGCCAACACTGGGCGGACGGAGGATTGTTGACTTACTAACACATATTTAAAAAGTCTGTCACTTGGTGGGGGGTGGGAACCCTTGACTGCTATAACGTTAAAATATTTTCACTTGAATTTCTAAGTTTATACAGGGTGATTCATAATAAAATTACATTTTTAAATGAATGGAGTGGAATATATTATTGCGTACTTAGATTGCTTGGTAAATTCTAGTTTGACCCCATGTATTTTATATGGAACCTTAAACGAACTGTTTAGGTGCAAATCACCATTCTTGGTATAAGTAGGTATCAGAAAAAAATTGAGTATCACAGTGACTACTAATCTTAGAAGGCCACGACTTTTCGGTACGGCTGAGCATAAGGTGCGTCAGACGGTTAAATTTGAAATCTTTTTGAACTTGGAAAAATCAGTAGATTAATTAAAGAAACCTCGGTCACAGATAATTTGATTTTTTTCCCTATAATGGTCAAATTTTAACAGAGTTCTTATCTAAGCTACCAAATTACCTACATCCCTGCAAAGGTTAATTTTACATTAAGTTGTATTTATTTTCACTCAACTGAAATCCGTACTAGCACATATTAATGAATGTTATTTTACTGCATGAACGTTGAATTAGTATACCTCTATACGAATAGGTGGAATAAGTGAGGACCGGTAGGCGGTGGTGAATCTCTCGAAGATATTAGGATTGTTAAGCAAATTTCGCATTTTCTACCTGTTATGTATAATATACAGTGTTTACGTGTTTATACTATTAGAAGTGATAGACGAGGACCGGGTGATATAGACGACAGAGGACCACCTGAGTATTTTTTGTAAGCGTCCTCCTTGCCCTTTTACTATTATTGATCTTCAAGTAGGTATATTTTCGGATCGATCTGAAATTCATGTAACCGTCAACCGTACTGAACCCGAATCGGCCGCACAACGCATATACAGGGTGAGTCAAGCTCAACGCTTCGGACTCTTGTGACCAAACGATACCACTTTTCGAAAAATCGACTTTGCGAGTGTATGTAGGTCGAGTTGGACTACATTTAAAAAATAATGACCTTTCTACAGGGCGTCTAATAAAAGCGTGACATATCAAAGCTGTTTTTTTAAATGGAATACCCTGTACATTATTGCATATTTAGACTCCAGTGCACTTTAGTGTGACTTTATGTATCACACATGGGACTTTAAGCGAACCGTTTAGGTACAAATCACAATTTTGGGTATAGGTAGATGTCAGAAGAAAATTGAATATCGCAGCTATTATAAATCTTAGAGGGCTGTCACTTTGCCGTGTTACTAAGCATGAAATGTGTCAGCTTACGTTAGGCGGTCGAGTTCGAATTACATTTGTACTTGGAGAAATCGGTAGATCAATTAAGTAAACTCCAATCAAAGGTAACTTGATTTTTTCAAATGGAAATGCATAATTTTTTTTATACCATCGAATGTGCAATTTGATAAGCTTTCTAATGATATGCGGTTGTAAATATAAATCTCTGGCAGTTTTGATTTAATTTCAAACTTTCAGTAAAACCGGTGTTTTTCAATTCTCCTATAAGCAAGTTAGCAGGCCATGAAATATGAGCAAAAAACTGTTCAGATGGAACAAAACAACTAACTTAGCAGATAGTTATGGACGAACTAAAGTAAAAGGACAAAATTATAAACATGACTTACAACAAATCAATTCTAACCAGAAATAGCAGACATAACACATCTAAGGTCAAAAAGCAGCTGGAGTATGACAGAAATAGGTATTTTTTACAGCATACCGGCTACTACAATATTCTAAAGATTGAAGAGTCACAAAACCATTGTGAATTTTGAAATGTTGCTGGCAGCTTAATAGCTTCAGAATACAATCTCACATTTCATGATTTAAAAAAATAGTAACCGATACCTCTGACTGGAGTTCTGCAAATTTTTCAATACTCATAAGCAAGATCGCCGAAAATGAAGAATAAATTAAAAATCTGCTCTAATTATTAAACATAATTTATCTGACAGAAAATTAAAATATGATTTGTCAGTATTCCTTTTTTGTGATCTTGCTAATAGATACTGAAAAGTTCAAAGGACGACAGTGAGAGGTATCATTACTTTTGCCTTTGACGGAAATGGCTACTGATTTATGCCATTAAATGTGAAATTGCGCTCTGAAGATATTAGACTGACGGCAACGATCGCTGAAAGTTTTGCTTTCATTTCAAAGTGTTTAGTGATTTTGGAAATTTTTAATCTGTAATACATTGCAGTCGCTAGTAGGCTGTAAAAATTATCCATTTCTGTCATACTTCAGCTTCTCTTTAACCTTAGGCATGTTACCGCCGTTGTTTCTGGTTAGAGTTGATTTGTTGTAGGGAATTTTTATAATCTTGTTCTTTTACTCTAGTTCTGCTGGATCTTTTTGCGAAGTTAGTTGTTTTCTTCCATCTGAACACGATTTTGTTTATATTTCATGGCCTGCTAGTTTGTTTATAGGTAGGGAAATTGAAAGACACTGATTTGATTGAAATCTCGAAATTTAATAAAAACTACCACAGATTGATATTCACAACCTGACATAATTAGAAAGCCTATCAAATTGCACATTTGATCGTATAAAAAAAATTATGCATTCCCTTTGAAAAAGTCAAGTTACCTTTGATTGAAGTTTCCTTAATTGATCTACCGATTTGTCCAAGTACAAATGTAATTCGAACTCGACCGTCTAACGTAAGCTGATACATTTCATGCTTAGTAACATGGCAACGTCACAGCCCTCTAAGATTTATAATAGCTGCGATATTCAATTTTTTTCTGACATCCACCTATACCCTATATACTAAACGGTTCGCTTAAAGTCCCATGTGTGATACATAAAGTCCCACTAACATTCACCCAGGAATCTAAATATGCAATAATATACAGGGTGTTCCATTTGAAAAAAACATAAGTTTGATATGTCACGCTTATATTAGACACCCTGTATGAAAGTCATTATTTTTAAAATGTAGCCCAACTCGACCTACATACACTTGCAAAGTCGATTTTCCGAAAAGTAGTATCATTTGGTGACAAGAGTCCGAGGCGTTGAGCTTGAGTCACCCTGTATAACCTTAAAATGACCTGTGCGCATGCTGAACGTTGGAAATAATGTAAAAACGAAATGAGTTCTCGATCTAAAGGAATAGTGAAAATTTTAATTAGACAGAGCTGGTCGTATAGCTTAGGTGCACCTACGTTGCATTTTGCATTTTTTAAATGGATGAAATTTGGATAGCAGTACGTTGCTGGGTAGTAGTAGGTAAAGCTGCACTTTATGAAAAGCTGGGCGTAGGCGTAGTGAAAGATAAAACCCCTAGGCCTTTGTTTCAAGCTTTTTATGAGTTTTCAATTATCTGTTATTTTTTAGGAGGGGATGAAATAGGGAAGGTGGGGAGAGAGGGAGATGAAATCTCGAAAAATTGTTGTTAACATAAAGTACCCTCCATTGCCCTAAAAAATATTAAATTCTATGCTTTTTAGACCTACACGAAAACTGTCCTTGAAGACTTACCTACATTCTTTTTTGATACCCATTCATTACACTTAGGGCCAGTTTCACTCGTCTCTGATAAGTTTCGGATAGCGTATCTGTCACATAGGCCCATATCATTTATATGACAGATAGGCTTTCGGTCTGTCGGTTTGTCTGTCTGTTACACTTAGAACCGGTTTCACCGGTCTCTGATAAGTTTCAGATAGCGTATCTGTCAGATAGGCCCGTAATATTTATATGGCATTATCGGACATGTAGGCTATCGGTCTGTCGGTTTATCTGCCTGTCGGCGTTTTTCTATCCTCATAATCTCAGTAACCTTTGCACGGAGCGATATACTGTGGGGTCGTAATAGGTAGTATACTGCTATAATTTTGAAAATCCGTGCATGGGCGATGAAGGAATTAGCAAAAACAAAAAAAGTCAAATATTCCTCAAACTTCGTTTTTAGGATTTTTGGGGGTTCCTAATCATTTTGTACTACAGGATGGATGGTGGAGGGCTATGAATAGAGATGGGCATATCGGGTCATTTTTAAGATGCGGATCACCGGATCTAGAACACCTCAAAGATCCGGAACAGTGATCCGGTTCACGGGTCGGTCGGATCCCGACTAGCGAATGCAATCGTTCACCTTCGATCTCAAGATCGAAGGTGAACGATTGGTCAACCGAAGCACGAAGGAACCGCCCAATCTGGGTACTCGGTGCAGACAGAAATGAGCCAGTACAGTACAGTACACTTCATGTATAATTTATTAATTTGTTTTATCTTTATATCAGATGATATTTATTTTTTTATAAATATGTACCTAGAAGATGTATATGTATTAATACTATTCTTTATAAATTTCGATTTGAGTAAATAATTATTCAGTTTTGAGTTTCTCGTATTTGTTAAAATACACTCCTAGCACGTAAAAGGAATTTTTTGTCTCTACTATAAACAGCCACAACTCATCATACAAGAAAAATATTCATTTATTATTCGCCCTAAAATATCTATCTAAATATTCTTTTAAATTCAGATCCCAGAACATTGAGCATTATGGCTATCCTGTAGCTTAAGCAGAACACTGAACCGAAAACTGAACATCGCCAATCGTCAGATCGACTGACCGACATATATCGCCGTGGCACGCACCATCCTGCTTTGTGATTCTGATGAACAAGCCGCCGAATTTGTGACCCGACTGACCCGTTGAGATTAAATTTAGGATTCGGTTCAGTTAGGTCACCTTAAAGATCCGGATCAATGAACCGGATCAGAACCGTTCTACACATCTCTAGCTATGAAAATGAAAAAATTGTTGTATTCATAATAGGCTGTCTAAAGCTTATCAAAAAATGGCCAAATATATGAAACTTGTCAATCTTGGGTTAATTCCGCATAATGATGTAACATTTAATAATGTAATGTAAAATCTAAATGCTAAAAGTAAAGCCATTACACACACACATACAGTCTACACGCAAACACACTGACCTGTGAGAGAAAGACCCAGCGGCATAATACACTTTTTTAGGTCCATCCTAACAGTGCCTTGCGTATTGCAGAAAACAAGGGACTTCGAATACGAGTTTTGCTTTAGGTCGTTCTGTATTTGGTGGAAACTTTTGTTCGATTTTAATGAAATTTTGACATAGTATTATTACTGTGTCGAGAATGGAAATGCGTATGGTTTTTAGAAATCGTATCAGTGGCGGCGCAGCAATAATGAAAAAAACTAAAAATATAAAAACATCTCAAACATCGTTTTTAGGCGTTTGAGACGTGACTGATCATTTTCTACTTTTTTGGTAAGGGAGAAATTGGGATCGTTAGGGGGTGATGGGTTGTAAAACTGAAAAGCTTATTGTATTCATAATAGGCTGTCCATTGACCTGTGACACTTTTTTAGATCCATCCGAACACTGTCTAGCCTATTGCAGAAACCACGAATTTCCTGATGTATACGTAATAATGGCATTGCTCTAGATTGTTCTGTAGCGTGGAAAATATTGAACTGATTTTGATGAAATCTCGACACAGTGCGAGTAGACAGAAGGAATTCTGCCTGTGCGCCATCTAGTACCCGAAGGTGACGGCAACCAAAGAGGAACGCTACTAGCAGCAGTAAACTCTCCTTGGTGGAACGACAAGGCTCGTTCGCTTTTTGCCACTAGAGGCACGGATTTTGACGCAAGCAGCGTAAAGCCGATATACGAGGGTTGCTCTATACCTCCGTCAATCCACCAGTACGCAGACAGCTGTTTCACCCTTATTAGCGATCATCAGTGCGCCATAGGTCGATTGACGGAAATAGAGAGCATCAATTTTTCCATGTTTAATAAACGTGTGAAAGATGTGCGAGTAGACAGAAGGAATTCTGCCTGTGCGCCATCTAGTACCCGAAGGTAACGGCAACCAAAGAGGAACGCTACTAGCAGCAGTAAACTCTCCTTGGTGGAACGACAAGGCTCGTTCGCTTTTTGCCACTAGAGGCACGGATTTTGACGCAAGCAGCGTAAAGCTCCTTACTAAAAGGAAAAATATTAATCAGATATTCTTAAAATTCACACAAAAATAACAAAAGCAAAGTCTATTCGCCTATAAATGGAAAAACAATGTAGTTACAAAGATCTATATAACACTGATTCTAAATCAATTATTTGGAGGATTCATGACCATATGTCTATGGGAGCAGAACATGATGTCAAAGCATTTGTGAATTCACACATCACTGAAGTCCATCAGGTTACACGTTACAACAACACGGTAGTTGTTGTAAAGTGTAATTTAAAAAACACCTATTCAGTAAAAGTCGTAGAACAGCTTATATTGCGGTGTCATTTTGGCAACACAGCTATGACCTCGCTTGGTGCGTTGTATACCGATTTCGGACCTCCGTTGTTCTCTGGGATAAAAAGCGGGTATATCGTGGCTCACTTAATTCTTTCATTGAAAGGTCCTCACTTGTCTCGATATACACGTATCAATTTTCTAATCGGTAAAATAGCTTTCATGTGTATATTTGAATGTTTCTTATCAAATGGCACATCTTCGTAATATCTATCATAAAATGATGCCATTATCTCGTTGTCCTCACTTGGTGCGCCAGCCAAGTATATATATATATTACAGTCAAGCTATTGGTATGGAGTTCGGGATAGACAAATGTGCCATGGTTCATCTCAAAAGAGGACGTTGCGGAGATAGTGAAGATGAGGAGCAGCTCTTTGATGGGAGCATCTTGCGACAACTGCATGCCGGAGATACCTATACCTACCTTGGAGTGGCGCAGCGTCACATCCAAGAGGCAGAATTGGTCAAAGAGTGTCTCCGCCGCAAGTATTTGCACCGACTCCGGCAGATCTGGTCGTCAGAACTGTCCGGCAAAAACAAAGTCGCTGCCACAAACATGCTTGCGGTCCCATTGTTGCTATACAGCTTTGGTGCTATCCACTGGAACGTGGAAGAGCTGCGACAAATCGACATAAAGACCCGCAAAAGGATGAATATGGAGGGAAGTCTACATCCTAGATCCTCTGTCCCGCGAATATACCTCCCGCGACACCTGGGAGGGCGTGGACTATTGAGTTTGGAGCATCTGCACAACAGAGTAGTACTGGCCACTGCCTGCTATGTTACGACGAGCACCGATCCCCTGATCCGCTTTGTGCGAGAGCACGAGATTGCGGGTAAAGGAGCCTTCCTTTTTAAAGCAGCAACACGGGCAGCCGAAGAACTTAGTCTCACGCTCGACTTCACGCGGAGGTGTCAGCAGTCCGTTACGGAACTTGCTCCCGCACAATTAAAAACCCGGATTAAAACTGCTGAAGTCCAATTGCTTTTAAGACTTCACAAAGATAAACCAATGCACGGAATCTTCTACAAACATCTAGAAGAGCATGGTTTATCTGAGCAGTTGACCTTCTCCTTCCTAAGGTCTAATGGGTTGAAGTCGGAGACTGAGAGCTCTATAATGGCTTGCCAAGACGGTGTCTTCAACACCTTAGTATACCGTAGCCGGATTATGGGTATGGATGTGCCCGATATCCGCTGTAGAGCCTGCCTGCAGGCGCCAGAGACCCTTGCGCACCTGTTGTCGGCGTGTAAGGTGTACGCTGGCACAGCCTACGTCTATCGGCACAACGCGGCTCTACGAGTGCTATACTACCATTTAAGGCACTCATACGGTATAGATGAGACACCGGTGCTGCCATACGCTCCAGGGGACATTGAGTCCGTTGTGGAGAACGAGAGGTGCCGAATTTACTGGAACTACTCATTCTCCACGCTCGAGCTTATACATGCAAATAAGCCCGACATAGTCCTCCTCGACTACCAACAAAAGACGATGTTCGTTATCGAGTTCTCGGCACCTGCCGAGGGGAACATCGTCTCTAAGGAGGAGGAAAAGCGGACCAAGTATCAGGAGCTCCTCGGACAACTTCGCAGGCTCTGGCCGGACTACACTGTGAGTCTGCTAGTAATGGTCATTGGATCCCTAGGTGGTATGAGGGATACGCTGCTCTCTGCACTGCGCAAAATGCCGGTGTGCCGTGCGGCGGCGCACATCTTAGCCGCCAGAATGCAGAAGGCAGTCATCCATGGGTCCCTTCGTCTGCTTAGGACGCACGATACGCGGACCCAGTGATTGCTCACCTCACGGTGTGAGGAGTAGTCGCTGGGGAATGGAACAGCAGCGCGGTGTGTCGGAGCCCGGGTTGCACCTTTTTTGTTTTTGTTTTGTCTATATATATATATATATATATATATATATATATATATATATATATATATATATATATATATATATATGTTGCGGCTAAAGTGTTTACTTGGATAGTTTATATACTAGCTGGTTAGTATACAAACTATCCAAATGTCTCGCTATTTTGATGGAAAATCATATTTCTACTAAAATAGCTACGAATATTGGTTGGTTTGTATACTAGCCAGCTAGTTTATAAACTATACAAGATACGTCGCTAAAGTATATACCACAAAGATATCACACATATTAACCAGTGTTTCTGGTTAGTTTACAAACTATCCACATCATTTTGATAAAGTATGCACCTAATATCTCTAGTAATACATAATAACCAACTCGCTGGTTAGTATGTAAACTAACCAGTCCTTTTTGATTAGTATGTAAACTAACCAATCCTCTTTGGTTACTTTAGTTTAGAAAAACAATTTTTAATTAAAGGTAAAGTTTATTCATAGATGCAACATACAATTGCTATCACTAACTAAAAGTAAGTAATTTGGAATTTTGGGACTTTTTCTCGTAACATTCTAATAGTAACTTTTCAAATTGCTGTTGCTGATCCATTTTTGGTAACCAGATACCTTTTCTTAAACAAATTTTACAAGGCACGACAGTAAACAATACCAACACGTCACACTTGCACTTGTCATAAACATAACCTCACTTTTCTGTTAAATTGACCAAAGAAAATTAGTTAGTTTGCATACTAACCAAAGAGGATTGGTTAGTTTACATACTAACCAAAAAGGACTGGTTAGTTTACATACTAACCAGCGAGTTGGTTATTATGTAATACTAGAGATATTAGGTGCATACTTTATCCAAATGAAGTGGATAGTTTGTAAACTAACCAGAAACACTGGTTAATATGTGTGATATCTTTGTGGTATTATACTTTAGCGGCATATCTTGGATAGTTTACAAACTAGCTGGCTAGTATACAAACCAACCAATATTCATAGCTATTTTAGTTGAAATATGATTTTCCATTAAAATAACCAGACATTTGGATGGTTTATATACTAGCTGGATAGTATATAAACTATCCAAGTAAACACTTTAACCGTAACATATATATTTTTGGCCCGTGGTACAAGTGAGGCTAACCCGTGCAAAATCTGCATAACAAGTGAGGACCGCGACCAAGTGAGGACCAATATACGGACCTCACAAGGACTTTGCTTCAAATTTTTGTGGTGAGTTGCGGACATGGTCTTGAGTCAAATTTGAAAATTTCAGCTGGTCCTCATTTTTTTCGTTTTATGGTAAATGTATACATTTTAGTTCACCGCTTTGGCACCAGATGGTTTCTCGAGTTTGTATACCGCCACCCCATATACGTTACATACCAGTGCATGCAACAAGTGAGGTCCTGAAATTCGGCAACGATGAAACACCGGCAGACTAATGCCTCTCACGATATTTCGCCTTCTCTTTGTGTACTTGATTGTTTAGCTTCCCATATTACACGTTGCTGTCTTTGAGAAAAAAATTAGGTGTTGCGAGTCATAATTTTGTTCACAAGTGCCCCATCATGAGCAACCTTTGGAATGAGATCTAAGCGGCTTTTATGGCAGAAAAGTTTTAGATTGCAGGTCATCGCTCTGTGCATGAAGGGTTTAATGCTTGAAAGGAGTAGGATCTTCGGTATAGCGATTACTAGACAGTTCTGGAATCATGAACCATGCCCTTATGCGTAAGAACTAGCAGGTGTTTCAGTTAGTTTAATATCGAGTGATACAATTTTCGTTTGGAATCTAAGATGGTCAATTCAACTGACGTTTTAGATACCGTGTGTTATGCCTTTTGAAATTGTTAAAGCTCATTTTTGTACAACTGAGAAGCATATTTTAGACTTAGGTAAAAAATGGGAGAGAGTGTCTGAGAGAGTAGAGTCCTATCCGAGTCAAATAGTTCCAAGTTCGTCAGATTTTAGCTGCTCCGATAAGCATCCTAAGAGTTTTTAGTCTGGCTTGACCCGATTTTACTCGTTTCATGTCAATCCAGCTTCAGCTTTAAAAATTCGATAAGTTATAAAATACTTTTCTTTTCAAACATTCCAACAAAATATGTGAATTCCTCTCAGAGTACATATTATTATGTGATAGATGCAATACAGGGTGGGCCAATAGTGAGTAGACGGAGGATGGCTGACTTAGGATATTTCAAAAATCTGTTACTTGATCATGGTAGGGCCCCTGAAGGCTATAACGTTAAAATACTTTCACTCAGACTTTAAAGTTTATATAGGCTGATTATCAAACTACCATTTTTTTAATAGAACCGCCTATATATTATTGCATATTTGAATTGCTTAGTGAATTCTAATGTGACTTCATGTATCTTATATGGAACTTTAAACGGACCGTTTAGGCGCAAATCACTTTTTTTGGTATAAGTAGGTGTAATAGAAGAATTGAATATCGCAGCGATCATAAAACTTAGAAGGCCGTGACTTTACGGTGTGACTAAGCATGAAACGTGTCATCTTAGGTCATACGATCAAATTTGAACTCTTTTTGTACTTGGAGAAATCAGTAGAATAATTAAGGAAATTTCAGTCACAGGTACCTTGATTATTTCAAATGGGAATGCCTAATTTTTCTTATACCATCGAATCTAAAACCTGATAACATTTCCAACAATGTAGGATTGTTGGAATCAATCTTTTTTAATTTTCATTTTATTTCAAATTTTAAGTCAAATCGGTGTTTTACACTTTCCCAGCTTATAAGCAATCTAGCAGTCCATGAAAAATAAACAAAAACCTGTTCAGATGGAAGAAACCAACTAACTTGGCATAAAAACGCAAACAAACTAGATTAGTGAGGTAAGATTATAAAAATGTCTTACAAGATATTAGCTCTAACCAGAAACGACAGCGGCAACAAGAAGGCTTACTTTTCACAGCCTATACGCAAATATCCAAAATCAGTACAAAAAAATTAAATAAAAGACAAAATACCAGCGATCGTTACTGGCAGGAGAGTATCTATATTATCAGAATAAATTTTCCCATTTAGTTCCATAAAATAGCCGTAAGTCAAAAGTGATGATGCCTTTGACTGGAGCCCTTCAAATTCTTCACTGGTACTTCTACTTATTAGCAAAATCGCAAAAAATGAAAACTGAATTGCAGTATGTTATATGATAAAACATTATTTACTTGATAGGAACATACACGAAATAAACACAGTTACAACATGGAGTAATAAAACAATCTAACAATCACATCAGATGCTCAGAGTGCTCCAGTTAGAGATATCTTTACTTTTGACTTAACAGAAATGACTACTTTTCTATCCCATTAAATGTGAAATTTCATTCTGACGATGCTAAACTGTCAGCGGCAATCATTGGTAGTTTTTTTTTGTTTCAATATTTTTAATCGTTTTTTGTTATCAAGCTGTAGTAGATCTCAATAGCTGGTAGGCTGTGGAAAAATAACACTTCTGTCATACGCCAGCTGCTCATTGTCATTAGATTTCTTACCGCTGTTGTTAGAGATTATGTGTTGTAAGGATTTTCGTTTGTTGTGTTGTTTAGTTTGTGTCTTTCTACTAAGTGAGTTGGTTTCTTCCATCTTAACGGGCTTTTGTCTGTTTTTTTTTTCATGACTTGCTAGATTTCTTATAAGTAGGAAAACTGAAAAACACTGATTTGACTGAAAATTTTAAATGAAATGGAAACTAAAAAGATTGAGATCGAGGTAATCAAACTCTGCATTTGATTCTGTAAACAAAAATGGGTATTCTTATTTGAACAAATCAAGTTCTCTGTGACTGAAGTTTCCTTAATTAATCTACTGATTTTAAGTACAAAAAAAAATTAAATGTAACCGTCTGACCTAAGGTGACGCATCTCATGCTAAGTCGTACCGCAATGTCACGGCCTTCTAAGATTTATAATCACTGCGATATTTAAATTTTTTCTGATACCTACTTATACCAAGAATGCTGATTTGTGCCTAAACGGTTCGTTAAAGTTCAATATAAGATACATTGAGTCACACTAGAATTCACCAAGGAATTCAAATATGCAATAATGTATAGGGAGTCGCCTTCAAAAAAATGTAAGTTTGATATGAACCACCCTATATAAACATCAAAATTTAAGTGAAAATATTTAACGTTATATCACTCAAAGGTCCCTTCCATGACCAAGTGACAGATTTCTGAAATATGTTTTAGTAAGTCAACAATCCTCCATCTGTTCACTATTGGCCCACCCTGTATATGTGAATGAACGTATCAAATGTCTCCTGGGTCAGTAACCGAATAAGTTGAAAAAGTATATAATTTCATATGTTTAGGCCAATGGAGGGTATTTTATGTTTACAAGAAATTTTCAAGGTTTCCCCCCTCCCCACCTTAACAATTTCAGCCCCTCCCAGAAATAGTAGATGATTAACTCATAAAACGCTCAAAACGAAGTCTGAGGGGTTTTGCCTTTTACTACGCCAACGCACAGCTTTTCATGAAATGAAGCTTTACCTATTACCACCCAGCAGCATGCCGCTTTTCAAATTTCATTCACTTAAAAAACGCAACTTAGGTACACCTAAACCATATGACCAACTCTGTTTAATTAAAATGAACTATTCTTTTAGATCGATAAAAAATACTCGGGTGGTCCTCAGTTTGCCGTGTATATCACCCGGTCCTCGTTTATCAGTTCTAATAGTATGAACAGGTATACACTGCACACATGACGTGAAAAAGTCGAAATTAGCATAACAATACTGATATTTGAGTCCTTTACGGCCGCCACTTGCCCTCGCTTATTCCTCCTACTCGTATAAAGATACATATGTATACTTATGTGCAGAGTGCAGCTGCGGCCTAAATAATCTCTGGCAGGATTTTTGTGTATTTTTTTAAATGAACTTTTGTGCGCCCCCTTTCAAAAATTCAGAAACCGCTGCTGTTCCACGGTTTAAAAGACATTCTCTGTCCACCTTTAAAGCTGAACTGCAGTAGCATTTAGTTGTTACATCGATTTTGCTAGTAGAAACGGCAGTTCTACGTGAACAGCAGATGTGTAGTCACCGAGGTGTCAAGCCTTCAGATTACGTTACCGAGGACAAATTTTCATTTGATTTTATTTGTCAAGGAATAGGTAGGTATAAGGTAGGCACAGAAAAGGTCTTAAAGTAACAGATTTATTTGGAACGTGTCGGCAGATGTTTCGTAATATCTGTTTCAGATGTCATTGCCTATACATTTCAAGAAGATAATTGAAGACAGCGAATCAATCGACACATCATGATACCTGAAAATCTTATAGTAAATAGAAGTCTATAATCGACCTTATGGATCGATTTACCTGGAGATACGTTTTAGGACGCTGTGAAGATAAATAACAAAGTTCATTGACCGCAGCGGTAGTATTTCATCTAGACTTATCGAACAGGAGGACCAATGAATGGTAGCTTAGACGGAATAAGCAATCAGCAAGTATATCCAGGGCCGTATATAAGGGGGAGGGTTTGGGGGTTCAAACCCCCCCATGAGTATTCCCATGAATGAAATAACTACTAAAATAATACAAAATAAAGATAATCAAGGATGCTTTCTCCAAGCTTAGTGATTTATTCTACTACTAACCAATCCCTCGGTGCTCATAACACATAAGCAGCAATACAATCTATACAGATTTTTAACAAATTTAGACATTACATAAATATTCTTTTATACATGAACCCCTCCTAAGGTCACCATGAACCCCCTCCATGGTCAACGCCTAGCTACGGCCCTGAGTATATCTCTGTACTAATAGGAGAGAACAAGTGATCACCGGTACAGAACGATCTGACCATCTTAGTATCTAAAAAATAGTTGCATTTTTCCACATTCTCTGTATATCTCTACGATTAGAACAAATATGCGAGGACCGTTAATGTATAAGGCAATAACCGAGGTCCACATGCATAATTATTAATCGATACTACCCTACCATCTGAAATGCCTTTCGCGCCTTTTTATGACCTCTGCTTCTTTTTAGTTAATTTTATTTCCCACACCGATAAGAAATTGTGATAGGTATTGTGATCGCGAAAATTTTCGATTTTGAGATAATACGCTTTTTTGGGCTTTTTATGATGTCTATATAACGTCGATCTGTCTGTCTTTGCGTGTTTTTCTAGGCTAGTCACATCAGTAACCGTGGATTGTGATAAAATTTGGGTACCGGTATCCTATGGGGTCCTAGTATGTATTGCTCCTATAATTTTAAAAGTCGGTGCATTGGCAGCGGAGTAATTTGCAAAAAACAAAAAGAATTGAATATTCCTCAAACCTCGTTTTTGGACGTTTTAGGATTTGATGATAATTTTCTACTTTTTTGGGTGAGAGTGTGATTGGGGTCGTGGGGGGGGGGGGGGGCGGAAGGTTGTAAAACTCAAAAATTTTTTGTATTCATTATAGAGATTTTCATTAAAATGCAGGCCTCCAAACTAAAACCCTAATAAAACAAAATTGTATTGTCGGATTTCGAAATTTTTGGTATTAGTCCTTAGAAAATATGCTAACACGTCATTACCAACTAAAAAAAGGGATCAGGTATAACACTCTTGATAGTGTCAATATTAGCATGCTTTGAAAAGTGACTTCAAAAACGTTACAAAAAGAGGAATCTTTAAAATATCACCAGATAATTAACCGTGCACTTTAAAGGTAAACACATGCCTTTCTAGTTATTCATTGGTACCATAAGCTTGTTGTAAATGTGGTAAAACATATGCAGTAAGAGATTTAAACTCTAAAGGCATATTGGATCGCTAAGAGTGCAAAATTTCAATAGACGGTTTGGCAGAAGCTTGTCACCAGATTTTTAATTTTTGTTATGGTTACTTGAATAATGTGCTATCACATTACGATTAGTCATAAAAAGTGATCAGTTGACCAAAACTTCGGTATATGGTCTCAAAACTGTATAATTTTAGATAACTTCAAGTTGCGATTTAAAATAGATTCGTCTTAAGAAGTTAGGCAAGCAAACAGGACATGCAGACGACGTTATAAAGTGTCTTTTAACCGTAGATTTTCAGTTATGTATGAATTCATCCGTCCAAAGAATCCTACTTAAAAAAGTTGCATCTCCGGCATCCACATGAAGCATAAGTCGAAAAAAATCCATTCTTCTGACAGGATCGCCTTCCTCCAAAATGTGTACTGGTATGTAGTGGTACGGATGTACGGATACATACCAGTTGTTTGCGCAGTGAACCACATCTTCCGCTAAGAAATACCAGCAACAGCGTAGGTGGAGCTGTAGGATGATTTCCGTGTATGCGTGAACACCAACGCCGTTGCCCGTTCTAAAAGTAGAGACGCAGCTGTCACAACCCACTGTATCTTAATTTGCGCAGGCGTGCGTTCATTACTGTCGATGCACAGCACAAAATCTAGTTTCAGCTTTAGCGTATGTATGGTCATGACTGATCCATAATACGAGGTTGTTCCCTAAAGATATCGTGCTTAATTTTAGCCCTACTTCGTTCTGGACTATTTACAACCTCTCATTTATACACCAGTGCAAATCTGTGGATACACGATACTTTATAAAGTGGCTTGCATGTTGTGCTTGATTATCTACCATCTTGTAAGAAATTACCTAGCGAATTTTTAAGACGATTCGATTTTAAGTTAAAACTTGAAGTTTTCTTCTAATATCATACAATTTGTAGACCCTATACTGAAGTTTTAGTTGATAGATCTCTTTTTTATGATGTAATAGAACATTATTAAAGTACACAAAAATTAAAAATCCGATGACACGTTTTTGCATACGGTTGTTGAAATTTTGCGGTCCCCGAGATTCAATATACCTCTAGAGCTTAAATGCAACTTTGTTGCCCATGTTTACCGCATTTATAAGCAGTTTGTGATACTAATGGATAACTAGAAAGATGGGCATGTATTTACCGTAAAGTACGTGGTTAACTATTTGGCGATCTTTTAAGATAAATTCCTTTTTTGTAATGTTTCTTGATGTCACTTTTCAAAACATGCTGATTTTGATACTATCTCGAGTTTGAGTGTTTGATACATGATCACTTTCTTTTAGTAAACAATGACGTGACATCGTCTTTTCTAATCACTAATACTAAAAATTCCAAAATCCGACGATAAAATTTTGTTTGATTATGGTTTTCGTTTGGAGGTCTGCATTTCAATGAAAATCAATTTAGGTATCTCTGAAACAGTTGAAAATCGGACCCTACTTTATATGACTTTTTTGTTGGAAATAAACTATACAGCCTTCTCCTAAAGTATTTTCCATTCGTCCATTGACCTGTGAAAGAGTGCTAGCGGCGCGGCGGCCCTTTAGGTCCATCCGATCATTACCTTGCCTACTACAGAAACCAATGGACTTGGAATTTTCGGATATACATACGAAAATTGTTTTAGATCGTTAATGAAACTTTGCCACAGTACTGTTACCGTGCCAAGCATGGAAAATGGGTATGCTTTTTAGAAATCGTGATGTCACTACGACGCAGCGACAATAAAAAAGCTAAAAAGATAAAAACAACTCAAAGCAGTTTTTAGGCCTTTTGGGGGTTCCTGATCATTTTCTGTTTTTTGAGTGGGGGTGAAATTGAGGTGGTTGGGTTGGGAGGTGGAGGGTTGCAAAACTAATAAAGTTTTTGTATGCATAATACGCTCTCCATTGACCCACAAAAAAAGGACCTAGCGACATATTACACTTTTTAGGTTTATCAGAACGTTGCCTTGATTGTTACAGAAACTGAGGGATTTTTTCTGACGTATGTTGCATACGAGTATTGCTTTATATAGTTCTGTATTATGTAACCTGAAATTGATTTTAATTATAATTCGACACAGTAGTATTACCGTGACGAGGATGGAAAATGCGTATGGTTTTTAAAAATCGTGTCAGAACTAAAAATATAAAAATAACTCAAACTTCTTTTTAAGGCGATTTGGGTGTTCCCGGTCGTTTCGTTTCATCCAATTAAAGCTCGCAGAATAAAACCATTTACTAGAGTTTTTGTGTTGCATGTTTTTTGAGGGCAGGAGGGTGATGATTTGGTTGCAAGGGAATCTCAGACTATAGCTTAATGCAAAGGGAAAATAATAAACTGATATCACTTTAATGTGTGGAAAGTACCAAGTTAGTCAATTATCGTTCATATTGATTGAACCTCATATATAACTGTACAGTACAAATTCCTGAATTCATAAATGTTGTACCCCTGTCAAGCATATCTACCCTTATCTAACAGTATATTCTCGTTACAAATTTGTTGCCTTTCTAGCTAACTTTATTGTATCATAGACATAGACACGTTTTATGACGCCAAATGCCAACCGAACTGATTCACGCGTTAAATTGAATCAATTTTCGAATTACGCGTCTACAAATACTGAATAATTCCCAAAACATGGTCAGATATTAAAAAAATAGAAGTTAAGTTTATTGGTTCAGTTCTTCTCAGGAATACTTGTTTTTCATAACGAAGGGCGATACCATTTTCAACATCAGCGATTTAGCAATTACGACTGTGAAGCAAAGTGAGTCGTGTCCTATTTCAGTTGGTCCGATTGAAAAAGTCTTGCTCCTGTAGTCGCAGTGCCTATAAGTTTGAGAACCCCTAGACTAGTCAATAGACGTTCAAAATAGATTCGTTGAACTAAGTTACCTGAATTCGCCGTTATTGACATATTCAGATTATTAGCAAAATTTTGGTAATTAGAGGGGTGGAATTTTTCGCTATATGTGCCACGCGGTATCTACATCCCTATAGTCGAATTTTAACAAAGGAAAAGGTTAATTTTACATTTAGTTGCATTTATTTTCACTTAGTTGAAATCCGTAGTAGCACATGTTAATGAATGTTATTTTACTGCATGAAAGCTGAATTAGTATATCTCTATACGAATAGGAGGAATAAGTGAGGACCGCTGGCGGTGGTGAATCACTCGTACGCAACGTTCGGATGGACCCAAAAAGTGTATCATGCCGCTAGGCTTTTCATTCACATATTAATGGACAGCTCATTGCGAACAAAACAAATTTTTCAGTATTACAACCCCCCACGCCCCAACCACCCCAAATTCACCCCCACCCAAGAAAAAGTGGAAAATGATCAGGAACCCCTAAAACGCTTAAAAACGAAGTTTGAGGCATATTTGACATTTTTCGTTTTTTGCTAATTACTCCGCCCCCCGTATAACGATTTTTAAAATTATAGGAACATTACCTACTACGACGCCACAGCATAACGCTGCCCAAATTTCATCACAATCCATGCAGCGGTTATTGAGATTACGAGGGTAGAAAAACGCGACAGACAGACCGACAGACAGACCGACAGACAGACCGACAGATAGACCGACGGAAATGAGTGACGTGGATTTCCCTTATGTACACATCATAAAACGCCCAAGAAGCGTATTATCTCAAAATCGAAAATTTTCGCGATCGCAATACTCCCCTCACCTATCGTGTGGGAAGTAAAAATTCATTTTATAAAAAGCTTCGCGTTGGTGTAGTGAGAGACAAAAGCCCTCAGACTTATTTTTATAAGTTACCAATCGTCTACCGTTTTTGGGAGGGGATGAAATTGGGAAGGTGGGGATGGGGGAGTCGAAATCCCGAAAATTTGTTGTAAACATAAAATATCCTCGATTGCCCTAAAAAATATGAGATTCTAGACTTTTCAGACTTATCCGAATACTGACTTGAGAGACATTTGATACGTTTATTTACCTATACAGGGTGGGACAACACTGGGCGGACGGAGGATTGTTGACTTACTAACACATATTTAAAAAGTCTGTCACTTGGTGGGGGGTGGGAACCCTTGACTGCTATAACGTTAAAATATTTTCACTTAAATTTTTAAGTTTATACAGGCTGATTCATAATAAAATTACAGTTTTTAAATGAATGGAGTGGAACATATTATTGCATATTTAGATTGCTTGGTAAATTCTAGTTTGACCCCATGTATTTTATATGGAACCTTAAACGAACTGTTTAGGTGCAAATCACCATTCTTGGTATAAGTAGGTATCAGAAAAAAATTGAGTATCACAGTGATTACTGATCTTAGAAGGCCACGACTTTTCGGTACGGCTGAGCATAAGGTGCGTCAGGCGGTTAAATTTGAAAACTTTTTGAACTTGGAAAAATCAGTAGATTAATTAAAGAAACCTCAGTCACAGATAATTTGATTTTTTCCCTATAATGGTCAAATTTTAGCAGAGTTCTTATCTAAGATACCAAATTACCTACATCCCTGCAAAGGTTAGTTTTACATTCAGTTGTATTTATTTTCACTCAACTGAAATCCGTACTAGCACATATTAATGAATGTTATTTTACTGCATGCACGTTGAATTAGTATACCTCTATACGAATAGGTGGAATAAGTGAGGACCGGTAGGCGGTGGTGAATCACTCGAAGATAGGATTGTTAAGCAAATTTCGCATTTTCTACCTGTTATGTATAATATACAGTGTTTACGTGTTTATACTATTAGAAGTGATAAACGAGGACCGGGTGATATAGACGACAGAGGACCACCTGAGTATTTTTTGTGAGCGTCTTTCTTGCCCTTTTACTATTATTGTTCTTCAAGTAGGTATATTTTCGGATCGATCTGAAATTCATGTAACCGTCAACCGTACTGAACCCGAGTCGGCCGCACAACGCATATACAGGGTGAGTCAAGCTCAACGCCTCGGACTCTTGTGACCACACGATACCACTTTTCGAAAAGTGGACTTTGCGAGTATATGTAGGTCGAGTTGGTCTACATTTAAAAAATAATGACCTTTATACAGGGTGTCTAATAAAAGCGTGACATATCAAAGCTGTTTTTTTAAATGGAATACCCTGTACATTATTGCATATTTAGACTCCAGTGCATTTTAGTGTGACTTTATGTATCACACATGGGACTTTAAGCGAACCGTTTAGGTACAAATCACAATTTTGGGTATAGGTAGATGTCAGAAAAAAATTGAATATCGCAGCTATTATAAATCTTAGAGGGCTGTGACTTTGTCGTGTTACTAAGCATGAAATGTGTCAGCTTACGTTAGACGGTCGAGTTCGAATTACATTTGTACTTGGAGAAATCGGTAGATCAATTAAGTAAACTCCAATCAAAGGTAACTTGATTTTCTCAAATGGGAATGCATAATTTTTTTTATACCATCAAATGTGCAATTTGATAAGCTTTCTAATGATATGCGCTTGTAAATATCAATCTCTGGTAGTTTTGATTTAATTTCAAACTTTCAGTAAAACCGGTGTTTTTCGATTCTCCTACCTATAAGCAACTTAGCAGGCCATGAAATATGAGCAAAAAACTGTTCAGATGGAACAAAACAACTAACTTAGCAGATACTTACGGACGAACTAAAGTAAAAGGACAAAGTTATAAAAATGACTTACAACAAATCAATTCTAACCAGAAATAGCAGACATAACACATCTAAGGTCAAAAAACAGCTGAAGTATGACAGAAATGGGTATTTTTTACAGCATACCGGCTACTACAATATTCTAAAGATTGAAGATTGACAAAACCATTGTGAATTTTGAAATGAAAGGAAATCTACCACGTAATGTTGCTGGCAGCTTAATAGCTTCAGAATAATATCTCACATTTCATGATTTAAAAAAATAGTAACCGATACCTCTGACTGGAGTTCTGCAAATTTTTCAATACTCATAAGCAGGATCGCCGAAAATGAAGAATAAATTAAAAATCTGCTCAAATTATTAAACATAATTTACCTGGCAGAAAATTAAAATATGATTTGTCAGTATTCCCTTTTTGTGATCTTGCTAATAGATACTGAAAAATTCAAAGGACGACAGTGAGAGGTATCATTACTTTTGCCTTTGACGGAAGTGACTACTGTTTTATGCCATTAAATGTGAAATTGCGCTCTGAAGATATTAGACTGACGGCAACGATCGCTGAAAGTTTTGCTTTCATTTCAAAGTGTTTAGTGATTTTGGAAATTTTTAATCTCTAGTACATTGCAGTCGCTAGTAGGCTGTAAAAATTATCCATTTCTGTCGTACTCCAGCTTCTCTTTAACCTTAGACAGGTTACCGCCGTTGTTTCTGGTTAGAGTTGATTTGTTGTAGGGAATTTTGATAATCTTGTTCATTTATATTTCATGGCCTGATAGTTTGTTTATAGGTACAGAAATTGAAAGACACTGATTTGACTGAAATCTCGAAATTTAATAAAAACTACCATAGATTGATATTCACAACCTGATATAATTAGAAAGCCCATCAAATTGCACATTTGATCGTATACAAAAAAATTATGCATTCCCTTTGAAAAAAATCAAGTTACCTTTGATTGAAGATTCCTTAATTGATCTACCGATTTGTCCAAGTACAAATGTAATTCGAACTCGACCGTCTAACGTAAGCTGATACATTTCATGCTTAGTATAATATGGCAAAGTCACAGCCCTCTAAGATTTATAATAGCTGCGATATTCAATTTTTTTCTGACATCTACCTATACCCAAAATTGTGTTTTGCACCTAAACGATTCGCTTAAAGTCACATGTGTGATACATAAAGTCACTTTAACATTCACCCAGGAATCTAAATATGCAATAATATACAGGGTGCTCCATTTGAAAAAAACATAACTTTGATATGTCACGCTTATATTAGACAACCTGTATAAAAGTCTTTATTTTTAAAATGTAGCCCAACTCGACCTACATACACTTGCAAAGTCGATTTTTCGAAAAGTAGTATCGTTTGGTCACAAGAGTCCGAGGCGTTGAGCTTGACTCACCCTGTATAACCTTAAAATGACCTGTGCGCATGCTGAAAGTTGGAAATAATATAAAAACGAAATGAGTTCTCGATCTAAAAGAATAGTGAAAATTTTAATTAAACAGAGCTGGTCATATAGCTTAGGTGCACCTACGTTGCATTTTGCATTTTTCAAATGGATGAAATTTGGATAGCAGTATGTTGCTGGGTAGTAGTAGGTAAAGCTGCACTTTATGAAAAGCTGGGCGTAGGCGTAGTGAAAGATAAAACCCCTCGGCCTTTGTTTCAAGCTTTTCATGAGTTTTCAATTATCTGTTATTTTTTAGGAGGGGATGAAATAGGGAAGCTGGGGAGAGAGGGAGATGAAATCTCGAAAAATTGTTGTTAACATAAAGTACCCTCCATTGCCCTAAAAAATATTGAATTCTATGCTTTTCAGACCTACACGAAAACTGTCCTTGAAAACTTACCTACATTTTTTTTGATACCCATTCATTACACTTAGGGCCAGTTTCACTCGTCTCTGATAAGTTTCGGATAGCGTATCTGTCACATAGGCCCATATCATTTATATGACAGATAGGCTTTCGGTCTGTCGGTTTGTCTGTCTGTTACACTTAGAACCGGTTTCACCGGTCTCTGATAAGTTTCAGATAGCGTATCTGTCAGATAGGCCCATAATATTTATATGGCATTATCGGACATATAGGCTATCGGTCTGTCGGTTTATCTGCCTGTTGGAGTTTTTCTATCCTCATAATCTCAGCAACCTTTGCACGGAGCGATATACTGTGGGGTCGTAATAGGTAGTATACTGCTATAATTTTGAAAATCCGTGCATGGGCGGTGAAGGAACTAGCAAAAAACAAAAAAAAGTCAAATATTCCTCAAACTTCGTTTTTAGGATTTTTGGGGGTTCCTAATCATTTTGTACTACAGGATGGATGGTGGAGGGCTATGAATAGAGATGGGCATATCGGGTCATTTTTAAGATGCGGATCAGCGGATCTAGAACACCTCAAAGATCCGGAACAGTGATCCGGTTCACGGGTCAGTCGGATTCCGACTAGCGAATGCAATCGTCCACCTTCGATCTCAAGATCGAAGGTGAACGATTGGTCAACCGAAGCACAAGGGAACCGCCCAATCTGGGTACTCGCTGCAGACAGAAATGAGCCAGTACAGTACAGTACACTTCATGTATAATTTATTAATTTGTTTTATCTTTATATCAGATGATATTTATTTTTTATAAATATGTACCTAGAAGATGTATATGTATTAATACTATTCTTTATGTTTCGATTTGAGTAAATAATTATTCAGTTTTGAGTTTCTCGTATTTGCTAAAATACACTCCTAGCACGTAAAAGGAATTCTTTGTCTCTACTATAAACAGCCACAACTCATCATACAAGAAAAATATTCATTTATTATTCGCCCTAAAATATCTATCTAAATATTCTTTTAAATTCACATCCCAGAACATTGAGCATTATGGCTATCCTGTAGCTTAAGCAGAACACTGAACCGAAAACTGAACTGACCGACATATATTGCCGTGACACGCACCATCCTGCTGATGAACAAGCCGCCGAATTTGTGACCCGACGGACCCGTTGACCTGTTGAGATTAAATTTAGGATTCGGTTCAGTTAGGTCACCTTAAAGATCCGGATCAATGAACCGGATCAGAACCGTTCTACACATCTCTAGCTATGAAAATGAAAAAATTGTTGTATTCATAATAGGCTGTCTAAAGCTTATCAAAAAATGGCCAAATATATGAAACTTGTCAATCTTGGGTTAATTCCGCATAATGATGTAACATTTAATAATATAATTAAAATCTAAATGCTAAAAGTAAAGCCATTACACACACACACATACAGACCTACACGCAAACACAATGACCTGTGAGAGCAAGACCCAGCGGCATAATACACTTTTTTAGGTCCATCCTAACAGTGCCTTGCGTATTGCAGAAAACAAGGGACTTCGAATACGAGTTTTGCTTTAGGTCGTTCTGTATTCGGTGGAAACTTTTGTTTGATTTTAATGAAATTTTGACATAGTATTATTACTGGGTCGAGAATGGAAATGCGTATGGTTTTTAGAAATCGTATCAGTGGCGGCGCAGCAATAATGAAAAAAACTAAAAATATAAAAACATCTCAAACATCGTTTTTAGGCGTTTGAGACGTAACTGATCATTTTCTACTTTTTTGGTAAGGGAGAAATTGGGATCGTTGGGGGTGAGGGGTTGTAAAACTGAAAAGCTTATTGTATTCATAATAGGCTGTCATTGACCTGTGACACTTTTTTAGATCCATCCGAACATTGTCTAGCCTATTGCAGAAACCAAGAATTTTCTGATGTATACGTGATAATGGCATTGCTCTAAATCGTTCTGTATTCTATAGCGTGGGAAATATTGAACTGATTTTGATGAAATCTCGACACAGTATTACTAGCAAATACTATTAGCTTAGCAAGGAGGGTAAACGCGTTTGGCTTTTAATTGAAAACCCCAATTTTCTGTTGTATACATAAGGGTATTGCTTTAGACCGTTCTGTACTATATAACACAGTGTTATTTCCGTTGCAAGGTTGGAAAGCGCGTAAGGTTTTTAGAAATCGTGTCAGTAGAGGTGCAGCGTGTATTTGGTTGCAAAATGATCTCAGATTATAGCTTCACGGTATGGGAAAACAATAAACTGGTATCACCGTAATGTGTGAGAAGTACTAACTCCCACAACTTGACTTAATTTTTTGTTCATAAATCCGCCACGACAAAGATGATATTTCAAAAGCATGCACCTTTTTCGACCCCGCCGTGGTAATAATAATCTGTCAAAGTTTTATTGCTAATGTTAGATACACACGTTAGATAAAAACCTTGAGTCCTCAAACTATGTAAAGGCAAGCCAAGTACAGAACATTACAACGACCAAGTTTATTCAGTATCACGGAAAGTCCATCACCCAAATTTTAGCGCCTTACTAAAAGGAAAAATATTAATCTGATATTCTTAAAATTCACACAAAAATAACAAAAGCAAAGTCTATTCGCCTATAAATAGAAAAACAATGTAGTTACAAAGATCTATATAACACTGATTCTAAATCAATTATTTGGAGGATTCATGACCATATGTCTATGGGAGCAGAACATGATGTCAAAGCATTTGTGAACTCACACATCATTGAAGTCCATCAGGTTACACGTTACAACAACAGGGTAGTTGTTGTAAAGTGTAATTTAAAAAACACCTATTCAGTAAAAGTCGTAGAACGGCTTATATTGCAGTGTCATTTTGGCAACACAGCTATGACCTCGCTTGGTGCGTTGTATACCGATTTCGGACCTCCGTTGTTCTCTGGGATAAAAAGCGGGTATATCGTGGCTCACTTAATTCTTTCATTGAAAGGTCCTCACTTGTCTCGATATACACGTATCAATTTTCTCATCGGTAAAATAGCTTTCATGTGTATATTTGAATGTTTCTTATCAAATGGCACACCTTCGTAATATCTATCATAAAATGATGCCATTATCTCGTTGTCCTCACTTGGTCACTAAAATGTACTGTCCTCACTTGGTGCGCCAGCCAAGTATATATATATATATATATATATATATATATATTTTTG
Organism: Callosobruchus maculatus; assembly: GCA_951848785.1. NCBI lineage: Eukaryota > Metazoa > Arthropoda > Insecta > Coleoptera > Chrysomelidae > Callosobruchus > Callosobruchus maculatus. The sequence goes on along the minus strand of CATOUR010000158.1, from coordinate 332,573 downwards.
GCCCGTGGTACAAGTGAGGCTAACCCGTGCAAAATCTGCATAACAAGTGAGGACCGCGACCAAGTGAGGACCAATATACGGACCTCACAAGGACTTCGCCTGAAATTTTTGTGGTGAGTTGCGGATATGGTCTTGAGTCAAATTTGAAAATTTCAGCTGGTCCTCATTTTTTTCGTTTTATGGTAAATGTATACATTTTAGTTCACCGCTTTGGCACCAGATGGTTTCTCGAGTTTGTATACCGCCACCCCATATACGTTACATACCAGTGCATGCAACAAGTGAGGTCCTGAAATTCGGCAACGATGAAATACCGGCAGACTAATGCCTCTCACATTATTTCGCCTTCTCTTTGTGTACTTGATTGTTTAGCTTCCCGTATTACACGTTGCTGTCTTTGAGAAAAAAAATTAGGTGTTGCGAGTCGTGATTTTGTTCACAAGTGCCCCATCATGAGGTACTTTTGGAATGAGATCTAGGCGGCTTTTATGGCAGAAAAGTTTTAGATTGCAGGTCATCGCTCTATGCATGAAGGGTTTAATTCTTGAAAGGAGAAGGATCTTCTGTATAGCGATTACTAGACAGTTCTGAAATCTTATGCGAAAGAACTAGCAGGTGTTTCAATTAGTTTAATATGGAGTGATACAATTTTCGTTTGGAATCTAAGGTGGTCAATTCAACTGACGTTTTAGATACCGTGTGATATGCCTTTTGAAATTGTTAAAGCTCATTTTTGTACAACTGTGAAGCATATTTTAGACTTAGGTAAAAAATGAGAGAGAGTGTCTGAGAGAGTAGAGTGCTATCCGAGTCAAATTATTCCGAGTTCGTCAGATTTTAGCTGCTCCGATAAGTATCGTAAGAGTTTTTGGTCTGGCTTGACCCGATTTTACTCGTTTCATGTCAATCCAGCTTCAGCTTTAAAAATGCGATAACTTACAAAATACTTTTCTTTTCGAACATTCCAACAAAATATGTGAATTCCCCTCAGAGTACATATTATTATGTGATAGATGCAATACAGGGTGGGCCAATAGTGAGTAGACGGAGGATTGTTGACGAAGGATATTTCCAAAATCTGTTACTTGATCATGGTAGGGTTCATGAAGGCTATAACGTTAAACTATTTTCACTCAAACTTTAACGTTTATATAGGCTGATTATCAAACTAACATTTTTTTAATAGAGCCGCCTATATATTATTGCATATTTGAATTGCTTAGTGAATTCTAGTGTGACTTCATGTATCTTATATGGAACTTTAAACAGACCGTTTAGGCGCAAATCACTTTTTTTTGGTATAAGTAGGTAAATCAATGGTAGGTATAAGAAAAAAATTGAATATCGCAGTGATCATAAAACTTAGAAGGCCGTGACTTTGCGGTGTGACTAAGCATGAAATGTGTCATCTTAGTTCATACGATCAAATTTGAATTCTTTTTGTACTTGGAGAAATCAGTAGAATAATTAAGGAGATTTCAATCACAGGCACCTTGATTATTTCAAATGGGAATGCCTAATTTTTCTTATACCATCGAATCTAAAACCTGAAAACCTTTTCAGCAATGTAGGATTATTGGAATCAATCCTTTTTAGTTTTCATTTTATTTCAAATTTTAAGCCAAATCGGTGTTTTACACATTTCCAACTTATAAGCAATCTAGCAGTTCATGAAAAAGAAACAAAAACCTGTCCAGATGGAAGAAACCAACTAACTTGGCATAAAAACGCAAACAAACTAGATTAATGAGGAAAACTTATAAAAATTTCTTACAAGATATCAGCTCTAGCCAGAAACGGCAGAGGCAACAAGAAGGCTTACCTTTCACAGCCTATTAGCTATACCCAAATACCCAAAATCAGTATAAAGATTAAATAAAAGACAAAATACCAGCGATTGTTACTGGCAGGAGAGTATCTATATTATCAGAATAAATTTTCACATTTAGTTCCATAGAATAGCCGTAAGTCAAAAGCGATGATGCCTTTGACTGGAGCCCTTCAAATTCTTCACTGGTACTTCTACTTATTAGCAAAATCGCAAAAAATGAAAACTGAATTGCAGTATGTTATATGATAAAACATTATTTACTTGGTAGGAACATACATGGAATGAACACAGTTACAACATGGAGTAATAAAAAAATCTAACAATCACATCAATAGATGCTCAGAGTGCTCCAGTTAGAGATATCTTTACTTTTGACTTAACAGAAATGACTACTTTTCTATCCCATTAAATGTGAAATTTCATTCTGACGATGCCAAACTGTCAGCAACAATCATTGGTAGTTTTTTTTTTGTTTCAATATTTTTAATCGTTTTTTGTTATCAAGCTCTAGTAGATCTCAATAGCTGGTAGGCTGTGGAAAAATAACACTTCTGTCATACGCCAGCTGCTCATTGTCATTAGATTTCTTACCGCTGTTGTTAGAGATTATGTGTTGTAAGGAATTTTCGTAATCATCCCCCGTTGCTCTAGTTTGTTTGTGTCTTTCTACTAAGTTAGTTGGCTTCTTCCATCTTAACGGGCTTTTGTTTGTTTTTCATGACTTGCTAGATTTCTTATAAATAGGAAAACTGAAAAACACTGATTTGATTGAAAATTTTAAATAAAATGGAAACTAAAAAGATTGAGATCGAGGTAATCAAATTCTGCATTTGATTTTGTAAACAAAAATGGGTATTCTTATTTGAACAAATCAAGTTCTCTGTGACTGAAGTTTCCTCAATTAATCTACTGATTTCAAGTACAACAAAAATCAAATTTATCCGTCTGACCTATGGTGACGCATCTCATGCTTAGTCGTACCGCAATGTCACGGCCTTCTAAGATTTATAATCACTGCGATATTTAAATTTTTTCTGATACCTACTTATACCAATAATGCTGATTTGTGCCTAAACGGTTCGTTAAAGTTCCATATAAGATACATTGAGTCACACTAGAATTCACCAAGGAATTCAAATATGCAATAATGTATATGGAGTCGCCTTCAAAAATATGTAAGTTTGATATGAACCACCCTGTATAAACATCAAAATTTAAGTGAAAATATTTAACTCAAAGGTCCCTACCATGACCAAGTGACAGATTTTTGAAATATGTTTTAGTAAGTCAACAATCCTCCGTCTGCTCACTATTGGCCCACCCTGTATATGTGAATGAACGTATCAAATGTCTCCTGGGTCAGTAACCGAATAAGTTGAAAAAGTATAATAATTTTATATCTTTAGGCCAATGGAGGGTATTTTATGTTTACAACAAATTTTCAAGGTTTCCCCCCTCCCCACCTTCCCAATTTCAGCCCCTCCCTAAAATGGTAGATGATCAACTCATAAAACGCTCAAAACGAAGTCTGATGGGATTTGCCTTTTACTACGCCAACGGACAGCTTTTCATGAAATGAAGCTTTACCTATTACTACCTAGCAGCATGCCGCTTTTCAAATTTCATCCACTTAAAAAACGCAACTTAGGCACACCTAAACCATATGACCAACTCTGTTTAATTAAAATGAACTATTATTTTAGATCGATAAAAAAATACTTGGGTGGTCCTCAGTTTTTCGTGTATATCACCCGGTCCTCGTTTATCAGTTCTAATAGTATGAACAGGTATACACTGCACACATGACGTGAAAAAGTATAGGGTGTCTCATTTAAAAAAATGCATTGTTTGCATCACCACGTAGGTATGGATCACCCTGTATAAATCTAAATATTTTCAGAGCAAGCAGCATATCCGTGGCTATAACTTTTATATACAACTTTTCTCGCTATCTTCTACAGTAGTGGAGTTATCGACCGAGCCGGTACTAATAACTCACCCTGTATATTCGAAGATTTGAATTCTCGCACAGGCATCTTCTCAAAAGACTGGAAAACAGCTCGCAATCATATTAGATGCACCCGCACGACTGCTGCATCTCATCCTAAGGCGAGCGTTCTTCACACATCAAGAGTACGTTGGTACAATTATTTCCAGGAAGTCCAAGGCTTGGAATGGACTGCCAGGAGATGAATTTATTGGGCCTGCGGGTGTTGGCCTATTCAAGTACTGCGTTAATAAACTTCCCCTAACATGACCTTTTCACAGTAGCCGCGGTACTCTGGTAGTTTGGTATTTAGGCTCTGCTTACGCGATCTGCTCAGTGGAGAAAAACAGGTGTTTTCTCTAAGGGTAAGTATTCAGATATGCAGATTGCGTCTATCGCTTCCATCAGTCAGTTTTTTCACAGTACTGATAATAATAATCTGGTGGTATTTCACCTTACTTTTTAAATAATTATTTAACCGGGAGATACCAATATTTACCTATATGAAAGTTTGTGAAAAAAGTTTGAGTCCTTTACGGCCGCCACTAGCCCTCGCTTATTCCTCCTACTCGTATAAAGATACATATGTATTCTTATGTGCAGAGTGCAGCTGCGGCCTCAATAATCTCTGGTAGGATCTTTGTGTATTTTTTTATTTAAACTTTTGTGCGCCCCCTTTCAAAAATTCAGGAACCGCTGCTGTTCCACAGTTTAAAAAACATTCTCTGTCCACCTTTAAAGCTGAACTTCAGTAGTATTTAGTTGTTACATCGATTTTGCTAGTAGAAGCGGCAGTTCTACGTGAACATCAGATGTGTAGTCACCGAGGTATCAAGCCTTCAGATTACGTTACTGAGGACAAATTTTCATTTGATTCTATTTGTCAAGGAATAGGTAGGCACAGAAAAGGTCTCAAAGTAACAGATTTATTTGGAACTTGTCGGCAGATGTTTTGTAATATCTGTTTCGGATGTCATTGCCTATACATTTCAATTCACATGAGCTGCCCCTGAAGATAATTGAAGACAGCGAATCAATCGACACATCATGATACTTGAAGATCTTATAGTAAATAGAAGTCTATAATCGACCTTATGGATCGATTTACCTGGAGACACGTTTTAGGACGCTGTGCAGATAAATAACAAAGTTCATTGACCGCAGCGGTAGTATTTCATCTAGACTAATCGAACAGGAGGACCAATGAATGGTAGCTTAGACAGAATAAGCAATCAGCAAGTATATCTCTGTACTAATAGGAGAGAACAAGTGATCACCCGTACAAAACGATCTGACCATCTTAGCATTTAAAAAATAGTTGCACTTTTTCCACATTCCCTGTATATCTCTACGATTAGAACATATATGCGAGGACCGGTAATGTATAAGGCAATAACCGAGGTCCCCATGCATATTAATTAATCGATACTACCCTACCATCTGAAATGCCTTTCGCGCCTTTTTATGACCTCTGCTTCTTTTTAGTTAATTTTATTTCCCACACCTATAGGAAATTGTGATAGGTATTGTGATCGCGAAAATTTTCGATTTTGAGATAATGCGCCTTTTTGGGCGCTTTATGATGTCTATATAACGTCGGTTTGTCTGTCTTTGCGTGTTTTTCTAGGCTAGTCATATCAGTAGCCATGGATTGTGATAAAATTTGGGTACCGGTATCCTACGTGGTCCTAGTAGGTATTGCTCCTATAATTTTAAAAATCGGTACATTGGCAGCGGAGTAATTTGCAAAAAACGAAAAGAATTGAATATTCCTCAAACCTCGTTTTTGAGCGTTTTAGGATTTCCTGATATAATTTTCTACTTTTTTTGGGTGAGAGTGTGATTGGGGTCGTTGGGGGGGGGGGTGGGTTGGCGGAGGGTTGTAAAACTTAAAATTTGTTGTATTCATTATAGAGATTTTCATTAAAATGCAGGCCTCCAAACTAAAACCCTAATAAAACAAAATTGTATTGTCGGATTTCGAAATTTTTGGTATTAGTCCTTAGAAAATATGCTATCACGTCATTATCAACTAAAAAAAAGGGATCATGTATAACACTCGTGATAGTGTCAAGATTAGCATGTTTTGAAAAGTGACTTCAAAAACGTTACAAAAAGAGGAATGTATAAAATATCACCAAATAATTAACCGTGCACTTTAAGGTAAACACATGCCTTTCTAGTTATCCATTGGTACCATAAGCTTGTTGTAAATGTGGTAAACATATGCAGTAAGAGATTTAAACTCTAAAGGCATATTGGATCGCTAAGAGTGCAAAATTTCAACAGACGGTTTGGCAAAAGCTTATCATCAGATTTTTAATTTTTGTTATGGTTACTTGAATAATGTGCTATCACATCACGATTAGTCATAAAAAGTGATGAGTGACCAGAACTTCGGTATATGGTCTCAAAACTGTATAACTTTAGATAAATTCAAGTTGCGATTTAAAATAGATTCGTCTTAAGACGTTAGGTAAGCAAACAGAACATGCAGACCACGTTATAAAGTGTCTTGTAACCGTAGATTTTCAGTTATGTATGAATTCATCCGTCCAAAGAATCCTACTTAAAGTTGCATCTTCGGCATCCACATGAAGCATAAGTCGAGAAAAATCCATTCTTCTGACAGGACCACCTTCCTCCAAAACGTGTACTGGCATGTAATGGTACAGATGCACGGATACAGACCAGTTGTTTGCGCAGTGAACCACATCTTCCGCTGCGAAATACCACCAACAGCGTAGGTGGAGCTGCAGGATGATTTCCGTGTATGCGTGAACACCAATACCGTTGCCCGTTCTAAAAGTAGAGACGCAGCTGTCACAACCCACTGTATCTTAATTTTCGCAGGCGTGCGTTCATTACTGTCGATCCACAGCACAAAATCTACAGTTTCAGCTTTAGCGTATGTATGTTCATGACAAATCCATAATACGAGGTTGTTCGCTAAAGATATCATGCTTAATTTTAGCCCTGCTTCATTCTGGATTATTTACAACCTCTCATTTATACACCAGTGAAAATCTATGGATACACGATACTTTATAACGTGGCTTGCATGTTCTGCTTGATTATATAGCATCTTTTAAGAAATTACCTAGTGACTTTTTAAGACGATTCGATTTTAAGTTACAACTTGAAGTTTTCTTCTAATATCATACAATTTGTAGAATATACTGAAGTTTTAGTTGATAGATCTCTTTTTATGACTAATTATGATGTAATAGAACATTATTCAAGTACACAAAAATTAAAAATCCGATGACACGTTTTTGCATACGGTTGTTGAAATTTTGCGGTCCCCGAGATCCAATATACCTCTAGAGCTTAAATGCAATTTTGTTGCCTATGTTTGCCACATTTATAAGAAGTTCGTGGTACCAATGAATAACTAGAAAGATGGGCATATGTTTACCGTAAAGTACGTGGTTAACTATTTGGCGATCTTTAAAGATAAATTCCTTTATTGTAATGTTTCTTGATGGCACTTTTCAAAACATGCTGATTTTGATACTACCTCGAGTTTGAGTGTTTGATACATGATCACTTTCTTTTAGTAAATAATGACGTGACATCGTCTTTTCTAATCACTAATACTAAAAATTCCAAAATCCGACGATAAAATTTTGTTTTATTATGGTTTTCGTTTGGAGGTCTGCATTTCAATGAAAATCAATTTAGGTATCTCTGAAACAGTTGAAAATCGGACGCTACCTTATATGACTTTTTTTGTTGGAAATAAGCTATACAGCCTTCTCCTAAAGTATTTTCCATTCGTCCATTGACCTGTGAAAGAGTGCTAGCGGCGCGGCTGCCCTTTAGGTCCATCCGATCATTGTCTTGCCTACTACAGAAACCAATGGACTTGGAATTTTGGGATATATACATACATACGAAAATTGTTTTAGATCGTTAATGAAACTTTGCCACAGTATTATTACCGTGCCAAGGATGGAAAATGGGTATGCTTTTTATAAATCGTGCCGTCACTACGGCGCAGTGACAATAAAAAAGCTTAACAAATAAAAACAACTCAAACCAGTTTTTAGGCCTTTTGGGGGTTCCTGATCATTTTCTGTTTTTTGAGTGGGGGTGAAATTGAGGTGGTTGGGTTGGGAGGTGGAGGGTTGCAAAACTAATAAAGTTTTTGTATGCATAATACGCTCTCCATTGACCTACAAAAAAAGGACCTAGCGACATAATACACTTTTTAGGTCTATCAGAACGTTGCCTTGATTGTTACAGAAACTGAGGGATTTTTTCTGACGTATGTTGCATACGAGTATTGCTTTACATCGTTCTGTATCTGTATTATGTAACCTGAAATTGATTTTAATTACATTTCGACACAGTAGTATTACCGTGGCGAGGATGGAAAATGCGTGTCAGTGACGGCGTAGTGATAATAAAAGAACTAAAAATATAAAAATTCTCAAACTTCGTTTCTAGGCGATTTGGGTGTTCCTGGTCGTTTTGTTTCATCCAGTTAAAGCTCGCAGAATAAAACCAGTGTCGATCTAGTTCCTACGGAGAGGAGTATCAAGAAACTATTTACTAGAGTTTTTGTGTTGGATGTTTTTTGAGGGCAGGAGGGTGATGATTTGGTTGCAAGGGGATCTCAGACTAGCTTAATGCAAAGGGAAAATAATAAACTGATATCACTTTAATGCGTGGGAAGTACTAAGTCAGTCAATTATCGTTGATATTGATGGAACCTCATATATAACTGTACAGTACAAATTCCTGATTTCATAAATGTTGTACCCCTGTCAAGCATATCTACCCTTATCTAACAGTATATTCTCGTTACAGATTTGCTGCCTTTCTAGCTAACTTTATTGTATCACGGACATAGACACGTTTTATGACGCCAAATGCCAATCGAAAGTGCAGTCAACTGATTCACGCGTTAAATTAAATCAATTTTCGAATTACGCGTCTACAAATATTGAATAATTCCCAAAACATGGCCAGATATTAAAAAAATAGAAGTCAAGTTTATTGATTCAGTTATTCTCAGGAATACTTGTTTTTCATAACGAAGGGCGATACCATCTTCAACATCAGCGATTTAGCAATTATGACTGTGAAGCAGAGTGAGTCATGTCCTATTTCAGTTGGTCCGATTAAAAAAGTCTTGCTCCTGTAGTCGCAGTGCCTATAAGTTTGAGAACCCTTACACTAGTCAATAGACGTTCAAAATAGATCCGTTGAACTAAGTTACCTGAATTCGCCGTTATTGACATGTTCAGATAATTAGCAAAATTTAGGTAATTAGAGGGGTCGTATTTTTCGCTATATGTGCCACGCGGTATCTACATCCCTATAATAGTCGAATTTTAACAGAGGTCTTATCTAAGAAACCAAAAACCTACATCCCTGAAAAGGTTAATTTTACATTTAGTTGCATTTATTTTCACTTAGCTGAAATCCGTAGTAGCACATGTTAATGAATATTATTTTACTGCATGAAAGCTGAATTAGTATATCTCTATACGAATAGGAGGAATAAGTGAGGACTGCTGGCGGTGGTGAATCACTCGTACATATTATTATTGTTAAGCTAATTTCGACTTTTCTGCATGTAATGTTTACAGTGTTTACGTGTTTATGCTATTAGAACTGATAAACGAGGACCGGCTGGTGTACACGACAAACTGAGAACCACCTGAGTATTTTTTGTAAACGTCTTTCCTGCTCTTCTCATGTAAACGACAACTGCATTAAAACCAAATCGGCCGCACAACGAATACATCACATGAAAGTCACCTGTGCGCATGCCGAAAGTTGCGTTTTTAAGAGGACGATATTTTTATACATAGCATCATGGTGCTGGGTAGTAATAGGTAAAAATGAAGTCGAGTTGAATGACTCAGTACTTCCCACACATAATGATGATACCATTTTATTATTTCCTATTGCATGCAACTAAATTATCGCCCATCCGCCTCCAAAAACAACATCCAACACAAATACCCTTGTAAATAGTTTCTTGCATCTCCCTTCTTAGGAACTAGGGCGCCACGGTTTTTTTCTACTTGCTTGAACTGGTCAATGCGAAACGATCAAGAGCCTCCAACCCATCTAAAAACGAAGTTTGAGCTGATTTTATGTTTTTGGTTTTTTGATTATTGCTGCGCCGCCTCTGACATGGTTTTTCAAAAACAGAGTCGTTTTCCATTCTCGCAGCGGTAATAAATTCTGTGTCAAAATTTTATTAAAATCAATTCAATAACTTTCGCTTTACGCGATATACATAGACCGAAATAAAGCAAAACTCGTATGTGCAGATCACAAAATTGGTTTCTGTAATAGGCAAGCCAATGTTCGGATGGACCTAAAAAAGTGCAATATGCCGCTAGGTATTTCTCCTACAGGTCAATAGGCGGACTATTATGAATACAACAAATTTTTCAGTTTTACTACCCCCCACCTCCCAACCGCCTCGATTTCACCCCACCCAAAAAAAATTGAAAATGATCAGGAACCCGTAAAACGTCTAAAAACAAAGTTTGAGCTGTTTTCATATTTTTAGTTTTTTACTATTGCTTGGGAGTAATACTATGTCAAAATTTCATTAAAACCAATTGAATAATTTTCGCGTTACGCGATACCGAACGATCTAAAACAATACTCGTATGTGTACATCATAAATTCTGATGAACATCAATTCAGTAATTTCAACATTATAAAATACAGAACGATCTAATATGTATACATGGGAAAATTCTCAGTCTCGTGGTTTCTATAATAAGCATGCAACGTTCGGATGGACCTAAAAAAGTGTATCATGCCGCTACGTTTTTCATTCACATATCAATGGACAGCCCATTACGAATACAACAAATTTTTCAGTATTACAACCCCTCACCCCCCAGCCACCCCAAATTCACCCCCACCCAAGAAAAAGTGGAAAATGATCAGGAACCCCTAAAACGCCTAAAAACGAAGTTTGAGGCATATTTGACATTTTTCGTTTTTTTTCTAATTATTCCGCCCCCCGTATAACGATTTTCAAAATTATAGGAACATTACCTACTACGACCTCACAGCATAACGCTGCCCAAATTTCATCACAATCCATGCAGCGGTTATTGAGATTACGAGGGTAGAAAAACGCGACAGACAGACAGACAGACCGACCGACCGACAAACCGACAGTCAGACAGACCGACGGAAATGAGTGACGTGGATTTTCGTTATGTACACATCATAAAACGCCCAAAAAGCGTATTATCTCAAAATCGAAAATTTTCGCGATCACAATACTCCCCTCACATATCGATGTGGGAAGTAAAAATTCATTTAAAAGCTTCGCGTTGGTGTAGTGAGAGACAAAACCCCCCAGACTTATTTTTATAAGTTACCAATCATCTACCGTTTTTGGGAGGGGATGAAATTGGGAAGGTGGGGATGTGGGAGTCGAAATCTCGAAAATTTGTTGTAAACATAAAATACCCTCGATTGCCCTAAAAAATATGAAATTCTAGACTTTTCAGACTTATCCGAATACTGACCTAGAAGACATTTGATACGTTTATTTACCTATACAGGGTGGGCCAACACCGGACGGACGGAGGATTGTTGACTTACTAAAACATACTTAAAAAGTCTGTCACTTGGTGGGGGGTGGGGACCCTTGACTGCTATAACGTTAAAATACTTTCACTTAAAGTTTTAAGTTGATACAGGGTGATTCATAATAAAATTACATTTTTTAAATGAATGGAATATATTATTGCATATTTGGATTGCTTGGTAGATTCTAGTTTGACACTATGTATTTTATATGGAACCTTAAACGAACTGTTTAGCCGCAAATCACCATTCTTTATGTAAGTAGGTATCAGAAAAACATTGAGTATCACAGTGATTACTAATCCTAGAAGGCCATGACTTTACGGTACGGCTAAGCATAAGGTGCGTCAGACGGTTAAATTTGAAATCTTTTTGAACTTGGAAAAATCAGTAGATTGATTAAAGAAACCTCAGTCACAGATAATTTGATTTTTTCCCTATAATGGTCAAATTTTAACAGAGTTCTTATCTAAGAAACCAAATTGCCTACATCCCTGCAAAGGTTAATTTTACATTCCGTTGATCCGTAGTAGCACATATTAATGAATGTTATTTTACTGCATGAACGTTGAATTAGTACACCTCTATACGAATAGGTGGAATAAGTGAGGACCGGTAGGCGATGGTGAATCACTCGAAGATATTAGGATTGTTAAGCAAATTTCGCCTTTTCCACATGTCATGTATAATATACAGTGTTTACGTGTTTATACTATTAGAAGTGATAAACGAGGACCACCTGAGCATTTTTTGTAAGCGTCTTTCTTGCCCTTTTACTATTACTGTTCTTCAGCTAGGTGTATTTTCGGATCAATCTGAAATTCATGTAACCGTCAACCGTACTGAACCCGAATCGGCCGCAAAACGCATATACAGGGTGAGTCAAGCTCAACGCCTCGGACTCTTGTGACCAAACGATACCACTTTTCGAAAAATCGACTTTGCGAGTGTATGTAGGTCGAGTTGGACTACATTTTAAAAATAATGACTTTTATGCAGGGTGTCTAATAAAAGCGTGACATATCAAAGCCGTCTTTTTAAATGGAATATCCTGTACATTATTGCATATTTAGATTCCAGTGCATTTTAGTGTGACTTTATGTATCACACATGGAACTTTAAGCGAACCGTTTAGGTACAAATCACAATTTTGGGTATAGGTAGATGTCAGAAAAAATTGTATATCGCAGCTATTATAAATCTTCGAGGGCTTGGACTTCGCCGTGTTACTAAGCATGAAATGTGTCAGCTTACGTTAGACGGTCGAGTTCGAATTACATTTGTACTTTGAGAAATCGGTAGATCAATTAAGTAAACTCCAGTCAAAGGTAACTTGATTTTTTTCAAATGGGAATGCATAATTTTTTTTTATACCACCAAATGTGCAATTTGATAAGCCTTCTAATGATATGCGGTTGTAGATATCAATCTCTGGTAGTTTTGATTTAATTTCAAATTTTCAGCAAAACCGGTGTTTTTCAATTTTCCTACCTATAAGCAACTTAGCAGGCCATGAAGTATAAACAAAAAACTGTTCAGATAGAACAAAACAACTAACTCAGCAGATAGTTACGGACGAACTAAAGTAAAGGGACAAAGTTATAAAAATGACTTACAGCAAATCAATTCTAACCAGAAATAGCAGACATAACATATCTCTGGTCAAAAAGCAGCTGGAGTACGAAAGAAATGGGTATTTTTTACAGCATACCGGCTACTACAATATTCTAAAGATTGACGATTCACAAAACCATTGTGAATTTTGAAATGAAAGGAAATCTACCACGTAATGTTGTTGACAGCTTAATAGCTTCAGAATAAAATTTCACATTCCATGATTTAAAAAAATAGTAACCGATACCTCTGACTGGAGTTCTGCAAGTTTTTCAATACTCATAAGCAAGATCGCCGAAAATGAAGAATAAATTAAAAATCTGCTCAAATTATTAAGCATAATTTACCTGGCAGAAAATTAAAATATGATTTGTCAGTATTATTTTTTTTGTGATCTTGCTAACAGATACTGAAAAATTCAAAGGACGACAGTCAGAGGTATCATTACTTTTGACTTTGACGGAAATGACTACTGTTTTATGCCATTAAATGTGAAATTGCGTTCTGAAGATAGACTGACGGCAACGATCGCTGAAAGTTTTGCTTTCATTTCAAAGTGTTTAGTGATTTTGGAAATTTTTAATCTCTAGTACATTGCAGTCGCTAGTAGGCTGTGAAAATTATCCATTTCTGTCGTACTCCAGCTTCTCTTTAACCTTCGACATGTTACCGCCGTTGTTTCTGGTTAGAGATGATTTGTTGTAGGGAATTTTTATAATCTTGTTCTTTTACTCTAGTTCTGCTGGATCTTTTTGCTAAGTTAGTTGTTTTCTTCCATCTGAATACGATTTTGTTTATATTTCATGGCCTGCTAGTTTGTTTATAGGTAGGGAAATTGAAAGACACTGATTTGATTGAAATCTCGAAATTTAATAAAAACTACCATGGACCTGATATAATTAGAAAGCCTATCAAATTGCACACTTGATCGTATAAAAAAATTATGCATTCCCTTTGAAAAAATCAAGTTACCTTTGATTGAAGTTTCCTTAATTGATCTATCGATTTGTCCAAGTACAAATGTAATTCGAACTCGACCGTCTAACGTAAGCTGATACATTTCATGCTTAGTAACACGGCAAAGTCACAGCCCTCTAAGATTTATAATAGCTGCGATATTCAATTTTTTTCTGACATGTACCTATACCCAAAATTGTGATTTGCACCTAAACGGTTCGCTTAAAAAGTGTGATACATAAAGGCACACTAACGTTCACCCAGGAATCTAAATATGCAATAGTATACAGAGTGTTCCATTTAAAAAACATAACTTTGATATGTCACGCTTATAGTAGACACCCTGTATAAAAGCCATTGTTTTTAAAATGTAGCCCAACTCGACCTTCATACATTTGCAAAATCGATTTTTCGAAAAGTAGTATCGTTTGGTCACAAGAGTCCGAGGCGTTGAGCTTGACTCACCCTGTATAACCTTAAAATGACCTGTGCGCATGCTGAAAGTTGGAAATAATATAAAAACGAAATGAGTTCTCGATCTAAAAGAATAGTGAAAATTTTAATTAAACAGAGTTGATCATATAGCTTACATAGGTGCACCTACGTTGCATTCTGCATTTTTTAAATGGATGAAATTTGGATAGCAGTATGTTGCTGGGTAGTAGTAGGTAAAGCTGCACTTTATGAAAAGCTGGACGTAGGCGTAGTGAAAGATAAAACCCCTCGGCCTTCGTTTCAAGCTTTTTATGAGTATTCAATTATTATCTATTATTTTTTAGAAGGGGATGAAATTGGGAAGGTGGGGAGAGAGGGAGATGAAATCTCGAAAAATTGTTGTTAACATAAAGTGCCCCCCATTGCCCTAAAAAATATTAAATTCTATGCTTTTCAGACCTACATGAAGGGCTGGTTTCACCGCTCTCTGATAGTTTCGGATAGCGTATCTGTCACGTAGGCCCAATCATTTATATGACAGATAGGCTTTCGGTCTGTCGGTTTATCTGTCTGTTACACTTAGAACCGGTTTCACCGGTCTCTGATAAGTTTCAGATAGCGTATCTGTCAGATAGGCCCATAATATTTATATGGCATTATTGGACAGATAGGCTATCGGTCTGTCGGTTTATCTGCCTGTTGGCGTTTTTCTACCCTCGTAATCTCAGTAAACTTTGCACGGAGCGATATACTGCGGGATCGTAATAGGTAGTATGCTACTATAATTTTGAAAATCCGTGCATGGGCGGTGAAGGAATTAGCAAAAAACAAAAAAAATCAAATATTCCTCAAACTTCGTTTTTAGGATTTTTGGGGGTTCCTAATCATTTTGTACTACAGGATGGATGGTGGAGGGCTATGAATAGAGACGGGCATATCGGGTCATTTTTAAGCTGCGGATCAGCGGATCTAGGGCACCTCAAAGATCCGAAACAGTGATCCGGTTCACGGGTCAGTCGGATCCCGACTAGCGAATGCAATCGTTCACCTTCGATCTTGACCGAAGCACGAGGGAACCGCCCAATCTGGGTACTCGGTGCAGACAGAAATGAGCCAGTACAGTACAGTACACTTCGTGTATAATTTATTAATTTGTTTTATCTTTATATCAGATGATATTTATTTTTTTATAAATATGTACCTAGAAGATGTATATGTATTAATACTATTCTTTATAACTTTCGATTTGAGTAAATAATTATTCAGTTTTGAGTTTCTCGTATTTGTTAAAATACACTCCTGGCACGTAAAAGGAATTTTTTGTCTCTACTATAAACAGCCACAACTCATCATACAAGAAAAATATTCATTTATTATTCGCCCTAAAATATCTATCTAAATATTCCTTTAAATTCAGATCCCAGAACATTGAGCATTATGGCTATCATGTAGCTTCAGCAGAACACTGAACCGAAAACTGAACATCGCCAATCGTCAGATCGACTGACCGACATATATCGCTGTGGCACGCACCATCCTGTTTTGGGATTCTGAATGAATAAGCGAACAAGCTGCCGGATTTGTGACCCGACTGACCCGTTGAGATTAAATTTAGGATTCGGTTCAGTTAGGTCACCTTAAAGATCCGGATCAATGAATCGGATTAGAACTGTTCTACACATTTCTAGCTATGAAAATGAAAAAATTGTTGTATTCATAATAGGCTGTCTAAAGCTTATCAAAAAATGGTCAAATATATGAAATTGTCAATCTTGGGTTAATTCCGCATACTGATGTAACATTTAATAATGTAATGTAAAATCTAATTCTAAAAGTAAAACCATTACACACACACATACAGACCTACACGCAAACACACTGACCTGTGAGAGAAAGACCTAGCGGCATAATACACATTTTTAGGTCCATCCTAACATCCTAACGGTGTTTGATTTTAATGAAATTTTGACATAGTATTATTACTGTGTCGAGAAGGAAATGCCTATGGTTTTTAGAAATCGTATCAGTGGCGACGCACAATAATGAAAAAAAACTAAAAATATAAAAACATCTCAAACATCGTTTTTAGGCGTTTGAGACGTGACTGATCATTTTCTACTTTTTGTTGTCCCTGTAAAACTGAAAAGCTTATTGTGTTCATAATAGGCTGTCCATTGACCTGTGACACTTTTATAGATCCATCCGAACATTGTCTAGCCTATTGCAGAAACCAAGAATTTTCTGATGTATACGTAATAATGGCATTGCTCTAGATCGTTCTGTATTCTATAGCGTGGAAAATATTGAACTGATATTGATGAAACCTCGACACAGTATTAGTAGCAAATACTATTAGCTTAGCGAGGAGGGTGAACGCGTTTGGCTTTTAATTGAAAACCCCAGTTTTCTGTTGTATACATAAGGGTATTGCTTTAGACCGTTCTGTACTATATAACACAGTGTTATTTCCGTTGCAAGGTTGGAAAGCGCGTAAGGTTTTTAGAAATCGTGTCAGTAGCGGTACAGTGTGTATTTGGTTGCAAAAGGATCTCAGATTATAGCTTCGTGGTATGGGAAAACAATAAACTGGTATCACCGCAATGTGTGGGAAGTACTAACTTACTCAACTTGACTTAATTGTTTGTTCATAAATCCGCCATCACAAAGATGATATTTCAAAAGCATGCACCTTGTTCGACCCCGCCCTGGTAATAATAATCTGTCAAAGCTTTATTGCTAATGTTGGATACACACGTTAGATAAAAACCTTGAGTCCTCAAACTATGTAAAGGCAAGCCAAGTACAGAACATTACAACGACCAAGTTTGTTCAGTATCACGGAAATTCCATCACCCAAATTTTAGCACCTTACTGAAAGAAAAAATATGATTCAGATATTCTTAAAATTCACACAAAAATAACAAAAGCAAAGTCTATTCGCCTATAAATGGAAAAACAATGTAGTTACAAAGATCTATATAGCACTGATTCTAAATCAATTATTTGGATGATTCATGACCATACGTCTATGGGAGCAGAACATGATGTCAAAATATTTGTAAATTCGCACATCATTAAAGTCCATCAGGTTACACGTTACAACAACAGTGTAGTGTAGTGTAATTTAAAAAACACCTATTCAGTAAAAGTCGTAGAACGGCTTATATTGCGGTGTCATTTTGGCAACACAGCTATGACCTCGCTTGGTGCGTTGTATACCGATTTCGGACCTCCGTTGTTCTCTGGGATAAAAAGCGGGTATATCGTGGCTCACTTGATTCTTTCATTGAAAGGTCCTCACTTGTCTCGATATACACGTATCAATTTTCTCATCGGTAAAATAGCTTTCATGTGTATATTTGAATGTTTCTTATCAAATGGCACATCTGCGTAATATCTATCATAAAATTAAGCCATTATCTCGTTGTCCTCACTTGGTCACTGATATGTATTGTCCTCACTTGGTGCGCCAGCCAAGTATATATATATATATATATATATATATATATATATATATATATATAAGACAAAACAAAAACAAAAAGGGTGCAACCCGGGCTCCGACACACCGGGCTGCTGTTCCATTTCCCAGCGACTACTCCTCACACCGTGAGGTGAGCAATCACTGGGTCCGCGAATCGTGCGTCCTAAGCAGACGAAGGGACCCATGGATGACTGCCTTCTGCATTCTGGCGGCTAAGATGTGCGCCGCCGCACGGCACACCGGCATTTTGCGCAGTGCAGAGAGCAGCGTATCCCTCATACCACCTAGGGATCCAATGACCATTACTAGCAGACTCACAGTGTAGTCCGGCCAGAGCCTGCGAAGTTGTCCGAGGAGCTCCTGATACTTGGTCCGCTTTTCCTCCTCCTTAGAGACGATGTTCCCCTCGGCAGGCGCCGAGAACTCGATAACGAACATCGTCTTTTGTTGGTAGTCGAGGAGGACTATGTCGGGCTTATTTGCATGTATAAGCTCGAGCGTGGAGAATGAGTAGTTCCAGTAAATTCGGCACCTCTCGTTCTCCACAACGGACTCAATGTCCCCTGGAGCATACGGCAGCACCGGTGTCTCATCTATACCGTATGAGTGCCTTAAATGGTAGTATAGCACTCGTAGAGCCGCGTTGTGCCGATAGACGTAGGCTGTGCCAGCGTACACCTTACACGCCGACAAGAGGTGCGTAAGGGTCTCTGGCGCCTGCAGGCAGGCTCTACAGCGGATATCGGGCACATCCATACCCATAATCCGGCTACGGTATACTAAGGTGTTGAAGACACCGTCTTGGCAAGCCATTATAGAGCTCTCAGTCTCCGACTTCAACCCATTAGACCTTAGGAAGGAGAAGGTCAACTGCTCAGATAAACCATGCTCTTCTAGATGTTTGTAGAAGATTCCGTGCATTGGTTTATCTTTGTGAAGTCTTAAAAGCAATTGGACTTCAGCAGTTTTAATCCGGGTTTTTAATTGTGCGGGAGCAAGTTCCGTAACGGACTGCTGACACCTCCGCGTGAAGTCGAGCGTGAGACTAAGTTCTTCGGCTGCCCGTGTTGCTGCTCTAAAAAGGAAGGCTCCTTTACCCGCAATCTCGTGCTCTCGCACAAAGCGGATCAGGGGATCGGTGCTCGTCGTAACATAGCAGGCAGTGGCCAGTACTACTCTGTTGTGCAGACGCTCCAAACTCAATAGTCCACGCCCTCCCAGGTGTCGCGGGAGGTATATTCGCGGGACAGAGGATCTAGGATGTAGACTTCCCTCCATATTCATCCTTTTGCGGGTCTTTATGTCGATTTGTCGCAGCTCTTCCACTTTCCAGTGGATAGCACCAAAGCTGTATAACAACAATGGGACCGCAAGCATGTTTGTGGCAGCGACTTTGTTTTTGCCGGACAGTTCTGACGACCAGATCTGCCGGAGTCGGTGCAAATACTTGCGGCGGAGACACTCTTTGACCAATTCTGCCTCTTGGATGTGACGCTGCGCCACTCCAAGGTAGGTATAAGTATCTCCGGCATGCAGTTGTCGCAAGATGCTCCCATCAACGAGCTGCTCCTCATCTTCACTATCTCCGCAACGTCCTCTTTTGAGATGAACCATGGCACATTTGTCTATCCCGAACTCCATACCAATAGCTTGACTGTAATCCTGCACTACCCTCAGCGACTGCTCTAAATCGCGTTGTCCGGAGGCATAGAGTTTCAGGTCATCCATGTAAAATAAGTGGGTGACCTTGTGCCTCCGGTAATTGGGCTTGCCACAGCTGTATCCCTTAGTATTTTTCAGCGCTATGGACAAAGGCAGTAGCGAGATGCAGAAGAGCAAGGGACTCAAGGAGTCTCCTTGGAAGACCCCTCTTTTAAATGATACCAACTCTGTCCGAACCCTGGTTTCACCCGATGTTATAGTGAACCGAGTCTTCCAGAGCGGCATCAGTTGTTTGATGCATCCCACTATTTGATCATCTACCGAAAGACATTCCAACAGCCGCACAATCAGTTCATGAGACGTAGTGTCGAATGCCTTCCGATAGTCGATCCAGGCCATAGAAAGGTTTCGCAGGTACTGCACGGAGTCCTGTGTGACACAGCGGTCAATCAACAGGTTATCCCTGCAGCCAGCTACTCCTTTCTTAGACCCTCTTTGTTCATATACGCTGAGAAATACGGGATTTACAGCTTGAAGGATACGCATGTACAAGATTCTGGTGAAGAGCTTGTAACATGCGTTCAGACATGTTATTGGCCTGTAGTTTTTAGGATCAGACAAATCTCCGGTCTTCGGGAGAAGCACGGTTCGACCCTCGACAAACCAAGCCGGAATTGGCTGCTCCTGATTTAGCCACGAGTTAAAAACTCTAGCTAAATGCCGGTGGCAACTGGGAAACTTTTTCAACCAGTAGGTGTTTATGCCATCCGGGCCAGGAGCTGCGAAATTCTTTGCGCCTCGTAAGGCACCAAGAATTTCTTCCGTGTTTATCGGGTGACGCAGTACATTCAAGTTTGGAGTCCTCCTACAAACGGACTCGAACTGCGCCAAGGCCGGAGTGTCTGCTTGGAGAGGTTTGGGCTGTTCGTAAATGCCCCTCCAGAAAGTCTCCACGCGATCAGCAGTTGGCGGCTGCTCTATAACTGGTGGTCGCTGTTGGAAGAGACGAGCAGGCTTTTCGGAAAACATTCTGTTTTCCTCCAAACCTCTCGCCCGCGTCACCAGTGATCGTTTAGCAGCGATTAGCGTCCGTATCCTGTCAAGACAATGCTGCTTGACAACAACCAGTACCGCTTGACTGAGCGTGTGATGGTCGCGCCTTAGCTCTCGGGCTATCTGGCGCACGCGGCGCGTAAAAGGCCTACCGGCCGCTCTATATTCCATCACACACTGGATACGGGATGCTTCTTGGCGAGCCAACTGGATTTTCGCTTCCATCTGGCGCACCCGCCTCTGTGCTCTCTCGACAGGAGAGTCTCTCACTCTCCCCTGTCCAGCCAGCCTCAGAGCCGCAGCGTAAATTTCGCAATTGATGCTCCAAATGTCAGAGACCTCCGATAGACGTTCACTCAGCGCCTCATCCTCTCTCTTTAAATCTGCCAGCTTGAAGGACCTCTTGTTGTTATGCAAGGCCCTTCGGTCACTGAAATCTCCAGGTGAGACGGCTTCGTCGATTTCCCTCTCAGCGGGCCTCATCGGCGACCTTTCAGCCTGGTTAACAGGCCTTTCAGTCGCCGGAGGGGCAGGCTGAGCTGGAGCACGAACGTATCCCTGCCCCCGAAGGTAAAATACCTGGTTCCGCAAGCTCTGGGAGGTAATTGTGCCATGCTCTGGATGCATTTCACACCACCTCCCATGCATGCGGGCCATGTATCCCCTACGGCGCGGGCTACTGCTCTCGTAGCAGCTCAGCAGGTCATCCTTCAGTTCCGTCGTCCACCTAAAACAGTCCATGTCGTTGCGTGTGTCGTCGTCAGGGCGATCCGAGGCACCGCCACCTTGCCCAGAGCCGGCTTCCGATACCGGCCTGGTGTGGGTGCTCTTCTTCTGGGGCGGTCGAACCAGAAGGTAGGGCCCGTCCGGTGGTTAGCCTTAGGGCCCCCAGCCGACATTTCAGAGGCAGCCGACCACATTGCCTCCTAGGGATGACCTGTACAGGTTGCCGGCCGGCTTTCATCCCTGGCTTGGGTTATCCCCGCAGTGTCGCCACGCACCGAATAGCCGTTTGATGTTGGTCGGCTTCCTGGGGGCGCATTTTATACCTACTGCCAGGTTTGCTATCAGCCGCCCCTAACCTGGGGTCAGACGCTGTCGGGAAGCCGTCCTTAACATAGGTGCAGCCGCTTCCTCACTATGGTGGTTCATACGCCTGCTTTCACAGCCGGTGACCACCATAGGCCCTTTTAAGGCAAGGACTACCAATCTTTTAGTCGCCTCTTACGACAGGCAGATTAAACCCTGGGAACATTCTAAACCCGGACCCAGACGGGTATATCTATATATATCTACACGGTACAACTGTGCGTCTCCAATGCAAAATCTTAGGTTCAGTCGGCGTCCGAGGTCACTGGGCGTCCGGATATACGGACGCCCAGTAACCACCACCTTAAAACCTTGTTTTCGATACTTATAACATGTGTAGACTCCAAAACCGTTAAAATCGGCTGGACGCCCACTGGCACCTAATACTGATTTGCGTACAAAATCGACTTCAAGCTTCTACCACCTGCTGCGCTGGGGGTCCTCATTTATATACTTACCGTATACAGAATCCAGTGCAGGGGTTTACCCGGCGCCGTATACAGAATCCAGTGCACGGGTTTACCCGGCGCCAATTTTTTATATTAATCTATTTTTAGAATAACTATACTACGTACACTGCAGCGGTTTACTCGGCGACTGCCGTCGTTTGTTGTCATTGAATATTGTCTCTTCTAATACATTGGAGGATTGTTTTGGATTTAATTCAGTAGCTACCGTTGGAGCTAAACTCTAGGCTTACTCTAAAGTCGGAATAATAACGAACAAATGTGCATAGATAACAGTTTTATGTTTTACTTCTATGAAGTTTAAAAGAGAAATGTAGTTCGATTCATTGATTTATGCAACTACAGTGCCTGCAACTAATATTGCTATTCTTGTGCTCGGATATGAGATTTTTGAAAATTGGTTACTACGATTATCAGTAGCTTTCAAATATTTCATCTAGTCGAAATAATTCTCTAAGGGCGAGACGCAATCTTCCAAAAATTTTATTCCAAAATCTAATGTTTTGAGGTCTGAATTTTTCAAAAATTTCATAATTTTTCAAAAAACGTCCCATTGTTTACACAAAATGTTTCTTAACATCGGTTATTTCCGAGAGTATCACAGACTAGTAAAATTTCAAAATGTTTATTGCATCTTGAAGTTTCTCAAATTTCCAAAATTGGTCGAAAAGTTCATTCATTCAAAAAACCTCACTTTTCGAATAAATCCTGCTTCTTTGGTTGTTTTCGCTATAAATATCTCGGAATTTTCCAAAAAGCTTTGAATTTTATCGCAAGGGTCATTGCTTTGAAAAAGTAAAAATTTTTAAAATACAAAAAAGAATCAATATGTGAGTAATTTTCGACAATATCATAATTTGGTGTAATTTAAAATGTTTATTTTTCAAAATTTCGAAAAGTTGCAAAATTGGTCGAAAATTTCACTTGTTTTGGAATCATCTCGTTTACCGAAATCATAATTTTCTTAAGGTTTCTGTTGAAGATCCAAATCTTTCCAGGACACTAAAATTTCACGTGATTATCTTGAAGTCGGATATCTCAAAATCTTTATATTTTTTTGAAAATTTTATAGTTTTTTAGGAAGGCAAATCTTTTTCGAAAATTTCATAATTATTCCACAAAGTTTCAAAACTTTACGTTTTTTCAGAAGTTCTCAGTTTTTGCCAAAGGAAACTATTTTAAAAGTTTGAATTTTTCTTAGAGACTTCCATATGATATGGGAGCGAAATAGACCAAACTCCAGTTTTCATGTTTTACGTGGATCAGTAATGATCGATAGCTGTTTATCCAACCCAATTGAAATATCCTCAGGTGTTCCTCAAGGGTCAGTCCTGGGACCAGTCTTGTATTTAATTTACACAATTGATATGTCCAACTCCGTAGAAAACTCGTCAGTAATGTGTTATGCTGACGATACACAAATTTACAAAAGCTTCAACACCAACTCCATGGATAGTGCACTCCTTCAGATTAATAATGATCTAAATGCCATTGCAAACTACTCTCAAAATAATAATTTGAAACTTAATAAAGACAAGTGTTCTGTAGTGTTATTTTGCCCAGGCCCTAAACATCATTTTATAACCAATCACTTTGATGTCAAAATTAACAACGACTCTTTGAATATGGTAAATACAGCCAAAAAGTTGAGATTGACCATTGATACTGATACTCTGTGTTTCAAAGAACATGTGTCAAATGTTTTGAAAAAATGTTATATTAATTTGAAGTCTTTATATGTGAATCGTTCAATTTTGAATTTTAAAATAAGAAAAAACTATGTGAGTCTCTCATATTTCCTAGCATATTTTATTGTAGCAGTGTATACTATTTTTGTTTAGATTCGGTTACTAAGAACATATTACAAAAACTGCAAAACATGTGTTGTATTTTCTTTGAAAAAATACGATCATATCTCTTTGAAGAGCAATCAGCATGGTTGGTTAGGCATATAAAATGCGTGTAAATATTACTTAGCAACATTTACACATAAAATTGTTTCTTCTCGCTCTCCCCCTTTACGAAAAATTTGTATTTAGACGTAGTAATTTAGACATCATTTTTAGAGATCCCATGTATAAAACTGTACTATATCGCAGATCATACACCTACAATGCCATCAAGATTTACAATGATTTAGATGATACATACAGGGTGGGCCAATAGTGCGTGGACGGAGAATTGCGGGCTTACTAAAAAATATTTCAAAAATCTGTCACTTGATCATGGTAGGGATCCTTAAGGGCTATAACGTAAAAATATTTTCACTTGAATTTTGACGTTTATACAGGGTGATTCATATCAAACCTACATTTTTTTGAATGGAACCCCCTATATATTATTGCATATTTAGATTCCTTGTTCAATTCTAATGTGACTTTATGTATCACACATGGAACTTTAAACCGTTTAGGCGCAAATAACCATTTTTGGTATAAGTAGGTATCAGAAAAAAATTGAATATCGCAGCGACTATAATACCTAGAAGGCCCTGACCTCGCGGTACGATTAAGCATGAAATGCGTTACCTTAGGTTAGACGGCTAAATTTGAATTCTTTTTGTAGTTGGAGAAATCAGAGGATAAATTAAGGAAACTTCAATCACAGATAACTTGATTTCTTCAAATGGGAATGCCTATTTTGGTTTAAATAATCAAATCTAAAATTTGATTACCTTTCTAACGATATAGCATTCTTGACATCAATCTTTTTTCGTTTTCATTTTATTTCAAATTTTCAGTCAAATCGGCGTTTTTCAATTTTCCTGCGTGCAAGCAACCTAGCAGGCCATGAAAAATAAACAAAAGCTCGTTAATATGGAAGAAAGCAACTAACTTAGTAAAAAGATGCAGACTAGTAAAATTTCAAAATATTTATTGCATCTTGAAGTTTCTCAAATTTCCAAAATTGGTCTAAAAATTAATTCATTCTAAAAACCTCATTTTTCGAATAAATCCTGCTTCTTTGTTTGTTTTTGTTATAAATATCTCGGAATTTTCCAAAAAGTTTTGAATTTTATCGGAAGGGTCATTGGTCTGAAAAAGTAAACATTTGTAAAATACAAAAAATAATCAAAATGTGAGTAATTTTTGACAATATCGTTAGGGTACTTGCAGAGGTCGTGAAATCGCCTCGGGAGTATACATAGCGTAAAGAAAACCATACCAAGAAGCAGTAGGAAACAAAAAACATGATTTTACGGACGGCCAAAAAAAGATATTTGCAAAATAAAATAAGGATATATTCAAATTTTTCCACGTGACTTAAAACAAGGGCTGACGTCACAGGTATCTTATCGATATCGACAATCGATACTGCTACAGCGCAGGTCAGTGAGATACAACTGCAAGCTGTTTCTGATATTGCCAAATTTCTTTTTAAATATTTACGTTGGCCATATATCAATAATTTAATTTACGAGCGAGTTTTGTTATATGGGTATACATATTCCCAAATGAAATAAGACTTCTCTTTTATCCTACTACAGCCGTAGTTCCTCATTGAGTAATACTGCGAGATGCAAAATGCAAAACGAAATCATGTCAGCTGCTCGAACGCAACCATATTTTCTTTGCGGTTTGCCAACTGTGCATTCGACTAGAGATGAAACAATGCGACTCAATTTATTGATACTTAAACATATTTGAAACAGGCAATTAACCCACTAGCATTTTTGTTGCAATACATTTTTATATCTGATAGGCATCACAGTTCATCCTGTTTGTGACCGAGATTCGCAACTAATCGAAGCCATCATCTTACTTCGACGCATCCCATTATGAATGAATTCAAAGATAGAATCTAATTCAAGCCCATCCCGACAAGGTAACTTTTATTCTTTTGACTTTTGTACTTTTGTGTGTGCCTGTTTTGTGATATAATGATCAATGTCGAAATGTTAGGTTAGCATTGGCTATCGATATCGAATATCAATACTTTACATCCCATCACTATAGGATATCACTGACGTCACAGGTTGTTTGCGCGGCATTTTCCGGCATTTGAAATAATTTTTGGAAGATCTCTCACAGCCGACACCAAAAAACCAAACAAGTGATTTTGTCATGTTTACTAGGCTCTAAGGAACGCGTAAATGACATAATATTTTTTTCTGCAAGTACCCTAGTAATTTAAAATGTTTATTTTTCAAAATTTCGAAAAGTTGCAAAACTGGTCGAAAATTTCACTTGTTTTGGAATCATCTCGTTTATTAAGATCATAATTTCCTTAAGGTTTCTGTTTTGAATATCCAACTCTTTCCAAAAAACTCAAATTTCACGTGATTATCTTGAAGTCGGATATCTCAAAATTTTTATATTTTTTTTTTGAAAATTTTATAGTTCTTTAGGAAGTCAATTTTTTTTTCGAAAATTTCATAATTATTTCACAAAGTTTCTAAGCTTTACGTTTTTTTCAGAATTTCTCAGTTTTTGTCAAAAAGAAACTATTTTCAAAGTTTGAATTTTTCTTAGAGATTTTCATATGATCTGGGAGCGAAATAGGCAAAATCCAGTCTTCATGTTTTACGTGAAAATCAGTAATATGCAGCTTGATTCATGTAACAAATACAACTTTGGTTTGCCGAATTTATGGAGTCACTGTGTATAATTAAAAATGAGACTGCTGATGACTGCTCCTACAAACCCTTGTTAAACTTTTTTCGATACCTTTCTAGTTTACCCAACTATCGACCACCTCTGAAAAATTTGATAACGCCACATATTAAGATTATACTGTAAATATAAAATAATATAATGGTATGAAATTATCCAGGGCAGCGCACCTAAAGAATCTGTTTTAGTTGCGCCCCACTTTCCTGTACATGCTGTAATTTTGTTTTGTTCACCCTCGACATCCATATAAATAATCATTCAACTCTCATAAGCCTTTTTGTGAACATAAAATAATTTGTGAGATAAATGGGGGGTGTCCAGAAGGGAAATCCATATAAAATGTTAAAGGTCATTGTCATTGTTATTTCATAAAAAATCCAGTGTACAGGTTTACTATGCGCCCCTATTGTAAAGTAAATCTATTTTTAGTATCATCATATTCTTTGTGTTTTGCAGCGGTTTACCCAGCGTCTGTCGCTGAATCTTGCCCTTGAAATGTGCATAGTACCGAAATTCCTTGAGATAATAGCGTCTTTCCCAGCTATCAAATACTCTCTGCTCACGACGTACTTGCAGATTTGTGTTTCTTGCATGGGTACAGTACTTAATAGCATGCTAAGAACTTAGGAGTTGAGCGTTTAGGCTATACCGAAAAGCCTATGAACACATTTCCTCCATAATATGCTAATGCAATTCTTCAGTATATTCCATTTCCGTGTAAGCGTAGTGTACCAACAATATAATACACTCAAAGGCAATTTTTGGGCTATAGTGACTTTATTTTAAGTTGCAGTACGCGATGAAAAGTTCTATACATATTCTGTGCTCAAATCTCCGTAACCATATACAGGGTGTCTCAAAAGGACCAGACTATTTGTGGTAGGGAAAAACCAAATGGAGAGAAAGGAAGAAATTTTACTTTTTTTACTTTTTCAAAATAACATTCTTAAAATGACGCGCATTTTGTTGACGGTATTCTTCAAAGCGTTTATGCACATTATCAAAACGGTCCAACTGTTTAGAGTGCACGAGACGCAAATAAAGCGTGGTGGAGGGAGTAAGCCCGCACCGCTCGCTCGGTAAGAACACTGGTTAGATATTGCACTTTTAGTTGCCAGGATGCATGTTTAGTTGCCACAATATTGAAGAAAGCATCAGATCGATAGCAACTCAGCAACTCCTTGGAACAGTTTTTGATAAAATGTGCACAAACGGTTTGAAGAATGCCTTCAACAAAATGGGCGTCATTTAAAGAATGTTATTTTGAAAAAGTAAAATTTCTTCCTTCATCTCTCAATTGGCACTAATCAATGGTATTTACAATAAGCCGGTTTTGGTTTTTCCCTACCTCAAACAGTCGGGTCGTTTTGAGACACCCTGTAGTATTGTACCACTATAACTGCATAGCTGTATCATAGTTCTTGGGCAGTGACTCTTCTCTCATTAGCCATTACGCTTCTAATCAACACGCTCAAAGTTCCACTCATTCTAATGGCTCTCCGAACCCTTGCCTCGTGGCAATAAGCCATTCAAGGGTGGACGCCTAGTAACATCAACGCTGAATTTACAAAAAGTCTGTATATAAATTCTATTAATAGACAGGCATCGAAAATATGGACGCCCAGTGGAGCTAACGGTGAACTATGACGCCAAGCGACCTGTTTCTGAAACTTACTTATATACAGTTATATACGCCAGACGCTGGGTAAAACGCTTTTGGTCCGGACGCTGGGTGATCCGCTGTAAATAAATATATATATATATATATATATATATATATATATATAAAAGGAAGGGAAGTTCATGGGCATGTCCGCATGAAGGATCAATAAGAGGAGCAGTAACCGGCGATGCGCGCGCATTTCTGCTTATTGGCTTCATCAGGCCGGTGCAACCTGAAGAAGGATGGAAAAGGAAGAAACTCCAGAAGCCACCAACAGGAGCCAAACCAGCACATTTGTGGCGTACAGTCAAGAGCCCCATGTTTATGGGGTTTCGCTTAACTTTGTAGCCACGGAGGCCAGCCAAAGCTACCTGCCGTGATACTTCAAGCCCAGAGAGATAACATGATGGAGGATGTTATTGCGGAAACAATGGAAAAAGGAAGGGAAGTTCATGGGCATGTCCGCATGAAGGATCAATAAGAGGAGCAGTAACCGGTGATGCGCGCGCATTTCTGCTTATTGGCTTCATCAGGCCGGTGCAACCTGAAGAAGGATGGAAAAGGAAGAAACTCCAGAAGCCACCAACAGGAGCCAAACCAGCACATTTGTGGCGTACAGTCAAGAGCCCCATGTTTATGGTTACTGCTCCTCTTATTGATCCTTCATGCGGACATGCCCATGAACTTCCCTTCCTTTTTCCATTGTTTCCGCAATAACATCCTCCATCATGTTATCTCTCTGGGCTTGAAGTATCACGGCAGGTAGCTTTGGCTGGCCTCCGTGGCTACAAAGTTAAGCGAAACCCCATAAACATGGGGCTCTTGACTGTACGCCACAAATGTGCTGGTTTGGCTCCTGTTGGTGGCTTCTGGAGTTTCTTCCTTTTCCATCCTTCTTCAGGTTGCACCGGCCTGATGAAGCCAATAAGCAGAAATGCGCGCGCATCGCCGGTTACTGCTCCTCTTATTGATCCTTCATGCGGACATGCCCATGAACTTCCCTTCCTTTTTCCATTGTTTCCGCAATAACATCCTCCATCATATATATATATATATATATATATATATATATACATCATTATAACAAACCTGAGCCAATTGGAAATTGACCATATACTGAGCCACCTACTTAGAGATGTGCTAGATAAATAATAGTTTTATTTTCATCTCCAGATATATTGTGTTGTATCTAAAAACCGTAATATACATAAGAAATTATTTAAAATAAATATTTTTGAAAATGCTTATATATTCATATTTATAGTACATACATGAGCCATGCATACATTTAATACCATTGTGAGCCTTTGATATACAAGTTTATGTAAATTATCGAATCTTCCTGAGCCAAGCAATGTTGCCAAAATTACAGCTGGGTTTCGGCTCAGAATAGTTAGCAATCAAATATATACAAATAACACGCCCACTTGACCTTGCCTGGGTGGAATTATTACTCCTGATGTACTGTGTGAGGCTTTCTCGGCCACCGTCGAGTGAATTTGTGGTTCTTGGGTTGTTAAGCCGGCGTTGTTTAGCGTTAAGTCTTGACGTTTCGCCACCACGAGTGGATGGCATATTCAGAATCTATTTCACTTTGGCGACTTCCAAAATACTGTAATTTGGATTTTGGATACTGTAATTTTTATTGGTCAATATGGTCAAGTCATTCTCACGTGATGCCGTGACCAAGGGAAAAGGGATTCATTTTTATTCAGGGTGTTAATTAAGTATGTTAACAAACTTTAACCACGAATAGTACTCCGAAAAATAGAAAGAAAATGTCATATAAACATGGGTCCGGAAATGCTTCCTAAGGGAGCTACGCTCCTTTGCATGGGGCACCCTGAAGACGGTTTTCCCTCGATATTCTCGAAATCTCGAAACCATTCATAACAAAAATTACGAAATTAGGTACGATGGGTAAACTTTTGACGCTGAATCTGATTCTGAATTCAGAATTTCATAATTTTAATCAGAGGCGTATCATACGGGAGGAGTTAGGGGTAAAAATAACCCCATTTTCTAAATGGTAATTTTTTGACATTTTGATTTTAGAATATGGTGTTTCAGAGTTTGTTGTCAAGTAGAAGTGTACTGATATTCAGCTGGTGGCGGTCACTTCCACTTTAAGAAAACATTCTCTATTTGTCTTAGTATTTTATTTCTTATTTGTTCAAACTCTTATTAAATAATGTTACTAAAAATAATACCTAAATGTTTTGTAATAACTCTAAACTGAATAAACTGACAGTTCTTAAGTTGTTTATCAATTATTTCAATTGTTTTTCACAGCACACTTATTAAATAAATGAACATTTATTTATTTACAATAGCCTGCATCGATTCAATGCTTTGCATTTTTCTCGAAAATGGTTAGCCCTTTCGAGATGTACCAAAAAACCATTTGTACGTAGAAATCTCTGAAATGTCTGTCTGTTGGCGTTTTTCTAGCCTCCCAATCTCAGTAACCGCTACATGGATTGTGATGAAATTTGGGCAGCGTTATGCTGTGGGGTCGTAGTAGGTAATGTTTCTATAATTTTGAAAATCGTTATACGGGGGGCGGAGTAATTAGCAAAAAACGAAAAATTTCAAATACGCCTTTAGGCGTTTTAGGGGTTCCTGATCATTTTCTACTTTTTTTTGGGTGGGGGTGAATTTGGGGTGATTGGGGGGTGGGGGGTTGTAATACTGAAAAATTTGTTGTATTCACAATGGGCTCTCTAATGACCTGTAAATGAAAGACCTAGCGCCATAATACAATTTTTTAGGTCCATCCAAACATTGCCTTCCTTATAATAGAAACCAAGGGACTTGGAATAATTTGTGATGTATACAGGGTGGCCAATCGGGTGACGATAATAATTTTTTTTTAGATAGCCCGTACCGAGACCTATCCAAAACACCTCTATGTATGTGTACCGATTATTGATAGTTTTCGAGTTGTGATTTTTTTTTGAAAATTTAGAGTGATTTAGAGATTTTCCAGTTTTTCCAAGAAATTATCAAAGACAAAAACAAAAATGCTTTTTGGCTTTTATTTTTTTCCGCAATTATACTCAGTATTAAGCCTATTTTAATATCCAATAAAGAGAACCTGTACATCCGAACAATAATTAAGTACATTTTGGGCCCAAAGTTTGAAATCTCTGTTTTTTGTCAGGAGACCAAAACCTTCTAAATAAAATTAAAAATACTTATGCCTGGTCCTGGAGCTCCAATCTAATCTTAAAAACTCTGCAAGACATTGCACTTTCGAAATAATAACGAAAAAATAGCACTTATGGGGGCATTTTGCGCCGTACGTGACTATTAAAGGTAAAAAGATGATAACTCACGAATTTCCAAAATGATTTAAAAAACTATTATTATACTTTATTATGACAAATTAAAGAAAAAAAACTCATAACAACTAATAAACATGATAATCATTGATGTTTTAATCACTTTTAATAAAAAAATTAATACCTGTGCTTTTTGCTGTGTGCTATTGAATTTCTGCTAAATTAAGTTGTATGGAAAGTTAACAAAGGAAAAGAATAATAAAACAACAATCTGACTTTTAATTCCATGGCGAAATTACCTGGGAAGCGTTATCGTAGCATACGCCATCCCTTTTACTTCCCTCACCGATAGGTGAGGGGAGGATTGTGATCGTGAAAATTTTCGATTTTGAGATAATAGGTTTTTTGGGCGTTTTATAATGTCTACATAACGAAAATCCGCGTCACTCATTTCTGTCGTTCTGTCTGTCGGTCTGTCTGTCTGTACGCGTTTTTCTAGCCTCGTAATCTGAGTAACCGCTGCATGGACTGTGATGAAATTTGGGCAGCAATATGCTGTGGGGTCTTGGTAGGTAATTGCAAATATTCCTCAAACTTCGTTTTTAGGCGTTTTACAGGTTCTTGATCATTTTCTGTGTTTTTTGGGTGGGGGTGGAATTTTGGTGTTTGGGGGTGGGGGGTTGAAAAACTGAAAAACTTGTTGTATTCATGATAGGCTGTCTACTGACCTGTCAAGGAAGACCTAGCGATACAAATCACCTTTTTAGGTTCATCCGATCATTGCCTTACCTATTACCGAAAATTAACACAACTGCGCTCCGCCGACATGAGCTCGCAAAAAGCTACTCTGAAAGAAAATGATGGCGTATGCTACGACATCGCTTCCTAGGTAATTCTGCCATGAAATTAAAAGTCAGATTATTGTTTATTATTCCTTTCCTTTGTTAACCTTCCATACAACTTAATTTAGCAGAAGTTTAATAGTACATAGTAAAGACACTTCAAAAATCACAATTTGGGTATTAGTTTTTTTATTAAAACTCATCAAAACATCAATGATTATCGGATTTATTAGTTGTTACGAGTTTATTTTCGTTAATTTGTCATAACAAAGCAAAATAATAGTTTTCTAAATCATTTTGGAAATTCGTGAATTATCACCTTTTTACCTTTAACACTCACGTACGCCGCAAAATGTCCCCATAAGTGCTACTTTTTCATCATTATTTCGAAAGTGCAATGTCCTGTAAAGTTTTTAAGATTAGTTTGAAGCTCCAGAACCAGACATAAGTATTTTTAATCTTATTCTGGTTTTGGTCTCCTGACTAAAAACAGAAATTTCAAACTTTGGCCCCAAAATGTACTTAATTATTGTTCGGATGTACAGGTTCTCTTTATTGAATATTAAAATAGGCTTAATACTGAGTATAACTGCAGAAAAAAATAAAAGCCAAAAAGCATTCTTGTTTTTGTTTTTGACGACTTCTTGGAAAAACTGGAAAATCTCTAAGTTTTCAAAAAAAAAAATCATAACTCGAAAACTATCAATAATCGGTACACATACCTGGGGGTGTTTGGATAGGTCTCGGTACGGGCTATCTAAAAAAAAATTATTATCGTCACCCGATTGGCCACCCTGTATATCCGAGTGTTGTTTTAGTTTTAGATCGTTCTTTATTGCATAACGCCAAAATTATCGAATGGATTTTAATTAAATTTTGACACAGTATTACTGCCACGGCGAGGATGGAAAACGCGCATGTTTTGGAAAAATCGTGTCAGTGGCGGCGCAGCAACAATAAAAAAACTAGAAATGTAAAAATAGCTCAAACTTTGTTTTTCGGCGTTTCAGGGGTTTCTGATCATTTTTTACTTTTTTTGGGTGGGGGTGAAATTGGGGTGGTTAGTGGGTGGGGGGTTGTAAAACTCAAAAATTTATTCCATTTATAACAGTGTCCATTGACCTGTGAAAGAAATACCTAGCGGCATAATAGACGTTTGTTAGGTCCATCCGAACATTGCCTTGGCTATTACAGAAATCAAGGGATTTGGTATTGGTAGGGGTAGGTATTGATTTAGGTCGTTCTGGATTTAGTAACATGGAAATTATGGAATTAATTTTAATGAAATTTAGACACAGTATTATTACCGCGGCAAGGATGAAAAATGCGTATGGTTTTCAAAAATCGTGTCAGTGGCGGCGCAGCAATAATAAAAAAACTAAAAATATAAAAATAGCTCAAACTTCGTTTTTAAGCAATTTGGGGGTTCCTGATTGTTTCGTTTCGTCCAGTTGGGGCTGAATTGTGTCGCCCACGGAGAGATTTAGGAAACTATTTACTAGTTTTTGTGTTGGATGTTTTTTGACGACAGGTGGGCGATGATTTGGTTGCAACTGTTATGTGTGGGAAGTACTGAGTCAATCAACTTGACTCCATTTTTTTTGTTTAACAAAGAGTTTAACAATTGCTAATCTCAACCAATCAGATTCCACAGAAGTGGAACATTTAATCACTGGATTATTTGATAATGATATAATGATGACAAGAAATTAGGGTTTTGAATTGAATACATTTTTTAGTGATACATGGAAATAACATTTAAGTTTTATAACAAAACTATTTTTGTTTTTTTCACAATAATTCAAAAGTTATTTCAAAATAAAAATGGGCTTTTGTATCCAGTACCGAAAACACGCCCAAAGCTCCCGAACCCACGTGTCGTCAAGTATGGTTCGTTGAAGCGATCCGTTCTGCAGAGGGTCACATGACGTAGTGGTAAAATTCGATTCAAAAACATATTCATGTCGATGGTACAAAACAAAATGTGTGTAACATGAGTGAAAAGCATATCAATATATTTTTTGGTTAAAAAAAAAATAAAAAAATGTTGCAAGCGTGTGTTTCGAGCCAACACCCGCTTGAACACAGCAATTTGCTGCATAACACTATACCACTACGCCACCCGACCCACCACTGCTGAGCGGATCGCTTCAACGAAACATATTGACTTCACATGGGTTCGGGAGCCATCGGAGTGTTTTCGGTACTGGACTGAAAAGCCCATTTTTGTTTTGTTACAACTTTTTAATTATTGCGAAAAAAAGAAAACGAAAATAGTTTTGATACAAAACTTATATATGATATGATCAAAAGTGACATCCAGCTTTGACGTTTGTTCCCAATATTAATAAAATGCTATTGGATGATATTTATTAACTTATCTCTCGATACCCAATAGAAAGCTAAATGTGAAAATAAGCGCGGTAAAAAGAAAATAACTATAATACCCATATATCCCTAATGAGAATCACTCGGAGGTGACGTCATGCGCACAGCAGGCGAAAAACCGGACAGCGGAGCATCTAGCCCTGATAAAATAGCATGGACCTGATGATCGGTGTTGCCAAATCCTCTGGCTCATGTTTATAACAATTTCCGGTATATACTTGTATATAAATTATGAACTCGCAGCGCCATTTGTGGAAATTCTGTAGCAATGGTATTAACCTGAGCCACCACATTATGACGTTTATTACCTTTCTGACATTAGAGCACGGAACATGTTTTCGTTATTTACAATCTGTGACATTTGATCTACCAAAGCTTTGTCTGAAATTGACTGTAGTAGGCCAAATGTACCGAGAAACAAAGGCAAACGGACCTGAGCCGTCTATATGGCTCACATCCGTCGAAGTGGCTCAGGTTAATACGCTCAAGTTCCTATTAGTGGATCAGGTTAGTTAGTATCAAAGAGGAAAATATATATATATATATATATATTATATATATATATATATATATATATTTTCCTCTTTGATACTAACCTGATCCACTAATAGGAACTTGAGCGTATTAACCTGAGCCACTTCGACGGATGTGAGCCATATAGACGGCTCAGGTCCGTTTGCCTTTGTTTCTCGGTACATTTGGCCTACTACAGTCAATTTCAGACAAAGCTTTGGTAGATCAAATGTCACAGATTGTAAATAACGAAAACATGTTCCGTGCTCTAATGTCAGAAAGGTAATAAACGTCATAATGTGGTGGCTCAGGTTAATACCATTGCTACAGAATTTCCACAAATGGCGCTGCGAGTTCATAATTTATATACAAGTATATACCGGAAATTGTTATAAACATGAGCCAGAGGATTTGGCAACACCGATCATCAGGTCCATGCTATTTTATCAGGGCTAGATGCTCCGCTGTCCGGTTTTTCGCCTGCTGTGCGCATGACGTCACCTCCGAGTGATTCTCATTAGGGATATATGGGTATTATAGTTATTTTCTTTTTACCGCGCTTATTTTCACATTTAGCTTTCTATTGGGTATCGAGAGATAAGTTAATAAATATCATCCAATAGCATTTTATTAATATTGGGAACAAACGTCAAAGCTGGATGTCACTTTTGATCATATCATATATAAGTTTTGTATCAAAACTATTTTCGTTTTCTTTTTTTCGCAATAATTAAAAAGTTGTAACAAAACAAAAATGGGCTTTTCAGTCCAGTACCGAAAACACTCCGATGGCTCCCGAACCCATGTGAAGTCAATATGTTTCGTTGAAGCGATCCGCTCAGCAGTGGTGGGTCGGGTGGCGTAGTGGTATAGTGTTATGCAGCAAATTGCTGTGTTCAAGCGGGTGTTGGCTCGAAACACACGCTTGCAACATTTTTTTATTTTTTTTTTAACCAAAAAATATATTGATATGCTTTTCACTCATGTTACACACATTTTGTTTTGTACCATCGACATGAATATGTTTTTGAATCGAATTTTACCACTACGTCATGTGACCCTCTGCAGAACGGATCGCTTCAACGAACCATACTTGACGACACGTGGGTTCGGGAGCTTTGGGCGTGTTTTCGGTACTGGATACAAAAGCCCATTTTTATTTTGAAATAACTTTTGAATTATTGTGAAAAAAACAAAAATAGTTTTGTTATAAAACTTAAATGTTATTTCCATGTATCACTAAAAAATGTATTCAATTCAAAACCCTAATTTCTTGTCATCATTATATCATTATCAAATAATCCAGTGATTAAATGTTCCACTTCTGTGGAATCTGATTGGTTGAGATTAGCAATTGTTAAACTCTTTGTTAAACAAAAAAAATGGAGTCAAGTTGATTGACTCAGTACTTCCCACACATAACAGTTGCAACCAAATCATCGCCCACCTGTCGTCAAAAAACATCCAACACAAAAACTAGTAAATAGTTTCCTAAATCTCTCCGTGGGCGACACAATTCAGCCCCAACTGGACGAAACGAAACAATCAGGAACCCCCAAATTGCTTAAAAACGAAGTTTGAGCTATTTTTATATTTTTAGTTTTTTTATTATTGCTGCGCCGCCACTGACACGATTTTTGAAAACCATACGCATTTTTCATCCTTGCCGCGGTAATAATACTGTGTCTAAATTTCATTAAAATTAATTCCATAATTTCCATGTTACTAAATTCAGAACGACCTAAATCAATACCTACCCCTACCAATACCAAATCCCTTGATTTCTGTAATAGCCAAGGCAATGTTCGGATGGACCTAACAAACGTCTATTATGCCGCTAGGTATTTCTTTCACAGGTCAATGGACACTGTTATAAATGGAATAAATTTTTGAGTTTTACAACCCCCCACCCACTAACCACCCCAATTTCACCCCCACCCAAAAAAAGTAAAAAATGATCAGAAACCCCTGAAACGCCGAAAAACAAAGTTTGAGCTATTTTTACATTTCTAGTTTTTTTATTGTTGCTGCGCCGCCACTGACACGATTTTTCCAAAACATGCGCGTTTTCCATCCTCGCCGTGGCAGTAATACTGTGTCAAAATTTAATTAAAATCCATTCGATAATTTTGGCGTTATGCAATAAAGAACGATCTAAAACTAAAACAACACTCGGATATACAGGGTGGCCAATCGGGTGACGATAATAATTTTTTTTTAGATAGCCCGTACCGAGACCTATCCAAACACCCCCAGGTATGTGTACCGATTATTGATAGTTTTCGAGTTATGATTTTTTTTTTGAAAACTTAGAGATTTTCCAGTTTTTCCAAGAAGTCGTCAAAAACAAAAACAAGAATGCTTTTTGGCTTTTATTTTTTTCTGCAGTTATACTCAGTATTAAGCCTATTTTAATATTCAATAAAGAGAACCTGTACATCCGAACAATAATTAAGTACATTTTGGGGCCAAAGTTTGAAATTTCTGTTTTTAGTCAGGAGACCAAAACCAGAATAAGATTAAAAATACTTATGTCTGGTTCTGGAGCTTCAAACTAATCTTAAAAACTTTACAGGACATTGCACTTTCGAAATAATAATGAAAAAGTAGCACTTATGGGGACATTTTGCGGCGTACGTGAGTGTTAAAGGTAAAAAGGTGATAATTCACGAATTTCCAAAATGATTTAGAAAACTATTATTTTGCTTTGTTATGACAAATTAACGAAAATAAACTCGTAACAACTAATAAATCCGATAATCATTGATGTTTTGATGAGTTTTAATAAAAAAACTAATACCCAAATTGTGATTTTTGAAGTGTCTTTACTATGTACTATTAAACTTCTGCTAAATTAAGTTGTATGGAAGGTTAACAAAGGAAAGGAATAATAAACAATAATCTGACTTTTAATTTCATGGCAGAATTACCTAGGAAGCGATGTCGTAGCATACGCCATCATTTTCTTTCAGAGTAGCTTTTTGCGAGCTCATGTCGGCGGAGCGCAGTTGTGTTAATTTTCGGTAATAGGTAAGGCAATGATCGGATGAACCTAAAAAGGTGATTTGTATCGCTAGGTCTTCCTTGACAGGTCAGTAGACAGCCTATCATGAATACAACAAGTTTTTCAGTTTTTCAACCCCCCACCCCCAAACACCAAAATTCCACCCCCACCCAAAAAACACAGAAAATGATCAAGAACCTGTAAAACGCCTAAAAACGAAGTTTGAGGAATATTTGAAATTACCTACCAAGACCCCACAGCATATTGCTGCCCAAATTTCATCACAGTCCATGCAGCGGTTACTCAGATTACGAGGCTAGAAAAACGCGTACAGACAGACAGACCGACAGACAGAACGACAGAAATGAGTGACGCGGATTTTCGTTATGTAGACATTATAAAACGCCCAAAAAACCTATTATCTCAAAATCGAAAATTTTCACGATCACAATCCTCCCCTCACCTATCGGTGAGGGAAGTAAAAGGGATGGCGTATGCTACGATAACGCTTCCCAGGTAATTTCGCCATGGAATTAAAAGTCAGATTGTTGTTTTATTATTCTTTTCCTTTGTTAACTTTCCATACAACTTAATTTAGCAGAAATTCAATAGCACACAGCAAAAAGCACAGGTATTAATTTTTTTATTAAAAGTGATTAAAACATCAATGATTATCATGTTTATTAGTTGTTATGAGTTTTTTTTCTTTAATTTGTCATAATAAAGTATAATAATAGTTTTTTAAATCATTTTGGAAATTCGTGAGTTATCATCTTTTTACCTTTAATAGTCACGTACGGCGCAAAATGCCCCCATAAGTGCTATTTTTTCGTTATTATTTCGAAAGTGCAATGTCTTGCAGAGTTTTTAAGATTAGATTGGAGCTCCAGGACCAGGCATAAGTATTTTTAATTTTATTTAGAAGGTTTTGGTCTCCTGACAAAAAACAGAGATTTCAAACTTTGGGCCCAAAATGTACTTAATTATTGTTCGGATGTACAGGTTCTCTTTATTGGATATTAAAATAGGCTTAATACTGAGTATAATTGCGGAAAAAAATAAAAGCCAAAAAGCATTTTTGTTTTTGTCTTTGATAATTTCTTGGAAAAACTGGAAAATCTCTAAATCACTCTAAATTTTCAAAAAAAAATCACAACTCGAAAACTATCAATAATCGGTACACATACATAGAGGTGTTTTGGATAGGTCTCGGTACGGGCTATCTAAAAAAAAATTATTATCGTCACCCGATTGGCCACCCTGTATACATCACAAATTATTCCAAGTCCCTTGGTTTCTATTATAAGGAAGGCAATGTTTGGATGGACCTAAAAAATTGTATTATGGCGCTAGGTCTTTCATTTACAGGTCATTAGAGAGCCCATTGTGAATACAACAAATTTTTCAGTATTACAACCCCCCACCCCCCAATCACCCCAAATTCACCCCCACCCAAAAAAAAGTAGAAAATGATCAGGAACCCCTAAAACGCCTAAAGGCGTATTTGAAATTTTTCGTTTTTTGCTAATTACTCCGCCCCCCGTATAACGATTTTCAAAATTATAGAAACATTACCTACTACGACCCCACAGCATAACGCTGCCCAAATTTCATCACAATCCATGTAGCGGTTACTGAGATTGGGAGGCTAGAAAAACGCCAACAGACAGACATTTCAGAGATTTCTACGTACAAATGGTTTTTTGGTACATCTCGAAAGGGCTAACCATTTTCGAGAAAAATGCAAAGCATTGAATCGATGCAGGCTATTGTAAATAAATAAATGTTCATTTATTTAATAAGTGTGCTGTGAAAAACAATTGAAATAATTGATAAACAACTTAAGAACTGTCAGTTTATTCAGTTTAGAGTTATTACAAAACATTTAGGTATTATTTTTAGTAACATTATTTAATAAGAGTTTGAACAAATAAGAAATAAAATACTAAGACAAATAGAGAATGTTTTCTTAAAGTGGAAGTGACCGCCACCAGCTGAATATCAGTACACTTCTACTTGACAACAAACTCTGAAACACCATATTCTAAAATCAAAATGTCAAAAAATTACCATTTAGAAAATGGGGTTATTTTTACCCCTAACTCCTCCCGTATGATACGCCTCTGATTAAAATTATGAAATTCTGAATTCAGAATCAGATTCAGCGTCAAAAGTTTACCCATCGTACCTAATTTCGTAATTTTTGTTATGAATGGTTTCGAGATTTCGAGAATATCGAGGGAAAACCGTCTTCAGGGTGCCCCATGCAAAGGAGCGTAGCTCCCTTAGGAAGCATTTCCGGACCCATGTTTATATGACATTTTCTTTCTATTTTTCGGAGTACTATTCGTGGTTAAAGTTTGTTAACATACTTAATTAACACCCTGAATAAAAATGAATCCCTTTTCCCTTGGTCACGGCATCACGTGAGAATGACTTGACCATATTGACCAATAAAAATTACAGTATCCAAAATCCAAATTACAGTATTTTGGAAGTCGCCAAAGTGAAATAGATTCTGAATATGCCATCCACTCGTGGTGGCGAAACGTCAAGACTTAACGCTAAACAACGCCGGCTTAACAACCCAAGAACCACAAATTCACTCGACGGTGGCCGAGAAAGCCTCACACAGTACATCAGGAGTAATAATTCCACCCAGGCAAGGTCAAGTGGGCGTGTTATTTGTATATATTTGATTGCTAACTATTCTGAGCCGAAACCCAGCTGTAATTTTGGCAACATTGCTTGGCTCAGGAAGATTCGATAATTTACATAAACTTGTATATCAAAGGCTCACAATGGTATTAAATGTATGCATGGCTCATGTATGTACTATAAATATGAATATATAAGCATTTTCAAAAATATTTATTTTAAATAATTTCTTATGTATATTACGGTTTTTAGATACAACACAATATATCTGGAGATGAAAATAAAACTATTATTTATCTAGCACATCTCTAAGTAGGTGGCTCAGTATATGGTCAATTTCCAATTGGCTCAGGTTTGTTATAATGATGTATATATATATATATATATATATATATATATATATATATATATATATGATGGAGGATGTTATTGCGGAAACAATGGAAAAAGGAAGGGAAGTTCATGGGCATGTCCGCATGAAGGATCAATAAGAGGAGCAGTAACCGGCGATGCGCGCGCATTTCTGCTTATTGGCTTCATCAGGCCGGTGCAACCTGAAGAAGGATGGAAAAGGAAGAAACTCCAGAAGCCACCAACAGGAGCCAAACCAGCACATTTGTGGCGTACAGTCAAGAGCCCCATGTTTATGGGGTTTCGCTTAACTTTGTAGCCACGGAGGCCAGCCAAAGCTACCTGCCGTGATACTTCAAGCCCAGAGAGATAACATGATGGAGGATGTTATTGCGGAAACAATGGAAAAAGGAAGGGAAGTTCATGGGCATGTCCGCATGAAGGATCAATAAGAGGAGCAGTGAGGACAATACATATCAGTGACCAAGTGAGGACAACGAGATAATGGCTTAATTTTATGATAGATATTACGCAGATGTGCCATTTGATAAGAAACATTCAAATATACACATGAAAGCTATTTTACCGATGAGAAAATTGATACGTGTATATCGAGACAAGTGAGGACCTTTCAATGAAAGAATCAAGTGAGCCACGATATACCCGCTTTTTATCCCAGAGAACAACGGAGGTCCGAAATCGGTATACAACGCACCAAGCGAGGTCATAGCTGTGTTGCCAAAATGACACCGCAATATAAGCCGTTCTACGACTTTTACTGAATAGGTGTTTTTTAAATTACACTACACTACACTGTTGTTGTAACGTGTAACCTGATGGACTTTAATGATGTGCGAATTTACAAATATTTTGACATCATGTTCTGCTCCCATAGACGTATGGTCATGAATCATCCAAATAATTGATTTAGAATCAGTGCTATATAGATCTTTGTAACTACATTGTTTTTCCATTTATAGGCGAATAGACTTTGCTTTTGTTATTTTTGTGTGAATTTTAAGAATATCTGAATCATATTTTTTCTTTCAGTAAGGTGCTAAAATTTGGGTGATGGAATTTCCGTGATACTGAACAAACTTGGTCGTTGTAATGTTCTGTACTTGGCTTGCCTTTACATAGTTTGAGGACTCAAGGTTTTTATCTAACGTGTGTATCCAACATTAGCAATAAAGCTTTGACAGATTATTATTACCAGGGCGGGGTCGAACAAGGTGCATGCTTTTGAAATATCATCTTTGTGATGGCGGATTTATGAACAAACAATTAAGTCAAGTTGAGTAAGTTAGTACTTCCCACACATTGCGGTGATACCAGTTTATTGTTTTCCCATACCACGAAGC
The DNA here is from genome assembly GCA_951848785.1 of Callosobruchus maculatus. Classification (NCBI taxonomy): domain Eukaryota; kingdom Metazoa; phylum Arthropoda; class Insecta; order Coleoptera; family Chrysomelidae; genus Callosobruchus; species Callosobruchus maculatus. Next base: position 289,736 of record CATOUR010000158.1, on the reverse strand, counting down.
TATAATCTGAGATCCTTTTGCAACCAAATACACACTGTACCGCTACTGACACGATTTCTAAAAACCTTACGCGCTTTCCAACCTTGCAACGGAAATAACACTGTGTTATATAGTACAGAACGGTCTAAAGCAATACCCTTATGTATACAACAGAAAACTGGGGTTTTCAATTAAAAGCCAAACGCGTTCACCCTCCTCGCTAAGCTAATAGTATTTGCTACTAATACTGTGTCGACGTTTCATCAATATCAGTTCAATATTTTCCACGCTATAGAATACAGAACGATCTAGAGCAATGCCATTATTACGTATACATCAGAAAATTCTTGGTTTCTGCAATAGGCTAGACAATGTTCGGATGGATCTATAAAAGTGTCACAGGTCAATGGACAGCCTATTATGAACACAATAAGCTTTTCAGTTTTACAGGGACAACAAAAAGTAGAAAATGATCAGTCACGTCTCAAACGCCTAAAAACGATGTTTGAGATGTTTTTATATTTTTAGTTTTTTTTCATTATTGTGCGTCGCCACTGATACGATTTCTAAAAACCATAGGCATTTCCTTCTCGACACAGTAATAATACTATGTCAAAATTTCATTAAAATCAAACACCGTTAGGATGTTAGGATGGACCTAAAAATGTGTATTATGCCGCTAGGTCTTTCTCTCACAGGTCAGTGTGTTTGCGTGTAGGTCTGTATGTGTGTGTGTAATGGTTTTACTTTTAGAATTAGATTTTACATTACATTATTAAATGTTACATCAGTATGCGGAATTAACCCAAGATTGACAATTTCATATATTTGACCATTTTTTGATAAGCTTTAGACAGCCTATTATGAATACAACAATTTTTTCATTTTCATAGCTAGAAATGTGTAGAACAGTTCTAATCCGATTCATTGATCCGGATCTTTAAGGTGACCTAACTGAACCGAATCCTAAATTTAATCTCAACGGGTCAGTCGGGTCACAAATCCGGCAGCTTGTTCGCTTATTCATTCAGAATCCCAAAACAGGATGGTGCGTGCCACAGCGATATATGTCGGTCAGTCGATCTGACGATTGGCGATGTTCAGTTTTCGGTTCAGTGTTCTGCTGAAGCTACATGATAGCCATAATGCTCAATGTTCTGGGATCTGAATTTAAAGGAATATTTAGATAGATATTTTAGGGCGAATAATAAATGAATATTTTTCTTGTATGATGAGTTGTGGCTGTTTATAGTAGAGACAAAAAATTCCTTTTACGTGCCAGGAGTGTATTTTAACAAATACGAGAAACTCAAAACTGAATAATTATTTACTCAAATCGAAAGTTATAAAGAATAGTATTAATACATATACATCTTCTAGGTACATATTTATAAAAAAATAAATATCATCTGATATAAAGATAAAACAAATTAATAAATTATACACGAAGTGTACTGTACTGTACTGGCTCATTTCTGTCTGCACCGAGTACCCAGATTGGGCGGTTCCCTCGTGCTTCGGTCAAGATCGAAGGTGAACGATTGCATTCGCTAGTCGGGATCCGACTGACCCGTGAACCGGATCACTGTTTCGGATCTTTGAGGTGCCCTAGATCCGCTGATCCGCAGCTTAAAAATGACCCGATATGCCCGTCTCTATTCATAGCCCTCCACCATCCATCCTGTAGTACAAAATGATTAGGAACCCCCAAAAATCCTAAAAACGAAGTTTGAGGAATATTTGATTTTTTTTGTTTTTTGCTAATTCCTTCACCGCCCATGCACGGATTTTCAAAATTATAGTAGCATACTACCTATTACGATCCCGCAGTATATCGCTCCGTGCAAAGTTTACTGAGATTACGAGGGTAGAAAAACGCCAACAGGTAGATAAACCGACAGACCGATAGCCTATCTGTCCAATAATGCCATATAAATATTATGGGCCTATCTGACAGATACGCTATCTGAAACTTATCAGAGACCGGTGAAACCGGTTCTAAGTGTAACAGACAGATAAACCGACAGACCGAAAGCCTATCTGTCATATAAATGATTGGGCCTACGTGACAGATACGCTATCCGAAACTATCAGAGAGCGGTGAAACCAGCCCTTCATGTAGGTCTGAAAAGCATAGAATTTAATATTTTTTAGGGCAATGGGGGGCACTTTATGTTAACAACAATTTTTCGAGATTTCATCTCCCTCTCTCCCCACCTTCCCAATTTCATCCCCTTCTAAAAAATAATAGATAATAATTGAATACTCATAAAAAGCTTGAAACGAAGGCCGAGGGGTTTTATCTTTCACTACGCCTACGTCCAGCTTTTCATAAAGTGCAGCTTTACCTACTACTACCCAGCAACATACTGCTATCCAAATTTCATCCATTTAAAAAATGCAGAATGCAACGTAGGTGCACCTATGTAAGCTATATGATCAACTCTGTTTAATTAAAATTTTCACTATTCTTTTAGATCGAGAACTCATTTCGTTTTTATATTATTTCCAACTTTCAGCATGCGCACAGGTCATTTTAAGGTTATACAGGGTGAGTCAAGCTCAACGCCTCGGACTCTTGTGACCAAACGATACTACTTTTCGAAAAATCGATTTTGCAAATGTATGAAGGTCGAGTTGGGCTACATTTTAAAAACAATGGCTTTTATACAGGGTGTCTACTATAAGCGTGACATATCAAAGTTATGTTTTTTAAATGGAACACTCTGTATACTATTGCATATTTAGATTCCTGGGTGAACGTTAGTGTGCCTTTATGTATCACACTTTTTAAGCGAACCGTTTAGGTGCAAATCACAATTTTGGGTATAGGTACATGTCAGAAAAAAATTGAATATCGCAGCTATTATAAATCTTAGAGGGCTGTGACTTTGCCGTGTTACCAAGCATGAAATGTATCAGCTTACGTTAGACGGTCGAGTTCGAATTACATTTGTACTTGGACAAATCGATAGATCAATTAAGGAAACTTCAATCAAAGGTAACTTGATTTTTTCAAAGGGAATGCATAATTTTTTTATACGATCAAGTGTGCAATTTGATAGGCTTTCTAATTATATCAGGTCCATGGTAGTTTTTATTAAATTTCGAGATTTCAATCAAATCAGTGTCTTTCAATTTCCCTACCTATAAACAAACTAGCAGGCCATGAAATATAAACAAAATCGTATTCAGATGGAAGAAAACAACTAACTTAGCAAAAAGATCCAGCAGAACTAGAGTAAAAGAACAAGATTATAAAAATTCCCTACAACAAATCATCTCTAACCAGAAACAACGGCGGTAACATGTCGAAGGTTAAAGAGAAGCTGGAGTACGACAGAAATGGATAATTTTCACAGCCTACTAGCGACTGCAATGTACTAGAGATTAAAAATTTCCAAAATCACTAAACACTTTGAAATGAAAGCAAAACTTTCAGCGATCGTTGCCGTCAGTCTATCTTCAGAACGCAATTTCACATTTAATGGCATAAAACAGTAGTCATTTCCGTCAAAGTCAAAAGTAATGATACCTCTGACTGTCGTCCTTTGAATTTTTCAGTATCTGTTAGCAAGATCACAAAAAAAGGAATACTGACAAATCATATTTTAATTTTCTGCCAGGTAAATTATGCTTAATAATTTGAGCAGATTTTTAATTTATTCTTCATTTTCGGCGATCTTGCTTATGAGTATTGAAAAACTTGCAGAACTCCAGTCAGAGGTATCGGTTACTATTTTTTTAAATCATGGAATGTGAAATTTTATTCTGAAGCTATTAAGCTGTCAACAACATTACGTGGTAGATTTCCTTTCATTTCAAAATTCACAATGGTTTTGTGAATCGTCAATCTTTAGAATATTGTAGTAGCCGGTATGCTGTAAAAAATACCCATTTCTTTCGTACTCCAGCTGCTTTTTGACCAGAGATATGTTATGTCTGCTATTTCTGGTTAGAATTGATTTGCTGTAAGTCATTTTTATAACTTTGTCCCTTTACTTTAGTTCGTCCGTAACTATCTGCTGAGTTAGTTGTTTTGTTCTATCTGAACAGTTTTTTGTTTATACTTCATGGCCTGCTAAGTTGCTTATAGGTAGGAAAATTGAAAAACACCGGTTTTGCTGAAAATTTGAAATTAAATCAAAACTACCAGAGATTGATATCTACAACCGCATATCATTAGAAGGCTTATCAAATTGCACATTTGGTGGTATAAAAAAAAATTATGCATTCCCATTTGAAAAAAATCAAGTTACCTTTGACTGGAGTTTACTTAATTGATCTACCGATTTCTCAAAGTACAAATGTAATTCGAACTCGACCGTCTAACGTAAGCTGACACATTTCATGCTTAGTAACACGGCGAAGTCCAAGCCCTCGAAGATTTATAATAGCTGCGATATACAATTTTTTCTGACATCTACCTATACCCAAAATTGTGATTTGTACCTAAACGGTTCGCTTAAAGTTCCATGTGTGATACATAAAGTCACACTAAAATGCACTGGAATCTAAATATGCAATAATGTACAGGATATTCCATTTAAAAAGACGGCTTTGATATGTCACGCTTTTATTAGACACCCTGCATAAAAGTCATTATTTTTAAAATGTAGTCCAACTCGACCTACATACACTCGCAAAGTCGATTTTTCGAAAAGTGGTATCGTTTGGTCACAAGAGTCCGAGGCGTTGAGCTTGACTCACCCTGTATATGCGTTTTGCGGCCGATTCGGGTTCAGTACGGTTGACGGTTACATGAATTTCAGATTGATCCGAAAATACACCTAGCTGAAGAACAGTAATAGTAAAAGGGCAAGAAAGACGCTTACAAAAAATGCTCAGGTGGTCCTCGTTTATCACTTCTAATAGTATAAACACGTAAACACTGTATATTATACATGACATGTGGAAAAGGCGAAATTTGCTTAACAATCCTAATATCTTCGAGTGATTCACCATCGCCTACCGGTCCTCACTTATTCCACCTATTCGTATAGAGGTGTACTAATTCAACGTTCATGCAGTAAAATAACATTCATTAATATGTGCTACTACGGATCAACGGAATGTAAAATTAACCTTTGCAGGGATGTAGGCAATTTGGTTTCTTAGATAAGAACTCTGTTAAAATTTGACCATTATAGGGAAAAAATCAAATTATCTGTGACTGAGGTTTCTTTAATCAATCTACTGATTTTTCCAAGTTCAAAAAGATTTCAAATTTAACCGTCTGACGCACCTTATGCTTAGCCGTACCGTAAAGTCATGGCCTTCTAGGATTAGTAATCACTGTGATACTCAATGTTTTTCTGATACCTACTTACATAAAGAATGGTGATTTGCGGCTAAACAGTTCGTTTAAGGTTCCATATAAAATACATAGTGTCAAACTAGAATCTACCAAGCAATCCAAATATGCAATAATATATTCCATTCATTTAAAAAATGTAATTTTATTATGAATCACCCTGTATCAACTTAAAACTTTAAGTGAAAGTATTTTAACGTTATAGCAGTCAAGGGTCCCCACCCCCCACCAAGTGACAGACTTTTTAAGTATGTTTTAGTAAGTCAACAATCCTCCGTCCGTCCGGTGTTGGCCCACCCTGTATAGGTAAATAAACGTATCAAATGTCTTCTAGGTCAGTATTCGGATAAGTCTGAAAAGTCTAGAATTTCATATTTTTTAGGGCAATCGAGGGTATTTTATGTTTACAACAAATTTTCGAGATTTCGACTCCCACATCCCCACCTTCCCAATTTCATCCCCTCCCAAAAACGGTAGATGATTGGTAACTTATAAAAATAAGTCTGGGGGGTTTTGTCTCTCACTACACCAACGCGAAGCTTTTAAATGAATTTTTACTTCCCACATCGATATGTGAGGGGAGTATTGTGATCGCGAAAATTTTCGATTTTGAGATAATACGCTTTTTGGGCGTTTTATGATGTGTACATAACGAAAATCCACGTCACTCATTTCCGTCGGTCTGTCTGACTGTCGGTTTGTCGGTCGGTCGGTCTGTCTGTCTGTCTGTCGCGTTTTTCTACCCTCGTAATCTCAATAACCGCTGCATGGATTGTGATGAAATTTGGGCAGCGTTATGCTGTGAGGTCGTAGTAGGTAATGTTCCTATAATTTTGAAAATCGTTATACGGGGGGCGGAATAATTAGAAAAAAAACGAAAAATGTCAAATATGCCTCAAACTTCGTTTTTAGGCGTTTTAGGGGTTCCTGATCATTTTCCACTTTTTCTTGGGTGGGGGTGAATTTGGGGTGGCTGGGGGGTGAGGGGTTGTAATACTGAAAAATTTGTTGTATTCGTAATGGGCTGTCCATTGATATGTGAATGAAAAACGTAGCGGCATGATACACTTTTTTAGGTCCATCCGAACGTTGCATGCTTATTATAGAAACCACGAGACTGAGAATTTTCCCATGTATACATATTAGATCGTTCTGTATTTTATAATGTTGAAATTACTGAATTGATGTTCATCAGAATTTATGATGTACACATACGAGTATTGTTTTAGATCGTTCGGTATCGCGTAACGCGAAAATTATTCAATTGGTTTTAATGAAATTTTGACATAGTATTACTCCCAAGCAATAGTAAAAAACTAAAAATATGAAAACAGCTCAAACTTTGTTTTTAGACGTTTTACGGGTTCCTGATCATTTTCAATTTTTTTTGGGTGGGGTGAAATCGAGGCGGTTGGGAGGTGGGGGGTAGTAAAACTGAAAAATTTGTTGTATTCATAATAGTCCGCCTATTGACCTGTAGGAGAAATACCTAGCGGCATATTGCACTTTTTTAGGTCCATCCGAACATTGGCTTGCCTATTACAGAAACCAATTTTGTGATCTGCACATACGAGTTTTGCTTTATTTCGGTCTATGTATATCGCGTAAAGCGAAAGTTATTGAATTGATTTTAATAAAATTTTGACACAGAATTTATTACCGCTGCAAGAATGGAAAACGACTCTGTTTTTGAAAAACCATGTCAGAGGCGGCGCAGCAATAATCAAAAAACCAAAAACATAAAATCAGCTCAAACTTCGTTTTTAGATGGGTTGGAGGCTCTTGATCGTTTCGCATTGACCAGTTCAAGCAAGTAGAAAAAAACCGTGGCGCCCTAGTTCCTAAGAAGGGAGATGCAAGAAACTATTTACAAGGGTATTTGTGTTGGATGTTGTTTTTGGAGGCGGATGGGCGATAATTTAGTTGCATGCAATCGGAAATAATAAAATGGTATCATCATTATGTGTGGGAAGTACTGAGTCATTCAACTCGACTTCATTTTTACCTATTACTACCCAGCACCATGATGCTATGTATAAAAATATCGTCCTCTTAAAAACGCAACTTTCGGCATGCGCACAGGTGACTTTCATGTGATGTATTCGTTGTGCGGCCGATTTGGTTTTAATGCAGTTGTCGTTTACATGAGAAGAGCAGGAAAGACGTTTACAAAAAATACTCAGGTGGTTCTCAGTTTGTCGTGTACACCAGCCGGTCCTCGTTTATCAGTTCTAATAGCATAAACACGTAAACACTGTAAACATTACATGCAGAAAAGTCGAAATTAGCTTAACAATAATAATATGTACGAGTGATTCACCACCGCCAGCAGTCCTCACTTATTCCTCCTATTCGTATAGAGATATACTAATTCAGCTTTCATGCAGTAAAATAATATTCATTAACATGTGCTACTACGGATTTCAGCTAAGTGAAAATAAATGCAACTAAATGTAAAATTAACCTTTTCAGGGATGTAGGTTTTTGGTTTCTTAGATAAGACCTCTGTTAAAATTCGACTATTATAGGGATGTAGATACCGCGTGGCACATATAGCGAAAAATACGACCCCTCTAATTACCTAAATTTTGCTAATTATCTGAACATGTCAATAACGGCGAATTCAGGTAACTTAGTTCAACGGATCTATTTTGAACGTCTATTGACTAGTGTAAGGGTTCTCAAACTTATAGGCACTGCGACTACAGGAGCAAGACTTTTTTAATCGGACCAACTGAAATAGGACATGACTCACTCTGCTTCACAGTCATAATTGCTAAATCGCTGATGTTGAAGATGGTATCGCCCTTCGTTATGAAAAACAAGTATTCCTGAGAATAACTGAATCAATAAACTTGACTTCTATTTTTTTAATATCTGGCCATGTTTTGGGAATTATTCAATATTTGTAGACGCGTAATTCGAAAATTGATTTAATTTAACGCGTGAATCAGTTGACTGCACTTTCGATTGGCATTTGGCGTCATAAAACGTGTCTATGTCCGTGATACAATAAAGTTAGCTAGAAAGGCAGCAAATCTGTAACGAGAATATACTGTTAGATAAGGGTAGATATGCTTGACAGGGGTACAACATTTATGAAATCAGGAATTTGTACTGTACAGTTATATATGAGGTTCCATCAATATCAACGATAATTGACTGACTTAGTACTTCCCACGCATTAAAGTGATATCAGTTTATTATTTTCCCTTTGCATTAAGCTAGTCTGAGATCCCCTTGCAACCAAATCATCACCCTCCTGCCCTCAAAAAACATCCAACACAAAAACTCTAGTAAATAGTTTCTTGATACTCCTCTCCGTAGGAACTAGATCGACACTGGTTTTATTCTGCGAGCTTTAACTGGATGAAACAAAACGACCAGGAACACCCAAATCGCCTAGAAACGAAGTTTGAGAATTTTTATATTTTTAGTTCTTTTATTATCACTACGCCGTCACTGACACGCATTTTCCATCCTCGCCACGGTAATACTACTGTGTCGAAATGTAATTAAAATCAATTTCAGGTTACATAATACAGATACAGAACGATGTAAAGCAATACTCGTATGCAACATACGTCAGAAAAAATCCCTCAGTTTCTGTAACAATCAAGGCAACGTTCTGATAGACCTAAAAAGTGTATTATGTCGCTAGGTCCTTTTTTTGTAGGTCAATGGAGAGCGTATTATGCATACAAAAACTTTATTAGTTTTGCAACCCTCCACCTCCCAACCCAACCACCTCAATTTCACCCCCACTCAAAAAACAGAAAATGATCAGGAACCCCCAAAAGGCCTAAAAACTGGTTTGAGTTGTTTTTATTTGTTAAGCTTTTTTATTGTCACTGCGCCGTAGTGACGGCACGATTTATAAAAAGCATACCCATTTTCCATCCTTGGCACGGTAATAATACTGTGGCAAAGTTTCATTAACGATCTAAAACAATTTTCGTATGTATGTATATATCCGAAAATTCCAAGTCCATTGGTTTCTGTAGTAGGCAAGACAATGATCGGATGGACCTAAAGGGCAGCCGCGCCGCTAGCACTCTTTCACAGGTCAATGGACGAATGGAAAATACTTTAGGAGAAGGCTGTATAGCTTATTTCCAACAAAAAAAGTCATATAAGGTAGCGTCCGATTTTCAACTGTTTCAGAGATACCTAAATTGATTTTCATTGAAATGCAGACCTCCAAACGAAAACCATAATAAAACAAAATTTTATCGTCGGATTTTGGAATTTTTAGTATTAGTGATTAGAAAAGACGATGTCACGTCATTATTTACTAAAAGAAAGTGATCATGTATCAAACACTCAAACTCGAGGTAGTATCAAAATCAGCATGTTTTGAAAAGTGCCATCAAGAAACATTACAATAAAGGAATTTATCTTTAAAGATCGCCAAATAGTTAACCACGTACTTTACGGTAAACATATGCCCATCTTTCTAGTTATTCATTGGTACCACGAACTTCTTATAAATGTGGCAAACATAGGCAACAAAATTGCATTTAAGCTCTAGAGGTATATTGGATCTCGGGGACCGCAAAATTTCAACAACCGTATGCAAAAACGTGTCATCGGATTTTTAATTTTTGTGTACTTGAATAATGTTCTATTACATCATAATTAGTCATAAAAAGAGATCTATCAACTAAAACTTCAGTATATTCTACAAATTGTATGATATTAGAAGAAAACTTCAAGTTGTAACTTAAAATCGAATCGTCTTAAAAAGTCACTAGGTAATTTCTTAAAAGATGCTATATAATCAAGCAGAACATGCAAGCCACGTTATAAAGTATCGTGTATCCATAGATTTTCACTGGTGTATAAATGAGAGGTTGTAAATAATCCAGAATGAAGCAGGGCTAAAATTAAGCATGATATCTTTAGCGAACAACCTCGTATTATGGATTTGTCATGAACATACATACGCTAAAGCTGAAACTGTAGATTTTGTGCTGTGGATCGACAGTAATGAACGCACGCCTGCGAAAATTAAGATACAGTGGGTTGTGACAGCTGCGTCTCTACTTTTAGAACGGGCAACGGTATTGGTGTTCACGCATACACGGAAATCATCCTGCAGCTCCACCTACGCTGTTGGTGGTATTTCGCAGCGGAAGATGTGGTTCACTGCGCAAACAACTGGTCTGTATCCGTGCATCTGTACCATTACATGCCAGTACACATTTTGGAGGAAGGTGGTCCTGTCAGAAGAATGGATTTTTCTCGACTTATGCTTCATGTGGATGCCGAAGATGCAACTTTAAGTAGGATTCTTTGGACGGATGAATTCATACATAACTGAAAATCTACGGTTACAAGACACTTTATAACGTGGTCTGCATGTTCTGTTTGCTTACCTAACGTCTTAAGACGAATCTATTTTAAATCGCAACTTGAATTTATCTAAAGTTATACAGTTTTGAGACCATATACCGAAGTTCTGGTCACTCATCACTTTTTATGACTAATCGTGATGTGATAGCACATTATTCAAGTAACCATAACAAAAATTAAAAATCTGATGATAAGCTTTTGCCAAACCGTCTGTTGAAATTTTGCACTCTTAGCGATCCAATATGCCTTTAGAGTTTAAATCTCTTACTGCATATGTTTACCACATTTACAACAAGCTTATGGTACCAATGGATAACTAGAAAGGCATGTGTTTACCTTAAAGTGCACGGTTAATTATTTGGTGATATTTTATACATTCCTCTTTTTGTAACGTTTTTGAAGTCACTTTTCAAAACATGCTAATCTTGACACTATCACGAGTGTTATACATGATCCCTTTTTTTTAGTTGATAATGACGTGATAGCATATTTTCTAAGGACTAATACCAAAAATTTCGAAATCCGACAATACAATTTTGTTTTATTAGGGTTTTAGTTTGGAGGCCTGCATTTTAATGAAAATCTCTATAATGAATACAACAAATTTTAAGTTTTACAACCCTCCGCCAACCCACCCCCCCCCCCAACGACCCCAATCACACTCTCACCCAAAAAAAGTAGAAAATTATATCAGGAAATCCTAAAACGCTCAAAAACGAGGTTTGAGGAATATTCAATTCTTTTCGTTTTTTGCAAATTACTCCGCTGCCAATGTACCGATTTTTAAAATTATAGGAGCAATACCTACTAGGACCACGTAGGATACCGGTACCCAAATTTTATCACAATCCATGGCTACTGATATGACTAGCCTAGAAAAACACGCAAAGACAGACAAACCGACGTTATATAGACATCATAAAGCGCCCAAAAAGGCGCATTATCTCAAAATCGAAAATTTTCGCGATCACAATACCTATCACAATTTCCTATAGGTGTGGGAAATAAAATTAACTAAAAAGAAGCAGAGGTCATAAAAAGGCGCGAAAGGCATTTCAGATGGTAGGGTAGTATCGATTAATTAATATGCATGGGGACCTCGGTTATTGCCTTATACATTACCGGTCCTCGCATATATGTTCTAATCGTAGAGATATACAGAGAATGTGGAAAAAGTGCAACTATTTTTTAAATACTAAGATGGTCAGATCGTTTTGTACGGGTGATCACTTGTTCTCTCCTATTAGTACAGAGATATACTTGCTGATTGCTTATTCTGTCTAAGCTACCATTCATTGGTCCTCCTGTTCGATTAGTCTAGATGAAATACTACCGCTGCGGTCAATGAACTTTGTTATTTATCTGCACAGCGTCCTAAAACGTGTCTCCAGGTAAATCGATCCATAAGGTCGATTATAGACTTCTATTTACTATAAGATCTTCAAGTATCATGATGTGTCGATTGATTCGCTGTCTTCAATTATCTTCAGGGGCAGCTCATGTGAATTGAAATGTATAGGCAATGACATCCGAAACAGATATTACAAAACATCTGCCGACAAGTTCCAAATAAATCTGTTACTTTGAGACCTTTTCTGTGCCTACCTATTCCTTGACAAATAGAATCAAATGAAAATTTGTCCTCAGTAACGTAATCTGAAGGCTTGATACCTCGGTGACTACACATCTGATGTTCACGTAGAACTGCCGCTTCTACTAGCAAAATCGATGTAACAACTAAATACTACTGAAGTTCAGCTTTAAAGGTGGACAGAGAATGTTTTTTAAACTGTGGAACAGCAGCGGTTCCTGAATTTTTGAAAGGGGGCGCACAAAAGTTTAAATAAAAAAATACACAAAGATCCTACCAGAGATTATTGAGGCCGCAGCTGCACTCTGCACATAAGAATACATATGTATCTTTATACGAGTAGGAGGAATAAGCGAGGGCTAGTGGCGGCCGTAAAGGACTCAAACTTTTTTCACAAACTTTCATATAGGTAAATATTGGTATCTCCCGGTTAAATAATTATTTAAAAAGTAAGGTGAAATACCACCAGATTATTATTATCAGTACTGTGAAAAAACTGACTGATGGAAGCGATAGACGCAATCTGCATATCTGAATACTTACCCTTAGAGAAAACACCTGTTTTTCTCCACTGAGCAGATCGCGTAAGCAGAGCCTAAATACCAAACTACCAGAGTACCGCGGCTACTGTGAAAAGGTCATGTTAGGGGAAGTTTATTAACGCAGTACTTGAATAGGCCAACACCCGCAGGCCCAATAAATTCATCTCCTGGCAGTCCATTCCAAGCCTTGGACTTCCTGGAAATAATTGTACCAACGTACTCTTGATGTGTGAAGAACGCTCGCCTTAGGATGAGATGCAGCAGTCGTGCGGGTGCATCTAATATGATTGCGAGCTGTTTTCCAGTCTTTTGAGAAGATGCCTGTGCGAGAATTCAAATCTTCGAATATACAGGGTGAGTTATTAGTACCGGCTCGGTCGATAACTCCACTACTGTAGAAGATAGCGAGAAAAGTTGTATATAAAAGTTATAGCCACGGATATGCTGCTTGCTCTGAAAATATTTAGATTTATACAGGGTGATCCATACCTACGTGGTGATGCAAACAATGCATTTTTTTAAATGAGACACCCTATACTTTTTCACGTCATGTGTGCAGTGTATACCTGTTCATACTATTAGAACTGATAAACGAGGACCGGGTGATATACACGAAAAACTGAGGACCACCCAAGTATTTTTTTATCGATCTAAAATAATAGTTCATTTTAATTAAACAGAGTTGGTCATATGGTTTAGGTGTGCCTAAGTTGCGTTTTTTAAGTGGATGAAATTTGAAAAGCGGCATGCTGCTAGGTAGTAATAGGTAAAGCTTCATTTCATGAAAAGCTGTCCGTTGGCGTAGTAAAAGGCAAATCCCATCAGACTTCGTTTTGAGCGTTTTATGAGTTGATCATCTACCATTTTAGGGAGGGGCTGAAATTGGGAAGGTGGGGAGGGGGGAAACCTTGAAAATTTGTTGTAAACATAAAATACCCTCCATTGGCCTAAAGATATAAAATTATTATACTTTTTCAACTTATTCGGTTACTGACCCAGGAGACATTTGATACGTTCATTCACATATACAGGGTGGGCCAATAGTGAGCAGACGGAGGATTGTTGACTTACTAAAATATATTTCAAAAATCTGTCACTTGGTCATGGTAGGGACCTTTGAGTGATATAACGTTAAATATTTTCACTTAAATTTTGATGTTTATACAGGGTGGTTCATATCAAACTTACATATTTTTGAAGGCGACTCCATATACATTATTGCATATTTGAATTCCTTGGTGAATTCTAGTGTGACTCAATGTATCTTATATGGAACTTTAACGAACCGTTTAGGCACAAATCAGCATTATTGGTATAAGTAGGTATCAGAAAAAATTTAAATATCGCAGTGATTATAAATCTTAGAAGGCCGTGACATTGCGGTACGACTAAGCATGAGATGCGTCACCATAGGTCAGACGGATAAATTTGATTTTTGTTGTACTTGAAATCAGTAGATTAATTGAGGAAACTTCAGTCACAGAGAACTTGATTTGTTCAAATAAGAATACCCATTTTTGTTTACAAAATCAAATGCAGAATTTGATTACCTCGATCTCAATCTTTTTAGTTTCCATTTTATTTAAAATTTTCAATCAAATCAGTGTTTTTCAGTTTTCCTATTTATAAGAAATCTAGCAAGTCATGAAAAACAAACAAAAGCCCGTTAAGATGGAAGAAGCCAACTAACTTAGTAGAAAGACACAAACAAACTAGAGCAACGGGGGATGATTACGAAAATTCCTTACAACACATAATCTCTAACAACAGCGGTAAGAAATCTAATGACAATGAGCAGCTGGCGTATGACAGAAGTGTTATTTTTCCACAGCCTACCAGCTATTGAGATCTACTAGAGCTTGATAACAAAAAACGATTAAAAATATTGAAACAAAAAAAAAACTACCAATGATTGTTGCTGACAGTTTGGCATCGTCAGAATGAAATTTCACATTTAATGGGATAGAAAAGTAGTCATTTCTGTTAAGTCAAAAGTAAAGATATCTCTAACTGGAGCACTCTGAGCATCTATTGATGTGATTGTTAGATTTTTTTATTACTCCATGTTGTAACTGTGTTCATTCCATGTATGTTCCTACCAAGTAAATAATGTTTTATCATATAACATACTGCAATTCAGTTTTCATTTTTTGCGATTTTGCTAATAAGTAGAAGTACCAGTGAAGAATTTGAAGGGCTCCAGTCAAAGGCATCATCGCTTTTGACTTACGGCTATTCTATGGAACTAAATGTGAAAATTTATTCTGATAATATAGATACTCTCCTGCCAGTAACAATCGCTGGTATTTTGTCTTTTATTTAATCTTTATACTGATTTTGGGTATTTGGGTATAGCTAATAGGCTGTGAAAGGTAAGCCTTCTTGTTGCCTCTGCCGTTTCTGGCTAGAGCTGATATCTTGTAAGAAATTTTTATAAGTTTTCCTCATTAATCTAGTTTGTTTGCGTTTTTATGCCAAGTTAGTTGGTTTCTTCCATCTGGACAGGTTTTTGTTTCTTTTTCATGAACTGCTAGATTGCTTATAAGTTGGAAATGTGTAAAACACCGATTTGGCTTAAAATTTGAAATAAAATGAAAACTAAAAAGGATTGATTCCAATAATCCTACATTGCTGAAAAGGTTTTCAGGTTTTAGATTCGATGGTATAAGAAAAATTAGGCATTCCCATTTGAAATAATTAAGGTGCCTGTGATTGAAATCTCCTTAATTATTCTACTGATTTCTCCAAGTACAAAAAGAATTCAAATTTGATCGTATGAACTAAGATGACACATTTCATGCTTAGTCACACCGCAAAGTCACGGCCTTCTAAGTTTTATGATCACTGCGATATTCAATTTTTTTCTTATACCTACCATTGATTTACCTACTTATACCAAAAAAAAGTGATTTGCGCCTAAACGGTCTGTTTAAAGTTCCATATAAGATACATGAAGTCACAGTAGAATTCACTAAGCAATTCAAATATGCAATAATATATAGGCGGCTCTATTAAAAAAATGTTAGTTTGATAATCAGCCTATATAAACGTTAAAGTTTGAGTGAAAATAGTTTAACGTTATAGCCTTCATGAACCCTACCATGATCAAGTAACAGATTTTGGAAATATCCTTCGTCAACAATCCTCCGTCTACTCACTATTGGCCCACCCTGTATTGCATCTATCACATAATAATATGTACTCTGAGGGGAATTCACATATTTTGTTGGAATGTTCGAAAAGAAAAGTATTTTGTAAGTTATCGCATTTTTAAAGCTGAAGCTGGATTGACATGAAACGAGTAAAATCGGGTCAAGCCAGACCAAAAACTCTTACGATACTTATCGGAGCAGCTAAAATCTGACGAACTCGGAATAATTTGACTCGGATAGCACTCTACTCTCTCAGACACTCTCTCTCATTTTTTACCTAAGTCTAAAATATGCTTCACAGTTGTACAAAAATGAGCTTTAACAATTTCAAAAGGCATATCACACGGTATCTAAAACGTCAGTTGAATTGACCACCTTAGATTCCAAACGAAAATTGTATCACTCCATATTAAACTAATTGAAACACCTGCTAGTTCTTTCGCATAAGATTTCAGAACTGTCTAGTAATCGCTATACAGAAGATCCTTCTCCTTTCAAGAATTAAACCCTTCATGCATAGAGCGATGACCTGCAATCTAAAACTTTTCTGCCATAAAAGCCGCCTAGATCTCATTCCAAAAGTACCTCATGATGGGGCACTTGTGAACAAAATCACGACTCGCAACACCTAATTTTTTTTCTCAAAGACAGCAACGTGTAATACGGGAAGCTAAACAATCAAGTACACAAAGAGAAGGCGAAATAATGTGAGAGGCATTAGTCTGCCGGTATTTCATCGTTGCCGAATTTCAGGACCTCACTTGTTGCATGCACTGGTATGTAACGTATATGGGGTGGCGGTATACAAACTCGAGAAACCATCTGGTGCCAAAGCGGTGAACTAAAATGTATACATTTACCATAAAACGAAAAAAATGAGGACCAGCTGAAATTTTCAAATTTGACTCAAGACCATATCCGCAACTCACCACAAAAATTTCAGGCGAAGTCCTTGTGAGGTCCGTATATTGGTCCTCACTTGGTCGCGGTCCTCACTTGTTATGCAGATTTTGCACGGGTTAGCCTCACTTGTACCACGGGCCAAAAATATATATATATATATATATATATATACTTGGCTGGCGCACCAAGTGAGGACAGTACATTTTAGTGACCAAGTGAGGACAACGAGATAATGGCATCATTTTATGATAGATATTACGAAGGTGTGCCATTTGATAAGAAACATTCAAATATACACATGAAAGCTATTTTACCGATGAGAAAATTGATACGTGTATATCGAGACAAGTGAGGACCTTTCAATGAAAGAATTAAGTGAGCCACGATATACCCGCTTTTTATCCCAGAGAACAACGGAGGTCCGAAATCGGTATACAACGCACCAAGCGAGGTCATAGCTGTGTTGCCAAAATGACACTGCAATATAAGCCGTTCTACGACTTTTACTGAATAGGTGTTTTTTAAATTACACTTTACAACAACTACCCTGTTGTTGTAACGTGTAACCTGATGGACTTCAATGATGTGTGAGTTCACAAATGCTTTGACATCATGTTCTGCTCCCATAGACATATGGTCATGAATCCTCCAAATAATTGATTTAGAATCAGTGTTATATAGATCTTTGTAACTACATTGTTTTTCTATTTATAGGCGAATAGACTTTGCTTTTGTTATTTTTGTGTGAATTTTAAGAATATCTGATTAATATTTTTCCTTTTAGTAAGGCGCTAAAATTTGGGTGATGGACTTTCCGTGATACTGAATAAACTTGGTCGTTGTAATGTTCTGTACTTGGCTTGCCTTTACATAGTTTGAGGACTCAAGGTTTTATCTAACGTGTGTATCTAACATTAGCAATAAAACTTTGACAGATTATTATTACCACGGCGGGGTCGAAAAAGGTGCATGCTTTTGAAATATCATCTTTGTCGTGGCGGATTTATGAACAAAAAATTAAGTCAAGTTGTGGGAGTTAGTACTTCTCACACATTACGGTGATACCAGTTTATTGTTTTCCCATACCGTGAAGCTATAATCTGAGATCATTTTGCAACCAAATACACGCTGCACCTCTACTGACACGATTTCTAAAAACCTTACGCGCTTTCCAACCTTGCAACGGAAATAACACTGTGTTATATAGTACAGAACGGTCTAAAGCAATACCCTTATGTATACAACAGAAAATTGGGGTTTTCAATTAAAAGCCAAACGCGTTTACCCTCCTTGCTAAGCTAATAGTATTTGCTAGTAATACTGTGTCGAGATTTCATCAAAATCAGTTCAATATTTCCCACGCTATAGAATACAGAACGATTTAGAGCAATGCCATTATCACGTATACATCAGAAAATTCTTGGTTTCTGCAATAGGCTAGACAATGTTCGGATGGATCTAAAAAAGTGTCACAGGTCAATGACAGCCTATTATGAATACAATAAGCTTTTCAGTTTTACAACCCCTCACCCCCAACGATCCCAATTTCTCCCTTACCAAAAAAGTAGAAAATGATCAGTTACGTCTCAAACGCCTAAAAACGATGTTTGAGATGTTTTTATATTTTTAGTTTTTTTCATTATTGCTGCGCCGCCACTGATACGATTTCTAAAAACCATACGCATTTCCATTCTCGACCCAGTAATAATACTATGTCAAAATTTCATTAAAATCAAACAAAAGTTTCCACCGAATACAGAACGACCTAAAGCAAAACTCGTATTCGAAGTCCCTTGTTTTCTGCAATACGCAAGGCACTGTTAGGATGGACCTAAAAAAGTGTATTATGCCGCTGGGTCTTGCTCTCACAGGTCATTGTGTTTGCGTGTAGGTCTGTATGTGTGTGTGTGTAATGGCTTTACTTTTAGCATTTAGATTTTAATTATATTATTAAATGTTACATCATTATGCGGAATTAACCCAAGATTGACAAGTTTCATATATTTGGCCATTTTTTGATAAGCTTTAGACAGCCTATTATGAATACAACAATTTTTTCATTTTCATAGCTAGAGATGTGTAGAACGGTTCTGATCCGGTTCATTGATCCGGATCTTTAAGGTGACCTAACTGAACCGAATCCTAAATTTAATCTCAACAGGTCAACGGGTCCGTCGGGTCACAAATTCGGCGGCTTGTTCATCAGCAGGATGGTGCGTGTCACGGCAATATATGTCGGTCAGTTCAGTTTTCGGTTCAGTGTTCTGCTTAAGCTACAGGATAGCCATAATGCTCAATGTTCTGGGATGTGAATTTAAAAGAATATTTAGATAGATATTTTAGGGCGAATAATAAATGAATATTTTTCTTGTATGATGAGTTGTGGCTGTTTATAGTAGAGACAAAGAATTCCTTTTACGTGCTAGGAGTGTATTTTAGCAAATACGAGAAACTCAAAACTGAATAATTATTTACTCAAATCGAAACATAAAGAATAGTATTAATACATATACATCTTCTAGGTACATATTTATAAAAAATAAATATCATCTGATATAAAGATAAAACAAATTAATAAATTATACATGAAGTGTACTGTACTGTACTGGCTCATTTCTGTCTGCAGCGAGTACCCAGATTGGGCGGTTCCCTTGTGCTTCGGTTGACCAATCGTTCACCTTCGATCTTGAGATCGAAGGTGGACGATTGCATTCGCTAGTCGGAATCCGACTGACCCGTGAACCGGATCACTGTTCCGGATCTTTGAGGTGTTCTAGATCCGCTGATCCGCATCTTAAAAATGACCCGATATGCCCATCTCTATTCATAGCCCTCCACCATCCATCGTGTAGTACAAAATGATTAGGAACCCCCAAAAATCCTAAAAACGAAGTTTGAGGAATATTTGACTTTTTTTGTTTTTTGCTAGTTCCTTCACCGCCCATGCACGGATTTTCAAAATTATAGCAGTATACTACCTATTACGACCCCACAGTATATCGCTCCGTGCAAAGGTTGCTGAGATTATGAGGATAGAAAAACTCCAACAGGCAGATAAACCGACAGACCGATAGCCTATATGTCCGATAATGCCATATAAATATTATGGGCCTATCTGACAGATACGCTATCTGAAACTTATCAGAGACCGGTGAAACCGGTTCTAAGTGTAACAGACAGACAAACCGACAGACCGAAAGCCTATCTGTCATATAAATGATATGGGCCTATGTGACAGATACGCTATCCGAAACTTATCAGAGACGAGTGAAACTGGCCCTAAGTGTAATGAATGGGTATCAAAAAAAATGTAGGTAAGTTTTCAAGGACAGTTTTCGTGTAGGTCTGAAAAGCATAGAATTCAATATTTTTTAGGGCAATGGAGGGTACTTTATGTTAACAACAATTTTTCGAGATTTCATCTCCCTCTCTCCCCAGCTTCCCTATTTCATCCCCTCCTAAAAAATAACAGATAATTGAAAACTCATGAAAAGCTTGAAACAAAGGCCGAGGGGTTTTATCTTTCACTACGCCTACGCCCAGCTTTTCATAAAGTGCAGCTTTACCTACTACTACCCAGCAACATACTGCTATCCAAATTTCATCCATTTGAAAAATGCAAAATGCAACGTAGGTGCACCTAAGCTATATGACCAGCTCTGTTTAATTAAAATTTTCACTATTCTTTTAGATCGAGAACTCATTTCGTTTTTATATTATTTCCAACTTTCAGCATGCGCACAGGTCATTTTAAGGTTATACAGGGTGAGTCAAGCTCAACGCCTCGGACTCTTGTGACCAAACGATACTACTTTTCGAAAAATCGACTTTGCAAGTGTATGTAGGTCGAGTTGGGCTACATTTTAAAAATAAAGACTTTTATACAGGTTGTCTAATATAAGCGTGACATATCAAAGTTATGTTTTTTTCAAATGGAGCACCCTGTATATTATTGCATATTTAGATTCCTGGGTGAATGTTAAAGTGACTTTATGTATCACACATGTGACTTTAAGCGAATCGTTTAGGTGCAAAACACAATTTTGGGTATAGGTAGATGTCAGAAAAAAATTGAATATCGCAGCTATTATAAATCTTAGAGGGCTGTGACTTTGCCATATTATACTAAGCATGAAATGTATCAGCTTACGTTAGACGGTCGAGTTCGAATTACATTTGTACTTGGACAAATCGGTAGATCAATTAAGGAATCTTCAATCAAAGGTAACTTGATTTTTTTCAAAGGGAATGCATAATTTTTTTGTATACGATCAAATGTGCAATTTGATGGGCTTTCTAATTATATCAGGTTGTGAATATCAATCTATGGTAGTTTTTATTAAATTTCGAGATTTCAGTCAAATCAGTGTCTTTCAATTTCTGTACCTATAAACAAACTATCAGGCCATGAAATATAAATGAACAAGATTATCAAAATTCCCTACAACAAATCAACTCTAACCAGAAACAACGGCGGTAACCTGTCTAAGGTTAAAGAGAAGCTGGAGTACGACAGAAATTTTTACAGCCTACTAGCGACTGCAATGTACTAGAGATTAAAAATTTCCAAAATCACTAAACACTTTGAAATGAAAGCAAAACTTTCAGCGATCGTTGCCGTCAGTCTAATATCTTCAGAGCGCAATTTCACATTTAATGGCATAAAACAGTAGTCACTTCCGTCAAAGGCAAAAGTAATGATACCTCTCACTGTCGTCCTTTGAATTTTTCAGTATCTATTAGCAAGATCACAAAAAGGGAATACTGACAAATCATATTTTAATTTTCTGCCAGGTAAATTATGTTTAATAATTTGAGCAGATTTTTAATTTATTCTTCATTTTCGGCGATCCTGCTTATGAGTATTGAAAAATTTGCAGAACTCCAGTCAGAGGTATCGGTTACTATTTTTTTAAATCATGAAATGTGAGATATTATTCTGAAGCTATTAAGCTGCCAGCAACATTACGTGGTAGATTTCCTTTCATTTCAAAATTCACAATGGTTTTGTCAATCTTCAATCTTTAGAATATTGTAGTAGCCGGTATGCTGTAAAAAATACCCATTTCTGTCATACTTCAGCTGTTTTTTGACCTTAGATGTGTTATGTCTGCTATTTCTGGTTAGAATTGATTTGTTGTAAGTCATTTTTATAACTTTGTCCTTTTACTTTAGTTCGTCCGTAACTATCTGCTAAGTTAGTTGTTTTGTTCCATCTGAACAGTTTTTTGCTCATATTTCATGGCCTGCTAAGTTGCTTATAGGTAGGAGAATCGAAAAACACCGGTTTTACTGAAAGTTTGAAATTAAATCAAAACTACCAGAGATTGATATTTACAAGCGCATATCATTAGAAAGCTTATCAAATTGCACATTTGATGGTATAAAAAAAATTATGCATTCCCATTTGAGAAAATCAAGTTACCTTTGATTGGAGTTTACTTAATTGATCTACCGATTTCTCCAAGTACAAATGTAATTCGAACTCGACCGTCTAACGTAAGCTGACACATTTCATGCTTAGTAACACGACAAAGTCACAGCCCTCTAAGATTTATAATAGCTGCGATATTCAATTTTTTTCTGACATCTACCTATACCCAAAATTGTGATTTGTACCTAAACGGTTCGCTTAAAGTCCCATGTGTGATACATAAAGTCACACTAAAATGCACTGGAGTCTAAATATGCAATAATGTACAGGGTATTCCATTTAAAAAAACAGCTTTGATATGTCACGCTTTTATTAGACACCCTGTATAAAGGTCATTATTTTTTAAATGTAGACCAACTCGACCTACATATACTCGCAAAGTCCACTTTTCGAAAAGTGGTATCGTGTGGTCACAAGAGTCCGAGGCGTTGAGCTTGACTCACCCTGTATATGCGTTGTGCGGCCGACTCGGGTTCAGTACGGTTGACGGTTACATGAATTTCAGATCGATCCGAAAATATACCTACTTGAAGAACAATAATAGTAAAAGGGCAAGAAAGACGCTCACAAAAAATACTCAGGTGGTCCTCTGTCGTCTATATCACCCGGTCCTCGTTTATCACTTCTAATAGTATAAACACGTAAACACTGTATATTATACATAACAGGTAGAAAATGCGAAATTTGCTTAACAATCCTATCTTCGAGTGATTCACCACCGCCTACCGGTCCTCACTTATTCCACCTATTCGTATAGAGGTATACTAATTCAACGTGCATGCAGTAAAATAACATTCATTAATATGTGCTAGTACGGATTTCAGTTGAGTGAAAATAAATACAACTGAATGTAAAACTAACCTTTGCAGGGATGTAGGTAATTTGGTATCTTAGATAAGAACTCTGCTAAAATTTGACCATTATAGGGAAAAAATCAAATTATCTGTGACTGAGGTTTCTTTAATTAATCTACTGATTTTTCCAAGTTCAAAAAGTTTTCAAATTTAACCGCCTGACGCACCTTATGCTCAGCCGTACCGAAAAGTCGTGGCCTTCTAAGATCAGTAATCACTGTGATACTCAATTTTTTTCTGATACCTACTTATACCAAGAATGGTGATTTGCACCTAAACAGTTCGTTTAAGGTTCCATATAAAATACATGGGGTCAAACTAGAATTTACCAAGCAATCTAAATATGCAATAATATGTTCCACTCCATTCATTTAAAAACTGTAATTTTATTATGAATCAGCCTGTATAAACTTAAAAATTTAAGTGAAAATATTTTAACGTTATAGCAGTCAAGGGTTCCCACCCCCCACCAAGTGACAGACTTTTTAAATATGTGTTAGTAAGTCAACAATCCTCCGTCCGCCCAGTGTTGTCCCACCCTGTATAGGTAAATAAACGTATCAAATGTCTCTCAAGTCAGTATTCGGATAAGTCTGAAAAGTCTAGAATCTCATATTTTTTAGGGCAATCGAGGATATTTTATGTTTACAACAAATTTTCGGGATTTCGACTCCCCCATCCCCACCTTCCCAATTTCATCCCCTCCCAAAAACGGTAGACGATTGGTAACTTATAAAAATAAGTCTGAGGGCTTTTGTCTCTCACTACACCAACGCGAAGCTTTTTATAAAATGAATTTTTACTTCCCACACGATAGGTGAGGGGAGTATTGCGATCGCGAAAATTTTCGATTTTGAGATAATACGCTTCTTGGGCGTTTTATGATGTGTACATAAGGGAAATCCACGTCACTCATTTCCGTCGGTCTATCTGTCGGTCTGTCTGTCGGTCTGTCTGTCGGTCTGTCTGTCGCGTTTTTCTACCCTCGTAATCTCAATAACCGCTGCATGGATTGTGATGAAATTTGGGCAGCGTTATGCTGTGGCGTCGTAGTAGGTAATGTTCCTATAATTTTAAAAATCGTTATACGGGGGGCGGAGTAATTAGCAAAAAACGAAAAATGTCAAATATGCCTCAAACTTCGTTTTTAAGCGTTTTAGGGGTTCCTGATCATTTTCCACTTTTTCTTGGGTGGGGGTGAATTTGGGGTGGTTGGGGCGTGGGGGGTTGTAATACTGAAAAATTTGTTTTGTTCGCAATGAGCTGTCCATTAATATGTGAATGAAAAGCCTAGCGGCATGATACACTTTTTGGGTCCATCCGAACGTTGCGTACGAGTGATTCACCACCGCCAGCGGTCCTCACTTATTCCTCCTATTCGTATAGAGATATACTAATTCAGCTTTCATGCAGTAAAATAACATTCATTAACATGTGCTACTACGGATTTCAACTAAGTGAAAATAAATGCAACTAAATGTAAAATTAACCTTTTCCTTTGTTAAAATTCGACTATAGGGATGTAGATACCGCGTGGCACATATAGCGAAAAATTCCACCCCTCTAATTACCAAAATTTTGCTAATAATCTGAATATGTCAATAACGGCGAATTCAGGTAACTTAGTTCAACGAATCTATTTTGAACGTCTATTGACTAGTCTAGGGGTTCTCAAACTTATAGGCACTGCGACTACAGGAGCAAGACTTTTTCAATCGGACCAACTGAAATAGGACACGACTCACTTTGCTTCACAGTCGTAATTGCTAAATCGCTGATGTTGAAAATGGTATCGCCCTTCGTTATGAAAAACAAGTATTCCTGAGAAGAACTGAACCAATAAACTTAACTTCTATTTTTTTAATATCTGACCATGTTTTGGGAATTATTCAGTATTTGTAGACGCGTAATTCGAAAATTGATTCAATTTAACGCGTGAATCAGTTCGGTTGGCATTTGGCGTCATAAAACGTGTCTATGTCTATGATACAATAAAGTTAGCTAGAAAGGCAACAAATTTGTAACGAGAATATACTGTTAGATAAGGGTAGATATGCTTGACAGGGGTACAACATTTATGAATTCAGGAATTTGTACTGTACAGTTATATATGAGGTTCAATCAATATGAACGATAATTGACTAACTTGGTACTTTCCACACATTAAAGTGATATCAGTTTATTATTTTCCCTTTGCATTAAGCTATAGTCTGAGATTCCCTTGCAACCAAATCATCACCCTCCTGCCCTCAAAAAACATGCAACACAAAAACTCTAGTAAATGGTTTTATTCTGCGAGCTTTAATTGGATGAAACGAAACGACCGGGAACACCCAAATCGCCTTAAAAAGAAGTTTGAGTTATTTTTATATTTTTAGTTCTGACACGATTTTTAAAAACCATACGCATTTTCCATCCTCGTCACGGTAATACTACTGTGTCGAATTATAATTAAAATCAATTTCAGGTTACATAATACAGAACTATATAAAGCAATACTCGTATGCAACATACGTCAGAAAAAATCCCTCAGTTTCTGTAACAATCAAGGCAACGTTCTGATAAACCTAAAAAGTGTAATATGTCGCTAGGTCCTTTTTTTGTGGGTCAATGGAGAGCGTATTATGCATACAAAAACTTTATTAGTTTTGCAACCCTCCACCTCCCAACCCAACCACCTCAATTTCACCCCCACTCAAAAAACAGAAAATGATCAGGAACCCCCAAAAGGCCTAAAAACTGCTTTGAGTTGTTTTTATCTTTTTAGCTTTTTTATTGTCGCTGCGTCGTAGTGACATCACGATTTCTAAAAAGCATACCCATTTTCCATGCTTGGCACGGTAACAGTACTGTGGCAAAGTTTCATTAACGATCTAAAACAATTTTCGTATGTATATCCGAAAATTCCAAGTCCATTGGTTTCTGTAGTAGGCAAGGTAATGATCGGATGGACCTAAAGGGCCGCCGCGCCGCTAGCACTCTTTCACAGGTCAATGGACGAATGGAAAATACTTTAGGAGAAGGCTGTATAGCTTATTTCCAACAAAAAAGTCATATAAAGTAGGGTCCGATTTTCAACTGTTTCAGAGATACCTAAATTGATTTTCATTGAAATGCAGACCTCCAAACGAAAACCATAATCAAACAAAATTTTATCGTCGGATTTTGGAATTTTTAGTATTAGTGATTAGAAAAGACGATGTCACGTCATTGTTTACTAAAAGAAAGTGATCATGTATCAAACACTCAAACTCGAGATAGTATCAAAATCAGCATGTTTTGAAAAGTGACATCAAGAAACATTACAAAAAAGGAATTTATCTTAAAAGATCGCCAAATAGTTAACCACGTACTTTACGGTAAATACATGCCCATCTTTCTAGTTATCCATTAGTATCACAAACTGCTTATAAATGCGGTAAACATGGGCAACAAAGTTGCATTTAAGCTCTAGAGGTATATTGAATCTCGGGGACCGCAAAATTTCAACAACCGTATGCAAAAACGTGTCATCGGATTTTTAATTTTTGTGTACTTTAATAATGTTCTATTACATCATAAAAAAGAGATCTATCAACTAAAACTTCAGTATAGGGTCTACAAATTGTATGATATTAGAAGAAAACTTCAAGTTTTAACTTAAAATCGAATCGTCTTAAAAATTCGCTAGGTAATTTCTTACAAGATGGTAGATAATCAAGCACAACATGCAAGCCACTTTATAAAGTATCGTGTATCCACAGATTTGCACTGGTGTATAAATGAGAGGTTGTAAATAGTCCAGAACGAAGTAGGGCTAAAATTAAGCACGATATCTTTAGGGAACAACCTCGTATTATGGATCAGTCATGACCATACATACGCTAAAGCTGAAACTAGATTTTGTGCTGTGCATCGACAGTAATGAACGCACGCCTGCGCAAATTAAGATACAGTGGGTTGTGACAGCTGCGTCTCTACTTTTAGAACGGGCAACGGCGTTGGTGTTCACGCATACACGGAAATCATCCTACAGCTCCACCTACGCTGTTGCTGGTATTTCTTAGCGGAAGATGTGGTTCACTGCGCAAACAACTGGTATGTATCCGTACATCCGTACCACTACATACCAGTACACATTTTGGAGGAAGGCGATCCTGTCAGAAGAATGGATTTTTTTCGACTTATGCTTCATGTGGATGCCGGAGATGCAACTTTTTTAAGTAGGATTCTTTGGACGGATGAATTCATACATAACTGAAAATCTACGGTTAAAAGACACTTTATAACGTCGTCTGCATGTCCTGTTTGCTTGCCTAACTTCTTAAGACGAATCTATTTTAAATCGCAACTTGAAGTTATCTAAAATTATACAGTTTTGAGACCATATACCGAAGTTTTGGTCAACTGATCACTTTTTATGACTAATCGTAATGTGATAGCACATTATTCAAGTAACCATAACAAAAATTAAAAATCTGGTGACAAGCTTCTGCCAAACCGTCTATTGAAATTTTGCACTCTTAGCGATCCAATATGCCTTTAGAGTTTAAATCTCTTACTGCATATGTTTTACCACATTTACAACAAGCTTATGGTACCAATGAATAACTAGAAAGGCATGTGTTTACCTTTAAAGTGCACGGTTAATTATCTGGTGATATTTTAAAGATTCCTCTTTTTGTAACGTTTTTGAAGTCACTTTTCAAAGCATGCTAATATTGACACTATCAAGAGTGTTATACCTGATCCCTTTTTTTAGTTGGTAATGACGTGATAGCATATTTTCTAAGGACTAATACCA
Source organism: Callosobruchus maculatus (assembly GCA_951848785.1). Lineage (NCBI taxonomy): Eukaryota > Metazoa > Arthropoda > Insecta > Coleoptera > Chrysomelidae > Callosobruchus > Callosobruchus maculatus. The sequence goes on along the minus strand of CATOUR010000158.1, from coordinate 261,829 downwards.
AAAATTTCGAAATCCGACAATACAATTTTGTTTTGTTAGGGTTTTAGTTTGGAGGCCTGCATTTTAATGAAAATCTCTATAATGAATACAAAAAATTTTTGAGTTTTACAACCTTCCGCCCCCCCCCCCCCACGACCCCAATCACACTCTCACCCAAAAAAGTAGAAAATTATCATCAAATCCTAAAACGTCCAAAAACGAGGTTTGAGGAATATTCAATTCTTTTTGTTTTTTGCAAATTACTCCGCTGCCAATGCACCGACTTTTAAAATTATAGGAGCAATACATACTAGGACCCCATAGGATACCGGTACCCAAATTTTATCACAATCCACGGTTACTGATGTGACTAGCCTAGAAAAACACGCAAAGACAGACAGATCGACGTTATATAGACATCATAAAAAGCCCAAAAAAGCGTATTATCTCAAAATCGAAAATTTTCGCGATCACAATACCTATCACAATTTCTTATCGGTGTGGGAAATAAAATTAACTAAAAAGAAGCAGAGGTCATAAAAAGGCGCGAAAGGCATTTCAGATGGTAGGGTAGTATCGATTAATTAATATGCATGTGGACCTCGGTTATTGCCTTATACATTAACGGTCCTCGCATATTTGTTCTAATCGTAGAGATATACAGAGAATGTGGAAAAATGCAACTATTTTTTAGATACTAAGATGGTCAGATCGTTCTGTACCGGTGATCACTTGTTCTCTCCTATTAGTACAGAGATATACTCAGGGCCGTAGCTAGGCGTTGACCATGGAGGGGGTTCATGGTGACCTTAGGAGGGGTTCATGTATAAAAGAATATTTATGTAATGTCTAAATTTGTTAAAAATCTGTATAGATTGTATTGCTGCTTATGTGTTATGAGCACCGAGGGATTGGTTAGTAGTAGAATAAATCACTAAGCTTGGAGAAAGCATCCTTGATTATCTTTATTTTGTATTATTTTAGTAGTTATTTCATTCATGGGAATACTCATGGGGGGGTTTGAACCCCCAAACCCTCCCCCTTATATACGGCCCTGGATATACTTGCTGATTGCTTATTCCGTCTAAGCTACCATTCATTGGTCCTCCTGTTCGATAAGTCTAGATGAAATACTACCGCTGCGGTCAATGAACTTTGTTATTTATCTTCACAGCGTCCTAAAACGTATCTCCAGGTAAATCGATCCATAAGGTCGATTATAGACTTCTATTTACTATAAGATTTTCAGGTATCATGATGTGTCGATTGATTCGCTGTCTTCAATTATCTTCTTGAAATGTATAGGCAATGACATCTGAAACAGATATTACGAAACATCTGCCGACACGTTCCAAATAAATCTGTTACTTTAAGACCTTTTCTGTGCCTACCTTATACCTACCTATTCCTTGACAAATAAAATCAAATGAAAATTTGTCCTCGGTAACGTAATCTGAAGGCTTGACACCTCGGTGACTACACATCTGCTGTTCACGTAGAACTGCCGTTTCTACTAGCAAAATCGATGTAACAACTAAATGCTACTGCAGTTCAGCTTTAAAGGTGGACAGAGAATGTCTTTTAAACCGTGGAACAGCAGCGGTTTCTGAATTTTTGAAAGGGGGCGCACAAAAGTTCATTTAAAAAAATACACAAAAATCCTGCCAGAGATTATTTAGGCCGCAGCTGCACTCTGCACATAAGTATACATATGTATCTTTATACGAGTAGGAGGAATAAGCGAGGGCAAGTGGCGGCCGTAAAGGACTCAAATATCAGTATTGTTATGCTAATTTCGACTTTTTCACGTCATGTGTGCAGTGTATACCTGTTCATAGTATTAGAACTGATAAACGAGGACCGGGTGATATACACGGCAAACTGAGGACCACCCGAGTATTTTTTATCGATCTAAAAGAATAGTTCATTTTAATTAAACAGAGTTGGTCATATGGTTTAGGTGTACCTAAGTTGCGTTTTTTAAGTGAATGAAATTTGAAAAGCGGCATGCTGCTGGGTGGTAATAGGTAAAGCTTCATTTCATGAAAAGCTGTGCGTTGGCGTAGTAAAAGGCAAAACCCCTCAGACTTCGTTTTGAGCGTTTTATGAGTTAATCATCTACTATTTCTGGGAGGGGCTGAAATTGTTAAGGTGGGGAGGGGGGAAACCTTGAAAATTTCTTGTAAACATAAAATACCCTCCATTGGCCTAAACATATGAAATTATATACTTTTTCAACTTATTCGGTTACTGACCCAGGAGACATTTGATACGTTCATTCACATATACAGGGTGGGCCAATAGTGAACAGATGGAGGATTGTTGACTTACTAAAACATATTTCAGAAATCTGTCACTTGGTCATGGAAGGGACCTTTGAGTGATATAACGTTAAATATTTTCACTTAAATTTTGATGTTTATATAGGGTGGTTCATATCAAACTTACATTTTTTTGAAGGCGACTCCCTATACATTATTGCATATTTGAATTCCTTGGTGAATTCTAGTGTGACTCAATGTATCTTATATTGAACTTTAACGAACCGTTTAGGCACAAATCAGCATTCTTGGTATAAGTAGGTATCAGAAAAAATTTAAATATCGCAGTGATTATAAATCTTAGAAGGCCGTGACATTGCGGTACGACTTAGCATGAGATGCGTCACCTTAGGTCAGACGGTTACATTTAATTTTTTTTTGTACTTAAAATCAGTAGATTAATTAAGGAAACTTCAGTCACAGAGAACTTGATTTGTTCAAATAAGAATACCCATTTTTGTTTACAGAATCAAATGCAGAGTTTGATTACCTCGATCTCAATCTTTTTAGTTTCCATTTCATTTAAAATTTTCAGTCAAATCAGTGTTTTTCAGTTTTCCTACTTATAAGAAATCTAGCAAGTCATGAAAAAAAAACAGACAAAAGCCCGTTAAGATGGAAGAAACCAACTCACTTAGTAGAAAGACACAAACTAAACAACACAACAAACGAAAATCCTTACAACACATAATCTCTAACAACAGCGGTAAGAAATCTAATGACAATGAGCAGCTGGCGTATGACAGAAAAGTTATTTTTCCACAGCCTACCAGCTATTGAGATCTACTACAGCTTGATAACAAAAAACGATTAAAAATATTGAAACAAAAAAAAACTACCAATGATTGCCGCTGACAGTTTAGCATCGTCAGAATGAAATTTCACATTTAATGGGATAGAAAAGTAGTCATTTCTGTTAAGTCAAAAGTAAAGATATCTCTAACTGGAGCACTCTGAGCATCTGATGTGATTGTTAGATTGTTTTATTACTCCATGTTGTAACTGTGTTTATTTCGTGTATGTTCCTATCAAGTAAATAATGTTTTATCATATAACATACTGCAATTCAGTTTTCATTTTTTGCGATTTTGCTAATAAGTAGAAGTACCAGTGAAGAATTTGAAGGGCTCCAGTCAAAGGCATCATCACTTTTGACTTACGGCTATTTTATGGAACTAAATGGGAAAATTTATTCTGATAATATAGATACTCTCCTGCCAGTAACGATCGCTGGTATTTTGTCTTTTATTTAATTTTTTTGTACTGATTTTGGATATTTGCGTATAGGCTGTGAAAAGTGAGCCTTCTTGTTGCCGCTGTCGTTTCTGGTTAGAGCTAATATCTTGTAAGACATTTTTATAATCTTACCTCACTAATCTAGTTTGTTTGCGTTTTTATGCCAAGTTAGTTGGTTTCTTCCATCTGAACAGGTTTTTGTTTATTTTTCATGGACTGCTAGATTGCTTATAAGCTGGGAAAGTGTAAAACACCGATTTGACTTAAAATTTGAAATAAAATGAAAATTAAAAAAGATTGATTCCAACAATCCTACATTGTTGGAAATGTTATCAGGTTTTAGATTCGATGGTATAAGAAAAATTAGGCATTCCCATTTGAAATAATCAAGGTACCTGTGACTGAAATTTCCTTAATTATTCTACTGATTTCTCCAAGTACAAAAAGAATTCAAATTTGATCGTATGACCTAAGATGACACGTTTCATGCTTAGTCACACCGTAAAGTCACGGCCTTCTAAGTTTTATGATCGCTGCGATATTCAATTCTTCTATTACACCTACTTATACCAAAAAAAGTGATTTGCGCCTAAACGGTCCGTTTAAAGTTCCATATAAGATACATGAAGTCACATTAGAATTCACTAAGCAATTCAAATATGCAATAATATATAGGCGGTTCTATTAAAAAAATGGTAGTTTGATAATCAGCCTATATAAACTTTAAAGTCTGAGTGAAAGTATTTTAACGTTATAGCCTTCAGGGGCCCTACCATGATCAAGTAACAGATTTTTGAAATATCCTAAGTCAGCCATCCTCCGTCTACTCACTATTGGCCCACCCTGTATTGCATCTATCACATAATAATATGTACTCTGAGAGGAATTCACATATTTTGTTGGAATGTTTGAAAAGAAAAGTATTTTATAACTTATCGAATTTTTAAAGCTGAAGCTGGATTGACATGAAACGAGTAAAATCGGGTCAAGCCAGACTAAAAACTCTTAGGATGCTTATCGGAGCAGCTAAAATCTGACGAACTTGGAACTATTTGACTCGGATAGGACTCTACTCTCTCAGACACTCTCTCCCATTTTTTACCTAAGTCTAAAATATGCTTCTCAGTTGTACAAAAATGAGCTTTAACAATTTCAAAAGGCATAACACACGGTATCTAAAACGTCAGTTGAATTGACCATCTTAGATTCCAAACGAAAATTGTATCACTCGATATTAAACTAACTGAAACACCTGCTAGTTCTTACGCATAAGGGCATGGTTCATGATTCCAGAACTGTCTAGTAATCGCTATACCGAAGATCCTACTCCTTTCAAGCATTAAACCCTTCATGCACAGAGCGATGACCTGCAATCTAAAACTTTTCTGCCATAAAAGCCGCTTAGATCTCATTCCAAAGGTTGCTCATGATGGGGCACTTGTGAACAAAATTATGACTCGCAACACCTAATTTTTTTCTCAAAGACAGCAACGTGTAATATGGGAAGCTAAACAATCAAGTACACAAAGAGAAGGCGAAATATCGTGAGAGGCATTAGTCTGCCGGTGTTTCATCGTTGCCGAATTTCAGGACCTCACTTGTTGCATGCACTGGTATGTAACGTATATGGGGTGGCGGTATACAAACTCGAGAAACCATCTGGTGCCAAAGCGGTGAACTAAAATGTATACATTTACCATAAAACGAAAAAAATGAGGACCAGCTGAAATTTTCAAATTTGACTCAAGACCATGTCCGCAACTCACCACAAAAATTTGAAGCAAAGTCCTTGTGAGGTCCGTATATTGGTCCTCACTTGGTCGCGGTCCTCACTTGTTATGCAGATTTTGCACGGGTTAGCCTCACTTGTACCACGGGCCAAAAATATATATGTTACGGTTAAAGTGTTTACTTGGATAGTTTATATACTATCCAGCTAGTATATAAACCATCCAAATGTCTGGTTATTTTAATGGAAAATCATATTTCAACTAAAATAGCTATGAATATTGGTTGGTTTGTATACTAGCCAGCTAGTTTGTAAACTATCCAAGATATGCCGCTAAAGTATAATACCACAAAGATATCACACATATTAACCAGTGTTTCTGGTTAGTTTACAAACTATCCACTTCATTTGGATAAAGTATGCACCTAATATCTCTAGTATTACATAATAACCAACTCGCTGGTTAGTATGTAAACTAACCAGTCCTTTTTGGTTAGTATGTAAACTAACCAATCCTCTTTGGTTAGTATGCAAACTAACTAATTTTCTTTGGTCAATTTAACAGAAAAGTGAGGTTATGTTTATGACAAGTGCAAGTGTGACGTGTTGGTATTGTTTACTGTCGTGCCTTGTAAAATTTGTTTAAGAAAAGGTATCTGGTTACCAAAAATGGATCAGCAACAGCAATTTGAAAAGTTACTATTAGAATGTTACGAGAAAAAGTCCCAAAATTCCAAATTACTTACTTTTAGTTAGTGATAGCAATTGTATGTTGCATCTATGAATAAACTTTACCTTTAATTAAAAATTGTTTTTCTAAACTAAAGTAACCAAAGAGGATTGGTTAGTTTACATACTAACCAAAAAGGACTGGTTAGTTTACATACTAACCAGCGAGTTGGTTATTATGTATTACTAGAGATATTAGGTGCATACTTTATCAAAATGATGTGGATAGTTTGTAAACTAACCAGAAACACTGGTTAATATGTGTGATATCTTTGTGGTATATACTTTAGCGACGTATCTTGTATAGTTTATAAACTAGCTGGCTAGTATACAAACCAACCAATATTCGTAGCTATTTTAGTAGAAATATGATTTTCCATCAAAATAGCGAGACATTTGGATAGTTTGTATACTAACCAGCTAGTATATAAACTATCCAAGTAAACACTTTAGCCGCAACATATATATATATATATATATATATACTTGGCTGGCGCACCAAGTGAGGACAACGAGATAATGGCATCATTTTATGATAGATATTACGAAGATGTGCCATTTGATAAGAAACATTCAAATATACACATGAAAGCTATTTTACCGATTAGAAAATTGATACGTGTATATCGAGACAAGTGAGGACCTTTCAATGAAAGAATTAAGTGAGCCACGATATACCCGCTTTTTATCCCAGAGAACAACGGAGGTCCGAAATCGGTATACAACGCACCAAGCGAGGTCATAGCTGTGTTGCCAAAATGACACCGCAATATAAGCTGTTCTACGACTTTTACTGAATAGGTGTTTTTTAAATTACACTTTACAACAACTACCGTGTTGTTGTAACGTGTAACCTGATGGACTTCAATGATGTGTGAATTCACAAATGCTTTGACATCATGTTCTGCTCCCATAGACATATGGTCATGAATCCTCCAAATAATTGATTTAGAATCAGTGTTATATAGATCTTTGTAACTACATTGTTTTTCCATTTATAGGCGAATAGACTTTGCTTTTGTTATTTTTGTGTGAATTTTAAGAATATCTGATTAATATTTTTCCTTTTAGTAAGGAGCTTTACGCTGCTTGCGTCAAAATCCGTGCCTCTAGTGGCAAAAAGCGAACGAGCCTTGTCGTTCCACCAAGGAGAGTTTACTGCTGCTAGTAGCGTTCCTCTTTGGTTGCCGTTACCTTCGGGTACTAGATGGCGCACAGGCAGAATTCCTTCTGTCTACTCGCACATCTTTCACACGTTTATTAAACATGGAAAAATTGATGCTCTCTATTTCCGTCAATCGACCTATGGCGCACTGATGATCGCTAATAAGGGTGAAACAGCTGTCTGCGTACTGGTGGATTGACGGAGGTATAGAGCAACCCTCGTATATCGGCTTTACGCTGCTTGCGTCAAAATCCGTGCCTCTAGTGGCAAAAAGCGAACGAGCCTTGTCGTTCCACCAAGGAGAGTTTACTGCTGCTAGTAGCGTTCCTCTTTGGTTGCCGTCACCTTCGGGTACTAGATGGCGCACAGGCAGAATTCCTTCTGTCTACTCGCACTGTGTCGAGATTTCATCAAAATCAGTTCAATATTTTCCACGCTACAGAACAATCTAGAGCAATGCCATTATTACGTATACATCAGGAAATTCGTGGTTTCTGCAATAGGCTAGACAGTGTTCGGATGGATCTAAAAAAGTGTCACAGGTCAATGGACAGCCTATTATGAATACAATAAGCTTTTCAGTTTTACAACCCATCACCCCCTAACGATCCCAATTTCTCCCTTACCAAAAAAGTAGAAAATGATCAGTCACGTCTCAAACGCCTAAAAACGATGTTTGAGATGTTTTTATATTTTTAGTTTTTTTCATTATTGCTGCGCCGCCACTGATACGATTTCTAAAAACCATACGCATTTCCATTCTCGACACAGTAATAATACTATGTCAAAATTTCATTAAAATCGAACAAAAGTTTCCACCAAATACAGAACGACCTAAAGCAAAACTCGTATTCGAAGTCCCTTGTTTTCTGCAATACGCAAGGCACTGTTAGGATGGACCTAAAAAAGTGTATTATGCCGCTGGGTCTTTCTCTCACAGGTCAGTGTGTTTGCGTGTAGACTGTATGTGTGTGTGTAATGGCTTTACTTTTAGCATTTAGATTTTACATTACATTATTAAATGTTACATCATTATGCGGAATTAACCCAAGATTGACAAGTTTCATATATTTGGCCATTTTTTGATAAGCTTTAGACAGCCTATTATGAATACAACAATTTTTTCATTTTCATAGCTAGAGATGTGTAGAACGGTTCTGATCCGGTTCATTGATCCGGATCTTTAAGGTGACCTAACTGAACCGAATCCTAAATTTAATCTCAACGGGTCAGTCGGGTCACAAATTCGGCGGCTTGTTCATCAGAATCACAAAGCAGGATGGTGCGTGCCACGGCGATATATGTCGGTCAGTCGATCTGACGATTGGCGATGTTCAGTTTTCGGTTCAGTGTTCTGCTTAAGCTACAGGATAGCCATAATGCTCAATGTTCTGGGATCTGAATTTAAAAGAATATTTAGATAGATATTTTAGGGCGAATAATAAATGAATATTTTTCTTGTATGATGAGTTGTGGCTGTTTATAGTAGAGACAAAAAATTCCTTTTACGTGCTAGGAGTGTATTTTAACAAATACGAGAAACTCAAAACTGAATAATTATTTACTCAAATCGAAATTTATAAAGAATAGTATTAATACATATACATCTTCTAGGTACATATTTATAAAAAAATAAATATCATCTGATATAAAGATAAAACAAATTAATAAATTATACATGAAGTGTACTGTACTGTACTGGCTCATTTCTGTCTGCACCGAGTACCCAGATTGGGCGGTTCCTTCGTGCTTCGGTTGACCAATCGTTCACCTTCGATCTTGAGATCGAAGGTGAACGATTGCATTCGCTAGTCGGGATCCGACCGACCCGTGAACCGGATCACTGTTCCGGATCTTTGAGGTGTTCTAGATCCGGTGATCCGCATCTTAAAAATGACCCGATATGCCCATCTCTATTCATAGCCCTCCACCATCCATCCTGTAGTACAAAATGATTAGGAACCCCCAAAAATCCTAAAAACGAAGTTTGAGGAATATTTGACTTTTTTTGTTTTTGCTAATTCCTTCATCGCCCATGCACGGATTTTCAAAATTATAGCAGTATACTACCTATTACGACCCCACAGTATATCGCTCCGTGCAAAGGTTACTGAGATTATGAGGATAGAAAAACGCCGACAGGCAGATAAACCGACAGACCGATAGCCTACATGTCCGATAATGCCATATAAATATTACGGGCCTATCTGACAGATACGCTATCTGAAACTTATCAGAGACCGGTGAAACCGGTTCTAAGTGTAACAGACAGACAAACCGACAGACCGAAAGCCTATCTGTCATATAAATGATATGGGCCTATGTGACAGATACGCTATCCGAAACTTATCAGAGACGAGTGAAACTGGCCCTAAGTGTAATGAATGGGTATCAAAAAAGAATGTAGGTAAGTCTTCAAGGACAGTTTTCGTGTAGGTCTAAAAAGCATAGAATTTAATATTTTTTAGGGCAATGGAGGGTACTTTATGTTAACAACAATTTTTCGAGATTTCATCTCCCTCTCTCCCCACCTTCCCTATTTCATCCCCTCCTAAAAAATAACAGATAATTGAAAACTCATAAAAAGCTTGAAACAAAGGCCTAGGGGTTTTATCTTTCACTACGCCTACGCCCAGCTTTTCATAAAGTGCAGCTTTACCTACTACTACCCAGCAACGTACTGCTATCCAAATTTCATCCATTTAAAAAATGCAAAATGCAACGTAGGTGCACCTAAGCTATACGACCAGCTCTGTCTAATTAAAATTTTCACTATTCCTTTAGATCGAGAACTCATTTCGTTTTTACATTATTTCCAACGTTCAGCATGCGCACAGGTCATTTTAAGGTTATACAGGGTGACTCAAGCTCAACGCCTCGGACTCTTGTCACCAAATGATACTACTTTTCGGAAAATCGACTTTGCAAGTGTATGTAGGTCGAGTTGGGCTACATTTTAAAAATAATGACTTTCATACAGGGTGTCTAATATAAGCGTGACATATCAAACTTATGTTTTTTTCAAATGGAACACCCTGTATATTATTGCATATTTAGATTCCTGGGTGAATGTTAGTGGGACTTTATGTATCACACATGGGACTTTAAGCGAACCGTTTAGTATATAGGGTATAGGTGGATGTCAGAAAAAAATTGAATATCGCAGCTATTATAAATCTTAGAGGGCTGTGACGTTGCCATGTTACTAAGCATGAAATGTATCAGCTTACGTTAGACGGTCGAGTTCGAATTACATTTGTACTTGGACAAATCGGTAGATCAATTAAGGAAACTTCAATCAAAGGTAACTTGACTTTTTCAAAGGGAATGCATAATTTTTTTTATACGATCAAATGTGCAATTTGATAGGCTTTCTAATTATGTCAGGTTGTGAATATCAATCTGTGGTAGTTTTTATTAAATTTCGAGATTTCAATCAAATCAGTGTCTTTCAATTTCCCTACCTATAAACAAACTAGCAGGCCATGAAATATAAACAAAATCGTGTTCAGATGGAAGAAAACAACTAACTTCGCAAAAAGATCCAGCAGAACTAGAGTAAAAGAACAAGATTATAAAAATTCCCTACAACAAATCAACTCTAACCAGAAACAACGGCGGTAACATGCCTAAGGTTAAAGAGAAGCTGAAGTATGACAGAAATGGATAATTTTTACAGCCTACTAGCGACTGCAATGTATTACAGATTAAAAATTTCCAAAATCACTAAACACTTTGAAATGAAAGCAAAACTTTCAGCGATCGTTGCCGTCAGTCTAATATCTTCAGAGCGCAATTTCACATTTAATGGCATAAATCAGTAGCCATTTCCGTCAAAGGCAAAAGTAATGATACCTCTCACTGTCGTCCTTTGAACTTTTCAGTATCTATTAGCAAGATCACAAAAAAGGAATACTGACAAATCATATTTTAATTTTCTGTCAGATAAATTATGTTTAATAATTAGAGCAGATTTTTAATTTATTCTTCATTTTCGGCGATCTTGCTTATGAGTATTGAAAAATTTGCAGAACTCCAGTCAGAGGTATCGGTTACTATTTTTTTAAATCATGAAATGTGAGATTGTATTCTGAAGCTATTAAGCTGCCAGCAACATTTCAAAATTCACAATGGTTTTGTGACTCTTCAATCTTTAGAATATTGTAGTAGCCGGTATGCTGTAAAAAATACCTATTTCTGTCATACTCCAGCTGCTTTTTGACCTTAGATGTGTTATGTCTGCTATTTCTGGTTAGAATTGATTTGTTGTAAGTCATGTTTATAATTTTGTCCTTTTACTTTAGTTCGTCCATAACTATCTGCTAAGTTAGTTGTTTTGTTCCATCTGAACAGTTTTTTGCTCATATTTCATGGCCTGCTAACTTGCTTATAGGAGAATTGAAAAACACCGGTTTTACTGAAAGTTTGAAATTAAATCAAAACTGCCAGAGATTTATATTTACAACCGCATATCATTAGAAAGCTTATCAAATTGCACATTCGATGGTATAAAAAAAATTATGCATTTCCATTTGAAAAAATCAAGTTACCTTTGATTGGAGTTTACTTAATTGATCTACCGATTTCTCCAAGTACAAATGTAATTCGAACTCGACCGCCTAACGTAAGCTGACACATTTCATGCTTAGTAACACGGCAAAGTGACAGCCCTCTAAGATTTATAATAGCTGCGATATTCAATTTTCTTCTGACATCTACCTATACCCAAAATTGTGATTTGTACCTAAACGGTTCGCTTAAAGTCCCATGTGTGATACATAAAGTCACACTAAAGTGCATTGGAGTCTAAATATGCAATAATGTACAGGGTATTCCATTTAAAAAAACAGCTTTGATATGTCACGCTTTTATTAGACGCCCTGTAGAAAGGTCATTATTTTTTAAATGTAGTCCAACTCGACCTACATACACTCGCAAAGTCGATTTTTCGAAAAGTGGTATCGTTTGGTCACAAGAGTCCGAAGCGTTGAGCTTGACTCACCCTGTATATGCGTTGTGCGGCCGATTCGGGTTCAGTACGGTTGACGGTTACATGAATTTCAGATCGATCCGAAAATATACCTACTTGAAGATCAATAATAGTAAAAGGGCAAGGAGGACGCTTACAAAAAATACTCAGGTGGTCCTCTGTCGTCTATATCACCCGGTCCTCATCTATCACTTCTAATAGTATAAACACGTAAACACTGTATATTATACATAACAGGTAGAAAATGCGAAATTTGCTTAACAATCCTAATATCTTCGAGAGATTCACCACCGCCTACCGGTCCTCACTTATTCCACCTATTCGTATAGAGGTATACTAATTCAACGTTCATGCAGTAAAATAACATTCATTAATATGTGCTAGTACGGATTTCAGTTGAGTGAAAATAAATACAACTTAATGTAAAATTAACCTTTGCAGGGATGTAGGTAATTTGGTAGCTTAGATAAGAACTCTGTTAAAATTTGACCATTATAGGGAAAAAAATCAAATTATCTGTGACCGAGGTTTCTTTAATTAATCTACTGATTTTTCCAAGTTCAAAAAGATTTCAAATTTAACCGTCTGACGCACCTTATGCTCAGCCGTACCGAAAAGTCGTGGCCTTCTAAGATTAGTAGTCACTGTGATACTCAATTTTTTTCTGATACCTACTTATACCAAGAATGGTGATTTGCACCTAAACAGTTCGTTTAAGGTTCCATATAAAATACATGGGGTCAAACTAGAATTTACCAAGCAATCTAAGTACGCAATAATATATTCCACTCCATTCATTTAAAAATGTAATTTTATTATGAATCACCCTGTATAAACTTAGAAATTCAAGTGAAAATATTTTAACGTTATAGCAGTCAAGGGTTCCCACCCCCCACCAAGTGACAGACTTTTTAAATATGTGTTAGTAAGTCAACAATCCTCCGTCCGCCCAGTGTTGGCCCACCCTGTATAGGTAAATAAACGTATCAAATGTCTCCTAGGTCAGTATTCGGATAAGTCTGAAAAGTCTAGAATTTCATATTTTTTAGGGAAATCGAGGGTATTTTATGTTTACAAGAAATTTTCGGGATTTCGACTCCCCCATCCCCACCTTCCCAATTTCATCCCCTCCCAAAAACGGTAGATGATTGGTAACTTATAAAAATAATTCTGAGGGGTTTTGTCTCTCACTACACCAACGCGAAGCTTTTTATAAAATGAATTTTTACTTCCCACACGATAGGTGAGGGGAGTATTGCGATCGCGAAAATTTTCGATTTTGAGATAATACGCTTCTTGGGCGTTTTATGATGTGTACATAACGAAAATCCACGTCACTCATTTCCGTCGATCTGTCTGTCGGTCCGTCTGTCTGTCGGTCTGTCGGTCTGTCGGTCTGTCGGTCTGTCGGTCTGTCGGTCTGTCGGTCTGTCGGTCTGTCGGTCTGTCGGTCTGTCGGTCTGTCTGTCTGTCTGTCTGTCTCGCGTTTTTCTACCCTCGTAATCTCAATAACCGCTGCATGGATTGTGATGAAATTTGGACAGCGTTATGCTGTGGGGTCGTAGTAGGTAATGTTCCTATAATTTTGAAAATCGTTATACGGGGGGCGGAGTAATTAGCAAAAAACGAAAAATGTCAAATATGCCTCAAACTTCGTTTTTAAGCGTTTTAGGGGTTCCTGATCATTTTCCACTTTTTCTTGGGTGGGGGTGAATTTGGGATGGTTGGGGGGTGGGGGGTTGTAATACTGATTTTCAGTTTTTTTCAATTTGTTTTATTCGCAATGGGCTGTCCATTAGTATGTGAATGAATAGCCTAGCGGCATGATACACTTTTTTAGGTTCATCCGAACGTTGCATGCTTATTATAGAAACCACGGGACTTTGAGAATTTTCCGATGTATACATATTAGATAGTTTTGTATTTTATAATGTTGAAATTACTGAATTGATGTTCATCAGAATTTATGATGTACACATACGGGTATTGTTTTAGATCGTTCGATATCGCGTAACGCGAAAATTGTTCAATTGATTTTAATGAAATTTTGACATAGTATTACTCCCAAGCCGAGGATGAAAAACGCGTATGTTTTGGATAAATAGTGTCAGTGGCGGCGCTGCAATAATAAAAAAACTAAAAATATAAAAACAGCTCAAACATTGTTTTTAGGCGTTTTACGGGTTCCTGATCATTTTCAAATTTTTTTGGGTGGGGTGAAATCGGGGCGGTTGGGGGGTGGGGGGTAGTAAAACTGAAAAATTTGTTGTATTCATAATAGTCCGTCTATTGACCTGAAGAAGAAATACCTAGCGGCATATTGCACTTTTTTATGTCCGTCCGAACTTTGGCTTGCCTATTACAGAAACCAATTTTGTGATCTGCTCATACGAGTTTTGCTTTATTTCGTTCTATGTATATTGCGTAAAGCAAAAATTATTGAATTGATTTTAATAAAATTTTGACACAGAATTACCGCTGCGAGAATGGAAAACGACTCTGTTTTTGAAAAACCATGTCAGAGGCGGCGCAGCAATAATCAATAAACCAAAAACTTAAAATCACCTCAAACTTCGTTTTTAGACGGGTTGGAGGCTCTTGATCGTTTCGCATTGTCCAGTTCAAGCATGTAGAAAAAAACTATGGCGCCCTAGTTCCTAAGAAGGGAGACGCAAGAAACTATTTACGAGGGTTTTTGTGTTGGATGTTGTTTTTGGAGGCGGATGGGCGATAATTCAGTTGCAAGGGAATTTTAGGCTATAGCTTCATGCAATGGGAAATAATAAAATGGTATCATCATTATGTGTGGGAAGTACTGAGTCAATCAACTTGACTCCATTTTTACCTATTACTACCCAGCACCATGCTGCTATGTATAAAAATATCGTCCTCTTAAAAACGCAACTTTCGGCATGCACACAGGAGACTTTCATGTGATGTATTCGTTGTGCGGCCGATTTGGTTTTAATGCAGTTGTCGTTTACATGAGAAGAGCAGGAAAGACGTTTACAAAAAGTACTCAGGTGGTTCTCAGTTTGTCGTGCATGTCAGCCGGTCCTCGTTTATCAGTTCTAATAGCATAATCACGTAAACACTGGAAACATGACATGCAGAAAAGTCGAAATTAGCTTAACAATACTAATATCTACGAGTGAGTCACCACCGCCCGCGGTCCTCACTTATTCCTCCTATTCGTAAAGAGATATACTAATTCAGCTTTCATGGAGTAAAATAACATTCATTAACATGTGCTACTACGGATTTCAACTAAGTGAAAATAAATGCAACTAAATGTAAAATTAACCTTTTCCTTTGTTAAAATTCGACTACAGGGATGTAGATACCGCGTGGCACATATAGCGAAAAATTCGACCCCTCTAATTACCAAAATTTTGCTAATAATCTGAACATGTCAATCACGGCGAATTCAGGTAACTTAGTTCAACGGATCTATTTTGAACGTTTATTAACTAGTCTAGGCACTGCGACTACAGGAGCAAGACTTTTTCAATCAGACCAACTGAAATAGGACATGACTCACTTGCTAAATCGCTGATGTTGAAAATGGTATCGCCCTTCGTTATTAAAAACAAGTATTCCTGAGAAGAACTGAATCAATAAACTTGACTTCTATTTTTTTAATATCTGACCATGTGTTGGGAATTATTCAACATTTGTAGACGCGTAATTCGAAAATTGATTTAATCTAACGCGTGAATCAGTTGACTGCACTTTCGGTTGGCATTTGGCGTCATAAAACGTGTCTATGCCTGTGATACAATAAAGTTAGCTAGAAAGGCAACAAATCTGTAACGAGAATATACTGTTAGATAAGGGTAGATATGCTTGACAGGGGTACAACATTTATGAATTCAGAAATTTGTACTGTACAGTTATACATGAGGTTCAATCAATATGAACGATAATTGACTAACTTAGTACTTCCCACACATTAAAGTGATATCAGTTTATTATTTTCCCTTTGCATTATGCTATAGTCTGAGATCCCCTTGCAACCAAATCATCACCCTCCTGCCCTCAAAAAACATCCAACACAAAAACTCTAGTAAATAGTTTCTTGATACTCCTCTCCATAGGAACTAGATCGACACTGGTTTTATTCTGCGAGCTTTAATTGGATGAAACGAAACGACCAGGAACACCCAAATCGCCTAAAAACGAAGTTTGAGTTATTTTTATATTTTTAGCTCTGACACGATTTTTAAAGACCATACGCATTTTCCATCATCGTCACGGTAATACTACTGTGTCTAAATGTAATTAAAATCAATTTCAGGTTACATAATACAGAACTATGTAAAGCAATAGTCGTATACAACATACGTCAGAGAAAATCCCTCAGTTTCTGTAACAATCAAGGCAACGTTCTGATAAACCTAAAAAGTGTATTATGTCGCTAGGTCCTTTTTTTGTAGGTCAATGGAGAGCGTGTAATGCATACAAAACCTTTATTAGTTTTGCAACCCTCCAACCCAACCACCTCAATTTCACCCTCACTCAAAAAACAGAAAATGATCAGGAACCCCCAAAAGGCCTAAAAACTGGTTTGAGTTGTTTTTATATTTTTAGCTTTTTTATTGTCGCTGCGCCGTAGTGACGGCACGATTTCTAAAAAGCATACCCATTTTCCATGCTTGGCATGGTAATAATACTGTGGCAAAGTTTCATTAACGATCTAAAACAATTTTCGTATGTATGCATATATCCGAAAATTCCAAGGCCATTGGTTTCTGTAGTAGGCAAGGTAATGATCGGATGGACCTATAGGGCCGCCGCGCCGCTAGCACTCTTTCACAGGTCAATGGACGAATGGAAAATACTTTAGGAGAAGTCTTATTTCCAACAAAAAAGTCATATAAAGTAGAGTCCGATTTTCAACTGTTTCAGAGATACCTAAATTTGATTTTCATTGAAATGCAGACCTCCAAACGAAAACCATAATCAAACAAAATTTTATCGTCGGATTTTGGAATTTTTAGTATTAGTGATTAGAAAAGACGATGTCACGTCATTGTTTACTAAAAGAAAGTGATCATGTATCAAACACTCAAACTCGAGATAGTATCAAAATCAGCATGTTTTGAAAAGTGACATCAAGAAACATTACAAAAAAGGAATTTATCTTAAAAGATCGCCAAATAGTTAACCACGTACTTTACGGTAAATACATGCCCATCTTTCTAGTTATCCATTGGTACCACAAACTTCTTATAAATGTGGTAAACATAGGCAACAAAATTGCATTTAAGCTCTAGAGGTGTATTGGATCTCGGGGACCGCAAAATTTCAACAACCGTATGCAAAAAAGTGTCATCGGATTTCTAATTTTTATGTACTTTAATAATGTTCTATTACATCATAAAAAATAGATCTATCAACTGAAACTTCAGTATAGGGTCTACAAATTGTATGATATTAGAAGAAAACTTCAAGTTTTAACTTAAAATCGAATCGTCTTAAAAAGTCGCTAGGTAATTTCTTAAAAGATGGTAGATAATCAAGCAGAACATGCAAGCCACTTTATAAAGTATCGTGTATCCATAGATTTTCACTGGTGTATAAATGAGAGGTTGTAAATAATCCAGAACGAAGTAGTAGAAAATTAAGCATGATATCTTTAGGGAACAACCTCGTATTATGGATCAGTCATGAACATACATACGCTAAAGCTGAAACTGTAGATTTTGTGCTGTGGATCAACAGTAACGAACGCACGCCTGCGCAAATTAAGATACAGTGGGTTGTGACAGCTGCGCCTCTACTTTTAGAGCGGGCAACGGCGTTGGTGTTCACGCATACGCGGAAATCATCCTACAGCTCCACCTACGCTGTTGCTGGTATTTCTTAGCGGAAGATGTGGTTCACTGCGAAAACAACTGGTATGTATCCGTACATCCGTACCATTACATGCCAGTACACATTTTGGAGGAAGGCGATCCTGTCAGAAGAATGGATTTTTGTCGACTTATGCTTCATGTGGATGCCGGAGGTGCAACTTTTTTAAGTAGGATTCTTTGGACGGATGAATTCATACATAACTAAAAATCTACGGTTACAAGACACTTTATAACGTGGTCTGCATGTTCTGTTTGCTTGCCTAACTTCTTAAGACGAATCTATTTTAAATCGCAACTTGAAGTTATCTAAAATTATAGTTTTGAGGCCATATACCGAAGTTTTGGTCAACTGATCACTTTTTATGACCAATCGTGATGTGATAGCACATTATTCAAGTAACCATAACAAAAATTAAAAATCTGATGACAAGCTTTTGCCAAACCGTCTGTTGAAATTTTGCACTCTTAGCGATCCAATATGCCTTTAGAGTTTAAATCTCTTACTGCATATGTACACATTTACAACAAGCTTATGGTACCAATGAACAACTAGAAAGGCATGTGTTTACCGTAAAGTGCACGGTTAATTATTTGGTGATATTTTAAAGATTCCTCTTTTTGTAACGTTTTTGAAGTCACTTTTCAAAGCATGCTAATCTTGACACTATCAAGAGTGTTATACCTGATCCCTTTTTTTAGTTGGTAATGACGTGATAGCATATTTTCTAAGGACTAATACCAAAAATTTCGAAATCCGACAATACAATTTTGTTTTATTAGGGTTTTAGTTTGGAGGCCTGCATTTTAATGAAAATCTCTATAATGAATACAACAAATTTTTGAGTTTTACAACCCTCCGCCCCCCCAACGACCCCAATCACACTCTCACCCAAAAAAGTAGAAAATTATCATCAAATCCTAAAACGCCCAAAAACGAGGTTTTTGTTTTTTGCAAATTACTCCGCTGCCAATGCACCGATTTTTAAAATTATAGGAGCAATACCTACTAGGACCCCATAGGATACCGGTACCCAAATTTTATCACAATCCACGGTTACTGATGTGACTAGCCTAGAAAAACACGCAAAGACAGACAGACCGACGTTATATAGACATCATGAAACGCCCAAAAAAGCGTATTATCTAAAAATCGAAAATTTTCGCGATCACAATACCTATCACAATTTCCTATCGGTGTGGGAAATAAAATTAACTAAAAAGAAGCAGAGGTCATAAAAAGGCGCGAAAGGCATTTCAGATGGTAGGGTGGTATCGATTAATTAATATGCATGTGGACCTCGGTTATTTCCTTATACATTACCGGTCCTCTCATATTTGTTCTAATCGTAGAGATATACAGAGAATGTGGAAAAAGTGCAACTATTTTTTAAATACTAAGACTGTCAGATCGTTTTGTACCGGTGATCACTTGTTCTCTCCTATTAGTACAGAGATATACTCAGGGCCGTAGCTAGGCGTTGACCATGGAGGGGGTTCATGGTGACCTTAGGAGGGGTTCATGTATAAAAGAATATGTAATGTCTTAATTTGTTAAACATCTGTATAGATTGTATCGCTGCTTATGTGTCATGAGCACCGAGGGATTGGTTGGTAGTAGAATAAATCACTAAGCTTGGAGAAAGCATCCTTGATTATTTTTATTTTGTATTATTTTAGTAGTTATTTCATTCATGGGAATACTCATGCGGGGGTTTGAACCGGCCCTGGATATGCTTGCTGATTGCTTATTCCGTCTAAGCTACCATTGATTGGTCCTCCTGTTCGATTAGTTTAGATGAAATGCTACCGTTGCGGTCAATGAACTTTGTTATTTATCTGCACAGCGTCCTAAAACGTGTCTCCAGGTAAATCGATCCATAAGGTCGATTATAGACTTCTATTTACTATAAGATTTTCAAGTATCATGATGTGTCGATTGATTCGTTGTCTTCAATTATCTTCTTGAAATGTATAGGCAATGACATCTGAAACAGATATTACGAAACATCTGCCGACACGTTCCAAATAAATCTGTTACTTTGAGACCTTTTCTGTGCCTACCTATTCCTTGACAAATAAAATCAAATGAAAATTTGTCCTCAGTAACGTAATCTGAAGGCTTGATACCTCGGTGACTACACATCTGCTGCTCACGTAGAACTGCCGTTTCTACTAGCAAAATCGATGTAACAGCTAAATACTACTGGAGTTCAGCTTTAAAGGTGGACAGAGAATGTTTTTTAAACTGTGGAACAGCAGCGGTTCCTGAATTTTTGAAAGGGGGCGCACAAAAGTTTAAATAAAAAAATACACAAAAATCCTACCAGAGATTATTTAGGCCGCAGCTGCACTCTGCACATAAGTATACATAAGTATCTTTATACAAGTAGGAGGAATAAGCGAGGGCAAGTGGCGGCCGTAAAGGACTCAAACATCAGTATTGTTATGCTAGTTTCGACTTTTTCACGTCATGTGTGCAGTGTATACCTGTTCATACTATTAGAACTGATAAACGAGGACCGGGTGATATACGCGGCAAACTGAGGACCACCCGAGTATTTTTTTATCGATCTAAAAGAATAGTTCATTTTAATTAAACAGAGTTGGTCATATGGTTTAGGTGTACCTAAGTGGCGTTTTTTAAGTGGATGAAATTTGAAAAGCGGCATGCTGCTGGGTGGTAATAGGTAAAGCTTCATTTCATGAAAGCTGTGCGTTGGCGTAGTAAAAGGCAAAACCCCTCAGACTTCTGTTTGAGCGTTTTATGAGTTAATCATCTACCATTTCTGGGAGGGGCTGAAATTGTTAAGGTGGGGAGGGGGGAAACCTTGAAAATTTGTTGTAAACATAAAATACCCTCCATTGGCCTAAAAATATGAAATTATATACTTTTTCAACTTACTCGGTTACTGACCCAGGAGACATTTGATACGTTCATTCACATATACAGGGTGGACCAATAGTGAGCAGATGGAGCATTGTTGACTTACTAAAACATATTTCAGAAATCTGTCACTTGGTCATGGTAGGGACCTTTGAGTGATATAACGTTGAATATTTTCACTTAAATTTTGATGTCTATATAGGGTGGTTCATATCAAACTTACATTTTTTTGAAGGCGACTCCCTATACATTATTGCATATTTGAATTCCTTGGTGAATTCTAGTGTGACTCAATGTACCTTATATTGAACTTTAACGAACCGTTTAGGCACAAATCAGCATTCTTGATATAAGTAGGTATCAGAAAAAATTTAAATATCGCAGTGATTATAAATCTTAGAAGGCCGTGACATTGCGGTACGACTAAGCATGAGATGCGTCACCTTAGGTCAGACGGTTAAATTTAATTTTTTTTTGTACTTGAAATCAGTAGATTAATTAAGGAAACTTCAGTCACAGAGAACTTGATTTGTTCAAATAAGAATACCCATTTTTGTTTACAGAATCAGATGCAGGATTTGATTACCTCGATCTCAATATTTTTAGTTTCCATTTTATTTAAAATTTTCAGTCAAATCAGTGCTTTTCAGTTTTCCTACTTATAAGAAATCTAGCAAGTCATGAAAAACAAACAAAAGCCCGTTAAGATGGAAGAAACCAACTAACTTAGTAGAAAGACACAAACAAACTAAACAACACAACAAACGGAAATTCCTTACAACACATAATCTCTAACAACAGCGGTAAGAAATCTAATGACAATGACCAGCTGGCGTATGACAGAAGTGTTATTTTTCCACAGCCTACCAGCTATTGAGATCTACTAGAGCTTGATAACAAAAAACGATTAAAAATATTGAAACAAAAAAAAAACTACCAACGATTGCTGCTGACAGTTTAGCATCGTCAGAATGAAATTTCACATTTAATGGGATAGAAAAGTAGTCATCTCTGTTAAGTCAAAAGTAAAGATACCTCTAACTGGAGCACTCTGAGCATCTATTGATGTGATTGTTAGATTTTTTTATTACTCCATGTTGTAACTGTGTTTATTTCATGTATGTTCCTACCAAGTCAATAATGTTTTATCATATAACATACTGCAATTCAGTTTTCATTTTTTGCGATTTTGCTAATAAGTAGAAGTACCAGTGAAGAATTTGAAGGGCTCCAGGCTTTTGACTTACGGCGATTTTATGGAACCAAATGTGAAAATTTATTCTGAAAATATAGATACTCCCCTGCCAGTAACGATCGCTGGTATTTTGTCTTTTATTTAATTTTTTTTGTACTGATTTTGGATATCTGCGTATAGCTAATAGGCTGTGAAAAGTAAGCCTTCTTGTTGCCGCTGTCGTTTCTGGTTAGAGCTGATATCTTGTAAGACATTTTTATAATCTTACCTCACTAATCTAGTTTGTTTGCGTTTTTATGCCAAGTTAGTTGGTTTCTTCCATCTGAACAGGTTTTTGTTTATTTTTCATGGACTGCTAGATTACTTAGAAGCTGGGAAAGTGTAAAACACCGATTCGACTTAAAATTTGGAATAACATGAAAATTAAAAAAGATTGATTCCAACAATCCTACATTGTTGGAAAGGCTATCAAGTTTTAGATTCGATGGTATAAGAAAAATTAGGCATTCCCATTTGAAATAATCAAGGTACATGTGATTGAAATTTCCTTAATTATTCTACTGATTTCTCCAAGTATGACACGTTTTATGCTTAGTCACACCGTAAAGTCACGGCCTTCTAAGTTTTATGATCGCTGCGATATTCAATTTTTCTCTTATACCCACTTATATCAAAAAAAAGTGATTTGCGCCTAAACGGTCCGTTTAAAGTTCCATATAAGATACATGAAGTCACACTAGAATTCACTAAGCAATTCAAATATGCAATAATATATAGGCGGTTCTATTAAAAAAATGTTAGTTTGATAATCAGCCTATATAAACGTTAAAGTTTGAGTGAAAGTATTTTAACGTTATAACCTTCAGGGGCCCTACCATGATCAAGTAACAGATTTTTGAAATATCCTTCTAAGTCAACAATCCTCCGTCTACTCACTATTGGCCCACCCTGTATTGCATCTATCACATAATACTCTGAGAGGAATTCACATATTTTGTTGGAATGTTTGAAAGGAAAAGTATTTTATAACTTATCGAATTTTTAAAGCTGAAGCTGGATTGACATGAAACGAGTGAAATCGGGTCAAGCCAGACCAAAAACTCTTAAGATGCTTATCGGAGCAGCTAAAATCTGACGAACTTGGAACGATTTGACTCGGATAGCACTCTACTCTCTCAGACACTCTCTCCCATTTT
Source organism: Callosobruchus maculatus (assembly GCA_951848785.1). Lineage (NCBI taxonomy): Eukaryota > Metazoa > Arthropoda > Insecta > Coleoptera > Chrysomelidae > Callosobruchus > Callosobruchus maculatus. The sequence continues at coordinate 238,547 of CATOUR010000158.1, read as the reverse complement.
TTACCTAAGTCTAAAATATGCTTCTCAGTTGTACAAAAATGAGCTTTAACAATTTCAAAAGGCATATCACACGGTATCTAAAACGTCAGTTGAATTGACCATCTTAGATTCCAAACGAAAATTGTATCACTCGATATTAAACTAATTGAAACACCTGCTGGTTCTCACGCATAAGGGCATGGTTCATGATTTCAGAACTGTCTAGTAATCGCTATACCGAAGATCCTACTCCTAAACCCTTCATGCATAGAGCGATGACCTGCAATCTAAAACTTTTCTGCCATAAAAGCCGCTTAGATCTCATTCCAAAAGTTCCTCATGATGGGGCACTTGTGAACAAAATTATGACTCGCAACACCTAATTTTCTTCTCAAAGACAGCAACGTGTAATATGGGAAGCTAAACAATCAAGTACACAAAGAAAAGGCGAAATATCGTGAGAGGCATTAGTCTGCCGGTATTTCATCGTTGCCGAATTTCAGGACCTCACTTGTCGCATGCACTGGTATGTAACGTATATGGGGTGGCGGTATACAAACTCGAGAAACCATCTGGTGCCAAAGCGGTGAACTAAAATGTATACATTTACCATAAAACGAAAAAAATGAGGACCAGCTGAAATTTTCAAATTTGACTCAAGACCATATCCGCAACTCACCACAAAAATTTCAAGCGAAGTCCTTGTGAGGTCCGTATATTGGTCCTCACTTGGTCGCGGTCCTCACTTGTTATGCAGATTTTGCACGGGCTAGCCTCACTTGTACGGTGTGAGGAGTAGTCGCTGGGAAATGGAACAGCGGCCCGGTGTGTCGGAGCCCGGGTTGCACCTTTTTTGTTTTTGTTTTGTCTTATATATATATATATATATATATATATATAAACAAAACAAAAACAAAAAAGGTGCAACCCGGGCTCCGACACACCGGGCTGCTGTTCCATTCCCCAGCGACTACTCCTCACACCGTGAGGTGAGCAATCACTGGGTCCGCGAATCGTGCGTCCTAAGCAGACGAAGGGACCCATGGATGACTGCCTTCTGCATTCTGGCGGCTAAGATGTGCGCCGCCGCACGGCACACCGGCATTTTGCGCAGCGCAGAGAGCAGCGCATCCCTCATACCACCTAGGGATCCAATGACCATTACTAGCAGACTCACAGTGTAGTCCGGCCAGAGCCTGCGAAGTTGTCCGAGGAGCTCCTGATACTTGGTCCGCTTTTCCTCCTCCTTAGAGACGATGTTCCCCTCGGCAGGTGCCGAGAACTCGATAACGAACATCGCCTTTTGTTGGTAGTCGAGGAGGACTATGTCGGGCTTATTTGCATGTATAAGCTCGAGCGTGGAGAATGAGTAGTTCCAGTAAATTCGGCACCTCTCGTTCTCCACAATGGACTCAATGTCCCCTGGAGCGTATGGCAGCACCGGTGTCTCATCTATACCGTATGAGTGCCTTAAATGGTAGTATAGCACTCGTAGAGCCGCGTTGTGCCGATAGACGTAGGCTGTGCCAGCGTACACCTTACACGCCGACAAGAGGTGCGTAAGGGTCTCTGGCGCCTGCAGGCAGGCTCTACAGCGGATATCGGGCACATCCATACCCATAATCCGGCTACGGTATACTAAGGTGTTGAAGACACCGTCTTGGCAAGCCATTATAGAGCTCTCAGTCTCCGACTTCAACCCATTAGACCTTAGGAAGGAGAAGGTCAACTGCTCAGATAAACCATGCTCTTCTAGATGTTTGTAGAAGATTCCGTGCATTGGTTTATGACTGCCTTCTGCATTCTGGCGGCTAAGATGTGCGCCGCCGCACGGCACACCGGCATTTTGCGCAGCGCAGAGAGCAGCGCATCCCTCATACCACCTAGGGATCCAATGACCATTACTAGCAGACTCACAGTGTAGTCCGGCCAGAGCCTGCGAAGTTGTCCGAGGAGCTCCTGATACTTGGTCCGCTTTTAAAGACTTTCATATGATACGTGGAAATCAGTAATGATTGATAGCTGTTTCTCCAACCCAATTGAAATATCCTCAGGTGGTCCTCGAGGGTCAGTCCTGGGACCAGTATATATATATATATATATATATATATATATATATAGGACGCACGATTCGCGGACCCAGTGATTGCTCACCTCACGGTGTGAGGAGTAGTCGCTGGGAAATGGAACAGCAGCCCGGTGTGTCGGAGCCCGGGTTGCACCCTTTTTGTTTTTGTTTTGTCTTATATATATATATATATATATATTTTTGGCCCGTGGTACAAGTGAGGCTAACCCGTGCAAAATCTGCATAACAAGTGAGGACCACGACCAAGTGAGGACCAATATACGGACCTCACAAGGACTTCGCTTGAAATTTTTGTGGTGAGTTGCGGATATGGTCTTGAGTCAAATTTGAAAATTTCAGCTGGTCCTCATTTTTTTCGTTTTATGGTAAATGTATACATTTTAGTTCACCGCTTTGGCACCAGATGGTTTCTCGAGTTTGTATACCGCCACCCCATATACGTTACATACCAGTGCATGCAACAAGTGAGGTCCTGAAATTCGGCAACGATGAAACACCGGCAGACTAATGCCTCTCACGATATTTCGCCTTCTCTTTGTGTACTTGATTGTTTAGCTTCCCATATTACACGTTGCTGTCTTTGAGAAAAAAATTAGGTGTTGCGAGTCATAATTTTGTTCACAAGTGCCCCATCATGAGCAACTTTTGGAATGAGATCTAAGCGGCTTTTATGGCAGAAAAGTTTTAGATTGCAGGTCATCGCTCTGTGCATGAAGGGTTTAATTCTTAAAAGGAGTAGGATCTTCGGTATAGCGATTACTAGACAGTTCTGAAATCATGAACCATGCCCTTATGCGTAAGAACTAGCAGGTGTTTCAATTAGTTTAATATCGAGTGATACAATTTTCGTTTGGAATCTAAGATGGTCAATTCAACTGACGTTTTAGATACCGTGTGTTATGCCTTTTGAAATTGTTAAAGCTCATTTTTGTACAACTGAGAAGCATATTTTAGACTTAGGTAAAAAATGGGAGAGAGTGTCTGAGAGAGTAGAGTGCTATCCGAGTCAACTAGTTCCAAGTTCGTCAGATTTTAGCTGCTCCGATAAGCATCCTAAGAGTTTTTAGTCTGGCTTGACCCGATTTTACTCGTTTCATGTCAATCCAGCTTCAGCTTTAAAAATTCGATAAGTTATAAAATACTTTTCTTTTCAAACATTCCAACAAAATATGTGAATTCCTCTCAGAGTACATATTATTATGTGATAGATGCAATACAGGGTGGGCCAATAGTGAGTAGACGGAGGATGGTTGACTTAGAAGGATATTTCAAAAATCTGTTACTTGATCATGGTAGGGCCCCTGAAGGCTATAACGCTAAAATACTTTCACTCAAACTTTAACGTTTATATAGGCTGATTATCAAACATTTTTTTAATAGAACCGCCTATATATTATTGCATATTTGAATTGCTTAGTGAATTCTAATGTGACTTCATGTATCTTATATGGAACTTTAAACGGACCGTTTAGGGGCAAATCACTTTTTTTGGTATAAGTAGGTATAAGAGAAGAATTGAATATCGCAGCGATCATAAAACTTAGAAGGCCGTGACTTTACGGTGTGACTAAGCATGAAACGTGTCATCTTAGGTCATACGATCAAATATGAATTCTTTTTGTACTTGGAGAAATCAGTAGAATAATTAAGGAAATTTCAATCCACAGGTACCTTGATTATTTCAAATGGGAATGCCTAATTTTTCTTATACCATCGAATCTAAAACCTGATAACCTTTCCAACAATGTAGGATTGTTGGAATCAATCTTTTTTAATTTCCATTTTATTTCAAGTTTTAAGTCAAATCGGTGTTTTACACTTTCCCAGCTTATAAGCAATCTAGCAGTCCATGAAAAATAAACAAAAACCTGTTCAGATGGAAGAAACCAACTAACTTGGCATAAAAACGCAAACAAACTAGATTAGTGAGGTAAGATTATAAAAATGTCTTACAAGATATCAGCTCTAACCAGAAACGACAGCGGCAACAAGAAGGCTTACCTTTCACAGCCTATACGCAAATATCCAAAATCAGTACAAAAAAAAATAAATAAAAGACAAAATACCAGCGATCGTTACTGGCAGGAGAGTATCTATATTTTCAGAATAAATTTTCACATTTAGTTCCATAAAATAGCCGTAAGTCAAAAGTGACGATGCCTTTGACTGGAGCCCTTCAAATTCTTCACTGGAACTTCTACTTATTAGCAAAATCGCAAAAAATTAAAACTGAATTGCAGTATGTTATATGATAAAACATTATTTACTTGATAGGAACATACATGAAATAAACACAGTTACAACATGGAGTAATAAAAAAATCTAACAATCACATCAATAGATGCACAGAGTGCTCCAGTTAGAGATATCTTTACTTTTGACTTAACAGAAATGACTACTTTTCTATCCCACTAAATGTGAAATTTCATTCTGACGATGTTAAACTGTCAGCGGCAATCATTGGTAGTTTTTTTTTTGTTTCAATATTTTTAATCGTTTTTTGTTATCAAGCTGTAGTAGATCTCAATAGCTGGTAGGCTGTGGAAAAATAACACTTCTGTCATACGCCAGCTGCTCATTGTCATTAATTTCTTACCGCTGTTGTTAGGGATTATGTGTTGTAAGGAATTTTCGTTTGTTGTGTTGTTTAGTTTGTTTGTGTCTTTCTACTAAGTTAGTTGGTTTCTTCCATCTTAACGGGCTTTTGTTTGTTTTTCATGACTTGCTAGATTTCTTGTAAGTAGGAAAACTGAAAAACACTGATTTGACTGAAAATTTTAAATGAAATGGAAACTAAAAAGATTGAGATCGAGGTAATCAAATTCTGCATTTGATTCTTTAAACAAAAATGGGTATTCTTATTTGAACAAATCAAGTTCCCTGTGACTGAAGATTCCTTAATTAATCTACTGATTTCAAGTACAAAAAAAATTAAATTTAACCGTCTGACCTAAGGTGACGCATCTCATGCTTAGTCGTACCGCAATGTCACGGCCTTCTAAGATTTATAATCACTGCGATATTTAAATTTTTTCTGATACCTACTTATACCAAGAATGCTGATTTGTGCCTAAACGGTTCGTTAAAGTTCAATATAAGATACATTGAGTCACACTAGAATTCACCAAGGAATTCAAATATGCAATAATGTATAGGGAGTCGCCTTCAAAAAGATGTAAGTTTGATATGAACCACCCTATATAAACATCAAAATTTAAGTGAAAATATTTAACGTTATATCACTCAAAGGTCCCTTCCATGACCAAGTGAAAGATTTCTGAAATATGTTTTAGTAAGTCAACAATCCTCCATCTGCTCACTATTGGCCCACCCTGTATATGTGAATGAACGTATCAAATGTCTCCTAGGTCGGTAACCGAATAAGTTGAAAAAGTATATAATTTCATATGTTCAGGCCAATGGAGGGTATTTTATGTTTACAACAAATTTTCAAGGTTTCCCCCCTCCCCACCTTAACAATTTCAGCCCCTCCCAGAAATAGTAGATGATTAACTCATAAAACGCTCAAAACGAAGTCTGAGGGGTTTTGCCTTTTACTACGCCAACGCACTGCTTTTCATGAAATGAAGCTTTACCTATTACCACCCAGCAGCATGCCGCTTTTCAAATTTCATCCACTTAAAAAACGCAACTTAGGTACACCTAAACCATATGACCAACTCTGTTTAATTAAAATGAACTATTCTTTTAGATCGATAAAAAATACTCGGGTGGTCCTCAGTTTGCCGTGTATATCACCCGGTCCTCGTTTATCAGTTCTAATAGTATGAACAGGTATACACTGCACACATGACGTGAAAAAGTCGAAATTAGCATAACAATACTGATATTTGAGTCCTTTACGGCCGCCACTTGCCCTCGCTTATTCCTCCTACTCGTATAAAGATACATATGTATACTTATGTGCAGAGTGCAGCTGCGGCCTAAATAATCTCTGGCAGGATTTTTGTGTATTTTTTTAAATAAACTTTTGTGCGCCCCCTTTCAAAAATTCAGGAACCGCTGCTGTTCCACAGTTTAAAAAACATTCTCTGTCCACCTTTAAAGCAGAACTGCAGTAGTATTTAGTTGTTACATCGATTTTGCTAGTAGAAACGGCAGTTCTACGTGAACAGCAGATGTGTAGTCACCGAGGTATCAAGCCTTCAGATTACATTACTGAGGACAAATTTTCATTTGATTTTATTTGTCAAGGAATAGGTAGGTATAAGGTAGGTATAAGGTAGGCACAGAAAAGGTCTTAAAGTAACAGATTGGAACGTGTCGGCAGATGTTTCGTAATATCTGTTTCAGATGTCATTGCCTATACATTTCAAGAAGATAATTGAAGACAGCGAATCAATCGACACATCATGATGCCTGAAAATCTTATAGTAAATAGAAGTCTATAATCGACCTTATGGATCGATTTACCTGGAGACACGTTTTAGGACGCTGTGCAGATAAATAACAATGTTCATTGACCGCAGCGGTAGTATTTCATCTAGACTTATGGAACAGGAGGACCAATGAATGGTAGCTTAGACGGAATAAGCAATCAGCAAGTATATCCAGGGCCGTATATAAGGGGGAGGGTTTGGGGGTTCAAACCCCCCCATGAGTATTCCCATGAATGAAATAACTACTAAAATAATACAAAATAAAGATAATCAAGGATGCTTTCTCCAAGCTTAGTGATTTATTCTACTACTAACCAATCCCTCGGTGCTCATAACACATAAGCAGCGATACAATCTATACAGATGTTTAACAAATTAAGACATTACATATTCTTTTATACATGAACCCCTCCTAAGGTCACCATGAACCCCCTCCATGGTCAACGCCTAGCTACGGCCCTGAGTATATCTCTGTACTAATAGGAGAGAACAAGTGATCACCGGTACAGAACGACCATCTTAGTATCTAAAAAATAGTTGCACTTTTTCCACATTCTCTGCATATCTCTACGATTAGAACAAATATGCGAGGACCGTTAATGTATAAGGCAATAACCGAGGTCCACATGCATATTAATTAATTGATACTACCCTACCATCTGAAATGCCTTTCGCGCCTTTTTATGACCTCTGCTTCTTTTTAGTTAATTTGATTTCCCACACCGATAGGAAATTGTGATAGGTATTGTGATCGCGAAAATTTTCGATTTTGAGATAATACGCTTTTTTGGGCGTTTTATGATGTCTATATAACGTCGATCTGTCTGTCTTTGCGTGTTTTTCTAGGCTAGTCACATCAGTAACCGTGGATTGTGATAAAATTTGGGTACCGGTATCCTATGGGGTCCTAGTATGTATTGCTCCTATAATTTTAAAAGTCGGTGCATTGGCAGCGGAGTAATTTGGAAAAAACAAAAAGAATTGAATATTCCTCAAACCTCGTTTTTGGGCGTTTTAGGATTTGATGATAATTTTCTACTTTTTGGGTTGAGAGTGTGATTGGGGTCTGGGGGGGGGGGGGGGCGGAAGGTTGTAAAACTCAAAAATTTGTTGTATTCATTATAGAGATTTTCATTAAAATGCAGGCCTCCAAACTAAAACCCTAATAAAACAAAATTGTATTGTCGGATTTCGAAATTTTTGGTATTAGTCCTTAGAAAATATGCTATCACGTCATTACCAACTAAAAAAATGGATCAGGTATAACACTCTTGATAGTGTCAAGATTAGCATGCTTTGAAAAGTGACTTCAAAAACGTTACAAAAAGAGGAATCTTTAAAATATCACCAAATAATTAACCGTGCACTTTAAAGGTAAAAACATGCCTTTCTAGTTATTCATTGGTACCATAAGCTTGTTGTAAATGTGGTAAAACATATGCAGTAAGAGATTTAAACTCTAAAGGCATATTGGATCGCTAAGAGTGCAAAATTTCAACAGACGGTTTGGCAAAAGCTTGTCATCAAATTTTTAATTTTTGTTATGGTTACTTGAATAATGTGCTATCACATTACGATTAGTCATAAAAAGTGATCAGTTGACCAAAACTTCGGTATATGGTCTCAAAACTGTATAATTTTAGATAACTTCAAGTTGCGATTTAAAATAGATTCGTCTTAAGAAGTTAGGCAAGCAAACAGAACATGCAGACCACGTTATAAAGTGTCTTTTAACCGTAGATTTTCAGTTATGTATGAATTCATCCGTCCAAAGAATCCTACTTAAAAAAGTTGCATCTCCGGCATCCACATGAAGCATAAGTCGAAAAAAATCCATTCTTCTGACAGGATCGCCTTCCTTCAAAATGTGTACTGGTATGTAATGGTACGGATGTACGGATACATACCAGTTGTTTGCGCAGTGAACCACATCTTCCGCTAAAAAATACCAGCAACAGCGTAGGTGGCGCTGTAGGATGATTTCCGTGTATGCGTGAACACCAACGCCGTTGCCCGTTCTAAAAGTAGAGACGCAGCTGTCACAGCCCACTGTATCTTAATTTGCGCAGGCGTGCGTTCATTACTGTCGATCCACAGCACAAAATCTAGTTTCAGCTTTAGCGTATGTATGGTCATGACTGATCCATAATACGAGGCTGTTCCCTAAAGATATCATGCTTAATTTTAGCCCTACTTCGTTCTGGATTATTTACAACCTCTCATTTATACACCAGTGAAAATCTATGGATACACGATACTTTATAAAGTGGCTTGCATGTTGTGCTTGATTATCTACCATCTTTTAAGAAATTACCTAGCGAATTTTTAAGACGATTCGATTTTAGGTTAAAACTTGAAGTTTTCTTCTAATATCATAAAATTTGTAGACCCGATACTGAAGTTTTAGTTGATAGATCTCTTTTTTATGATGTAATAGAACATTATCAAAGTACACAAAAATTAAAAATCCGATGACACGTTTTTGCATACGGTTGTTGAAATTTTGCGGTCCCCGAGATCCAATATACCTCTAGAGCTTAAATGCAATTTTGTTGCCTATGTTTACCACATTTATAAGAAGTTTGTGATACCAATCGATAACTAGAAAGATGGGCATGTATTTACCGTAAAGTACGTGGTTAACTATTTGGCGATCTTTCCTTTTTTGTAATGTTTCTTGATGTCACTTTTCAAAACATGTCGATTTTGATACTATCTCGAGTTTGAGTGTTTGATACATGATCACTTTCTTTTAGTAAATAATGACGTGACATCGTCTTTTCTAATCACTAATAATAAAAATTCCAAAATCCGACGATAAAATTTTGTTTTATTATGGTTTTCGTTTGGAGGTCTGCATTTCAATGAAAATCAATTAGGTATCTCTGAAACAGTTGAAAGTCGGACCCTACTTTATATAACTTTTTTGTTGGAAATAAGCTATACAGCCTTCTCCTAAAGTATTTTCCATTCGTCCATTGACCTGTGAGAGAGTGCTAGCGGCGCGGCGGCCCTTTAGGTCCATCCGATCATTACCTTGCCTACTACAGAAACGAATGGACTTGGAATTTTCGGATATATGCACACATACGAAAATTGTTTTAGATGAAGCTTTGCCACAGTATTGTTACCGTGCCAAGCATGGAAAATGGGTATGCTTTTTAGAAATCGTGATGTCACTACGGCGCAGCGACAATAAAAAAGCTAAAAATATAAAAACAACTCAAACCAGTTTTTAGGCCTTTTGGGGGTTCCTGATCATTTTCTGTTTTTTGAGTGGGGGTGAAATTGGGGTGGTTGGGTTGGGAGGTGGAGGGTTGCAAAACTAATAGAGTTTTTGTATGCATAATACGCTCGCCATTGACCTACAAAAAAAGGACCTAGCGACATAATACACTTTTTAGATTTATCAGAACGTTGCCTTGATTGTTACAGAAACTGAGGGATTTTTTCTGACGTATGTTGCATACGAGTATTGCTTTACATAGTTCTGGATTGTGTAACCTGAAATTGATTTTAGTTACAATTCGACACAGTAGTATTACCGTGACGAGGATGGAAAATGCGTATGGTTTTTAAAAATCGTGTCAGAACTAAAAATATAAAAATAACTCAAACTTCTTTTTAAGGCGATTTGGGTGTTCCTGGTCGTTTCATTTCATCCAATTAAAGCTCGCAGAATAAAACCAGTGTCGATCTAGTTCCTACGGAGAGGAGTATCAAGAAACTATTTACTAGAGTTTTTGTGTTGGATGTTTTTTGAGGGCAGGAGGGTGATGATTTGGTTGCAAGGGGATCTCAGACTATAGATTAATGCAAAGGGAAAATAATAAACTGATATCACTTTAATGTGTGGGAAGTACTAAGTTAGTCAATTATCGTTCATATTGATTGAACCTCATATATAACTGTACAGTACAAATTCCTGAATTCATAAATGTTGTACCCCTGTCAAGCATATCTACCCTTATCTAACAGTATATTCTCGTTACAGATTTGTTGCCTTTCTAGCTAACTTTATTGTATCACAGACATAAACACGTTTTATGACGCCAAATGCCAACCGAAAGTGCAGTCAACTGATTCACGCGTTAAATTAAATCAATTTTCGAATTACGCGTCTACAAATATTGAATAATTCCCAAAACATGGTCAGATATTAAAAAAATAGAAGTCAAGTTTATTGGTTCAGTTCTTCTCAGGAATACTTGTTTTTCATAACGAAGGGCGATACCATTTTCAACATCAGCGATTTAGCAATTACGACTGTGAAGCAAAGTGAGTCGTGTCCTATTTCAGTTGGTCCGATTGAAAAAGTCTTGCTCCTGTAGTCTCAGTGCCTATAAGTTTGAGAACCCCTAGACTAGTCAATAGACGTTCAAAATAGATCCGTTGAACTAAGTTACCTGAATTCGCCGTTATTGACATGTTCAGATTATTAGCAAAATTTTGGTAATTAGAGGGGTCGAATTTTTCGCTATATGTGCCACGCGGTATCTGCATCCCTATAGTCGAATTTTAACAAGGAAAAGGTTAATTTTACATTTAGTTGCATTTATTTTCACTTAGTTGAAATCCGTAGTAGCACATGTTAATGAATGTTACTTTAATGCATGAAAGCTGAATTAGTATATCTCTATACGAATAGGAGGAATAAGTGAGGACCGCTGGCGGTGGTGAATCACTCGTACATATTAGTATTGTAAAGCTAATTTCGACTTTTCTGCATGTCATGTTTACCGTGTTTACGTGTTTATGCTATTAGAACTGATAAACGAGGACCGGCTGATATGCGCGACGAACTGAGAACCACCTGAGTATTTTTTGTAAACGTCTTTCCTGCTCTTCTCATGTTAACGACAACTGCATTAAAACCAAATCGGCCGCACAACGAATACATCACATGAAAGTCACCTGTGCGCATGCCGAAAGTTGCGTTTTTAAGAGGACGATATTTTTATACATAGCAGCATGGTGCTGGGTAGTAATTGACTCAGTACTTCCCACATATAATGACGATACCATTTTATTATTTCCCATTGCATGAAGTTATAGCCTAAAATCCCCTTGCAACTAAATTATCCGCCTCCAAAAACAACATCCAACACAAAAACCCTCGTAAATAGTTTCTTGCGTCTCCCTTCTTAGGAACTAGGGCGCCACAGTTTTTTTCTACATGCTTGAACTGGACAATGCGAAACGATCAAGAGCCTCCAACCCGTCTAAAAACGAAGTTTGAGCTGATTTCATGTTTTTGGTCTTTTGATTATTACTGCGCCGCCTCTGACATGGTTCTTCAAAAACAGAGTCATTTTCCATTCTCGCAGCGGTAATTCTGTGTCAAAATTTTATTAAAATCAATTCAATAATTTTCGCATTACGCAATACACATAGAACGAAATAAAGCAAAACTCGTATGTGCAGATCACAAAATTGGTTTCTGTAATAGGCAAGCCAATGTTCGGATGGACCTAAAAAAGTGCAATATGCCGCTAGGTATTTCTTCTTCAGGTCATTAGACGGACTATTATGAATACAACAAATTTTTCAGTTTTACTACCCACCACCCCCAACCGCCCCGATCTCACCCCACCCAAAAAAAATTGAAAATGATCAGGAACCCGTAAAACGCATAAAAACAATGTTTGAGCTGTTTTTATATTTTTAGTTTTTTTATTATTGCTGCGCCGCCACTGACACTATTTTTCCAAAACATCCGCGTTTTTCATCTTCGGCTTGGGAGTAACACTATGTCAAAATTTCATTAAAATCAATTGAACAATTTTCGTGTTACGCGATATCGAACGATCTAAAACAATACTCGTATGTGTACATCATAAATTCTGATGAACATCAATTCAGTAATTTCAACATTATAAAATACAGAACGATCTAATATGTATACATCGGAAAATTCTCAAAGTCCCGTGGTTTCTATAATAAGCATGCAACGTTCGGATGGACCTAAAAAAGTATATCATGCCGCTAGGCTTTTCATTCACATATTAATGGACAGCTCATTGCGAATAAAACAAATTTTTCAGTATTACAACCCCCCACGCCCCAACCACCCCAAATTCACCCCCACCCAAGAAAAAGTGGAAAATGTCAGGAACCCCTAAAACGCTTAAAAACGAAGTTTGAGGCATATTTGACATTTTTCGTTTTTTGCTAATTACTCCGCCCCCCGTATAACGGTTTTTAAAATTATAGGAACATTACCTACTACGACCCCACGGCATAACGCTGCCCAAATTTCATCACAATCCATGCAGCGGTTATTGAGATTACGAGGGTAGGAAAACGCGACAGACAGACAGACTGACAGACAGACCGACAGACAGACCGACGGAAATGAGTGACGTGGATTTCCGTTATGTACACATCATAAAACGCCCAAGAAGCGTATTATCTCAAAATCGAAAATTTTCGCGATCGCAATACTCCCCTCACCTATCGTGTGGGAAGTAAAAATTCATTTTATAAAAAGCTTCGCGTTGGTGTAGTGAGAGACAAAAGCCCTCGGACTTATTTTTATAAGTTACCAATCATCTACCATTTTTGGGAGGGGATGAAGTTGGGAAGGTGGGGATGGGGGAGTCGAAATCCCGAAAATTTGTTGTAAACATAAAATACCCTTGATTGCCCTAAAAAATATGAGATTCTAGACTTTTCAGACTTATCCGAATACTGACTTGAGAGACATTTGATACGTTTATTTACCTATACAGGGTGGGCCAACACTGGGCGGACGGAGGATTGTTGACTTACTAACACATATTTAAAAAGTCTGTCACTTGGTGGGGGGTGGGAACCCTTGACTGCTATAACGTTAAAATATTTTCACTTAAATTTTTAAGTTTATACAGGGTGATTGATGATAAAATTACATTTTTTAAATGAATGGAATGTAATATATTATTGCATATTTAGATTGCTTGGTAAATTCTAGTTTGAACCCATGCAAATCACCATTCTTGGTATAAGTAGGTATCAGAAAAAAATTGAGTATCACAGAGTAGAAGGCCACGACTTTTCGGTACTGCTGAGCATAAGGTGCGTCAGACGGTTAAATTTGAAAACTTTTTGAACTTGGAAAAATCAGTAGATTAATTAAAGAAACCTCAGTCACAGATAATTTGATTTTTTTCCCTATAATGGTCAAATTTTAGCAGAGTTCTTATCTAAGATACCAAATTACCCACATCCCTGCAAAGGTTAATTTTACATTCAGTTGTATTTATTTTCACTCAACTGAAATCCGTACTAGCACATATTAATGAATGTTATTTTACTGCATGAACGTTGAATTAGTATACCTCTATACGAATAGGTGGAATAAGTGAGGACCGGTAGGCGGTGGTGAATCACTCGAAGATAGGATTGTTAAGCAAATTTCGCATTTTCTACCTGTTATGTATAATATACAGTGTTTACGTGTTTATACTATTAGAAGTGATAAACGAGGACCGGGTGATATAGACGACAGAGGACCACCTGAGTATTTTTTGTGAGCGTCTTTCTTGCCCTTTTACTATTATTGTTCTTCAAGTAGGTATATTTTCGGATCGATCTGAAATTCATGTAACCGTCAACCGTACTGAACCCGAGTCGGCCGCACAACGCATATACAGGGTGAGTCAAGCTCAACGCCTCGGACTCTTGTGACCAAACGATACCACTTTTCGAAAAATGGACTTTGCGAGTATATGTAGGTCGAGCTGGTGTACATTTAAAAAATAATGACCTTTATACAGGGTGTCTAATAAAAGCGTGACATATCAAAGCTGTTTTCTTTAAATGGAATACCCTGTACATTATTGCGTATTTAGACTCCAGTGCATTTTAGTGTGACTTTGTGTATCACACATGGGACTTTAAGCGAACCGTTTAGGTACAAATCACAATTTTGGGTATAGGTAGATGTCAGAAAAAAATTGAATATCGCAGCTATTATAAATCTTAGAGGGCTGTGACTTTGCCGTGTTACTAAGCATGAAATGTGTCAGCTTACGTTAGACGGTCGAGTTCGAATTACACTTGTACTTGGAGAAATCGGTAGATCAATTAAGTAAACTCCAATCAAAGGTAACTTGATTTTTTCAAATGGGAATGCATAATTTTTTTTATACCATCAAATGTGCAATTTGATAAGCTTTCTAATGATATGCGGTTGTAAATATCAATATCTGGTAGTTTTGATTTAATTTCAAACAATCAGTAAAACCGGTGTTTTTCAATTCTCCTACCTATAAGCAACTTAGCAGGCCATGAAATATGAGCAAAAACTTGTTCAGATGGAACAAAACAACTAACTTAGCAGATAGTTACGGACGAACTAAAGTAAAAGGACAAAGTTATAAAAATGACTTACAACAAATCAATTCTAACCAGAAATAGCAGACATAACACATCTAAGGTCAAAAAACAGCTGAAGTATGACAGAAATGGGTATTTTTTACAGCATACCGGCTACTACAATATTCTAAAGATTGAAGATTCACAAAACCATTGTGAATTTTGAAATCAAAGGAAATCTACCACGTAATGTTGCTGGCAGCTTAATAGCTTCATCAGAATAATATCTCACATTTCATGATTTAAACAAATAGTAACCGATACCTCTGACTGGAGTTCTGCAAATTTTTCAATACTCATAAGCAGGATCGCCGAAAATGAAGAATAAATTAAAAATCTGCTCAAATTATTAAACATAATTTACCTGGCAGAAAATTAAAATATGATTTGTCAGTATTCCTTTTTTGTGATCTTGCTAATAGATACTGAAAAATTCAAAGGACGACAGTGAGAGGTATCATTACTTTTGCCTTTGACGGAAATGACTACTGTTTTATGCCATTAAATGTGAAATTGCGCTCTGAAGATATTAGACAGACGGCAACGATCGCTGAAAGTTTTGCTTTCATTTCAAAGTGTTTAGTGATTTTGGAAATTTTTAATCTCTAGTACATTGCAGTCGCTAGTAGGCTGTAAAAATTATCCATTTCTGTCGTACTCCAGCTTCTCTTTAACCTTAGACAGGTTACCGCCGTTGTTTCTGGTTAGAGTTGATTTGTTGTAGGGAATTTTTATAATCTTGTTCTTTTACTCTAGTTCTGCTGGATCTTTTTGCTAAGTTAGTTGTTTTCTTCCATCTGAATATGATTTTGTTTATATTTCATGGCCTGCTAGTTTGTTTATAGGTATGGAAATTGAAAGACACTGATTTGATTGAAATCTCGAAATTTAATAAAAACTACCATAGATTGATATTCACAATCTGATATAATTAGAAAGCCCATCAAATTGCACATTTGATCGTATAAAAAAAATTATGCATTCCCTTTGAAAAAAATCAAGTTACCTTTGATTGAAGTTTCCTTAATTGATCTACCGATTTGTCCAAGTAAAAATGTAATTCGAGCTCGACCGTCTAACGTAAGCTGATACATTTCATGCTTAGTATAATATGGCAAAGTCACAGCCCTATAAGATTTATAATAGCTGCGATATTCAATTTTTTTCTGACATCGACCTATACCCAAAATTGTGTTTTGCACCTAAACGATTTGCTGAAAGTCCCATGTGTGATACATAAAGTCACACTAACATTCACCCAGGAATCTAAATATGCAATAATATACAGGGTGCTCCATTTGAAAAAAACATAACTTTGATATGTCACGCTTATATTAGACACCCTGTATAAAAGTCATTATTTTTAAAATGTAGCCCAACTCGACCTACATACACTTGCAAAGTCGATTTTTCGAAAAGTAGTATCGTTTGGTCACAAGAGTCCGAGGCGTTGAGCTTGACTCACACTGTATTACCTTAAAATGACCTGTGCGCATCCTGAAAGTTGGAAATCATATAAAAACGAAATGAGTTCTCGATCTAAAAGAATAGTGAAAATTTTAATTAAACAGAGCTGGTCATATACCTTAGGTGCACCTACGTTGCATTTTGCATTTTTTAAATGCTATCCAAATGAAATTTGGATAGCAGTATGTTGCTGGGTAGTAGTAGGTAAAGCTGCACTTTATGAAAAGCTGGGCGTAGGCGTAGTGAAAGATAAAACCCCTCGGCCTTTGTTTCAAGCTTTTTATGAGTTTTCAATTATCTGTTATTTTTTAGGAGGGGATGAAATAGGGAAGGTGGGGAGAGAATGAGATGAAATCTCGAAAAATTGTTGTTAACATAAAGTACCCTCCATTGCCCTAAAAAATATTAAATTCTATGCTTTTCAGACCTACACGAAAACTGTCCTTGAAGACTTACCTACATTCTTTTTTGATGCCCATTCATTACACTTAGGGCCAGTTTCACTCGTATCTGATAAGTTTCGGATAGCGTATCTGTCACATAGGCCCATATCATTTATATGACAGATAGGCTTTCGGTCTGTCGGTTTGTCTGTCTGTTACACTTAGAACCGGTTTCACCGGTCTCTGATAAGTTTCAGATAGCGTATCTGTCAGATAGGCCCATAATATTTATATGGCATTATCGGACATATAGGATATCGGTCTGTCGGTTTATCTGCCTGTTGGAGTTTTTCTATCCTCATAATCTCAGCAACCTTTGCACGGAGCGATATACTGTGGGGTCGTAATAGGTAGTATACTGCTATAATTTTGAAAATCCGTGCATGGGCGGTGAAGGAATTAGCAAAAAACAAAAAAAAGTCAAATATTCCTCAAACTTCGTTTTTAGGATTTTTGGGGGTTCCTAATAATTTTGTACTACAGGATGGATGGCGGAGGGATATGAATAGAGATGGGCATATTAGGTCATTTTTAAGATGCGGATCAGCGGATCTAGAACGCCTCAAATATCCGGAACAGTGATCCGGTTCACGGGTCAGTCGGATCCCGACTAGCGAATGCGATCGTCCACCTTCGATCTCAAGATCTCAAGATCGAAGGTGAACGATTGGTCAACCGAAGCACAAGGGAACCGCCCAATCTGGGTACTCGGTGCAGACAGAAATGAGCCAGTACAGTACAGTACACTTCATGTATAATTTATTAATTTGTTTTATCTTTATATCAGATGATATTTATTTTTTATAAATATGTACCTAGAAGATGTATATGTATTAATACTATTCTTTATAAATTTCGATTTGAGTAAAATTCAGTTTTGAGTTTCTCGTATTTGTAAAAATACACTCCTAGCACGTAAAAGGAATTCTTTGTCTCTACTATAAACAGCCACAACTCATCATACAAGAAAAATATTCATTTATTATTCGCCCTAAAATATCTATCTAAATATTCTTTTAAATTCAAATCCCAGAACATTGAGCATTATGGCTATCCTGTAGCTTAAGCAGAACACTGAACCGAAAACTGAACTGACCGACACATATTGCCGTGGCACGCACCATCCTGCTTTGTGATTCTGATGAACAAGCCGCCGAATTTGTGACCCGACTGACCCGTTGACCCGTTGAGATTAAATTTAGGATTTGGTTCAGTTAGGTCACCTTAAAGATCCGGATCAATGAACCGGATCAGAACCGTTCTACGCATCTCTAGCTATGAAAATGAAAAAATTGTTGTATTCATAATAGCCTGTCTAAAGCTTATCAAAAAATGGCCAAATATATGAAACTTGTCAATCTTGGGTTAATTCCGCACAATGATGTAACATTTAGTAATATAATTAAAATCTCAATGCTAAAAGTAAAGCCATTACACACACACACATACAGACCTACACGCAAACACAATGACCTGTGAGAGCAAGACCCAGCGGCATAATACACTTTTTTAGGTCCATCCTAACAATGCCTTGCGTATTGCAGAAAACAAGGGACTTCGAATACGAGTTTTGCTTTAGGTCTTTCTGTATTCGGTGGAAACTTTTGTTTGATTTTAATGAAATTTTGACATAGTATTATTACTGTGTCGAGAATGGAAATGCGTATGGTTTTTAGAAATCGTATCAGTGGCGGCGCAGCAATAATGAAAAAAACTAAAAATATAAAAACATCTCAAACATCGTTTTTAGGCGTTTGAGACGTGACTGATCATTTTCTACTTTTTTGGTAAGGGAGAAATTGGGATCGTTGGGGGGTGAGGGGTTGTAAAACTGAAAAGCTTATTGTATTCATAATAGGCTGTCATTGACCTGTGACACTTTTTTAGATCCATCCGAACATTGTCTAGCCTATTGCAGAAACCAAGAATTTTCTGATGTATACGTAATAATGGCATTGCTCTAGATCGTTCTGGATTCTATAGCGTGGAAAATATTGAACTGATTTTGATGAAATCTCGACACAGTATTACTAGCAAATACTATTGGCTTAGCGAGGAGGGTAAACGCGTTTGGCTTTTAATTGAAAACCCCAATTTTCTGTTGTATACATAAGGGTATTGCTTTAGACCGTTCTGTACTATATAAGACAGTGTTATTTCCGTTGCAAGGTTGGAAAGCGCGTAAGGTTTTTAGAAATCGTGTCAGTAGCGGTGCAGCGTGTATTTGGTTGCAAAATGATCTCAGATTATAGCTTCACGGTATGGGAAAACAATAAATTGGTATCACCGCAATGTGTGGGAAGTACTAACTCACTCAACTTGACTTAATTTTTTGTTCATAAATCCGCCATCACAAAGATGATATTTCAAAAGCATGCACCTTTTTCGACCCCGCCGTGGTAATAATAATCTGTCAAAGTTTTATTGCTAATGTTAGATACACACGTTAGATAAAAATCTTGAGTCCTCAAACTATGTAAAGGCAAGCCAAGTACAGAACATTACAACGACCAGGTTTATTCAGTATCACGGAAAGTCCATCACCCAAATTTTAGCACCTTACTAAAAGGAAAAATATTAATCAGATATTCTTAAAATTCACACAAAAATAACAAAAGCAAAGTCTATTCGCCTATAAATAGAAAAACAATGTAGTTACAAAGATCTATATAGCACTGATTCTAAATCAATTATTTGGAGGATTCATGACCATATGTCTATGGGAGCAGAACATGATGTCAAAGCATTTGTGAATTCACACATCATTGAAGTCCATCAGGTTACACGTTACAACAACAGGGTAGTTGTTGTAAAGTGTAATTTAAAAAACACCTATTCAGTAAAAGTCGTAGAACGGCTTATATTGCGGTGTCATTTTGGCAACACAGCTATGACCTCGCTTGGTGCGTTGTATACCGATTTCGGACCTCCGTTGTTCTCTGGGATAAAAAGCGGGTATATCGTGGCTCACTTAATTCTTTCATTGAAAGGTCCTCACTTGTCTCGATATACACGTATCAATTTTCTCATCGGTAAAATAGCTTTCATGTGTATATTTGAATGTTTCTTATCAAATGGCACATCTTCGTAATATCTATCATAAAATGATGCCATTATCTCGTTGTCCTCACTTGGTCACTAATATGTACTGTCCTCACTTGGTGCGCCAGCCAAGTATATATATATATATATATATATATTATGCCGCAATAATTTTATTTTTCATTAAAATATCTCGACAGGACTTTGGAAGACTTCACAATAATGTAGCCACGGTCTTTAACTATAGTGAGAGCCTATAAACATAAAATATATGGATAAAAAGATAAAACATCGATTGAGATTTATTGTAAGGTCTCGAGTATATACAGGGTGAGTTTTTAGTACCGGCTCGGTCAATAACTCCACTACTGTAGAAGATAGCGAAAAAAGTTGTACATAAAAGTTGTAGCCACAGATATGCTCCTTGCTCAGAAAAACTTTTTATTCATACAGGGTGATCCATAACTGCGTGGTGATGCAAACATATATTTTTTTAAATGAGACACGCTATATATTATTCCATTTTTAGATTTTACTAATAATTTTTCTTCTCACAATATAAAGTATCATAACAGTATACAGGGTATTTCAAAAGTTAGGGCCATTTTTATACCCAAATCGCTGTCAAACGAACGTCAAAAAGTAATCAAAAATTATTTTTTTATATGGATAGATTGGAAAATATCCTCTAGTTTTAAAATCGGCTATAAAAAAAGCCCGCGGCGCATATTCCTATACAGGGTGAGGTAGAATGCAAAATCCAGATTTTCTCTTTTTTTAAAATATAACCCCCAATATTTTATTATACCAAAGAATTGCTTTTAATATGCTCTTTCATCTTTGTATAACACTTGTTGTACCTACGTCCATCAGTTTCCGAGGTATTTCGATTTTTCGGTAAATTTAAAATATAGCTGTACTGTAATGTACTGAAATTAATTTATTTTGAAAAAGTATTATCGAATTTGTTTTTTATTTAACGAACAACTAAATTATAAGGTCATGATAGTATTTGATGAAGTCAAAACCCTGAATCATCGAGATAATAAAGTCAAGTATGCTGAGGAAACAATTTTGTAGGCGTGATGCATAATTATCAAGCAGATTGATCAGGCAGGCTTTGAAAAATTGACAGTTTTCATAACCTGCTCAATAATTCCGTACTGTATGAAAAACGAGCTTTAAAAACTAATTTTTCCATTGAGGGTATTTAGGAGAATCTTTGAGAAATTGACTACTTGCCTCTAGAATATATTAACTATGAACAGCAATATCCAGAACGGAGGCACTCTGAAACTAATGCGTTTGAGAGATTGGAGAATCGTTTTATTTGGACTGTGTCAGTTAATATTTCATAGCCTATCTGATAGATCATCTGCTTGATAATTATGCATGACGTTTATAAAATTGTTTCCTCAGCACACTTGACCTATATTATCTCGTTAATTCAGTGTTTTGACTTGATCAAGTAGTATTATGGCCTCATATTTTTTTTGTTAAGCAAAAATAAAATTTGATAGTATTTTCTCAAAATAAATTTTAGTAAACAAATAGAAGGTATATTTAAAATTTGTAGAAAAATCGAAATATCTCAGAAACTAATGAATGTAGCTATAACAGGTGCAATATAAAGATGAAAGAGCATATTAAAAGCAATTCTTTGGTATAATAGAATATTGGAGGTTACATTTAAAAAAAAGAGAAAATCTAGATTTTGCATTCTACATCACCCTGTATACGAATATGCGTCGTGGGTTTTTTATAGCCGATTTTAAAACAAGAGGATATTTTTTATCCATCAGTGTAAAAAAAAAGATTTTTGATTCATCACTTTTTGATATACAGTACGACATCGATTTGGATATAAAAATGGTCATAACTTTTGAAATACCCTGTATAATGTAACAATACCCTATATTGGAAGAACGGAAATCATCAGTAGAATTTGAATATGGAATAATATATAGGGTGTCTCATTTAAAAAATGCATGTTTGCATCACCACGTAGTTATGGATCACCCTGTATAAATCAAAATATTTTCTGAGCAAGGAGCATACCCGTGGCTAAAACTTTTATATACTTTTTTCGCTATCTTCTACAGTAGTGGTATTATCGACCCAGCCGGTACTAAAAACTCACCCTGTATATACTGTTGAAATCTAACCCCACTGAATTGTATTAAACGAGTTTTTAAAATGTGTCTAAAAATTGAAAAAAATATAGGCTTTGCACCTAAGAACACATAACAGAAGTGAACACCTCAACATTATTACTATTTGCCTTAATAAAAAGGCTTTATTTGTGTTAATCAAGGTTACAAACTATCTAGGTAAATACTGTTTCGCAGAAAAGGATCTTCGGATTTTGGGATAAAACTACTGCAGAGGTTTTTCCTCAAAACGCCGGCGTTTCGGCGTTTATTTTACACCTTTTTCAGGGCCATCGAGCACACCTACATAGCACCAAAGGATAACATATCCCTTTGTGTCAAAAACAATAAACATTCTAGAAAATGGTTAAAAACAATAACGAATAACGTATAAGATACGAAAAATCAGGTGTTGACAAACGGCATTCATTATTGTTTTCAACCATCTTCTAGAATGTTTATTGTTTTTTGACCCAAAGGGATATGTCATCCTTTGGTGCTGTAGGGGTGTGCTCGATAGCCCTGGAGAAGGCGTAAGATAAACGCCAAAACGTCGGCTTTTTGAGAAAAAGCCTCTGCAGTATTTTTATCCCAAAATCTGATGAACCTTTTCTGCGAAATAGCATTAATAAAATGAGACAGGACTGACTTTTTACTGTATCTAAGTAAACTTGCAATAAACTGGCGGAGGCCTGGTTAGAGATAAATGACTACAGACAAGCAAAAAGTTTTATAGCAGGGCCTGATAAGAGCAGAGATAAATAATTTATTTTGCACATAAGCCAAAATTGCATATTATATATTTGCGAAGCAGATTTTTTGGACGGCATTATACAGGGTGTCAATTTAGTGTGTAATTCTTCGATATTTCGCATGATAGGAGAAAATGTCTAATACAAAAGTTATTCGGTTGTTTAAGGCGCATATCGTAAAATCAGTTTTAAATATACAAGGTGTTGCGGGAAAGCAGGATAATAATCAACTTGATTTTTTTTATATGGAACTATTATCTTTTTTTAACCTCATTTAGTTACCATCATTAATCTCTACTTAACCCTACTATAATTTCTGGGATCGGTTGCGACGTTGCCAAGTTATAATTTATTTTCAGTAAATTTTTGGATTTGCAAGGTCGCAAGTAACACGTCCAAATTGATGTATCTTTTTAACATTTCTCAATATCATTATGCAGGTAGTTACCCGAATGTTAAGTGAATATTATTTTGGATGTTACTAACTATGTGCATCTACAGGAGTTTTCTGAAGAACTTTAAATTATGATAATCTGAAAGTCATTTTACTTTCTTTTTTCTAAATGTAACACACTGTACGTTTTATTTAAAATCGTAGTACCTACTAACACTCTATCTCACCCCGCAATATGTTTTTTCGACTTTGCGGCGTTGCCAAGTTATCAATTATTTTTCTAAAATAAAAAAAATTTCAAAATTTTTGTTTTTTTTTTTAATAATGATGAAAGTAAGATTCATTCACGTCTCAAATATACATTACAAAGAGTTATTAAATATGGTATCTCACTAAGGGAAGACCTTGAGTGAGGGTTTGAAAACTCAAAATCGAAATTTTCCTACACCTATCTTTTTACAGACATAGTTCGCCATATGGTGATATTATGTGAGTCATTGCGATTTGTGTATAACAATTATTTATCTTGAGCCGATTTAGTCAACAACTAACCTAGTTCGTTAATAATATGGTAGAAGTAAGAAAAATGTATGTTTTTAAATTTATATTACATTATTTCCAAGGATGAAACTCAAACTCAAACGGAACAGTACCTATTCAAAACATTGTAAACAAGAAAAATCAGGAATAATAGCAACAATGAATAATACCAATAAGGTAATTTTGATTAAAGAAATTATTTTGCGCCCTGGTTTATGTACCATTGATTCCGAATATTTAAGTTCTCTCTAGTTCGATATAAAACATATGCTGTTACACCTTAAAACGCCTGTATAATTCGTTGCCTCATTTAAACACTTGTGGTTATAGGTATTCGATAAGCTGAATATGGCCCCGCACAAAGTAATCCATACAAGCTAGATCTGGAAATCTAGGAGGCCAACCTATTGGACCTCCACGACCTATTTATCTGTCTTGAAACTGTACATCTAAATGAGCACGGGTATTCCTGTGAAAATATGCAGGCGCCTCATTAAGCGGGAAACCATAACATTCTAACAATCTACTAGTAACCAAACAATGTGACACTCACATGCTAGACCAATTCCTGGATTTATTAAATTGATCATATTATACAATAAACATATAGGAGAATCATAGCCTTTGGGCACGGAAAACGCTTTTTTTATTTTAGGAAAATTTGTCACGCCATAAACGAGTACTTATACGTTAAATAACATATACAGTGCGTTCTATTAATAAAAAACAGGGATGTTTGTTTGATATTTTGAAGAAATAATTTATAACTTGGCAACGCAGCAAACTCGAAAAAAAAATATTGCGGAGCGAGATAGAGTATTAGTAGATACTTTGATTTGAAATAAAACACAGGGTGTTAGTTTAAAAAAACAAAGTAAAATGACTTTCCAATTATCCTAATTCAAAATTCTCCAGGAAACACCTTGTAAATGCATATAATTAGTAACATCCAAAAAATATTCAATTGACATTCAAGTAACTATCTGCACAATAATACTGAGAAATGTTGAAGGAATATATCAATTTGGACATGTTGCTTGAAACCTTCCAAATCCAAAAATTTACGGAAAATAAATTATAACTTGGCAACGTCGCAACCGATCCGAGAAATATTTTAGGATTGAACAGAGATTAACGATGGAAACTGAATGAGGTTAAAAAAAGATAACGGTTCTATTTGAAAAAATCAAGTTGATCATTATCCTGCTTTCCCGCAACACCATGTATATTTCAAAGTAATTTTAGAATGTGCGTCTGGAACAACCAAATAACTTTTGTATTTGTCATTTTCTTCTATCAGGCATGTCTTGCGGGGGGGAAGGGGTGACATATTTGCGGATTAGATTTTTTGCTGGCAGTATATAAACCTTTGGGGGGAGAGGTCAAGACCTCCTGGACCCCTCCCCTAAATACGCGTTTTTTTCTCTACCTGACATTTTACACCAATACTTAGCACCTCCAAAGAGGAGCGACTCGGGGGGGGGGGGGGTTTGGCAGATCTTCGCTCCAGGGTGGAATAGCTGCGCCGGTGATCATACCATGCTCTGACCACGGTCACCTAACATACCAAAATATACTCTAAAAGACACCCTGCAAACCTCGGGAGGGGGGACATATTTGAGGATTAGATTTTTTGCTGGCAGTATATAAACCTTTGGGGGGAGAGGTCAAGACCTCCTGGACCCCTCCCCTAAATACGCGTTTTTTTCTCTACCTGACATTTTACACCAGCACTTAGCACCTCCAAAGAGGAGCGACTTGAACGAAGAAAGGGCATCACACCTTTCTCGTCGGGGGGAGGGGGGATGGCATGGCAGATCTTTGCTGCAGGATGGGGGGTGCACATTTGCGGATTCGATTTTGTGGTGTCAGTGTAAAAAGTTTCAGGGGGAGGGGTCCGGACCTCTTGGACCCCTCCCCTAAATACGCGTTTTTTTCTCTACCTGACATTTTACACCAGCACTTGGCACCTTCAAAGAGGAGCGACTTGAACGAAGAAAGGGCATCACACCGTTCTCGTCGGGGGGAGGGGGGATGGCATGGCAGATCTTTGCTGCAGGATGGGGGGGTGCACATTTGCGGATTCGATTTTGTGGTGTCAGTGTAAAAGTTTCGGGGGGAGAGGGGTTGGCATGGCAGATCTTTGCTGCAGGATGGGGGGGTGCACATTTGCGGATTCGATTTTGTGGTGTCAGTGTAAAAAGTTTCGGGGGGAGAGGTCAGGTCCTCCTGGACCCCTCCCCTAAATACGCGTTTTTTTCTCTACCTAACATTTTACACCAGCACTTGGCACCTCCAAAGAGGAGCGACTTGAACGAAGAAAGGGCATCACACCTTTCTCGTCGGGGGGAGGGGGGAGGCATGGCAGATCTTTGCTGCAGGATGGGGGGGGGGGGTGCATATTTGCGGATTAGATTTTGTGGTGTCAGTGTAAAAAGTTTCGGGGGGAGGGGTCCGGACGGCCTGGACCCCTCCCCTAAATACGCGTTTTTTTCTCTACCTGACATTTTACACCAGCACTTGGCACCTCCAAAGAGGAGCGACTTGAACGAAGAAAGGGCATCACACCTTTCCCGTCGGGGGGAGGGGGGATGGCATGGCAGATCCTTGCTGCAGGATGGGGGGGTGCACATTTACGGATTCGATTTTGTGGCGTCAGTGTAAAAAGTTTCAGGGGGAGGGGTCCGGACCTCCTGGACCACTCCCCTAAATACGCGTTTTTTTCTCTACCTGACATTTTACACCAGCACTTAGCACCTCCAAAGAGGAGCGACTTGAACGAAGAAAGGGCATCACACCTTTTTCGTCGGGGGGAGGGGGGATGGCATGGCAGATCTTTGCTGCAGGATGGGGGGGTGCACATTTGCGCATTCGATTTTGTGGTGTCAGTGTAAAAGTTTCGGGGGGAGAGGGGATGGCATGGCAGATCTTTGCTGCAGGATGGGGGGGGTGCACATTTGCGGATTCGATTTTGTGGTGTCAGTGTAAAAAGTTTCGGGGGGAGAGGTCAGGACCTCCTGGACCCCTCCCCTAAATACGCGTTTTTTCTCTACCTGACATTTTACACCAGTACTTAGCACCTCCAAAGAGGAGCGACTTGAACGAAGAAAGGGCATCACACCTTTCTCCGGGGGGAGGGGGGATGGCATGGCAGATCTTTGCTGCAGGATGGGGGGTGCACATTTGCGGATTCGACTTTGTGGTGTCAGTGTAAAAAGTTTCGGGGGGAGAGGTCAGGGCCTCCTGGACCCCACCCCTAAATACGCGTCTTCTTCTCTACCTGACATTTTACACCAGCACTTAGCACCTCCAAAGAGGAGCGACTTGAACGAAGAAAGGGCATCACACCTTTCTCGTCGGGGGAGGGGGGAGGCATGGCAGATCTTTGCTGCAGGATGGGGGGGTGCACATTTGCGGATTCGATTTTGTGGTGTCAGTGTAAAAAGTTTCGGGGGGAGGGGTCCGGACGGCCTTTATACTCTAAAAGACACCCTGCAAACCTCGGGAGGTGGTACATATTTGCGGATTAGATTTTTTGCTGGCAGTATATAAACCTTTGGGGGGAGAGGTCAAGACCTCCTGGACCCCTCCCCTAAATACGCGTTTTTTTCTCTACCTGACATTTTACACCAATACTTAGCACCTCCAAAGAGGAGCGACTCGGGGGGGGGGGGGGGCGTTTGGCAGATCTTCGTATTTGCACCGACTCCGGCAGATCTGGTCGTCAGAACTGTCCGGCAAGAACAAAGTCGCTGCCACAAACATGCTTGCGGTCCCATTATTGTTATACAGCTTTGGTGCTATCCACTGGAAGGCGGAAGAGCTGCGACAAATCGACATAAAGAGCCGCAAAAGGATGAATATGGAGGGAAGTCTACATCCTAGATCCTCTGTCCCGCGAATATATCTCCCGCGACACCTGGGAGGGCGTGGACTATTGAGTTTGGAGCGTCTGCACAACAGAGTAGTACTGGCCACTGCCTGCTATGTTACGACGAGCAACGATCCCCTGATCCGCTTTGTGCGAGAGCACGAGATTGAGGGTAAAGGAGCCTTCCTTTTTAGAGCAGCAACACGGGCAGCCGAAGAACTTAGTCTCACGCTCGACTTCAAGCGGAGGTGTCAGCAGTCCGTTACGGAACTTGCTCCCGCACAATTAAAAACCCGAATTAAGACTGCTGAAGTCCAATTGCTTTTAAGACGTCACAAAGATAAACCAATGCACGGAACCTTCTACAGACATCTAGAAGAGCATGGTCTATCTGAGCAGTTGACCTTCTCCTTCCTAAGGTCTGATGGGTTGAAGTCGGAGACTGAGAGCTCTATAATGGCTTACCAAGACGGTGTCTTCAACACCTTAGTATACCGTAGCCGGATTATGGGTATGGATGTGCCCGATGTCCACTGTAGAGCTTGCCTGCAGGCGCCAGAGACCCTTACGCACCTCTTGTCGGCGTGTAAGGTGTACGCTGGCACAGCCTACGTCTATCGGCACAACGCGGATCTACGAGTGCTATACTACCATTTAAGGCACTCATACGGTATAGATGAGACACCGGTGCTGCCATACGCTCCAGGGGACATTGAGTCCGTTGTGGAGAACGAGAGATGCCGAATTTACTGGAACTACTCATTCTCCACGCTCGAGCTTATACATGCAAATAAGCCCGACATAGTCCTCCTCGATTACCAACAGAAGACGATGTTCGTTATCGAGTTCTCGGCGCCTGCCAAGCGGACCAAGTATCAGGAGCTCCTCGGACAACTTCGCAGGCTCTGGCCGGACTACACTGTGAGTCTGCTAGTAATGGTCATTGGATCCGTAGGTGGTATGAGGGATACGCTGCGCTCTGCACTGCGCAAAATGCCGGTGTGCCGTGCGGCGGCGCACATCTTAGCCGCCAGAATGCAGAAGGCAGTCATCCATGGGTCCCTTCGTCTGCTTAGGACGCACGATTCGCGGACCCAGTGATTGCTCACCTCACGGTGTGAGGAGTAGTCGCTGGGAAATGGAACAGCAACCCGGTGTGTCGGAGCCCGGGTTGCACCTTTTTTGTTTTTGCTTTGTTTATATATATGTATACATATACTTGGCTGGCGCACCAAGTGAGGACAGTACATATTAGTGACCAAGTGAGGACAACGAGATAATGGCATCATTTTATGATAGATATTACGATGTGCCATTTGATAAGAAACATTCAAATAGACACATGAAAGCTATTTTACCGATGAGAAAATTGATACGTGTATATCGAGACAAGTGAGGACCTTTCAATGAAAGAATTACGTGAGCCACAATATACCCGCTTTTTATCTCAGAGAACAACGGAGGTCCGAAATCGGTATACAACGCACCAAGCGAGGTCATAGCTGTGTTGCCAAAATGACACCGCAATATAAGCGGTTCTACGACTTTTACTGAATAGGTGTTTTTTAAATTACACTTTACAACAACTACCCTGTTGCTGTAACGTGTAACCTGATGGACTTCAATGATATGTGAATTTACAAATGCTTTGACATCATGTTCTGCTCCCATAGACATATGGTCATGAATCCTCCAAATAATTGATTTATAATCAGTGTTATATAGATCTTTGTAACTACATTGTTTTTCCATTTATAGGCGAATAGACTTTGCTTTTGTTATTTTTGTGTGAATTTTAAGAATGTCTGATTAATATTTTTCCTTTTAGTAAGGTGCTAAAATTTGAGTGATGGACTTCCGGTGATACTGAATAAACTTGGTCGTTGTAATGTTCTGTACTTGGCTTGCCTTTACATAGTTTGAGGACTCAAGGTTTTTATCTAACGTGTGTATCTAATATTAGCAATAAAACTTTGACAGGTTATTATTACCACGGCGGGGTCGAAAAAGGTGCATACTTTTGAAATATCGTCTTTGTGATGGCGGATTTATGAACAAAAAATTAAGTCAAGTTGAGTGAGTCAGTACTTCCCACACATTGCGGCGATACCAGTTTATTGTTTTCCCATACCATGAAGCTATAATCTGAGATCCTTTTGCAACCAAATACACGCTGCACTGCTACTGACATGATTTCTAAAAACCTTACGCGCTTTCCAACCTTTGGTTTGGTATTTGCTAGTAATAGTATGTAGAGATTTCATCAAAATCAGTTCAATATTTTCCACGCTATAGAATACAGAACGATATAGAGCAATGCCATTATTACGTATACATCAGAAAATTCTTGGTTTCTGCAATAGGCTAGACAATGTTCGGATGGATCTAAAAAAGTGTCACAGGTCAATGGACAGCCTACTATGAATACAATAAGCTTCTCAGTTTTACAACCCGTCACCCCCCAACGATCCCAATTTCTCCCTTACCAAAAAAGTAGAAAATGATCAGTCACGTCTTAAACGCCTAAAAACGATGTTTGAGATGTTTTTATATTTTTAGTTTTTTTCATTATTGCTGCGCCGCCACTGATACGATTTCTAAAAACCATATGCATCTCCATTCCTGACACAGTAATAATACTATGTCAAAATTTCATTAAAATCAAACAAAAGCTTCCACCCAATACAGAACGACCTAAAGCAAAACTCGTATTCGAAGTTTTCTGCAATACGCAAGGCACTGCTAGGATGGACCTAAAAGTGTATTATGCCGCTGGGTCTTTCTCTCACAGGTCAGTGTGTTTGCGTGTAGGTCTGTATGTGTGTGTGTAATGGCTTTACTTTTAGCATTTAGATTTTACATTAAATTATTAAATGTTACATCAGTATGCGGAATTAACCCAAGATTGACAAGCTTCATATATTTGGCCATTTTTTGATAAGCTTTAGACAGCCTATTATGAATACAACAATTTTTTCATTTTCATAGCTAGAGATGTGTAGAACGGTTCTGATCCGGTTCATTGATCCGGATCTTTAAGGTGACCTAACTGAACCGAATCCTAAATTTAATCTCAACGGGTCAACGGGTCAGTCAGGTCACAAATTCGGCGGCTTGTTCATCAGAATCACGAAGCAGGATGGTGCGTGCCACGGCGATATATGTCGGTCAGTCGATCTGACGATTGGCGATGTTCAGTTTTCGGTTCAGTGTTCTGCTGAAGCTACAGGATAGCCATAATGCTCAATGTTCTGGGATCTGAATTTAAAATAATATTTAGATGGATATTTTAGGGCGAATAATAAATGAATATTTTTCTTGTATGAGTTGTGGCTGTTTATAGTAGAGACAAAAAATTCCTTTTACGTGCTAGGAGTGTATTTTAACAAATACGAGAAACTCAAAACTGAATAATTATTTACTCAAATCGAAATTTATAAAGAATACTATTAATACATATACATCTTCTAGGTACATATTTATAAAAAATAAATATCATCTGATATAAAGATAAAACAAATTAATAAATTATACATGAAGTGTACTGTACTGTACTGGCTCATTTCTGTCTGCAACGAGTACCCAGATTAGGCGGTTCCCTCGTGCTACGGTTGACCAATCGTTCACCTTCGATCTTGAGATCTTGAGATCGAAGGTGAACGATTGCATTCGCTAGTCGGGATTCGACTGACCCGTGAACCGGATCACTGTTCCGGATGTTTTAGGTGTTCTAGATCCGCTGATCCGCATCTTAAAAATGACCCGATATGCCCGTCTCTATTCATAGCCCCCCACCATCCATCCTGTAGTACAAAATGATTAGGAACCCCCAAAAATCCTAAAAACGAAGTTTGAGGAATATTTGATTTTTTTTTGTTTTTTGCTAATTCCTTCACCGCCCATGCACGGATTTCCAAAATTATAGCAGTATACTACCTACTATGACCCCACAGTATATCGCTCCGTGCAAAGGTTACTGAGATTACGAGGATAGAAAAACGCCAACAGGCAGATAAGCCGACAGACCGATAGCCTATATGTCCGATAATGCCATATAAATATTACGGGCGCCTATCTGACAGATACTCTATCTGAAACTTATCAGAGACCGGTGAAACCGTTGAAATTAAATCAAAACTACCAGAGCTTGATATTTACAACCGCATATCATTAGAAGGCTTATCAAATTGCACATTTGATGGTATAAAAAAAATTATGCATTCCCATTTGAAAAAATCAAGTTACCTTTGATTGGAGTTTACTTAATTGATCTACCGATTTCTCCAAGTACAAATGTAATTCGAACTCGACCGTCTAACGTAAGCTGACACATTTCGTGCTTAGTAACACGGCAAAGTCACAGCCCTCTGAGATTTATAAAGGCTGCGATATTCAATTTTTTTCTGACATCTACCTATACCCAAAATTGTGATTTGTACCTAAACGGTTCCATGTGTGATACATAAAGTCACACTAAAATGCACTGGAGTCTAAAAATGCAATAATGTACAGGGTATTCCATTTAAAAAAACAGCTTTGATATGTCACGCTTTTATTAGACACCCTGTATAAAAGTCATTATTTTTTAAATGTACTCCAACTCGACCTACATACACCCGCAAAGTCGATTTTTCGAAAAGTGGTATCGTTTGGTCACAAGAGTCCGAGGCGTTGAGCTTGACTCACCCTGTATATGCATTGTGCGGCCGATTCGGGTTCAGTACGGTTGACGGTTACATGAATTTCAGATCGATCTGAAAATTAATACCTAACTGAAGAACAATAATAGTAAAAGGGCAAGAAAGACGCTTACAAAAAATACTCAGGTGGTCCTCACTTTGTCGTCTATATCACCTGGTCCTCGTTTATCACTTCTAATAGTATAAACACGTAAACACTGTATATTATACATAACATGTAGAAAAGGCGAAATTTGCTTAACAATCCTAATATCTTCGAGTGATTCACCACCGCCTACTGGTCCTCACTTATTCCACCTATTCGTATAGAGGTATACTAATTCAACGTTAATGCAGCAAAATAACATTCATTAATATGTGCTAGTACGGATTTCAGTTGAGTGAAAATAAATACAACTGAATGTAAAATTAACCTTTGCAGGGATGTAGGTAATTTGGTATCTTAGATAAGAACTCTGTTAAAATTTGACTGTTATAGGGAAAAAAATCAAATTATCTGTGACTGAGGTTTCTTTAATTAATCTACTGATTTTTCCAAGTTCAAAAAGATTTCAAATTTAACCGTCTGACGTCCCTTATGCTCAGCCGTACCGAAAAGTCGTGGCCTTCTAAGATTAGTAATCACTGTGATACTTAATTTATTTCTGATACCGACTTATACCAAGAATGGTGATTTGCACCTAAACAGTTCGTTTAAGGTTCCATATAAAATACATGGGGTCAAACTAGAATTTACCAAGCAATCTAGATATGCAATAATATATTCCATTCCATTCATTTAAAAAATGTAATTTTATTATGAATCACCCTGTATAAACTTAAAAATTTAAGTGATAATATTTTAACGTTATAGCAGTCAAGGGTCCCCACCCCCCACCAAGTGACAGACTTTTTAAATATGTTTTAGTAAGTCAACAATCCTCCGTCCGCCCAATGTTAACCCAATAAGTCTGAGGGGTTTTGTCTCTCACTACACCAACGCGAAGCTTTTTATAAAATGAATTTTTACTTCCCACACGATAGGTGAGGGGAGTATTGCGATCGCGAAAATTTTCGATTTTGAGATAATACCCTTTTTGAGCGTTTTATGATGTGTACATAACGAAAATCTACTTGTCGGTCTGTCGGTCTGTCGGTCTGTCGGTCTGTCGGTCTGTCGTTCTGTCGGTCTGTCGGCCTGTCGGTCTGTCGGTCTGTCGGTCTGTCGGTCTGTCTGTCGGTCTGTCTGTCGGTCTGTCGGTCTGTCTGTCTGTCCGTCGCGTTTTTCTACCCTCGTAATCTCAATAACCGCTGCATGGATTGTGATGAAATTTGGGCAGGGTTATGCTGTGGGGTCGTAGTAGGTAATGTTCCTATAATTTTGAAAATCGTTATACGGGGAGCAGAGTATTTAGCGAAAAACGAAAAATGTCAAATATGCCTCAAACTTCGTTTTTAGGCGTTTTAGGGGTTCCTGATCAGTTTACACTTTTTCTTGGGTGGGGGTGAATTTGGGGTGGTTGGGGAGTGGGGGGTTGTAATACTGAAAAATTTGTTTTATTCGCAATGGGCTGTCCATTAATATGTGAATGAAAAGCCTAGCTGCATGATACACTTTTTTAGGTCCATCCGAACGTTGCATGCTTATTATAGAAACCACGGGACTTTGAGAATTTTCCGATGTACACAGAGATCGTTCTGTATTTTATAATGTTAAAATTACTGAATTGATGTTCATCAGAATTTATGATGTACACATACGAGTATTGTTTTAGATCGTTCGATATCGCGTAACGCGAAAATTGTTCAATTGATTCTAATGAAATTTTGACATAGTATTACTCCCAAGCCGAGGATGAAAAACGCGTATGTTTTGGAAAAATAGTGTCAGTGGCGGCGCAGCAATAGTAAAAAAACTAAAAATATAAAAACAGCTCAAACATTGTTTTTAGGCGTTTTACGGGTTCCTGATCATTTTCAATTTTTTTGGGTGGGGTGAAATCGGGGCGGTTGGGGGGTGGGGGGTAGTAAAACTGAAAAATTTGTTGTATTCATAATAGTTCGTCTATTGACCTGAAGAAGAAATACCTAGCGGCATATTGCACTTTTTTAGGTCCATCCGAACATTGGATTGCCTATTATAGAAACCAATTTTGTGATCTGCACATACGAGTTTTGCTTTATTTCGTTCTATGTATATTGCGTAATGCGAAAATTATTGAATTGATTTTGAAAAAATTTTGATACAGGATTACCGCTGCGAGAATGGAAAACGACTCTGTTTTTGAAAAACCATGTCACAGGCGGCGCAGCAATAATAAAAAAAACCAAAAACATAAAATTAGCTCAAACTTTGTTTTTAGACGGGTTGGAGCATGTAGAAAAATACTGTGGCGCCCTAGTTCCTAAGAAGGGAGACGCAAGAAACTATTTACGATGGTTTTTGTGTTGGATGTTGTTTTTGGAGGCGGATGGGCGATAATTTAGTTGCAAGGGGATTTTAGGCTATAGCTTCATGCAATGGGAAATAATAAAATGGTATCATCATTATGTGTGGGAAGTACTGAGTCAATCAACTTGACTCCATTTTTACCTATTACTACCCAGCACCATGCTGCTATGTATAAAAATATCGTCCTCTTAAAAACGCAACTTTCGGCATGCGCACAGGTGACTTTCATGTGATGTATTCGTTGTGCGGCCGATTTGGTTTTAATGCAGTTGTCGTTTACATGAGAAGAGCAGGAAAGACGTTTACAAAAAATACTCAGGTGGTTCTCAGTTTGTCGTGTACGCCAGCCGGTCCTCGTTTATCAGTTCTAATAGCATAAACACGTAAACACTGTAAACATGACATGCAGAAAAGTCGAAATTAGCTTAACAATACTAATATGTACGAGTGATTCACCACCGCCAGCGGTCCTTACTTATTCCTCCTATTCGTATAGAGATATACTAATTCAGCTTTCATGCAGTAAAATAACATCCATTAACATGTGCTACAACGGATTTCAGCTAAGTGGAAATAAATGCAACTAAATGTAAAATTAACCTTTTCCTTTGTTAAAATTCGACTATAGGGATGTAGATACCGCGTGGCACATATAGCGAAAAATTCGACCCCTCTAATTACCAAAATTTTGCTAATAATCTGAACATGTCAATAACGGCGAATTCAGTAACTTAGTTCAACGGATCTATTTTGAACGTCTATTGACTAGTCTAGGGGTTCTCAAACTTATAGGCACTGCGACTACAGGAGCAAGACTTTTTCAATCGGACCAATTGAAATAGGACATGTCTCACTTTGCTTCACAGTCGTAATTGCTAAATCGCTGATGTTGAAAATGGTATCGCTCTTCGTTATGAAAAACAAGTATTCCTGAGAAGAACTGAATAAATAAACTTCTATTTTCTTAATATCTGACTATGTTTTGGGAATTATTCAATATTTGTAGACGCGTAATTCGAAAACTGATTTAATTTAACGCGTGAATCAGTTGACTGCACTTTCGTTTGGAATTTGGCATCATAAAACGTGTCTATATCTGTGATACAATAAAGTTAGCTAGAAAGGCAACAAATCTGTAACGAGAATATACTGTTAGATAAGGGTAGATATGCTTGACAGGGGTACAACATTTATGAATTCAGGAATTTGTACTGTACAGTTATATTTGAGGTTCAATCAATATGAACGATAATTGACTAACTTAGTACTTCCCACACATTAAAGTGATATCAGTTTATTATTTTCCCTTTGCATTAAGCTATAGTCTGAGATCCCCCTGCAACCAAATCATCACCCTCCTGCCCTCAAAAAACATCCAACACAAAAACTCTAGTAAATAGTTTCCTGATACTCCTCTCCGTAGGAACTAGATCGACACTGGTTTTATTCTGCGAGCTTTAATTGGATGAAACGAAACGACCAGGAATACCCAAATCGCATAAAAACGAAGTTTGAGTTATTTTTATATTTTTAGTTCTGACACGATTTTTAAAAACCATACACATTTTCCATCCTCGCCACAGTAATACTACTGTGTCGAAATGTAATTAAAATCAATTTCAGGTTACATAATACAGAACGATGTAAAGCAATACTCGTATGCAACATACGTCAGAAAAAATCTCTCAGTTTCTGTAACAATCAAGGCAACGTTCTGATAAACCTAAAAAGTGTATTATGTCGCGAGGTCCTTTTTTGTAGATCAATGGAGAGCGTATTATGCATACAAAAACTTTATTAGTTTTGCAACCCTCCACCTCCCAACCCAACCACCTCAATTTCACCCCCACTCAAAAAACCGAAAATGATCAGGAACCCCCAAAAGGCCTAAAAACTGGTTTGAGTTGTTTTTATATTTTTAGCTTTTTTGTTGTCGTTGCGCCGTAGTGACGGCACGATTTCTAAAAAGCATACCATTTCCATGCTTGGCACGGTAATAATACTGTGGCAAAGTTTCATTAACGATCTAAAACAATTTTCGTATGTATGCATATATCCGAAAATTCCAAGTCCATTGGTTTTTGTAGTAGGCAAGGTAATGATCGGATGGACCTAAAGGGCCGCCGCGCCGCTAGCACTCTTTAATAGGTCAATGGACGAATGGAAAATACTTTAGGAGAAGGCTGTATAGCTTATTTCCAACAAAAAAGTTATATAAAGTAGGGTCCGATTTTCAACTGTTTCAGAGATACCTAAATTTATTTTCATTGTAATGCAGACCTCCAAACGAAAACCATAATAAAACAAAATTTTATCGTCGGATTTTGGAATTTTTAGTATTAGTGACTAGAAAGGACGATGTCACGTCATTATTTACTAAGAGAAAGTGATCATGTATCAAACACTCAAACTCGAGATAGTATCAAAATCAGCAAGTTTTGAAAAGTGACATCAAGAAACATTACAAAAAAGGAATTTATCTTAAAAGATCGCCAAATAGTTAACCACGTACTTTACGGTAAATACATGCCCATCTTTCTAGTTATCCATTGGTACCACAAACTCCTTATGAAGTGGTAAACATAGGCAACAAAATTGCATTTAAGCTCTAGAGGTATATTGGATCTCGGGGACCGCAAAATTTCAACAACCGTATGCAAAAACGTGTCATCGGATTTTTAATTTTTGTGTACTTCAACAATGTTCTATTACATCATAAAAAAGAGATCTATCAACTAAAACTTCAGTATAGGGTCTACAAATTGTATGATATTAGAAGAAAACTTCAAGTTGTAAGTTAAAATCGAATCGTCTTAAAAAGTCGCTAGGTAATTTCTTCAAAGATGCTAGATAATCAAGCAGAACATGCAAGCCACGTTATAAAGTATCGTGTATCCATAGATTTTCACTGGTCTATAAATGAGAGGTTGTAAATAATCCAGAACGAAGTAGAGCTAAAATTAAGCATAATATCTTTAGGGAACAACCTCGTATTATGGATCAGTCATGAACATATATACGCTAAAGCTGAAACTGTAGATTTTGTGCTGTGGATTGACAGTAATGAACGCACGCCTGCGCAAATTAAGACACAGTGGGTTGTGACAGCTGCGTCTCTACCTTTAGAACGGGCAACGGCGTTGGTGCTCACGCATACACGGAAATCATCCTACAGCTCCACCTACGCTGTTGCTGGTATTTCTTAGCGGAAGATGTGGTTCACTGCGCAAACAACTGGTCTGTATCCGTACATCCGTTATACAGTTTTGAGACCATATAGCGAAGTTTTGGTCAACTGATCACTTTTTATGACTAATCGTGATGTGATAGCACATTATTCAAGTAACCATAACAAAAATTAAAAATCTGATGACAAGCTTTTGCCAAACCGTCTGTTGAAATTTTGCACTCTTAGCGATCCAATATGCCTTTAGAGTTTAAATCTCTTACTGCATATGTTTTACCACATTTACAACAAGCTTATGGTACCAATGAATAACTAAAAAGGCATGTGTTTACCTTAAAATGCACGGTTAATTATTTGGTGATATTTTAAAGATTCCTCTTTTTGTAACGTTTTTGAAGTCACTTTTCAAAGCATGCTAATCTTGACACTATCAAGAATGTTATACCTGATCGCTTTTTTTAGTTGGTAATGACGTGATAGCATATTTTCTAAGGACTAATATCAAAATTTTGAAATCCGACAATACAATTTTGTTTTATTAGGGTTTTAGTTTGGAGGCCTGCATTTTAATGAAAACCTCTATAATGAATGCAACAAATTTTTGAGTTTTACAACCCTCCGCCCACCCCCCCCCCCCTCCAGCGACCCCAATCACACTATCACCCAAAAGACTAGAAAATTATCAGGAAATTCTAAAACGCCCAAAAACGAGGTTTGAGGAATATTCAATTCTTTTTGTTTTTTGCAAATTACTCCACTGTCAATGCACCGATTTTTAAAATTATAGGAGCAATACCTACTAGGACCCCATAGGATACCGGTACCCAAATTTTATCACAATCCACGGTTACTGATGTGACTAGCCTAGAAAAACACGCAAAGACAGACAGACCGACGTTATATAGACATCATAAAACGCCCAAAAAAGCGTATTATCTAAACATCGAAAATTTTCGCTATCACAATACCTATCACAATTTCCTATCGGTGTGGGAAATAAAATTAACTAAAAAGAAGCAGAGGTCATAAAAAGGCGCGAAAGGCATTTCAGATGGTAGGGTAGTATCCGTTAATTAATATGCATGTGGACCTCGGTTATTGCCCTATACATTACCGGTCCTCGCATATTTGTTCTAATCGTAGAGATATACAGAGAATGTGGAAAAAGTGCAACTATTTTTTAAATACTAAGATGGTCAGATCGTTTTGTACCGGTGATCACTTGTTCTCTCCTATTAGTACAGAGATATACTCAGGGCCGTAGCTAGGCGTTGACCATGGAGGGGGTTCACGATGACCTTAGGAGGGGTTCATGTATAAAAGAATATGTAATGTCTTAATTTGTTAAACATCTGTATAGATTGTATCGCTGCTTATGTGTCATGAGCGCCGAGGGATTGGTTAGTAGTAGAATAAATCACTAAGCTTGGAGAAAGCATCCTTGATTATCTTTACTTTGTATTATTTTAGTAGTTATTTCATTCATGGGAATACTCATGGGGGGGTTTGAACCCCCTAAACCCCCCCTTATATACGGCCCTGGATATGCTTGCTGATTGCTTATTCCGTCTAAGCTACCATTCATTGGTCCTCCTCTTCGATTAGTCTAGATGAAATACTACCGCTGCGTTCAATGGACTTTGTTGTTTACCTGCACAGCATCCTAAAACGTGTCTCCAGGTAAATCGATCCATAAGGTCGATTATAGACTTCTATTTACTATAAGATTTTCAAGTATCATGATGTGTCGATTGATTCGCTGTCTTCGATTATCTTCAGGGGCAGTTCATGTGAATTGAAATGTAGAGACAATGACATCTGAAACAGATATTACGAAACATCTTCCGACACGTTCCAAATAAATCTGTTACTTTGAGACCTTTTCTGTGCCTACCTGATACCTACCTATTCCTTGACAAATAAAATCAAATGAAAAATTGTCCTCAGTAACGTAATCTCAAGGCTTGATACCTCGGTGACCACACATCTGCTGTTCACGTAGAACTGGCGTTTTTACTAGCAAAGTCGATGTAACAACTAAATACTACTGGAGTTCAGCTTTAAAGCTGGACAGAGAATGTTTTTTAAACTGTGGAACAGCAGCGGTTCCTGAATTTTTGAAAGGAGGCGCACAAAAGTTTAAATAAGAAAATACACAAAAATCCTACCAGAGATTATTTAGGTCGCAGCTGCAGTCTGCACATAAGTATACATATGTATCTTTATACGAGTAGAAGGAATAAGCGAGGACTAGTGGCGGCCGTAAAGGACTCAAACATCAGTATTGTTATGCTAATTTCGACTTTTTCACGTCATGTGTGCAGTGTATACCTGTTCATACTATTAGAACTGATAAACGAGGACCGGGTGATATACACGGCAAACTGAGGACCACCCAAGTATTTTTTTATCGATCTAAAAGAATAGTTCATTTTAATTAAACAGAGTTGGTCATATGGTTTAGGTGTACCTATGTTGCGTTTTTTAAGTGGATGAAATTTGAAAAACGGCATGCTGCTGGGTAGTAATAGGTAAAGCTTCATTTCATGAAAAGCTGTGCGTTGGCGTAGTAAAAGGCAAAACCCCTCAGACTTCGTTTTGAGCGTTTTATGAGTTAATCATCTACCATTTCTGGGAGGGGCTGAAATTGTTAAGGTGGGGAGGGGGAAACCTTGAAAATTTGTTGTAAACATAAAATACCCTCCATTGGCCTAAAAATATGAAATTATATACTTTTTCAACTTATTCGGTTACTGACCCAGGAGACATTTGATACGTTCATTCACATATACAGGATGGGCCAATAGTGAGCAGGATTGTTGACTTACTAAAACATATTTCAGAAATCTGTCACTTGGTCATGGTAGGGACCTTTGAGTGATAAAACGTTAAATATTTTCACTTAAATTTTGATGTTTATATAGGGTGGTTCATATCAAACTTATATTTTTTTGAAGGCGACTCCCTATACATTATTGCATATTTGAATTCCTTGGTGAATTCTAGTGTGACTCAATGTATCTTATATGGA
Organism: Callosobruchus maculatus; assembly: GCA_951848785.1. NCBI lineage: Eukaryota > Metazoa > Arthropoda > Insecta > Coleoptera > Chrysomelidae > Callosobruchus > Callosobruchus maculatus. Next base: position 197,713 of record CATOUR010000158.1, on the reverse strand, counting down.
ACTTTAACGAACCGTTTAACCACAAATCAGCATTCTTGGTATAAGTAGGTATCAGAAAAAATTTAAATATCGCAGTAATTATAAATCTTAGAAGGCCGTGACATTGCGGTACGACTAAGCATGAGATGCGTCACCTTAGGTCAGACGGTTAAATTTGATTTTTTTTGTACTTGAAGTTAGTAGATTAATTAAGGAAACTTCAGTCACAGAGAACTTGATTTGTTCAAATAAGAATACCCATTTTTCTTTACAGAACCAAATGCAGAATTTGATTACCTCGATCTCAATCTTTTTAGTTTCCATTTTATTTCAAATTTTCAGTCAAATCAGTGTTTTTCAGTTTTCCTACTTATAAGAAATCTAGAAAGTCATGAAAAACAAACAAAAGCCTGTTAAGATGGAAGAAACCAACTAACTTAGTAGAAAGACACAAACAAACTAAACAACACAACTAACGAAAATTCCTTGCAACGCATACTCTCTAACAACAGAGGTAAGAAATCTAATGACAATGAGCAGCTGGCGTATGACAGAAGTGTTATTTTTCCACAGCCTACCAGCTATTGAGATCTACTAGAGCTTGATAACAAAAAACGATTAAAAATATTGAAACAAAAAAAACTACCAATGATTGCTGCTGACAGTTTAGCATTGTCAGAATGAAATTTCACATTTAATGGGATAGAAAAGTAGTCATTTCTGTTAAGTTAAAAGTACAGATATCTCTAACTGGAGCACTCTGAGCATCTATTGATGTGATTGTTAGATTTTTTTATTACTCCACGTTGTAACTGAGTTTATTTCATGTATGTTCCTACCAAGTAAATAATGTTTTATCATATAACATACTGCAATTCAGTTTTCATTTTTTGCGATTTTGCTAATAAGTAGAAGTACCAGTGAAGAATTTGAAGGGCTCCAGTCAAAGGCATCATCACTTTTGACTTACGGCTATTTTATGGAACTATATGTGAAAATTTATTCTGAAAATATACAGTGTGGTCCAAAGAGTGTGCAACAAATGGGATTTTTTTTATTAGCTGCACAATCAAAAATCCAATATTGCCAAAAGTTGGTGCATGTCCGATAACTAATTTAGGTGCACTTAGAATGGTTCCAAGCTCATCAGTATACGGGGTGAATCAAAAAATATAAAAATTGTACAAGAGTAAAGTACCCTTATTTTCAAAAATTCAGCAAAATGTTATTAACAAAAGTTGTTTAGAATCAAGAGTTATGCGTAAATACCAAAACTTGGCCTCCTCTGAGGAAAATTTTTTTTTTTTGAAAAAAGTGCACTCTCCCAAAAAAATTTTTTTTTTTAGTAAAACTGTTTGATACACTAATTGAAATTGAATTAATTTTGTAGAACTTTATTTAAATTCAAGCATTTTTGTGAAATTTACCTGAGTAGTATATCAAGCGGGGTACTGCACTGTTGGTAACCCCCCTACCATCCACATCTGAAGAAGTGAGTCTTTTCGGAGTGTTGGTCGACGTCGTCGACGACAATGACCAGAAGGTGGTCAGACTTGCGGCCGCCGCGCGTACCATGCGTTCAAGGTCACCGCCGAAGAGCGAGGAGGTGACGTGACGCTGAAGACGAAGAAGGGCAAAGTTCAAGGTCACTCCGAAGAATGCAAAAGAATTGACGTCATGCCGAAGAGATCTGACGAGACAAGCCTAGCCTGGCCTCGCCTCGCCGTTACTCTATTCTAAAGACAGTACCTACCTATAACAGCAGTACCTGTATACAAGACATGTACGTATGAATAGTTTCGGAAAAGCGAAACCCAATACCTGTACCCATTAGCTGAATGTATTCGAATTTGGCTGTATCGTTGTCGATAAATTCAACGAATCGGCAACAAGTATTTGTTGCTGTGGTATTAGGAAAGCATAACATGCGAGAAGGTTAGCTGTTTTTTTTGTGTAAAAAATAGTTCTGATAAAAAAAAGGAAATTAGGTAGTAATAAAAACAGGCAATATACTGATAGTTTATTAAATGTAAATATTATAAAACAGGAGGAAGAGAATAGAAAACGGTATACACTTAGAGTTTACTTATATGTATACAAAACAATGTGAATAAATGTCTAAATTTGGGAATGTTGCCTTTAGACTGTCAACAGAGTAGGTTTTTCTTCTGAAATTAATGTATCCTTGTTTGGCCAATTGATGTATGGAGTAATGCCCGCAGTGCATTAGAGTATCTTTCTTCATTGTGATGGGATAATAATTTTTGTCTTGTCCAATGACGAATCCTACTGTTTGGTTGTTGTAGTTTGTAATCGGTGTACCTGCTTCATATTCTTGACCTGAAAAATGGAATGCAGGATATTGCTTTAACTCAGTTCCACCATATCTGTCTATTTCGTATAAATAAAAAGTTCCATCTTCGATGTAGAATATTTGATCTTTCACGATGACATATGGATATCTAACATCGTTGTGATAACAATTAACGAATGTTAAAAATAATGCTGCAATAATTGTTAGACTTGCTTTGTTCATTATGTGTGTGTCTGTCTCGCACTACACACACACGCAGTACAACATTACCCTGTATACAAGACGTGTACGTATGACTATGAAATAGTTTTCGTTTGATAACGAGAATCCTCGAATGCACGCGCATAAAATAAAAAAGCACTCAGGGAGTTTTAAATTATACAGTGAAAGTCGAGAACAAGTTAGATGAAGAAATAAAAGTTATGCGTGCTCAAGACGAAAGAGATGCAAATTTGCCAGAGAATATAGAGCATAAGGATTTACTGGAGACGGCTAATGCAGCTGATTGATAAGGTAAAACTTACTTAATATAGTAAATCTGTACCTCAGGATAAAAAAAGGGTATTAAGTCACAAAACCAAAATTTTACAGGAGATGGTCTAGAAGTCCAAACCTCACATTAGCGCATTTCTCTCGATTTGACTTAATCACTTTTTTTAATCTGAATTTTGGATTCTTTTATTCTTATACTAAGTCAATCGCATTTACTTAACATACTGGTGATTTTTTTGCCGGGTGTTTTTTTGTTTTGATGAGTAATATTGTGGAGATGCATTTGTCTTTTTATTAACCACTGTTATTGTGTACCCATATACCGTGTACCCATTAGACGTGTTTCATTTTTGCTCCTCAATAATTAGAACCTTATTCGAAGATAATTCCGTTGGGGTTAGTGAATTTTGGCAGATAAGCACGGTGGAGTAACTGTACTGGTAAAAAAGGGTATACGTATAAATAGCTATGAGTTGCATAGAGAAGGAGTTTGAAGGTGCGCCAATCTATTGCAAGCAGTTTAATATGGTAGTTTTATCAATCTATAATTCCGTGGGGGTTAGTGAATTTTGGCAGATAAGTGTAGCGAATGTGTATGTGTATGTGTATAGTAAACCTGTGCCGGTTTTTACAGAAATTACATGCATTCTTGTACTGTTTTTATCCGACCAAAACACAATTATCGGAGGGACATCACTTATTTACATTTTGCATGTATTGTCTTGAAAATAGCCCAGGCATGTTGGGAAGGATTCGTGGTTTAAATCGAATATGCTAGTGCTGGTAGGATCTGGTTTCTCTGTGGGGGTTGACCCCACCCGTGATCCATTCCTGACGCCAGATAGTGAATATTGTGTATCACCCGTGTTAAACAATCGAGCGAGTAATAACAATTCAAATGTCTAAGGTAACTGCGCGATCCAACACTCGAAATCTCAAGGTAAGCAGATCAGACAAATCAATTTCAACAGCCCAATCGACAAAGGGATCATCCCCTGTAAATACAAGTTATATAAGTATTAAGTACGACTATGATTCTGACGACAATAAGGATCTTTCAGAAAATATAATAGAAAACCTAAGAAATAAACTGGCTCATCAACAGGCGACAACTGAAGAAATCGTTGAAGAGAAGGAAACATTGTTAGAAGAAATTAAGGACCTGAAACGAGAAATTTTTAATAAAAATGGACGATATGCAAACTGCATATAAAGCATTAGATAATCTGTCAATAAATAAACTTTTGATGCATGTGCAGACACAAACCGAGAATGACAGAACGCAAGAAGTAAGTTCTACCTTACAACACGATATTGCTAAAATGAAAAAAAAACAGTCAGCTGAGTCAAGATATCAACAGGTACATACAGCAAATCGAAGAAATGAACAAGCAGATAGTTGAGCTTAAACAATTGACGAGTAGCATGTTCATTACAAAGATCATGCCAAATACAGAAGAGGACATATCTACTGAAGATGTAGACATGTTACAGACACGGGCCAGTGGAACTTGCCCAGAAACAACAAATCAATCAGCTCAATATCCAATGGAAGATTCTGGAAGTACCAGTGGGGGTGCAGTCTGTGGTGCAGCAAGAGTCGCGGCAACCAGAAGTGCAGTCTAAAAGGTAAACGTAGAATTCTAGTAGTTGGTGATGAACTGGCACAAAATCTATCAAAGTACTTGAATGTTTCCCTTAGTGAATCAAATTTTGTTACGGAAGGTATTGTGAAGCCTAATGCTGACTTCGACGAGATAGGCGAAACAGTTCCTAGTCATTGGTCTAACTGCGGATAAAATGATCATTATTATCGTAATAATCAAATCTAGCAGTATCTGCAATTATAAGTCGCTAAAACATGTAATCAGACATCTTCTATTTTCCAGTAAATCTACAAATTTAGTGGTTTTAGTAAATTTTGACATACCAGGGGACGGTAAGTTAGAACAGCAAATCAAAAATGAGGTACAAAGGTTCATGCAAGTAAATAAAAACACTGCTTTGTATTTCAACTCCATCAAAAACACCTGCTCCAAAAGCATTTCGAGTCTTATAGTAAAGAATTTGCATAGCTTCCATCCTTCAAAGCTGTAACAAGCCTATTCTTGAAACTGCTACCAGAGCAAAAGTACTGACTGGGAGGAGCAATGATCCTGATAATTTCTTTCGTGCCTAAATGTGGTGTGAATTGTATCAAAGTGTTACATCAAAATGTTCAATGCTTAAGAAACAAAGTTTCACTAATGGAAGTATTTCTAGATGAGTACGCTTGTGATACCGTGTGTGTCAGTGAACACTGGCTCGAGGAAAATCAAGTTTGTTCTTTGAAAATAGAAAATTATGAAAACGCTAACTTTTATTGTAGAAACAGTTTTAAACACGGTGGAGTAGCTGTACTGGTAAAAAAGGGTATACGTATAAATAGCTATGAGTTGCATAGAGAAGGAGTTTGAAGGTGCGGCAAACTATTGCAAGCAGTTCAATATGGTAGTTTTATCAATCTATAGAAGTCCTCATGGAAATTTTGAGGTATTTTTGGAAAAACTCAGTGAAGCATTAAATCACATCTCCAATTGTTTCAAAGGTGCTACCATGGTTACCTGCGGAGATTTTAATATAAATTTCTTATGCTCTAGTCGATACCTAACTCATCTAAAGGACCTTCTTAGCTCTTGGAATATTGTACCAACAATAAAAGACCCAACTAGAGATAGATCTTGTATTGACAATATTTGCGTAAATCTGGAACAAAACGAGTACTCCTCTATGGTTGTTAATAGCAATATTTGTGATAACTTAGGTCAGTTAATTAACATTCGCACAAATCACAAGCTTGAAGATAAGCCAATAAAATATAAATGCAGGCCACTTCATAATGAAGGAAATGTACAACATTTTTGCAGCTCTTGTTAAATGAAGACTGGTCTGAAGTCTATAGTAGTGGTGGAGATGTGGAGGTTCAATTTGAATTATTTTTAATAAATTTAATCACTATTTTCAATTGGCGTTTCCTGTGAGGACGAAAATTACTCTCCACAAAAGCAAAACGCCGAAAACCGTGGCTGACTAAAGGTCTAATAATATCTGGGCAAAAACTGAAAGATTTGTGTTCATTAACAAAGATTAATCTAAACATTAAGGACTACTACGATAAATATAAGGAACTTTACAGAAAACTTTTAAATGACGCCAAAAAATTGTATAACAGGGATATAATTGCAAAACCGTCAAATAAGTCAAAAGCAGCTTGGAAATTATTAAAACCGAAATCGGCTAAACAGCAAAGATATAGCTTAAACGTTGGAACCGAAACAATTAACGATCCGAAACTAGTGGCTACTACTTTGTTGAACATGTCGGGGAAATTAAACCTACAATAAATCACGTTAGCCCACACTCGAACTATTGTAATAGTTTCTTTTTTCTCCCTGCTTGTGAATAGGACATTCTAGACATTATCAGTAATCTGAAACCATCCGATTCCACAGGTTAGGATGGCATTATCACAAATATTTTGAAAAAAATGTTCATCTGTAATTGTTAGACCGCTAACCTATCTGATAAATCTTTCACTAGAACAGGCTATGGTTCCTAGTAACTTAAAGATAGCGAAAATTATTCCTATCTATAAGAAAGGCGACCTCAGTTATACTGTGAACTACAGGCCAATATCTCTGATCAGCCCATTTGCCAAAGTATTAGAACGATATGTGGCAAACGCCCTAGTAAAAATATTTTGATAACAACAGCTTCTTTAATAAAATTCTTTTCGGTTTTTCGCAGAAGTTTTTATCAAAACGAGCCATGCAATAACGACGCTCCTAAATTCACTTTATGGATGCAGGAAGTAAATGCATGGGGATATTTTATTGATTTAAGTAAGGCATTCGACTTGGTAAATTATAACTTGCTGGTGAAAAAATTAGAAAGCTACTGAATCAGAGGGCATCCACTATATTGGTTCTGCAGTTACCTATGTGCAAGAAAACAATATGTAGAAATAGAAAATAGTCAATCTGACACAACGGTACATGAAATGGGAGTACCCAAAGGGTCTATTCTGGGACCATTGCTGTACATAATCTTTGTGAAAGACTTCAGTAGCCTCAACGCAGTCATGTATGCAGACGACACATCTCTGCTGATAAGTACGCATAATGTAACGTCTTTGTCACAATCCGCTACTGAAGAGTTACAACGGGTACAGCAATGGTTCTTGGATAATGGACTGTCACTCAACATCAACAAGACTAACTTCATACGGTTCAGCTATCTTAATAACAGCTATGACCATAGCTTGCTGGTGAGATCAGCGCACACTTCTGTTGAGCAAGTAGATGCTGCGAAATTTTTAGGTATTCGCATACACAATGGTCTCAAATGGAATATTCATATTGACCATGTGTGCAATAAAATCTCTTCAGTAGCCTATTGCATCAGCCAGTTGCACTTTATCGTTGATGGACCTTTACTACGCACTTACTACTTTGCATATGTACCACTATATCCTATGGAATTATTGCATGGGGTGGATCTGCAGAAGCAAGTAGGATGGATTTTGAAGTTTAGATTCAATATTTTTTAAATGCTTAGTAATAGGATTGTATAGGGTTTCTTGTAACATTTCACCATATTTTAATTGTCTCAATTTAGCTTGTATATTATTACGTTTTAATATTAATAGTTTTTTCAGATCTTTTTCAGTTAATTTTTTTATCATGTTTTTTCTATCCAATATTGATGCGCTTTTTTGGAACAGATATTGATCAGGTTGTGATCAGGTCTTGAACAGCGATTGATCCGTTATGGTTGAATGAGGTCGAAATCGTTAAATATAAATGAAATGATCTATACCTTTTCTATATCCACCGTCATCAATGTTACAGTCTTTGAATATCGTTAGAAAATCGTAAGGATTTGTCCAGCAAACGGCACATGTTCTTTTAAATTCATCAAATGACTGTATATCAGTACCGACATGATCATCATAAATATATTTCAAGTTTAAGTCGTTCTGCTCGAAAACAATCAAAACATTAGAATTATCTCTGATTAAATGTTTAGAGATTTTTTGCATAAGTTTGACATAAATAAAAGGAATCTATACTGTTGTGACGGCCTATGATAATAATGATAATATTTCCTTGTTTTGTACAGTAAAAATATTTACAGCTATTTTGTTCATTAATTCAAATTTCGATACATCTTTCATACTCATAGGAAATTCTATACCATCATACCGTAATACTCTACTGAAATGGGGATACACATGACATGCAGAACAGTTTACCTTACTATTTGTTGAAAGCCTTTTTTGAACTTTTCTTATATCACTGATGTTGTAGGTACCTATGGATCGCATATTTTGTATTAAATCTTCAGGGTTATTATAGTACAAACTGCATACGACTGACCATAAAAAGCAGTAGGAATCATTATTTTTGTTAATAACACTTTTAGATTTCTTTATGAATTCAGGAACCTCAATATAGGTTGATATGCCTATATAAATGAGAGTATATTGATTTATGTTAACTTTAAGATGGAGTATGCGTAACAATGCCCATCCAGAGTCTTTTTCTTGAAAATCATCAAAGTTTTTTAATATTTTTTCAATAATATATATTTTATACCAATTCTTTAGGTCAGTGTTATAATCTATAATTTGATTGTTAGTAGTTAAATGTTTTAGCGAGGTTTCAGCAGTCTGCGGTTTTATAAATTCTCCACAAAATGCAGCATTCACTTTTATCTGAGATTTATTGAGTTGCTTTCTAACTTGAATGGAGAAACTTTTGAATGCATTTTTAAGAAATAATTTTGGATCTTTATATTGCAAATTTACAATAACACCGGATCTAATTCGATTTTTGAAACATGTCTGAGTGTTTTGCCAAACAAGGTAGCGTTTATTTTTCGTTCTATCAAGCTTTGTTTGTAAATGTTCTAAATAACTTCAAAATACTGACACTCGTTTCTATCTTAGAAAAATCTTTTATACACCCAAGTTTATAATCATCAAATTTTTTTAAGATTTTCTCAATAATATTTTATACCAATTCTTTAGGTCAGTGTTATAATCTGTAATTTGATTGTTAGTAGTTAAATGTTTTAGCGAGGTGTCAGCAGTCTGCGGTTTTATAAATTTTCCACAAAATGCAGCATTCACTTTTATCTGAGATTTTTCGAGTTGCTTTCTAATTTGGATGGAAAAACTTTTGAATGCATTTTTAAGAAATAATTTTGGATCTTTATATTGCAAATTTACAATAACTCCGGATCTAATTCGATTTTTGAAACATGTCTGAGTGTTTTGCCAAACAAGATTGCATTTATTTTTCGTTCTATCAAGCTTTGTTTGTAAATTTTCTAAATAATTTTTCAAAATACTGACATTCGATTCTATCTTAGAAAAATTTTTTATACAACCAAGTTTTTACTTTATACACCTATTAAGCAAAATAATATTTTTACGAACAAAGGTAATACATTTTAAAATATCACCCCTTGACCTAACAATTCTACTCACCACCTGTACTTTCTTAACAGCTTGTGATGATATTTCATCAATATCGGGTTGTTGTTGAGCGAGAACAAACTGATAACCGTGAGTGTGAGTCGTCAGTCTTTTATACTCTAATTATTTACCACCACTTAGGCTAATAGTCGAACTTCGATATGCTAAGTGGTATTTTTATGTCAATTAGACAGCAAAAAGAAAAAAAACTTCATCATTTATGACACACTAATGACGAGCAATTATGCTAAAAATTATCGATACAAAAACCTGACACGAGGCATTTTTGCATTGAGTTAATAGCGCTTAATTATACTAAAAAATTACTGATAAAAACAGACACGAGGAAGCATTTAGTCTTGAATGCATTTTATTATGCGCGTGCATTCAAGGATTCTTGTTATTAACGTCATCATAAATTATACTGATTTATCAGTGAAAAACAAAAAACCGATACGAGAAATCACTTAACATATATGTAATTATTCAGCGCGATAACAGAGTAGTAAATATCTCCTGTCACATTATTGGACTAATTACCGCTCGTATAAAGAAAATACCTATGCGGGAACTTCATTTCAGTTTTGTGTGAGTCGTCTGACGAACAGCACCGTGTTTAAACAACAATGGCCACTGTACCATACACAATTATTTTTTTTTACTGAAGATAAGAAAACTTCCCCATAGAATATATAGCTGTTGTAATGAAGCAGTTGTTTCAGTGAGTGCATACACTTTTTAATTTTTTTTGTGTTCGCTATGTCATTTTTTTCCTTTTCTTTTTTAGATATGGAGTACGTGAAATGGTAGCTCGTGGTGATAAAATTTATATATCTCTAACAAATATACAACTAGTTGTAATTAATTGCTTTTCGAAATCCTTCTGGGCATTACCGTTGAAAAATAAAACAGGTAAAGAAGTTTCAAAAGGTATGGAAACTGTATTAAAACAACAAACACCAAAAAATCAGCAGCAATTGTAGAAAGAGTGAATCGAACAATAAAAAGATGTGTAAAGGGTTCAGTTTACAAGGTAATTATAAATGGTTGAATATTCTACCTAAGATTGGTAAACAATATAACAATAAAAAAACATCAAACTATACAAATGAAACCTGCAGATGTAACAAAGAAAGATGAAAAACGATTATTATCTACTGTACATAATCGTATGAAAATTGTAGATTTAAAGACAAAATTCAAAGTTAGTGACCATGTACGTATTTCTAAGATGAGAGGCATCTTTGATAAAAATTCCAACCAAATTGGTCAACAACACATCACCGATCTGTACGATGAAAGATCCCAATCTGGTTACTCTCAAGAAGACATTCAAATACAGACACTGTTTTAAGCACTTGTATAACAATTTAACGTGTGCATTAGAAAAACGTACATTTACTATATAATTGGAAACTGATTACTAATTCAGGTGGTTGTAATGAATAAAAAATACACAATGTTAGTGTTTTTTATTTTTTACCATTTTTTACCTTGAAGTATTTTTTTATTTTTTTACCATTTTTTACCTTGAAACCATTCTGACACTTTCTGTTTCATCTTGTAACATCTTCATCCAAAATTGCTCATGTGTCTTATATAATATAGTTATTTCCATACATGTCAATTTTCTGTACAGGTCCTAATTTTTTCCAACTCTCACTACATAGTATTCAAAACACCCATACTCTGTAATGAATAAAACAATATAGTGTTAGTTTTATTGATTATTATCAATAACAACAGTGAATAAAAAGAAAAAAACATCGCACAATATTACTAATTAAAACAAACAAAAAACACCCAGCAAAAAAACAGCAGTAAGTTAAGTAAATGCGACTGACTTAGTATAAGAATAAAAGAATCTCAAGTCCAAAAATTCAGATTTTCAAAAAAAAAACATATTAAGTCAAAATTGAGAGAAATGTGCTAAAGTGAGGTTTGGACTTCTAGAGACCATCTCCCGTAAAATGTTGGTTTTGTGACGTAATAATCTTTTTTTTATCCTGAGGTATAGATTTATTGTATTAAGTAAGTTTTACTTTATCAATCAGCTGCATTAGGTGTCTCCAGTAAATCCTTATGCTCTACATTCTCTGGAAAATTTGCATCTCTTTCGTCTTGAGCACGCATCGCTTTTCTGTCTTCATCTACCTTGTTCTCGACTTTCACTGTATAATTTAAAACTCCCATTATTACTTAGCCACTCTCTTGATTGCACCAAATTCAAACCCACACATGTCAATTTTCTGTACAGGTCTAATTTTTTTCAACTCTCACTACATAATATTCAAAACACCCATTCCCTGTAATGAATAAAACAATATACAGTGTTACTCATTAAAACAAAAACAAAAAAAACACCGAGCAAAAAAATCCGCAGTATGTTAAGTAAATGCGATAGACTTAGTATAAGAATGAAAGAATCTCCAAAATTCAGATTTAAAAAAAAGCATGATTAACTCAAATCGAGAAAGATGCACTAATGTGAGGTTGGTTCTCCCGTAAAATGTTGGTTTTGTGACTTAATACTCTTTTTTTATCCTGAGGTACAGATTTATTATAGGGTCATTCCATTTCGGACGATACGTGGACTGTTTTTAAAAAATTCCTCATATTTGTGTAGCTCAGTACTTAAAATAGTTCAGATAACGTAAGCAGTTCAGGAACTAGCAAAAACATTGGTTTTTCTTTCAAATTTATGAACTCTAGCTGAAGTAGGTCGGGTAATAGTTCAACTTGTGGGTGAACAATACTGACACGAAATGGCAACACTGTAAAAGACCCTTAACAATGTTAGTTGATTTGGCGGTACGTTGATTTACGAAGAGGTTGGTTAACTTTCTCGGGGCAGAAGATCATCAACTTATTACGCAGGTTGTTTGTGTTTTTGAGACTTTATTGAAGGACATTTCATCTGTAAAAACAATACAAAAGTTTGCTTGGAATCAAACCTATTAAGATATCAGGTGAGTGTTTTTGTGAAAGTAAGTCTATGGTTATAAAAAGGCTTCAGATCTTGTATTTTGATGGTTTAAGACAATTTGTCAATGTTTATACAGAAGAGAAAATCACCCCGTTACGTAACGGGTGTTACAAATTTTCTGTGTAGCATTTTCTATATCAAGACTCACATTTTTGTAATTATTATACCCCTAATTATACAGTGATTGGGAATTTAAAAGTATTCCAATGAACGTTATGATTTTTTCATGTTTGAAGTTTTTTTTACACAAGTTTGTAAGCTATTTTGTCTGGTCTGATCAGCTATAGTTCATTGGTTATGGTATTTTAGGTTCGTGATGTCTTCAGCAAAAGAAAGGATGAGAATGTATAGGGAAAGACTAAAAAATAATCTTCAAAAGTACAGAGAACATCTGGAAAAAGAAAAGGAGAGCGATTCTAAGAACAAAAAGAATGAAGCAAAATACTGTATCAGAACGCTAACATCAGTGTTGTCAGATTTACCAATTTTACGTCTTAGTTTTGAATGGAATGCTCTATTTATGAAGTCTAACGTAAAAGTGGTAAATCTGACAAGACTGTATTTTTTAATTCTGTTCAAAAACCAAGTATTGAATTTCACTGTTCCAGCTGTGGCAGTTTTGGAAATATTTAAGCGTTCCGGTACTGTTTACTGAAAAATCGGTGTTACCATATTTCATTAATTAACCGGAACAAATTTTCGAAATTGTGTGATCTTACTAAGTTCGACATGTGCAATTCATTGCAATAAAAATAAGTAGATGGTTTTATTTAAAATAAATTGAAATCGGGTATATTTGTTTAAAAATTTGGAAAAATAATTTATAACTTGGCAACGCCGCAAACGCAAAAAAATTAAAGGCGAGATAGAGTATATATACTATACAGGGTGAGTCAAGCTCAACGCCTCGGACTCTTGTGAGCAAACGATACCACTTTTCGAAAAATCGACTTTGCGAGTGTATGTAGGTCGAGTTGGACTACATTTTAAAAAAAATGGGTTTTATACAGGGTGTCTAATAAAAGCGTGACATATCAAAGTTGTGTTTTTTTTTAATGGAATACCCTGTATATTATTGCATATTTAGATTGCCGGGTGCATTTTAGCGTGAGTTTATGTATCACACATGGGACTTTTAGCGAACCGTTCAGGTGCAAATCACAATTTTGGGTATAGGTGGATGTTAGAAAAAAATTGAATATCGCAGCTATTATAAATCCTAGAGGGCTGTGACTTTGCCGTGTTACTAAGCATAAATTGTGTCAGCTTACGTTAGACGGTCGAGTTCGATTTACATTTGTACTTGGAGAAATCGGTAGATCAATTAAGGAAACTTTAATCAAAGGTAACTTGATTTTTTCAAATGGGAATGCATCATTTTTTTTATACGATCAAATGTGCAACTTGATAAGCTTGCTAATGATATGCTGTTGTAAATATCAATCTCTGGTAGTTTTGATTTAATTTCAAATGTTCAGTAAAATCGGTGTTTTTCAATTTTCCTACCTATAAGCAACTTAGCAGGCCATGAAATATAAACAAAAAACTGTTTAGATAGAACAAAACAACTAACTTAGCAGATAGTTACGGACGAACTAGAGTAAAGGGACAAAGTTATAAAAATGACTTACAACAAATCAATTCTAACCAGAAATAGCAGGCATAACACATCTAAGGTCAAAAAGCAGCTGGAGAACGACAGGGATGGGTATTTTTCACAGCATATCGGCTACTACAATATTCTAAAGATTGACGATTCACAAAACCATTGTTAATTTTGAAATTAAAGGAAATCTACCACGTAATGTTGCTGGCAGTTTAATAGCTTCAGAATAAAATTTCACATTTCATGATTTAAAAAAATAGTAACCGATACCTCTGACTGGAGTTCTGCAAATTCTTCAATACTCATAAGCAAGATCGCGGAAAATCAAGAATAAATTAAAAATCTGCTCAAATGATTAAACATAAATACCTGACAGAAAATTAAAATATGATTTGTCAGTATTCCTTTTTTTTGCGACCTTGCTAATCGATACTGAAAAATTTAAAGGAGGACAGTGAGAGGTATCATTACTTTTGACTTTGACAAAAATGACTACTGTTTTATACCATTAAATTTGAAATTGCGTTCGGAAGATATTAGACTGACGGCAACGATCGCTGAAAGTTTTGCTTTCATTTCAAAGTGTTTAGTGATTTTGGAAATTTTTAATCTCTAGTACATTGCAGTCGCTAGTAGGCTGTAAAAATTAACCATTTCTGTCGTACTCCAGCTTCTCTTTAACCTTAGTATTGTTATCGCCGTTGTTTCTGGTTAGAGTTGATTTGTTGTAGGGAATTTTTATAATCTTTTCTTTTTCTCTAGTTCTGCTGGATCATTTTTCTAAGTTAGTTGTTTTCTTCCATCTGAGTACGATTTTGTTTATATTTCATGGCCTGCTAGTTTGTTTATAGGTAGGGAAATTGAAAAACACTGATTTGATTGAAATCTCGAAATTTAATAAAAACTAAAACTTTACTTTGTGCATGACTATAGAAAAGAATATGTGATTCTGTCAAAAAAAAGTGTTTTCCTTGAAGCTGGCTGGTTGACTTAAAGACAAATTTCTACAACCTGTAACCCCCGTTACGTGGAATGACCCTATATTAAGTAAGTTTTACCTTGTCAATCAGTTGCATTAGCTGTCTCAAGTACCGTCCTTAGTGCTTGTCTGTCAAGGTCTGCAACACTTTCACATCCCCTTCACATATTCTTGAAACCATCCTGGCACTTCATGTTCATGCCATAACATTTTTTCCAAAGAATATTCCGAATCCTTATGTTATACAGTCACTGCTCAGCTTCCATTATTACTTCCGTTGTTAGCGGCACTAAATTCAAAACTGAACTGAACTTTTATCACTATATTCGAAACAGCTAAACACACATTTCCACTTAATAATAAATTAACAGTTGCAATTATTCGCCGTTTATGTAAAAATATATTTTATCGTTTATATGCCTGCATTTTACGGAGACACTTTATTAATGATGACCTATAATTATACTAAAATGTATGATCAATTAATTTAAATAGCGCTAAAATTACTAAGACACGAGGCAGCAAGGATTCTTGTTATTAACGACAACAAACTGTTACAAAGTCATATGTACATGTCTTGTATACAGGGTGCTGTTGTACTGTGTGTGTGTGTGTGTAGTGGTGTAGTGCTTTTTAGAGAAGACTAATGGCGAAGCAAATTCGAATACGTTCAGCTAATGGGTACAGGTATTGGGTTTCGCTTGTAGGTACAGTCTTTCGAGTAGAGTAACGGCGAGGCGAGGCCAGGCTAGGCTTGTCTCGTCAGATCTCTTCGGCATGACGTCAATTCTTTTGCATTCTTCGGAGTGACCTTGAACTTTGCCCTTCTTCGTCTTCAGCGTCACGTCACCTCCTCGCTCTTCGGCGGTGACCTTGAACGCATGGTACGCGCGGCGGCCGCAAGTCTGACCACCTTCTGGTCATTGTCGTCGACGACGTCGACCAACACTCCGAAAAGACTCACTTCTTCAGATGTGGATGGTAGGGGGGTTACCAACAGTGCAGTACCCCGCTTGATATACTACTTACCGGAGGTTAAAATTTTTTTGGGAATCACAAGCTAAATGTTTGTTGCAAGGATATTAAATATGGCTTTATAATTTCGGAAAAAATCTTTTTACTAAGGCAAGAGGTTGCTTATAATTACATGCATATCAGAATAACTCTCAATAAAACCGCAAACCTTTTATTATTTTTTTATTTCTAAACATGTATTTAAATTAATCCACAAACATGAAATCTTGCAAAAAAATCATGGATACCCATGGAAAAAAAAAGTGGGTTTTAAGTAAACATTATGACAGTTTGATGACATTAGTCTCACTTTCTTACAATATTGTAAAATTATTGCTCGGTAAACAGGTTCATTATTCAACAGTAAGCCGAATTTTGGTTAATTTTAAAGAAACTGGTTCTCTAAACTACAATTATAAACATGAAAATGTTAAAACCGTATGTCCTGAAGAAAATCGATTGGAGGTACTTCAAGCAGTTGTCGAAAATCCACGACGATCTACCCAAGAGATTTCCACCTATACGGGTGTGAAGAAAACCAGCGTGAAGAGAATACTCAAGAAAAATAAATATCATGCTTACAAGCCTATGTTCATCTGTACTCTCCAAGAACGAGATTATGATTTGCGGCTCGATTTTTGCATGTGGATTCAAGGCGAAATAGAAGGTCAGCAAGACTTCCACAGGCACATTCTTTTTGGGGATGAATCCACCTTTACAACAAATGGGGTTGTTTCGTCCCAAAATTGTCGATGGTGGTCGGATGAAAATCCAAATTTCGTTATTGCTAATAAAAACCAGTATTATCAGAAAACAAATGTGTGGTGCGGCATAATGAACAATCAATTCATTGGAACTTTTTTTTTCGCGAAAACCTAACTGGTAACACTTATTTACAGTTTTTAGAAAACGAACTAACTGACTTTTTGGACAATTTAAATTTGCAAGAACGGAATCAGTTATGGTTTATACATAATAGATGTCCGGCCCATTCAGCCATAATCATTACTGAATGGTTAAATGGGGAATTTGGAAATAAATGGTTAGGACGAAGTACTAATCCTCGGTGGCCTCCTGGTTCACCGGACCTTACCCCATTAGATTTTTTCTTATGGGGCTATCTAAAACAAAAAGTGTATAAGGATAGACCCTTTAACAATCTCGAGGAACTTGAAAACCCAATACGAGTACATTGCCGGAATATACCGGGAAATGTTTTACGATCTATTCTTAGCGAATTTTATAACCGTACAATTAAGTGCATTGAACGAGAAGGTGGACATACCGAGACGCGCCGATAATTATTTTATGTTTCTTAACTATGTTTTTCTTTTGTTTCTACTTTTCACATATTTTTTCATTTTAGCTTTCAATTTTTCACTTATGGTAAAATACGGTTATGACATGTCCATTTATTATAATTATGTATTAATACACACAGTTCACTTTGTTTCCACGCTTTGTTTCCTTCATGGGTATCCATGATTTTTTTAGTAAGATTTCATGTTTGTGGATTGATTTAAATACATGTTTAGAAATAAAAATATAATAAAGGGTTTGCGGTTTTATTGAGAGTTATTCTGATATGCATGTAATTATAAGCAACCTCTTGCCTTAGTAAAAAGATTTTTTCCGAAATTATAAAGCCGTATTTAATATCCTTGCAACAAACATTTAGCTTGTGATTCCCAAACAAATTTTAACCTCAGGTGAATTTCACAAAAATGCTTGAATTTAAATAAAGTTATACAAAATTAATTCAATTTCAAAAAAATTTTTGGGAGAGTTATTGCACTTTTTTCAAAAACTTTTTTTCTCAGAGGAGGCCATGTTTTGGTATTTAGGCATAACTCTTAGTTCTAAACAACTTTTCTTAATAACATTTAGCTGAATTTTTGATAATAAGGGTACTTTACTCTTGTACAATTTTTATATTTTTTGATTCACCCCTTATACTGATGAACTTGGAACCATTCTAAGTGCACCTAAATTAGTTATCGGACATGCACCAACTTTTGGCAATATTGGATTTTTGATTGTGCAGCTAATAAAAAAAAAATCCCATTTGTTGCACACTCTTTGGACCACACTGTAGATACTCTCCTGCCAGTAACGATCGCTGGTATTTTGTCTTTTATTTAATTTTTTGTACTGGTTTTGGATATTTGCGTATAGGTAATAGGCTGTGAAAAGTAAGCCTTCTTGTTGCCGCTATGACCTAGGATGACACGTTTCATGCTTAGTCACACCGTAAAGTCACGGCCTTCTAAGTTTTATTATCGCTGCGATATTCAATTTTTCTCTTATACCTACTTATACTAAAGAAAAGTGATTTGTGCCTAAACGGTCCGTTTAAAGTTCCATATAAGATACATGAAGTCACACTAGAATTCACTAAGCAATTAAAATATGCAATAATATATAGGCGGTTCTATTAAAAAAATGTTAGTTTGATAATCAGCCTATATAAACGTTAAAGTTTGAGTGAAGGTATTTTAACGTTATAGCCTTCAGGGGCCCTACCATGATCAAGTAACAGATTTTTGAAATATCCTTCTAGTCAACAATCCTCCATCTACTCACTATTGGCCCACCCTGTATTGCATCTATCACATAATGATATGTACTCTGAGAGGACTTCGCATATTTTGTTGGAATGTTTGAAAAGAAAAGTATTTTATAACTCATCGAATTTTTAAAGCTGAAGCTGGATTGACATGAAACGAGTAAAATCGGGTCAAGCCAGACCAAAAACTCTTAGGATGCTTGTCGGAGCAGCTAAAATCTGACGAACTTGGAACGATTTGACTCGGATAGCACTCTACTCTCTCAGACACTCTCTCCCATTTTTTAACCTAAGTCTAAAATATGCTTCTCAGTTGTACAAAAATGAGCTTTAACAATTTCAAAAGGCATATAACACGGTATCTAAAACCTCAGTTGAATAGACCATCTTAGATTCCAAACGAAAATTGTGTCACTCGATATTAAACTAATTGAAACACCTGCTAATTCTTACGCATAAGGGCATGGTTCATGATTTCAGAACTGTCTAGTAATCGCTATACCGAAGATCCTACACCTTTCAAGAATTAAACCTTCATGCATAGAGCGATGACCTGCAATCTAAAACTTTTCTGCCATAAAAGCCGCTTAGATCTCATTCCAAAAGTTCCTCATGATGGGGCACTTGTGAACAAAATTATGACTCGCAACACCTAATTTTTTTCTCAAAGACAGCAACGTGTAATATGGGAAGCTAAACAATCAAGTACACAAAGAGAAGGCGAAATATCGTGAGAGGCATTAGTCTGCCAGTATTTCATGGTTGCCGAATTTCAGGACCTCACTTGTTGCATGCACTGGTATGTAACGTATATGGGGTGGCGGTATACAAACTCGAGAAACCATCTGGTGCCAAAGCGGTGAACTAAAATGTATACATTTACCATAAAACGAAAAAAATGAGGACCAGCTGAAATTTTCAAATTTGACTCAAGACCATATCCGCAACTCACCACAAAAATTTCAAGCGAAGTCCTTGTGAGGTCCGTATATTGGTCCTCACTTGGTCGCGGTCCTCACTTGTTATGCAGATTTTGCACGGGTTAGCGTCACTTGTACCAAGAGCCAAAAATATAGAATGTTCCCAGGGTTTAATCTGCCTGTCGTAAGAGGCGACTAAAAGATTGGTAGTCCTTGCCTTAAAAGGGCCTATGGTGGTCACCGGCTGTGAAAGCAGGCGTATGAACCACCATAGTGAGGAAACGGCTGCACCTATGTTAAGGACGGTTTCCCGACAGCGTCTGACCCCAGGTTAGGGGCGGCTGACGGCAAACCTGGCAGTAGGTATAAAATGCGCCCCCAGGAAGCCAACCAACATCAAACGGCTATTCGGTGCGTGGCGACACTGCGGGGATAACCCAAGCCAGGGATGAAAGCCGGCCGGCAACCTGTACAGGTCATCCCTAGGAGGCAATGTGGTCGGCTGCCTCCGAAATGTCGGCTGGGGGCCCTAAGGCTAACCACCGGACGGGCCCTACCTTCTGGTTCGACAGCCCCAGAAGAAGAGCACCCACACCAGGCCGGTATCGGAAGCCGGCTCTGGGCAAGGTGGCGGTGCCTCGGATCGCCCTGACGACGACACACGCAACGACATGGACCGTTTTAGGTGGACGACGGAACTGAAGGATGACCTGCTGAGCTGCTACGAGAGCAGTAGCCCGCGCCGTAGGGGATACATGGCCCGCATGCATGGGAGGTGGTGTGAAATGCATCCAGAGCGTAGCACAATTACCTCCCAGAGCTTGCGGAACCAGGTATTTTACCTTCGGGTGCAGGGATACGTTCGTGCTCCAGCTCAGCCTGCCCCTCCAGCGACTGAAAGGCCTACTAACCAGGCTGAAAGGTCGCCGATGAGGCCCGCTGAGAGGGAAATCGACGAAGCCGTCTCACCTGGAGATTTCAGTGACCGAAGGGCCTTGCATAACAACAAGAGGTCCTTCAAGCTGGCAGATTTAAAGAGAGAGGATGAGGCGGTGAGTTAACGTCTATCGGAGGTCTCTGACATTTGGAGCATCAATTGCGAAATTTACGCTGCGGCTCTGAGGCTGGCTGGACAGGGGAGAGTGAGAGACTCTCCTGTCGAGAGAGCACAGAGGCGGGTGCGCCAGATGGAAGCGAAAATCCAGTTGGCTCGCCAAGAAGCATCCCGTATCCAGTGTGTGATGGAATATAGAGCGGCCGGTAGGCCTTTTACGCGCCGCGTGCGCCAGATAGGCCGAGAGCTAAGGCGCGACCATCACACGCTCAGTCAAGCGGTACTGGTTGTTGTCAAGCAGCATTGTCTTGACAGGATACGGACGCTAATCGCTGCTAAACGATCACTGGTGACGCGGGCGAGAGGTTTGGAGGAAAACAGAATATTTTCCGAAAAGCCTGCTCGTCTCTTCCAACGGCGACCACCAGTCATAGAGCAGCCGCCAACTGCTGATGGCGTGGAGACTTTCTGGAGGGGCATTTACGAACAGCCCAAACCTCTCCAAGCAGACACTCCGGCCTTGGCGCAGTTCGAGTCCGTTTGTAGGATGACTCCAAACTTGAATGTACTGCGTCACCCGATAAACACGGAAGAAATTCTTGGTGCCTTACGAGGCGCAAAGAATTTCGCAGCTCCTGGCCCGGATGGCATAAACACCTACTGGTTGAAAAAGTTTCCCAGTTGCCACCGGCATTTAGCTAGAGTTTTTAACTCGTGGCTAAATCAGGAGCAGCCAATTCCGGCTTGGTTTGTCGAGGGTCGAACCGTGCTTCTCCCGAAGACCGGAGATTTGTCTGATCCTAAGAACTACAGGCCAATAACATGTCTGAACGCATGTTACAAGCTCTTCACCAGAATCTTGTACATGCGTATCCTTCAAGCTGTAAATCCCGTATTTCTCAGCGTATATGAACAAAGAGGGTCTAAGAAAGGAGTAGCTGGCTGCAGGGATAACCTGTTGATTGACCGCTGTGTCACACAGGACTCCGTGCAGTACCTGCGAAACCTTTCTATGGCCTGGATCGACTATCGGAAGGCATTCGACACTACGTCTCATGAACCGATTGTGCGGCTGTTGGAATGTCTTTCGGTAGATGATCAAATAGTGGGATGCATCAAACAACTGATGCCGCTCTGGAAGACTCGGTTCACTATAACATCGGGTGAAACCAGGGTTCGAACAGAGTTGGTATCATTTAAAAGAGGGGTCTTCCAAGGAGACTCCCTGAGTCCCTTGCTCTTTTGCATCTCGCTACTGCCTTTGTCCATAGCGCTGAAAGATACTAAGGGATACAGCTGTGGCAAGCCCAATTACCGGAGGCACAAGGTCACCCACTTATTTTACATGGATGACCTGAAACTCTATGCCTCCGGACAACGCGATTTAGAGCAGTCGCTGAGGGTAGTGCAGGATTATAGTCAAGCTATTGGTATGGAGTTCGGGATAGACAAATGTGCCATGGTTCATCTCAAAAGAGGACGTTGCGGAGATAGTGAAGATGAGGAGCAGCTCGTTGATGGGAGCATCTTGCGACAACTGCATGCCGGAGATACTTATACCTACCTTGGAGTGGCGCAGCGTCACATCCAAGAGGCAGAATTGGTCAAAGAGTGTCTCCGCCGCAAGTATTTGCACCGACTCCGGCAGATCTGGTCGTCAGAACTGTCCGGCAAAAACAAAGTCGCTGCCACAAACATGCTTGCGGTCCCATTGTTGTTATACAGCTTTGGTGCTATCCACTGGAAAGTGGAAGAGCTGCGACAAATCGACATAAAGACCCGCAAAAGGATGAATATGGAGGGAAGTCTACATCCTAGATCCTCTGTCCCGCGAATATACCTCCCGCGACACCTGGGAGGGCGTGGACTATTGAGTTTGGAGCGTCTGCACAACAGAGTAGTACTGGCCACTGCCTGCTATGTTACGACGAGCACCGATCCCCTGATCCGCTTTGTGCGAGAGCACGAGATTGCGGGTAAAGGAGCCTTCCTTTTTAGAGCAGCAACACGGGCAGCCGAAGAACTTAGTCTCACGCTCGACTTCACGCGGAGGTGTCAGCAGTCCGTTACGGAACTTGCTCCCGCACAATTAAAAACCCGGATTAAAACTGCTGAAGTCCAACTGCTTTTAAGACTTCACAAAGATAAACCAATGCACGGAATCTTCTACAAACATCTAGAAGAGCATGGTTTATCTGAGCAGTTGACCTTCTCCTTGCTAAGGTCTAATGGGTTGAAGTCGGAGACTGAGAGCTCTATAATGGCTTGCCAAGACGGTGTCTTCAACACCTTAGTATACCGTAGCCGGATTATGGGTATGGATGTGCCCGATATCCGCTGTAGAGCCTGCCTGCAGGCGCCAGTGACCCTTACGCACCTCTTGTCGGCATGTAGTGTGTACGCTGGCACAGCCTACGTCTATCGACACAACGCGGCTCTACGAGTGCTATACTACCATTTAAGGCACTCATACGGTATAGATGAGACACCGGTGCTGCCGTATGCTCCAGGGGACATTGAGTCCGTTGTGGAGAACGAGAGGTGCCGGATTTACTGGAACTACTCATTCTCCACGCTCGAGCTTATACATGCAAATAAGCCCGACATAGTCCTCCTCGACTACCAACAAAAGACGATGTTCGTTATCGAGTTCTCGGCGCCTGCCGAGGGGAACATCGTCTCTAAGGAGGAGGAAAAGCGGACCAAGTATCAGGAGCTCCTCGGACAACTTCGCAGACTCTGGCCGGACTACACTGTGAGTCTGCTAGTAATGGTCATTGGATCCCTAGGTGGTATGAGGGATACGCTGCTAAAAAACTAGGTTATGGAAAGGATCGACAGATAATAGAACCATAGCATATTACAAAATTTTGAGGAATGACATTTAACTGCACAAACACATACCTTTAACGCATCTGAGCATCTGAGGTTTCCAACTGAGCTGAGCCAACTCATTTTTAAGTGATCTGAGTAAGTGCAGATGTAAAAGGAAAGCACCTTATTTTGCTTCTCACCTCTACCTTTTTCCCATCTCAAGTTCCTTCAGTTGGAAATAATATTAATTATACACACTGCGCAAGTGCGCACAAATTTTGGGAAAGATCGAATGAGTGGGGGTATGCTCTCTCTCTCTACCGACGTTAGCTTCTAGAAGAAATGTAATAGTTTATTCCTTTTGCTTTCTGAACTCAAACAGTAAAGACATATAGAGTAGCTATGTCTCTCTAAGATAATTTTTGTGTCTGTGCCATAATGTGATAGCCAAGGTAATCATAACGATTTAATTGCTATGGTTTTCCATATTTTCATTGCTTCTGCATTTATACATTTTTTTTTTCATGAACATGTGATGGCGAACATTTTAATCTTTAAATATCAAGTCAATCATACATTGTATATTTATCAATTATCTAACAAAAGAGTCGCTGAACATTATTCTTTGTTTCTAGCCATATATTGTTGTGTTTTCTAGAAATATAATTAGTAACTTTTTTTCGTGTTTATTAGTTGTTATGAGTTTTTTTCTTTAATTTGTCATAATAAAGTAAAATAATAGTTTTTTAAATCGTTTTGGAAATTCGTGAATTATCACCTTTTTACCTTTAACAGTCACGTACGGCGCAAAATGCCCACATAAGTGATATTTTTTCATTATTATTTCGAAAGTGCAATGTCTTGCAGAGTTTTTAAGATTAGATTGGTGCTCCAGAACCAGACATAAGTATTTTTAATTTTATTTTGAAGGTTTTGGTCTAAGAACAGAGATTTCAATTTTGGGCCCAAAATGTACTTAATTATTGTTCAGATGTACAGGTTCTCCTTATTGGATATTAAAATAGGCTTAATACTGAGTATAATTGCAGAAAAAAATATAAGCCAAAAAGCATTCTTGTTTTTGTTTTTGACGATTTCTTGGAAAAACTGGAAAATCTCTAAGTTTTCAAAAAAAGAAATCATAACTCAAAAACTATCAATAATCGGTACATATACATGGGGATGTTTTGGGTAGGTCTCGGTACTGGCAATCTAAAAAAAAATTATTATCGTCACCCGATTGGCCACCCTGTATATAAACGAAACAGTAAAATGACTGCCTTTTTAAGGCGATGAGGGCCTTACCTGTGATAAAATGCTTGCTGAAGAATTTTTGGTGTTTCAGTTTTGACTCTGTGAGATCATCTCGTTTAATTGCAGCTATAAACAAAACTCCTGCGTTGTTGGGATAATCAAAATAATGCTCAAAAAACTACTTAACCACACGTCTCAAATGACAACAAGCCATTTTGGATTATTTTGACACTTTGGCAGATCGTAGGATCGCCCGCTTTTAGGGCTGTTCCAAATTACGGTTCTATTACTATCCTAGAACTGTTTTAATCATGCCTCTTCCATTTTGTGATTATAGAATCGATGATTAGTTGGTACGCTGGCAGACCAACCAATCACCGTTTTTAGAACTGTAAAATGGGCGGGGCATGATAAAAACAGTTCTAGGAGGGCAATAGTACCGTAATTTTTTTTTCCTCTGGGAGCCGTCAGCACTTAAGCCTATTGGCCTATTGAACTATGACTTCCCAGAGGGGGGACGGTACACGGCCAGCACCGTTGGAATGATTACACTATCATCATCCCGGACGGTCCGACGGGGGTCACCCGTCCGGTCCTTCCAGTCGATCATTCAAAGTGCCGGCCGCGTAAGATGCTCCGCTCAGCGCTCGTGTGGGCGACACCAACACGGTCGAAACTGAATGCCCTGTGTATATACAGTCACCCACCCAAGCGCTAACTGCGCACAAGGCTGCTGCTGCCCCACTATCGAAGGCAGACGCTGTTCATCGCGCAGCCACGTGGGTCCCCTAACCGTAACTTGGAATAGTCCTTATAAATTCCCTGTTAGAGTCAATGTTTTCAGGTCAGGATAAAATTGCGAACAATTCCGATCGGATAATAGATAGTAGATAGAAACACGTTTCTAAGTTAGAGAGTACCGACACTGAAGCACTATGTGACGATCTTGTCTTTCAAATCCAAGGTAACAGGTTCTCAGTTGTTTTCTACCATGGAATAACTTACACAGGCTTTGTCTGATGTATTTAGATCAGAATTTTGTTTCTGATGTATAATCTATTTCAAATAGTGAAGACTCTATGCCACAAGACTCACGACCATATAGTCTTGGCAGTGATGGTGCTGGAGACGGTGTATTTGTATCGTTCCTGCCTCAACTCCTCAGAAATCAGACCCTAATACCCTCAAAAGTCTCAGCATGTTCAGACCAGATCTAAAGAGAGTTAAAGAGAAAGATCTCGGTGAAAGCTCACCTGAAAAAGTTTATAAACCATGTACAATAGTTAGAGAACCAGAGGCCTCAACGTCTCAATAAAACCTAAGCTCTGGAGGCTCGGAAGTCCTACCTAGTACCAGCACCAGTACCAGCAGTAACAAAACATCTAGTGATGATTCAAAAAACGCAAAAACCGCCACATTGCCTCAGCTTGGTGGTCAAGTTGCGAGAACAGAAA
This sequence comes from Callosobruchus maculatus, assembly GCA_951848785.1. Lineage (NCBI taxonomy): Eukaryota > Metazoa > Arthropoda > Insecta > Coleoptera > Chrysomelidae > Callosobruchus > Callosobruchus maculatus. The sequence goes on along the minus strand of CATOUR010000158.1, from coordinate 171,761 downwards.
TCAAAGCAACCCAAGAACGCAAGAAACTAACTCTTAAGGAGCTCTTGATTGCTCCATATTCTCGGAAGACTTAAAAACGTGATTTAAGAGAGTCGATATACTGGAGGAAGACGGAATAATCGCTATTTCGGTGGAAGACCTACGTATTGTAAAGTCTACAAAACATGAAAAAAATATTGCTTGATTTAGATGTGTATACCCCCTAATTTTTAAGGTCAAAGAGTATATCCTGACCCATTTTCACTTATAATGAGTAATTAGGGTGGACGACTCATTGCTGCACCACCTAAGGAAGGCCTATGCACTTTGAGATGTATATATATATATATATATATATATATATATATATATATATATATAGTCCCATCATTCCATTAAGGAACATAGGGCCTCTACAAACTGACACCAGTCTGATCTATTCTTTGCAAGCGCTTTTATCTCTCTCCATGTCTTGCCCATTCTTCTTGCCTCATCTGTAACCGTTCTTCTCCAGGTCACCCTTGGTCTTCCTATGTGTCTGCTACCCTGGGGGTTCCAGTCTAACGCCGTTCTAGCTACAGATTCTTCCGTTCCTCTTCGCAGAATGTGACCTATCCAATTCCACTTTCTCTGTATGACTTCCGTCCCTACTTTCTTAAGCCCTGATATTTTCGACAAGTCCTCGTTCGAGATTGTCCTTGGCCAAAAAATCCGTAGGACCCTCCTTAGACATCTGTTAATGAAAACCTGGAGTTTTTGCTCATTGGCTTTTGTGCTTTTCCATGTTTCGCACCCATACAATAACACTGATTTCACGTTGCTATTGAAAATGCGCAGTTTAGTTCTGATTGAGTACGTGGTAGATTTCCAGACTTTGTTAAGGTACCCAAATGCTCTTCTTGCTTTTAGTAGACGCTGCTGAATATCTTGATCTGTCCCTCCTGTGTTATTAACTATGCTGCCTAGATATTCAAAGTAGTCGACTCTTTCTATCACTTCGTTGTAGAGCAGAAGAGGTTCCTGGTTGACTATATTAATCCGCATTTCTTTGGTCTTCTTCACATTTACTCTTAGTCCCATTTTTGCTGCCTCTGTTTTAAGGACTTCAATCTTTCTTTTCGTGTCTTGGATATTGTGCGATATTAGGCAGATGTCATCTGCGTAATCCAGATCTTGAAGGCTGCCCATCTCCCCATCTAATGCCTCCTCGACCATCACATACCTTTCTCATTAAGCAGTCTAGCACTATGTTAAATAGCAAAGGCGAAAGTACACATCCCTGCTTCACACCACGCTTGATACTGATTATTTCACCATTATGTCCCTTGTGAAGAACCTGGCTTGTGGCATCTTTGTATAGCTCTTTCACGATGTTTATAATCTTCTGGGGTATGCCTTTCTGTATCATGCATTCCCATACACTTGTACGTGTTACTGTGTCGAAAGCCCTTTCAAAATCAACGGACACTAAATGCAGCGGGGAGTTCCACTCATACGACTGCTCTATTATAATTCTCAATGTATTTATTTGGTCGATGCAAGACTTACCTGGGCGGAAGCCGGCTTGTTCAATTCTCAAAGTATTCTCTATGTAAGGTTTCAATCGTTCCAGTACTATTATCGCTAGTATTTTATACACCGTGTTTAGCAGAGTTATACCTCTCCAATTCCTGCATTCTGCGAGGTCTCCTTTTTCTGGCAAGTTGATAATCAGTCCTTCTTTCCAGTCTTCGGGTATTTTTTCTTCTTGCCACATTGCTGTTATTATGGGAAGCAAAATAGTTGAAGTGGGATCGATACTGGCTTTTAGTAGCTCGGGTGGCACATTATCTGGATCTGGTGATTTACCTGACTTAAGGAGCCCAATAGCCTTCCTAATTTCATCCAGTCTTGGGGTTGATGTGTCCACTTCAAGTGCTGTGTTCAGTGGTGGATTGTAGTCTCCTTCTTCTGCGCAGTCATGTTGTGAAGCTAGGGATGTAGTCTCCGTTATGTACTCACTCCATCGCTTTAGCTGTTCATTCGAATCAGTTATTATTTGCCCATTTTTTCCTTTTAATGTGGACTGAATTTTTGTCCTATTGCCAATCAAAGATTTCGTGATGGAGTATATGTTTTTGGTGTTGCCTTCTAAGGCAGCTCGTTCTGCTGCTTGAGCTAGTTTGTCTGCCCACTGGCGCTTGTCCTTCCTGTCACTCCGTTTGACGGCGATGTTCAGCTTCTTGTAATCGCTGTCTAGTGTTTTATGTCCTAGCTGTGGGTTGTTCATTATTTCTTGTTTTTTCTTCCTTCTTTCTGCAATTAATTTCCAGGTGATCCATTCCTTCCTCGTGTGTTCCTTCCGTCCTATAACTTCTTCTGCGACTTCCAGGATAGTTTCTTGGTATTTCTTCCATTCCATCCTTTCTGTTTTTTCCAAGTCTGCTGCTCTAGTTGCCAGTTTTTGCTCGAATGTGTTTTGGGTGCTTGGGTCTTTTAGTCGTTCTACGTTGTATTTGGGCCTATTTGTAAACCTTTGCACACATTTAGAGAGTCTCATTCTGATACTTCCAACGAGCAGCTGGTGGTCGCTGGCCACATCTGCACCACGAAAACATCTGACATCTAGTAATGCTCTTTTCCACGTTCTCTTAATAGCTATATGATCAATCTGGTTCCTAGTGATGCCGTCGGGAGAGTACCATGTTGCCTTATGGATGTCCTTGTGCGGAAATAATGTCCCTCCAATTACCAGGTCAAAACTGGAGCATAATTCCGTGAACATCTCGCCGTTGTTGTTCATATCGCCAAGTCCATGCTTGCCCATAATGTGTTCCATATTGATGTTGTTTCTTCCTACTTTGGCAGTAAAATCCCCCATTAGGACTACCACGTCTGCCTTTCATATCTTGCTCAATACTGTTGTGAGTTTGTTGTAGAATTCCTCTTTCTGTTCTGTTGCTGCTTGATATGTAGGCGCATAGCACTGTACTATGGTGCATTTTATGTGTTTGGTGTTAAATCGTGCCGTTATTATCCTATCTGATACTGCAGATCATTCTAGCAGGCATTTTCTTGTATTTTTATTCATTAATATACCTACGCCGCTTTCGTGAGGCTCATATAGTGACTTTCCCGAATATAAAAACAGTTCTTCATTACTGGTTACTAGCTCACCGACGCCTTTCCATCTTGTCTCGCTGATACCAATGAAATCTAGTCTGTAGTTGTTCATTTCATTTGCTACTTGTGCCAAACGTGAGGCTTCCATCATTGTGCGGACGTACCAACATCCAAATTTGAAGTTCTTTCCGAGGGTATGTATAACATTGGTCTGTATGATATTATTATCGCTTGGAGAGGTTTCATTGATGAGTTGGTTTAAGGTGAGGAGGTCATCAGTCTCCTGCACCCGAGAGTTTCCCCTTAATTCCGTTCCATCCATGTTGAGATTTTTTGCTTGATCCTTATCATTTGTCCTGTCCGATAGCCTTGTCGTTAGCCTACTGTCTCCTTCGTCATATTCTGGGTTTAGTTTTTTGGCATAAGTCTGTTCTCTTCTTGGTTCCAAACCATGGTCTTTCCATTCAATATCAGCCTTTGGAATCTGACTTTGACGTCCTCTGCTTTAGCTTTTTCTTCTGTCGCTTAAATGATAGAAATGTCGAAACTCAAGTGATGATTTTAATTCAGAACAGTCATATCTAGATCCACCAAATTTTTTTGGATAGAATGTTTTTTGAAAAGGTTTTCCATGTGAATAGCTGCATCATTTAGGCTTATAAAGTGTGTTTTGCCAAAAAAGTATTATATTATAGGTAATTAATTTATGTAAAAGCTTAAAGCATGCAACGGCACTTAACAATTTTAGTCTAAAATATGTAAAAACTGAAAGTTATATTAAGGATGGGCATCCTCAGTAGACTTGGTCTATATATAGTTACATACCACCACACTAGTAAATATAATAGAAACATTCAAACCCCGGTAATAACAAGAATAATAATTCCAAAATAACAATTTATTATTATCAAATACAGAGTTTCCTTGACAAACTGTACAATATGAAATGATATATTATCTCAATAATTCAGGGTATATGAAATGCTATACAAATATGAAAGAGCATATTAAACGCAATTTTTAGGTATAATATGGGGGGTTACGTTAAAAAAAGAGAAAATCTAATTTTTGAATTCTACCTCACCCTGTATATGAGTATGCATGTGTCTGTGTTAAAACTAGGAGAGTTTTTTTCATCTTTCTATGTAAAAAAAAAATTAATTTTTGATTGGTTGATTTTCAGTTAACTTGACTCGCCAATGATGTTTTATACATTCACTGGTATAATAAATATCTATCTATACAGTAGATACGTGCATTTGACAACGATTCGGATATGAAAATGGCCATAACTTCTAAAATATCCTGTATAATGTTACAATACCTTATATTTTAAGAACGGGTAACAGTAGTAGAATCTAAATATGGAACAATATAATATAGGGTGTCGCATTTGAAAAAATGTGTTGGCATCACCACGTAGTTATGGATCACGCTGTATAAATCAAGGAGCAACAAACTCTCTAACAGTGGTTTGCACCAGTCATAGTTAAACCTTAAAGTTGTATGTCTTTGCACCGGTCATGATTAACTTTAATTATGAGTTAACTTTTTTTTACAGGGAAATTTAACGAATTTCGTATTTTACGTTGGCAATCATGTCGTATTTTTGATGTTCTTTGATGGAAATGTCACTGTTGTTGATGGCTGTCAAAAGTGTCAAACATTATCTTTCAATTTCAACTGAGGCTATTATTTGTTTTGATTAAGAAATTTTGGATTCAATTTAGTATTTTTAGATTCATTTTCATTAATTGATAACCCATTTTCATAAATATCTAACTGACAGAACATGACAACAGTGGTAAAAGTAAATCCTTGAAGTAAATGCACTTATTTAGGTAAGATTTTGTCTGTGAAATAGTTGATTGCAGTGACCAACATTTGGTGGATTTTAGGTCTCTTAATTCTGGATCCTCTTGTATAGGAGTGGCTACAGAAGACATCAGATTAATAACATTTATGTTGGATCTGTTTGTGGTAAGTAAAAATATATAGAAATGTCCAAAGTGCTGAGGTCAACTAAAGACACCTTTATTATACATTTATAATGTTAAACCAGCAAAATATCCATTCATAGGTAATAATTACAATTTTTATATGTATATACAGGTGGTTTCATGGAATGACAATTAAAACAGTAATCTTTTGGCATAACCTTAAGATGAGTTTCCGAAGCAAGTGATACAGTATGCAAAAAAACAATTTATACATATTATGACCATCAACTTCTATATTAAAACAGATTTGTTGTATATGCACTACTTGCTTTTTGTTCTTACAGGTGTGGAGAAAAAATCATTCAGCTTGCCAAGTATTTGAGACAGAAGAGACAGACCGATACCAGGAGGCGAAGAGCACAGAACGTTATGTGTTCAGAGCTTCATTGGGATGACTTTATAGAAAGTAAATACTAATATGTTCCACATACTGTGTAAATTAATAGAACCAATAAATGCATATGTTTTTCACGCCTTGTATATGGCCAAAGGCTACTTGAACCTCCAACCCGGGGAATGACGCTTGAAGTGACAAAATGACACTTTTTCATGAACGGTTTTTGACGCGAACTGTCCGAATATAATTATATCCGTTGTATTGTCATTGTAAAATCGATACCAAAAGTTGTTCTATTCACACCTAGTTGTAATAAAATCAAATTGTTTCGTACACCGAGTTGTTCGTTTATATGCAAATAATCGACTAGAAAAAACAACGTGCCGATTCGAAAGCGTCTCCGAGAAGATTTCTATTCTTTCGAATATCGGCAGTAAACTGCGCTCGTGTTGCGTGCAAAAACATATGGTCCTTCGAGAGCCTGATAAGCAACCTATTGGTGAGACAACGAATCAGAAGAAATAGGGAACAGCCAGGTGAGTCGCTGTACAAGTCCAGCCGTGCAGAGATAGCAGTAGGCGCCCGTTAATACGTTACTCCTGGAACCCCCATCTTTCCTGATGGAGAAGACGACAGCGCAGTAAGAGTCAACGCGTAGTGGTACGGCCTCAGAGGTACGGCCAACCAAGCAGCGCATACTGAGGTATAGGCGTTCCATATTGTTCCACATTTTCCATTCCTTTTGCATTTTCACATTTTGACTGACATATCTGACATTCAATAATTAATGACAATCCAAATCAAACAAATCAGAGTGACTCAACTTTGGCACAACTTTTAAGACAAAGAGGCTATTTAAAAGCTAGAGTCACGCGATTTAGCTCATTTGTAAGCTCATTTCTGGAAGAAGATTCTGTCGATTTTAGTAAACTTAAAGAACGATACACTAAATTTCAAGCTATTTGGCAAGAATTTGATCATGTTCAATGTAATATTGAACAATTCGATACCGACTTTGATGAAAATATAGATGCTCGTGATGAATTCGGAAACTCCTATTGTCAGGTGACAGCTAAGGTGGAAGATCTTCTTAAAAACACTAATTTATCTCGCGGTGCGTGAATGACGCCAGTTCTCCTAATTTTGCCGATTATACCGACGTAGATCAGGCCAGCAACTCTACTCCTATACGTATGGTACCTAATTATATGTCAAATGTAAGACTTCCAACCATTGATTTGCCGAAGTTCGATGGTAATTTATGTGATTGGTTATTTTTCAAAAACACAATTTTATCAGTGGTTGATGAGAATCAAGGTATATCACCATCTCAAAAACTGAATTATTTACCGCTTTCTTTAACAGGCGAAGCCCTAGACATTTTAAAAAATTTAGAAGTCACACCCGATAATTACGATATAGCTTGGGAGCTTCTAAACGATGCTTGTGAAAATAACACTATTCTTATTACACAACATGTGCAAGGTCTGTTCAATTTACCGATAGTTAAGGATGTTAATGGTTTAGGCAATTTGCTGAATGAAATTAATAAACACTGTAGAGCTTTAAAATCTCTAAAGCAACCCATTGAACATTGGGATAGACTTTTGATTCCTATAATTTGAGATAAAGCAGATAACAGTACAAGAAAAGCTTGGCAAGAGAAGGTTTCAATAAACGACTTACCTACTCTTGACGAACTTAAATCTTTCCTAAACGAAAGGGTCAAAAAGGCGGTGACTTTTAGTAAGCACAACATTGACAAAAGATACGAGACTAAACCTAGCACTACAGTCAAATCAGCCTAGGGTTCGATCATTTATGAGTAATGAAAACAATCATTGTCCGTGTTGCCTTGCAACTCACTACATAAATCAGTGCAGCAAATTCTTAGCACTAACTCCGGAAAATCGCTTTAATGAAGCCAGATCGCGCAAGCTATGCATTAATTGCTTGAAGGCTGGTCATAATTCTAAGGCTTGCAGAAGTTCATCTTGTAGAACATGCCAAAAACGACACCATTCTTTATTGCATTTTAACACTTCAAATATGGGTGAGGGAAATACTATTTCTCCGAATAATGCAGTAAGCTCGCTACCAAATTCTACCCCTGCCACAAGCAGTAGTCGTAATTCTGCACAAAATGGTGAAGTATATACAAATACATTTACTCATTTCAGTAAATCAAATCAAGTCATATTGAGCACAGCAATGATTCAAATCAGAGATAGCGCAGGTACGTATCACCAATGTCGAGCTCTATTAGATAGCGCCTCACAGTCACATTTTATAACTACAGAGCTAGCAAATTTACTCAATAATAAAACCCATGTGATTGACATGTCAGTTACTGGAATAAATAATGCCAGAAGCAACGTTTCTACCTATACGTCTGTTCACATAAGATCACTATACATTCGCTTTGAAGTAGACATTAACTGTCTAGTTCTTTCCGAGATAACAGGTGTCATGCCTTCTTTTCATTTGATAAATATCCCTTAGCTATACCCACCGAGCTGAATTTAGCCGATCCCGATTTCAACATTTCTGGTAAAATTGATTTACTCCTTGGTGCCGATTTGTTCTGGAAAATGACCTACCAAATTGCGTTTCTAATAGCTTAAACTCAAAACTAATTCTATATGCTGATGATACGACTCTGGTGTCAAGTCACAATTCCGTAACAGATGTATATAATGAGGCATCAGCCCTAAAATGTGATCTTCAGCGTTGGTTCGAAATCAATAAGTTAACTGTAAATCCAAACAAATCTCAGTCAATGACAATCACTTTACGCAATAATGAATCCAGTAACGACCATATCAAATCTGTGAAGTTTCTTGGCGTCTACATCGACAGCTCTCTGAACTGGGATGCACACATCAACTATGTCTCCACAATCTTAGGAAAAGTTATTTATCTGCTACGCAATTTAAAAAACTGTGTATCTCAGAAGATCTTATTAACATGCTATCATTCGTATTGCCATACCAGAATGACATACGCTATTCTAGCTTGGGGACATTCACCACACATGTATAAGATATTCGCTATACAGAGAAGATGTATAAGATACATAACAAGTTTGAAGTATAGAGATCCTTGCAAAGAAGAATTTGTCAAACTAGGTATCATGACATTGTCTTGTGCATACATTTTTAGCTGCCTCGAGCACGTTAAAAATAATACTCAGGCCTATACGACCCACTAAGAAATTCACTCACATAATACCCGGCATAAAGGGAACATGTGCACAAAACAACACAGACTTGCTAAAACCAGGGATGGCGTCAATTACCATGGCATAAAACTCTTCAATGCAATTCCAGATAAGGTCTCTTGGCGTTCGAGAATTTAGAGACACCATAAAGTCTCTCCTACTAGGAAACGCCTTCTATAGCATAGATGAGTTCCTAGGCTACAATTTTCAATCCAGTCATAATCGACTTTCTTGATGTCACTGCCACCTTTTTTAATTGGTAAAACTTTGTCTTGTGTATTTTATTTATAGTGTGTTGATTGATGTCCTTACCACATCATTTTAATCTGTCGAGCCTCATCTCGTTTTATTGTCTATGTTATTTTTTTCCTTAGAAGTGTATGTTGACCTTTGTGTGTTTGTATATTTTTTTATATTACTAGTGATTGTTGCCATTGTCGTACTTTTTTTTGTCAGACCTTGTCTTTTGTATTTTTATTTATAGTGTATGTTGACCTTTTACATATGTATTTGCATATTCTTCAATATTACTAGTCAACAATAATTTCTCTATTGACCTGTGCAAACACATTTTTGTGTACGAACACCAATAAATTATTATTATTATTAAAAACAGTACAGATTAATTTAGGCAAACACCAACCTATTCTACAGAACACACTTCTAGGATGGATAATTTCTGGCAAAATACCTAATTCATCCATCAAAAAATATTCAACCCAATGCAATTTAATATCGAACTCTACACTAAGCGATAGTTTAACGCGATTTTGGGAAATAAAAAATATTGACAAGCCCACAATTTTGTCCGAAGACGAAAAGGCTATTGAAAAAAGTTTCGCTGAGACTCGTACGAGAAATAACGACGGACGATTCATAGTACGTCTTCCTCTAAAAAATAGTCCCAATTTACTTAGCAATTCTGCCTCTGTAGCCATTAAGCGCTTAAAAAATATGGAATCAAAACTAGAACAATATTGACTTAAAAAATCAATATCATGACTTCATGCGGGAATACATCAATTTGGGTCACATGTCCAAAGTAACTGGCAATGAAATCACCGGTAATGTATCGTATTACATACCGCATCACTTTGTCACTAGGGAATCATCTTTAACTACGCGATTAAGAGTGGTCTACGATGCTAGCTGCAAAACTGATACGGGTTATTCCTTGAACGATTTATTATTAGGAGGCCCTACTATCCAGGAAGAACTATTCTCCATTGTTATCCGTTTTAAAACATATCCTTGTATCTTGGCAGCGGATATAACCAAGATGTACCGGCAAGTTTTGGTACATAAAGACGATCGCAGACTTCAGCGAATATGTTGGCGATTCCAGCAGTCCGACCCTGTAGAAATTTACGAGCTAAATAAACACAGTTACGTCTGGGACAGTGTGTGCCTCATTTTTAACAATACGTTGCCTACATGAAATCGCAAACTTCTATAAGGAACAATTTCCTACGGCAAGTAAAGTAATCATCGAATACTTGTACGTAGATGATTTACTTACGGGTACCAACGATCCTCAACAACTTCCGCTACTTTATAGAGATCTAAGCCATATTCTAGAGTCATGCGGTTTCACTCTAAATAAGAGGATTTCTAACGACCCTAATATAATAAAACAAATTAAAAATGATATTCCTGAGGTCATTGTCAATATTGGCAAAAATGACGAAACACTTTCTCTTGGACTTCTATGGTTGTCATCTCAAGACTGCCTTAAATTTAAAGTTGAGTCCAAATGTTCATCCAAATCAATTACCAAACGAACTGTATCTTCGACCATTGCCCGTATATTCGATCCATTAGGCATCTTAGGCCCTGTCGTAGTTAAGGCAAAGATCATACATTTCTGCTGTCCACGTTTGGGGTATATGAGGCGCTAGAGAATCTGGCTATTAGAACCAGAACTACAAACGAGAAGATACACAAAAGGACTAGGAGAATAACTGAGACATTAAGGGCCTCTGCCGGCCCTTCCCTTAACACTAGGAGTAGAGAAAATAAACTCTTACAAGGAAGAACATATCCAGATTGAAGGCTTAGATAAAGAACATATCTTTACTTACTCCAGATTGAAGGCCTAGATAAAGAAAACGTGAGAAGTCTAGAGCATGTACTTGTAAGAATCAAAGGAATAGTGTCATTTATGATAGACCTAGAAGTGCAACGGTGTACGTTAAGACTCCACTACAGGGTTCAATTAAAAGACGTAGTTGAAAAAGTGCACTACAAATGCGGATTTAGGATACTCGTTGTCACGAAAGATAAGAAAACAGGTGCCGAAGACCTGGTTGACATCGTGGAAGAACAAGCAAATACAAGCTGCTTCGAATATCCTGAAGAGGGCTCATTTGTTGCAAAAGAAAAAGCTATAATTGAGCCAAAAACGGATATGATGGAAAGTGGAGGAGGGATTTTGACCTCTATTTTAAGGTACTGTAATGAGAAATTTTAGTGGTAACACATCTCACATTTAGCTATTTGGGCAATTCGAGGACTTCGTTTACTGTATTCTATTTTATCTAGTCTGTTAGATTTTACAATTAGCATCAATAAATACAATATTAAGATAAAACACTTGATTACTAGATCTAATTATTAAGCAATCATTTACATTAAATTGATCGTTTTAAACTTGATATTACGTTAAGTAGAACTAATAAACATATAACTAAATTGTTTTCTTCTGGTGACAGAGGCGCCATTATAGACCAGTGACCAGAGCCAGTTTACGGTATTTTAGAAAACCTCATATTGATGCTAGGTAACGTACGTTGCAAAAGTTTTGAGAATTTTTTCCAAAACTCGGGAGGTAGTATTACCGTTGGAAACAATTCAGAAATCGTTACCATGGTTACCAGTCAACATCTAAACGTAACAATAAAACCATTTTGGTTATGATATAAGTTGTCAAAAATGTCGTTCAAATTAGATGTTCGGAAGAGTATTTACAGTCTAGTTGGATGACTTGCAAAAAAAAGAAATAGTTAGTTAGGTCTCAAAACAAAGGCTCTCAGCTTAGCAGAGCTAGTCAACTTTAATTATATTTTATTATTTTAAAGCCACATACAACAGCGCCTAACCATTAACTAAACTCACTTTCTCAATCCCGACATATATTCTAGTATGTTTTTTTAGGAAAAGCTTTAGGTTACATTTTAGGGTCTATTCCTAATTAACCTATCGTGTACCACATGATTAAATGTAATTTTTTCTTTCAAATACTCGGGCTTTGATGTGGGTAGTACCTTGTGAATAAATACTAAATGATGATATACTACTAATGTGTCGAGCTTGAGCCACTTCAGCATAATATACTTCTGAGACACATGATCGAATTTCCTCAAACCACATATAAAACGTATACAGTTGTTTTGCATAATCTGTAGTCTATTTTTTGTTACCTGGTCAAGACATGGGAAGTATAAGATGTTGCAGTAACTCAAGCAGGACATCACCAGCATTTCACTTAGCTTTTTTCTCAGTTTAAAGTTTAGTAGATATCTACAGGCGTATAGAGTTCGTAGTCTCAGATACGTTTTCTTTGTGATATTGTTTATATGTTTATTGAACCTCAATTTAACATCAACCTCAACTCCTAAGATCTTTGCTGTATCTGTAAGTTGCAATGCCTTGTTGTCAATAAAGATACCTAAATTATCTGTGACGTGATTTCTTTTGTTGTCCGAGCAGAAAACTAAAATTTTTGTTTTATCTGGATTCACCGTTAAATTATGATTGACTGAGAACTCACAAACTTTATCTATATCGCTTTGTAATTCAATATTTGCTGTGTTTACATCTCCGGCGTTGAAATAGTGTATCAGCTGAGTGTCGTCGGCAAACGATTGCATTTCGGAATTCTCTATCACTTTGTATAAATCGAAAGTATAGATAAGATACAGAATAGGGCCTAGTATTGATCCCTGGGGAACACCAGATGGGATGATCGTTGCATTAGATTTTTTATTTGACAGTGATACTTGCTGAATTCGATTTGTTAAGTAAGTTGTAAAAAATCTGACTGACTTTCGAGTAGTCGATAGATACTAAAGCTACCGCAATCTTTTTATCGACAGCTCGCAAGATATTATCACACAAATTCAACAACGCCGCAGTGGTATTATAGTGTCTTCTAAAACCAGATTGGTAGGGAGATATTATTTTATGTTCTTCTATGTAAGATACTATTTGTAGTTGAACAGTTTTTTCCAAAATTTTTGATAATACCGGTAATAAGCTAATGGGTCTTAAATCTGAAAGTGAGCTGGGTTTAGTAATTTTTGGGATCGGAATGACTAGGGCATGTTTCCAAAACTCAGGAAAATAACCTTCTTCCAAGCAAATGTTAACCAAATGTACAATATGAGGAAAAGTAACAGGTAAACTAAGCTTTATCATTGTTAATGATAAAGTATCCACACCCTTGGCGTCTGACTTTAAACCTTTTATTACTTGAAATATTTCATATGGATCGACGATTTATAAGGAGAAAGAATAGTTTGTGTGTAATTTGTTACTTTCATAAAACTGAATTGTGTTTCCAGGAGTGTTACCTGTTGAATACACAGACATAAAATATTCATTTACTTCATCTGGGTTGTTAAATTCGCTTGGTACCGAAGGTTTACTGCTAATATTTAAATCAAGATTTCTTAGTCCAGCCCACAAACTTTTAGCGTCGTTTTGTTCACTAAGTGAATTGATATATGCTTTCTTTTGTGTCCGTATTTCCATAAGGGCTTTGTTTCTTTTTTGCTTATATGCGGCAAGGTTTTCTTCCGTTTTATTTCGTTTATACAAGGTTAACGCGTTATCTTTCTCTTTTAAAATAATACGTAAGCTAGAAGTGAGCCAAGGAGCAGGTCTTTTGTTTACCCTAAACGTTTTAACTGGTGCATTTTTGTCATACGCATTTAGCAAGGCGTTAGTGAAGTAATTGACTTTTTCGTCTATACTCCTCAAAAAGAACATATCATCTAAATCTCAGACTGGAGATCTTTTAAAAGGCTTCCTTTTCTAAAGATTTGAAATCTCCTATGGTGACAAATTTTTGTTTTATTATATACCTTTCCAGTTTCAGATTACAACGCACTAGTTTATGGTCTGAAATATTACAGGCATCTAGTACTAAGCAGTCCTCAAACAACTCGGGCTGGTTGGTAAATATTGGATCTAGAAGGGACTCGGTATCATTTGTAGTCCTAGTCGCAGACTTAACAATTTGTGAAAAGCCAATTATCTCGAAACATGGAGAAAGGACATTGTTATCGTTCAGTAAGTTTACATTCATGTCGCCAGTAACGATAATTTTGTCAAACTTACTACTAATCAGCGGTAGAATTTTATCTAAATAGTTAATGCATTCACTGATGCTTTCGGAGGGCGGTCGATATAATATACCTAAGAGGAGCTTACATTTATATTGATGCTAGGTAACGTACGTTGCAAAAGTTTTGAGAATTTTTTCCAAAACTCGGGAGGTAGTGTTACCGTTGGAAACAATTCAGAAATCGTTACCATGGTTACCAGTCAACATCTAAACGTAACAATAAAACCATTTTGGTTATGATATAAGATGTCAAAAATGTCGTTCAAATTAGATATTCGGAACAGTATTTACAGTCTAGTTGGATGACTTGAAAAAAAAAGAAATAGTTAGTTAGGTCTCAAAACAAAGGCTCTCAGCTTAGCAGAGCTAGTCAACTTTAATTATATTTTATTTTTTTAAAGGCACATACGACAGCGCCTAACCATTAACTAAACTCACTTTCTCAATCCCGACATATATTCTAGTATGTTTTTTTAGGAAAAGCTTTAGGTTACATTTTAGGGTCTATTACGTATCGAAGGAATACTTTGGATGACTGGGTAATCAAGGAGATATCAACATTCTTAAACAAGACCAGGCTATGAGACCAACAGGGTCAACTAACGGGTCACTGATATACAATATTTTTTGAATGAAGGTTCAAACCATAAGAATTATTAAAATTACCTCTTTAAAGACGGTCAGTTGTCAACTCCAATATATACACAAAAGTGAAGACGACAAGCTGAACAAAAATGAGATATTTGCTCTTTTTGCAGGTATATTCGTTATTTGCTAGTATATGTCTCTTAAACGCTAGCAGAAGTTTAACAAAGAGTGCCAACGTGCTATTTCTCATATATTATTGGTAGCATGATAGAAAGGTAAATCATACGAATAGATTTTGATGTGATAATCAATAGATTCACTAGTATTGAGTGTAAAGGGGCTATCGGCTGCTGCGGTGAGGTGGAGAGAGAGAAAGAGAGAGATACGTGGAGTCCCACCGCTAGCCAACCATATGCACCGGCCTCCGTTGGCCTGGTCGTACCCGCGACTAACCTGCAGATATGACACAGCAACGGGATATCTGTGAGTAGAGGTGTTTCGTGGGTTCAATGGATATCGGTGTGTCTTGTGCTATCGTTGTTCGCGACTCTGTGTTGTGTGTTTAGGACAGTTATGTCAGATGGATCAGCTGTGACAAGGGAGTGAGAATAAATAACCCTGGATTTTCAAAAACAAATAAATATAATTTAATGCCTTTTTGGCTATATCTACCTGAAAGGACAAGATACTAAATACTTGAATTACACAATTTTTCCCTTGTTAAAGGTAAGTATAGAGTAAGTAAGTTGACATATGCAAAAATAGTAAATCGTTACAGTGTGCGCTAGATATCAGCTTGTTATGGATCTTGTTCTCATGTCGGGCCCGTCAGAGGTAAAAGATGTACATGTAAATTTAGATCTGTACTATGGACATCTAAATCGTAATAAAAATATAGACATGTAGAATTCAAAAATGTACAGGCATATCGTGTCTCTAGCTAAACCATAAACACACACTTATAAGTAGAATAAAAATAGAAAAAGATAGCTGAACTGTCAATTTAAACTGGAAAAAAATAAGACGTTGAATATATTATTTTATTCTTCCAGGGGAGATCCTGTCTAAGATGTCTGTTTAAAACTTAAACCTAATCCAACCTGGATACATCCTTGTGCGATGGTAGTACATGCCACCCAGTGGAGGTACTCTCGACAAGGGCAGCGTAGGATGTGTCCCACTAGATGTTACCTGTGCTCAGTCTACGCTCTACCAGTCCCCATGGTATAGTAGGCTTCATCCGGAGAATGTGAAGTAACCTCTCACAGTAGGACATGACCAGTAGGTGAAGGCGTAGATGATGTTATCTACCAATCGGTAGTACGAAATGAAGCTGACGAAATCCTGACTACGATGTAGCGTAGCGTAACAAAACGTAACGTAAAGAAACGAAACGTAGAGAAAACGAAAGGAGACGAGGCCTGAAAAGAAAAAGAGACATTGAAAACTATCCAGACAACCCCAAGGGCTGCGCTGCCTGCAGCTTAGCACGTGCAAGGTACATACCTCGTTGGAGTGTGCCTCGAAAGTGAAGGTGAGTATCCTCGCCTAGCGAGTCCTAATCCCGACTATCGGTAGATGACCCCTAGGTCCTGACTGGATTCTTGGAGGGAAGGGCGAATATTCTGAATCCGCAACTGCGATTTTTACGTGAACATTCGTCGGGCCCCCTTTCACCTATCTCAGAAAACGCGACAAAATGCCCCCTTGGCAGCTTCCAATGACGTCTCCTTGACATCCGTCAAGTCAAAAACGTCGAAACAGTAAGCATTTTTTCGCGAGATCTCGGTCCAACACTGTGTACTACCGGGTACAGAACTGGAAATTTTCGCTTCAAACGGGGATAGGGGAAGACGGATGTGACGTCTTTCGAATATGACCAGGTCACGTGATACCGGGAACTGAATTCCTACCCGCCAGACGTAGGTGAGGTACTGGCGGGTGACATTTTGTTATGTCAATAGGAAGGCGGTTCCCTTGGGGGAACTAGAACTGCCGTGGAGAGGGAACCCGTTTGTCACCTGGCCATACCCGGTTCATTTTAGACCGAGATCTCACGAAAAAAGCCTTAGTGTCAAACTTCAAATTCTGTACGAATATTCCCCACACTTCAACATATCTGTCAAATTTCTAACCTCACTTTTCATACGTAGACAAAACAAAATGTATCAATGAATTTTCCAGTTACAAAAGAGGCAAGATTAACTCCTCAGGTTGTACAAGATACTGTTTAATCTTCTAATTTTCTCTTTTGCAGGGACAAATCATTCGAAGCAGTATCCTGAGCAGCGGCTGACCCAAGCATACAGATCAAATATGAATGTTTGTATGGAAGCCCTAGACACAAATTGTAACTTACAACCTGAATAAACAGATTACAGTGTGATAAATCTACAGTTCATTATCCTGAGTGTTGAAGAATCTCTCAATTAATAGGTGAACTACCCCATACACACAATGGTAACCAAACTTAAACATAATATCACTAAACCGTGAGACCAATTTAGGTAGGACTACTGTCAATAATTTCTAACCCGTAACATGAGCAATCGAAGGTAGACCACAGTACACAAGTTTGATGCTTCAAAAGTGACAGCTAAAGACCAGCATAGTTTTGGATATGTCAAAAAACGTTCTGGATGATTTATATGCATTCAAAACCTTTAGTAGCGAGATAAAGAGCCATGCGCAACTCACTAAGGTCAAGAAAGTAGTATTATATGCAGCAACATTATTAGACAGTGATGATGAAACCCTTCTTAGCCTATGTTTGGATATTTTGGATAACTTCGTTAAAAACAAGAAAAACCATACATTTCTGCTGTCCACGTTTGGGGTATATGAGGCGCTAGATAATCTGGCTATTAGAACCAGAACTACAAACGAGAAGATATACCAAAGGACTAGGAGAGTAACTGAGACATTAAAGGCCTCTGCCGGCCCTTCCCTTAACACTAGGAGTAGAGAAAAGAAACTCTTAGAAGGAAGAACATATCTTTACTTACTCCAGATTAATAATAATAATAATAATAATAATAATAATAATAATAATAATAATAATAATAATAATAGCGTTTATTGTAAATATAATATAAATAAAATACAATAAACAACAAGTGACCCAAAAAAAGTTAAAAACTTGTGCTTGGGTATAAGTAGTTATTATAAAATGGAAACAACAAATAAGGGTCAATTCAGGAATATTTATATTTAAATATTATGTATTCCATATATATCAGTAATAATAGGTATTGCATATGTCTACAAGTTGGTGAATTTTAATGCGCTTATTATTTACTATCCATTGTTTTAAACCACACTTGAATGAATTTAAAGGCATTAGACATTTTATGCTTTCTGGTATCTCATTGTATAGTCTTGGAGCAAGAAATGTATGACATCGTAATAAAGTATTTTTTCTTGCTTTTGGTACAACATTACATGCAAATCTTATGTCATATTTATGTTCGTGTTTTGTCAAGTTTGATTTATTTTTATATTGGTAAATACCTAATGACATGAAAAATGTTTGGCGGATATCTAGAATTTTTGTTTTAGAAAATAACAAGTCACTAGGATATGTACATTTCACTTTATATAAAATTTTTATTAAACGTTTTTGTATAATTTCTATTGCTTTTATATTATTTTTACATGCTGCGCCCCACACCACAATACAATATCGTATATGACTATGAACAAGTGCTTCGTATACAATGATCATCTGTTCATAGGTAAGTATAGTGGAAAGGAGTTTAAATTTGCTTATAACGTAACGAATCTTTTTGACAACATATTCGGTATGCTCTTTCCATTTGATATGGCAATCTAGATATATTCCTAAGTACTTGATACTGGTGACCATTGATATAGGAGCTACCTGTTTACAACTGACTTGTAAGTTGGTGTATTTCGGTAAGCCGTTTGCGTATGATGCGAATGGAAAAAAGTGAGCCTTGTTGAAATTGACTGTTAAAAGTCGACTACTGAACCAATTGAACATTCTTTTAAAACCATTTTCAGCCTTTGATTTTAATATTTCCCAACTTTCAGCAGAAAATATAATAGCTGTATCGTCTGCAAAACTCACTATATCTCCGCTCACATCAACCGCAAATAGATCATTTATATATATGTTAAAGAATAATGGTCCCAGTACCGTTCCTTGAGGAACACCGCATGTTATAGGCAATGGAGAACTAGAGCATTTATTTATCACAACAGTTTGTGTTCTATTACTTAAGTAACTTTTAATTAGATGATAGATTTGACCCCGTATACCATAATTTTGTAAAGTTTTCATGAGTATCATATGATCAACTGTGTCAAATGCTTTTGCTAGGTCAACAAATACACATAATGTTGGAATATTTCTGTCTACATTTTTGCATAGTTCTCCTATTACATATGTCACCGCATCTTCAGTAGATTTATTTTTTTTGAAACCGAACTGTTTATCAGAAAATATGTTATATTTCTCTAAAAATTGTGTCAATTTGTTCTTTATTATATTTTCAAAAACCTTTGCCAAACAGGAGATAAGTGAGATAGGTCTATAATTGGATAAATCATATTCATCGCCAGTTTTATGTACAGGCATCACAGTCGCAATTTTGAGTATAGATGGAAAAATACCCTTTTCCAGACAACAATTAATTATTCTAGTGAATGGCTCCGAAATCAGATGTGCTACGATTTTGAGTGTTTCAGCAGTTAAATTGTCTATTCCAGGTGTTTTGCCATTTTTCAGCAGCATTATTGAATTAATTACTTCTTGTTCAGTGATTTCTTGTACTACAATGGAGTTTGAGAGTCTGATTGTTTGTGTGTCTAGGTATCGGATACTTGATTTAATTTTTTCTGCTAGATGTTTACCAATAGAGCAAAAGTATCGGTTAAATTCATTACTAATATCTAAGTTAGTGTTCAACATGTCTCCACTTTGAGACATAATTTTACCAATGTCTTTGCCAGAGTTATTTACACCTATAACGTTATTCACACATTTCCATAGCTTTTGTGTATCGTTGGTATGGTTCATGATTTTATCTTGATAATATGACAATTTTCTAGCTCTGATTAAATTTGTAAGCTTATTATGATATTTTTTATATTTTTCTTTATTTTCTACTGACGGATCATTTATCATTATTTTGTAAAGCCTATTTTTTTCATTTACGGAATTTATTAAAGCAGCAGTGATCCATTCTTTTCTTTTCTGTTTGTTCTTTTTATTCTCACTTTTGTTGTACAATTTTTAATGTGTGTTGTCAGAGTTGTAATGAATGTTTCTGTTGATTTTTCAATTTCACTAGCGAAATACACCTCATTCCACGATTCATTTTTTAGTTCATTTAAAAGTTTATTTTTATTTAAGTATTCTTTGTATCGCAACATTTCACTATTAAGTGGATTATTTTTTCCTGGAAGTAGTATCTGTAGTACTTGAGAAAAATGATCTGTAATTGATGTTTCAACGATAACGGGAATTATTCTCACATCTTTAATTTTGTTATTAATAAATATGTGATCAATACACGATTTTGTACTATCAGTTATTCGAGTGTAGCTGTTTATTGCAGATGTGAAGCCATGAATGCTTAAAATATTAACATAGTCCTGAATGTTGGTTTCTTCTCCAAGAATATTGATATTTATATCACCTATTATAACATGCATATCTGCAGATATGCATGCTGCAAGATAGTGATTGAGATTTTAAACAAATTCATTTACGAGCGTTTGTGGTGATCTATATATGCACGTAATCAAAATTCTTTTATTACACTTAGTGAAGTATATCTGGACGATTTTGATATTCCCAATAATAAATGTATTATAACTATGTAAAGTATTTTCTCTTATATACACTACCACTCCATCATTTTGATTCACATCGCCATTGTTGTACACTAATGTGTATCCATCAAGCTTATACAACGATATATCATCTAGCTTCCAGGTTTCAGATAGAATTATGAAATCTAAACTAAAATTAAGTTCACTTAGTAGTAATTTAAGTTCATCTAAATTTTTGTTTAAACTCCTAATGTTCATATGAAACATATGCAAACTATTCTTACTTTTTGTAATATTTAGTAGGTTATTGAGATCATATGTGTCTTGAGCAGTATGAGTATTAAATGTTTCGATTTTAAAATCTCTAATATAACTATCCATTTAATACTTTATGTATAATTATTATCTACTTTTATTTTCGTTCAATCAAATATAGCTTAAAATTCAATGTTCGAAAGGTATTGAGATTGAAAATATTTGTAAGTAGGACATTTCTGATCGTCGGATAAAGAAAACGTGAGAAGTCTAGAGCATGTACTTGTAAGAATCAAAGGAATAGTGTCATTTATGATAGACCTAGAAGTGCAACTGTGTACGTTAAGACTCCACTACAGGGTTCAATTAAAATACGTAGTTGAAAAAGTGCACTACAAATGCGGATTTAGGATACTCGTTGTCACGAAAGATAAGAAAACAGGAGCCGAAGACCTGGTTGACATGGTAGAAGAACAAGCAAATACAAGCTGCTTCGAATATCCTGAAGAGGGCTCATTTGTTGCAAAAGAAAAAGCTATAATTGAGCCAAACACGGATATGATGGAAAGTGGAGGAGGGATTTTGACCTCTATTTTAAGGTTCTGTAATGAGAAATTTTACTGGTAGGACATCTCACATTTAGCTATTTGGGCAATTCGAGGACTTCCTTTACATTATTCTATTTTAAGTATTCTGTTAGATTTTACAATTAGCATCAATAAATACAATATTAAGATAAAACACTTGATTACTAGATCTAATTATTAAGCAATCATTTACATTAAATTGGTCGTTTTAAACTTGATATTACGTTAAGTAGAACTAATAAACCTATAACTAAAGTGTTTTCTTCTGGTGACACAGGCACCATTATAGACCAGTGACCAGAGCCAGTTTACGGTATTTTAGGAAACTTCATATTGATGCTAGGTAACGTACATTGCAAAAGTTTTGAGAATTTTTTCCAAAACTCGGGAGGTAGTGTTACCGTTGGAAACAATTCAGAAATCGTTACCATGGTTACCAGTCAACATCTAAACGTAACAATAAAACCATTTTGGTTATGATATAAGCTGTCAAAAATGTCGTTCAAATTAGATATTCGGAAGAGTATTTACAGTCTAGTTGGATGATTGAAAAAAAAAGAAATAGTTAGTTAGGTCTCGAAACAAAGGCTCCCAGCTTAGCAGAGCTAGTCAACTTTAATTATATTTTATTATTTTAAAGGCACATACAACAGCGCCTAACCATTAACTAAACTCACTTTCTCAATCCCGACATATATTCTAGTATGTTTTTTTAGGAAAAGCTTTAGGTTACATTTTAGGGTCTATTACCTATCGAAGGAATACTTTGGATGACTGGGTAATCAAGGAGATATCAACATTCTTAAACAAGACCAGGATATGAGACCCACAGGGTCAACTAACGGGTCACCGATATACAATATTTTTTGAATGAAGGTTCAAACCATTAGAATTATTAAAATTACCTCTTTAAAGACGGTCAGTTGTCAACTCCAATATATACACAAAAGTGAAGACTACAAGCTGAACAAAAATGAGATATTTGCTCTTTTTGCAGGTATCTTCGTTATTTGCTAATATATCTCTATTAAACGCTAGCAGAATTTTAACAAAGAGTGCCAACGTGCTATTTCCCACATATTATTGGTAGCATGATAGGAAGGTAAATCATACGGATAGATTTTGATGTGATAATCAATAGATTCACTAGTATTGAGCAATCGAAGGTAGACCACAGTACACAAGTTTGACGCAAGTCGAGCTTCAAAAGTGACAGCTAAAGACCAGCATAGTTTTGGATATGTCAAAAAACGTTCTGGATGATTTATATGCATTCAAAGCCTTTAGTAGCGAGATAAAGAGCCATGCGCAACTCACTAAGGTCAAGGAAGTAGTATTATGTGCAGCAACATTATTAGACAGTGATGATGAAACCGTTCTTAGCCTATGTTTGGATATTTTGGATAACTTCGTTAAAAACAAGAAAAACCATACATTTCTGCTGTCCACGTTTGGGGTATATGAGGCGCTAGATAATCTGGCTATTAGAACCAGAACTACAAACGAGAAGATACACAAAAGGACTAGGATAATAACTGAGACATTAAGGGCCTTCTGCCGGCCCTTCCCTTAACACTAGGAGTAGAGAAAAGAAACTCTTACAAGGAAGAACATATCTTTACTTACTCCAGATTGAACGCTTAGATAAAGAAAACGTGAGAAGTCTAGAGCATGTACTTGTAAGAATCAAAGAAATAGTGTCATTTATGCTAGACCTAGAAGTGCAACGGTGTACGTTAAGACTCCACTACAGGGTTCAATTAAAAGACGTAGTTGAAAAAGTGCACTACAAATGCGGATTTAGGATACTCGTTGTCACGAAAGATAAGGAAACAGGAGCCGAAGACCTGGTTGACATGGTAGAAGAACAAGCAAATACAAGCTGCTTCGAATATCCTGAAGAGGGCTCATTTGTTGCAAAAGAAAAAGCTATAATTGAGCCAAACACGGATATGATGGAAAGTGGAGGAGGGATTTTGACCTCTATTTTAAGGTTCTGTAATGAGAAATTTTTCTGGTAGCACATCTCACATTTAGCTAGTTGGGCAATTCGAGGACTACCTTTACATTATTCGATTTTATCTATTCTGTTAGATTTTACAATTACCATCAATAAATACAATATTAAGATAAAACACTTGATTACTAGATCTAATTATTAACCAATCACTTACATTAGATTGATAGTTTTAAACTTGATATTATGTTAAGTAGAACTAATAAACCTATAACTAAAGTGTTTTCTTCTGGTGACACAGGCGCCATTATAGACCAGTGACCAGAGCCAGTTTACGGTATTTTAGGAAACCTCATATTGATGCTAGGTAACGTACGTTGCAAAAGTTTTGAGAATTTTTTCCAAAACTCGGAAGGTAGTGTTACCGTTGGAAACAATTCAGAAATCGTTACCATTGTTACCAGTCAACATCTAGACGTAACAATAAAACCATTTTGGTTATGATATAAGTTGTCAAAAATGTCGTTCAAATTAGATATTCGGAAGAGTATTTACAGTCTAGTTGGATGACTTGAAAAAAAAAAGTAATAGTTAGTTAGGTCTCAAAACAAAGGCTCTCAGCTTAGCAGAGCTAGTCAACTTTAGTTATACTTTATTATTTTAAAGGCACATACAACAGCGCCTAAATATTAACTAAACTCGCTTTCTCAATCCCGACATATATTCTAGTATGTTTTTTAGGAAAAGCTTTAGGTTACAGTTTAGGGTCTATTACCTATCGAAGGAATACTTTGGATGACTGGGTAATCAAGGAGATATCAACATTCTTAAACAAGACCAGGCTATGAGACCAACAGGGTCAACTAACGGGTCACCGATATACAATATTTTTTGAATGAAGGTTCAAACCATTAGAATTATTAAAATTACCTCTTTAAAGACGGTCAGTTGTCAACTCCAATATATACACAAAAGTGAAGACTACAAGCTGAACAAAAATGAGATATTTGCTCTTTTTGCAGGTATATTCGTTATTTGCTAGTATATCTCTCTTAAACGCTAGCAGAAGTTTAACAAAGAGTGCCAACGTGCTATTTCTCATATATTATTGGTAGCATGATAGAAAGGTAAATCATACGAATAGATTTTGATGTGATAATCAATAGATTCACTAGTATTGAGTGTAAAGGGACTATCGGCTGCTGCGGTGAGGTGGAGAGAGAGAAAGAGATAGAGACGTGGAGTCCCACCGCTAGCCAACCATATGCACCGGCCTCCGTTGGCCTGGTCGTACCCGCGACTAACCTGCAGATATGACACAGCAACGGTATATCTGTGAGAAGAGGTGTTTCGTGGGTTCAATAGATATCGGTGTGTCTTGTGCTATCGTTGTTCGCGACTCTGTGTTGCGTGTTTAGGACAGTTATGTCACATGGATCAGCTGTGACAAGGGAGTGAGAATAAATAACCCTGGATTTTCAAAAACAAATAAATATAATTTAATGCCTTTTTGGCTATATCTACCTGAAAGGACAAGATACTAAATACTTGTATTACACAATTTTTCCCTTGTTAAAGGTAAGTATAGAGTAAGTAAGTTGACATATGCAAAAATAGTAAATCGTTACAGTGTGCGCTAGATATCAGCTTGTTATGGATCTTGTTCTCATGTCGGGTCCGTCACAGGTAAAAGATGTACATGTAAATTTAGATCTGTACTATGGACATCTAAATCGTAATAAAAATATAGACATGTAGAATTCAAAAATGTACAAGCATATCGTGTCTCTAGTTAAACCATAAACACACACTTATAAGTAGAATAAAAATAGAAAAAGATAGCTGAACTGTCAATTTAAACTGGAAAAAAATAAGACGTTGAATATATTATTTTATCCTTCCAGGGGACATCCTGTCTAAGATGTCTGTTTAAAACTTAAACCTAATCCAACCTGGATACATCCTTGTGCGATGGTAGTACATGCCACCCAGTGGAGGTACTCTCGACAAGGGCAGCGTAGGATGTGTCCCACTAGATGTTACCTGTGCTCAGTCTACGCTCTACCAGTCCTTCTGGTATAGTAGGCTTCATCCGGAGAATGTGAAGTGACCTTTCACAGTAGGACATGACCAGTAGGTGAAGGCGTAGATGATGTTATCTACCAATCGGTAGTACGAAATGAAGCTGACGAAATCCTAACTACGATGTAGCGTAGCGTAACAAAACGTAACGTAAAGAAACGAAACGTAGAGAAAACGAAAAGAGACGAGGCCTGAAAAGAAAAAGAGACATTTAAAACTATCCAGACAACCCCAAGGGCTGCGCTGCCTGCAGCTTAGCACGTGCAAGGTACATACCTCGTTGGAGTGTGCCTCGAAAGTGAAGGTGAGTATCCTAGCCTAGCGATAGGAGTCCTAATCCCGACTATCGGTAGATGACCCCTAGGTCCTGACTGGATTCTTGGACGGAAGGGCGAATATTCTGAATCCGCAACTGCGATTTTTACGTGAACATTCGTCGGGCCCCCTTTCACCTATCTCAGAGAACGCGACAAAATGCCCCCTTGACAGCTTCCAATGACGTCTCCTTGACATCCGTCAAGTCAAAAACGTCGAAACAGTAAGCATTTTTTCGCGAGATCTCGGTCCAACACTGTGTACTACCGGGTACAGAACTGGAAATTTTCGCGTCAAACGGGGATAGGGGAAGACGGATGTGACGTCTTTCGAATATGACCAGGTTACATGATACCGGGAATTGAATTCCTACCCGCCAGACGTAGGTGAGGTACTGGCGGGTGACATTTTGTTATGTCAATAGGAAGGCGGTTCCCTTGCGGGAACTAGAACTGCCGTGGAGAGGGAACCCGTTTGTCACCTGGCCATACCCGGTTCATTTTACACCGAGATCTCGCGAAAAAAGCCTTAGTGTCAAACTTCAAATTCTGTACGAATATTCCCCACACTTCAACATATCTGTCAAATTTCTAACCTCACTTTTCATACGTAAACAAAACAAAATGTATCAATGAATTTTCCAGTTACAAAAGAGGCAAGATTAACTCCTCAGGTTTTACAAGATACTGTTTAATCTTCTAATTTTCTCTTTTGCAGGGACAAATCATTCGAAGCAGTATCCTGAGCAGCGGCTGACCCAAGCATACAGATCAAATATGAATGTTTGTATGGAAGCCCTAGGCACACATTGTAACTTACAACCTGAATAAACAGATCTACAGTGTGATAAAGCTACAGTTCATTATCCTGAGTGTTGAAGAATCTCTCAATTAATAGGTGAACTACCCCATACACACAATGGTAACCAAACTTAAACATAATATCACTAAACCGTAAGACCAATTTAGGTAGGACTACTGTCAATAATTTCTAACCCGTAACATGAGCAATCGAAGGTAGACCACAGTACACAAGTTTGATGCTTCAAAAGTGACAGCTAAAGATCAGCATAGTTTTGGATATGTCAAAAAACGTTCTGGATGATTTATATGCATTCAAAGCCTTTAGTAGCGAGATAAAGAGCCATGCGCAACTCACTAAGGTCAAGAAAGTAGTATTATATGCAGCAACATTATTAGACAGTGATGATGAAACCGTTCTTAGCCTATGTTTGGATATTTTGGATAACTTCGTTAAAAACAAGAAAAACCATACATTTCTGCTGTCCACGTTTGGGGTATATGAGGCGCTAGATAATCTGGCTATTAGAACCAGAACTACAAACGAGAAGATACACAAAAGGACTAGGAGAATAACTGCGACATTAAGGGCCTCTGCCGGCCCCGGAGTAGAGAAAAGAAACTCTTACAAGGAAGAACATATCTTTACTTACTCCAGATTGAAGGCTTAGATAAAGAAAACGTGAGAAGTCTAGACATGTACTTGTAAGAATAAAAGGAATAGTGTCATTTATGATAGACCTAGAAGTGCAACGGTGTACGTTAAGACTCCACTACAGGGTTCAATTAAAAGACGTAGTTGAAAAAGTGCACTACAAATGCGGATTTAGGATACTCGTTGTCACGAAAGATAAGGAAACAGGAGCCGAAGACCTGGTTGACATGGTAGAAGAACAAGCAAATACAAGCTGCTTCGAATATCCTGAAGAGGGCTCATTTGTTGCAAAAGAAAAAGCTATAATTGAGCCAAACACGGATATGATGGAAAGTGGAGGAGGGATTTTGACCTCTATTTTAAGGTTCTGTAATGAGAAATTTTTCTGGTAGCACATCTCACATTTAGCTAGTTGGGCAATTCGAGGACTTCCTTTACATTATTCGATTTTATCTATTCTGTTAGATTTTACAATTACCATCAATAAATACAATATTAAGATAAAACACTTGATTACTAGATCTAATTATTAACCAATCACTTACATTAGATTGATAGTTTTAAACTTGATATTATGTTAAGTAGAACTAATAAACCTATAACTAAAGTGTTTTCTTCTGGTGACACAGGCGCCATTATAGACCAGTGACCAGAGCCAGTTTACGGTATTTTAGGAAACCTCATATTGATGCTAGGTAACGTACGTTGCAAAAGTTTTGAGAATTTTTTCCAAAACTCGGAAGGTAGTGTTACCGTTGGAAACAATTCAGAAATCGTTACCATTGTTACCAGTCAACATCTAGACGTAACAATAAAACCATTTTGGTTATGATATAAGTTGTCAAAAATGTCGTTCAAATTAGATATTCGGAAGAGTATTTACAGTCTAGTTGGATGACTTGAAAAAAAAAAGTAATAGTTAGTTAGGTCTCAAAACAAAGGCTCTCAGCTTAGCAGAGCTAGTCAACTTTAGTTATACTTTATTATTTTAAAGGCACATACAACAGCGCCTAAATATTAACTAAACTCGCTTTCTCAATCCCGACATATATTCTAGTATGTTTTTTAGGAAAAGCTTTAGGTTACAGTTTAGGGTCTATTACCTATCGAAGGAATACTTTGGATGACTGGGTAATCAAGGAGATATCAACATTCTTAAACAAGACCAGGCTATGAGACCAACAGGGTCAACTAACGGGTCACCGATATACAATATTTTTTGAATGAAGGTTCAAACCATTAGAATTATTAAAATTACCTCTTTAAAGACGGTCAGTTGTCAACTCCAATATATACACAAAAGTGAAGACTACAAGCTGAACAAAAATGAGATATTTGCTCTTTTTGCAGGTATATTCGTTATTTGCTAGTATATCTCTCTTAAACGCTAGCAGAAGTTTAACAAAGAGTGCCAACGTGCTATTTCTCATATATTATTGGTAGCATGATAGAAAGGTAAATCATACGAATAGATTTTGATGTGATAATCAATAGATTCACTAGTATTGAGTGTAAAGGGACTATCGGCTGCTGCGGTGAGGTGGAGAGAGAGAAAGAGATAGAGACGTGGAGTCCCACCGCTAGCCAACCATATGCACCGGCCTCCGTTGGCCTGGTCGTACCCGCGACTAACCTGCAGATATGACACAGCAACGGTATATCTGTGAGAAGAGGTGTTTCGTGGGTTCAATAGATATCGGTGTGTCTTGTGCTATCGTTGTTCGCGACTCTGTGTTGCGTGTTTAGGACA
The DNA here is from genome assembly GCA_951848785.1 of Callosobruchus maculatus. Classification (NCBI taxonomy): domain Eukaryota; kingdom Metazoa; phylum Arthropoda; class Insecta; order Coleoptera; family Chrysomelidae; genus Callosobruchus; species Callosobruchus maculatus. Next base: position 142,988 of record CATOUR010000158.1, on the reverse strand, counting down.
GTTATGTCACATGGATCAGCTGTGACAAGGGAGTGAGAATAAATAACCCTGGATTTTCAAAAACAAATAAATATAATTTAATGCCTTTTTGGCTATATCTACCTGAAAGGACAAGATACTAAATACTTGTATTACACAATTTTTCCCTTGTTAAAGGTAAGTATAGAGTAAGTAAGTTGACATATGCAAAAATAGTAAATCGTTACAGTGTGCGCTAGATATCAGCTTGTTATGGATCTTGTTCTCATGTCGGGTCCGTCACAGGTAAAAGATGTACATGTAAATTTAGATCTGTACTATGGACACCTAAATCGTAATAAAAATATAGACATGTAGAATTCAAAAATGTACAAGCATATCGTGTCTCTAGTTAAACCATAAACACACACTTATAAGTAGAATAAAAATAGAAAAAGATAGCTGAACTGTCAATTTAAACTGGAAAAAAATAAGACGTTGAATATATTATTTTATCCTTCCAGGGGACATCCTGTCTAAGATGTCTGTTTAAAACTTAAACCTAATCCAACCTGGATACATCCTTGTGCGATGGTAGTACATGCCACCCAGTGGAGGTACTCTCGACAAGGGCAGCGTAGGATGTGTCCCACTAGATGTTACCTGTGCTCAGTCTACGCTCTACCAGTCCTTCTGGTATAGTAGGCTTCATCCGGAGAATGTGAAGTGACCTTTCACAGTAGGACATGACCAGTAGGTGAAGGCGTAGATGATGTTATCTACCAATCGGTAGTACGAAATGAAGCTGACGAAATCCTAACTACGATGTAGCGTAGCGTAACAAAACGTAACGTAAAGAAACGAAACGTAGAGAAAACGAAAAGAGACGAGGCCTGAAAAGAAAAAGAGACATTTAAAACTATCCAGACAACCCCAAGGGCTGCGCTGCCTGCAGCTTAGCACGTGCAAGGTACATACCTCGTTGGAGTGTGCCTCGAAAGTGAAGGTGAGTATCCTAGCCTAGCGATAGGAGTCCTAATCCCGACTATCGGTAGATGACCCCTAGGTCCTGACTGGATTCTTGGACGGAAGGGCGAATATTCTGAATCCGCAACTGCGATTTTTACGTGAACATTCGTCGGGCCCCCTTTCACCTATCTCAGAGAACGCGACAAAATGCCCCCTTGACAGCTTCCAATGACGTCTCCTTGACATCCGTCAAGTCAAAAACGTCGAAACAGTAAGCATTTTTTCGCGAGATCTCGGTCCAACACTGTGTACTACCGGGTACAGAACTGGAAATTTTCGCGTCAAACGGGGATAGGGGAAGACGGATGTGACGTCTTTCGAATATGACCAGGTTACATGATACCGGGAACTGAATTCCTACCCGCCAGACGTAGGTGAGGTACTGGCGGGTGACATTTTGTTATGTCAATAGGAAGGCGGTTCCCTTGCGGGAACTAGAACTGCCGTGGAGAGGGAACCCGTTTGTCACCTGGCCATACCCGGTTCATTTTACACCGAGATCTCGCGAAAAAAGCCTTAGTGTCAAACTTCAAATTCTGTACGAATATTCCCCACACTTCAACATATCTGTCAAATTTCTAACCTCACTTTTCATACGTAAACAAAACAAAATGTATCAATGAATTTTCCAGTTACAAAAGAGGCAAGATTAACTCCTCAGGTTTTACAAGATACTGTTTAATCTTCTAATTTTCTCTTTTGCAGGGACAAATCATTCGAAGCAGTATCCTGAGCAGCGGCTGACCCAAGCATACAGATCAAATATGAATGTTTGTATGGAAGCCCTAGGCACACATTGTAACTTACAACCTGAATAAACAGATCTACAGTGTGATAAAGCTACAGTTCATTATCCTGAGTGTTGAAGAATCTCTCAATTAATAGGTGAACTACCCCATACACACAATGGTAACCAAACTTAAACATAATATCACTAAACCGTAAGACCAATTTAGGTAGGACTACTGTCAATAATTTCTAACCCGTAACATGAGCAATCGAAGGTAGACCACAGTACACAAGTTTGATGCTTCAAAAGTGACAGCTAAAGATCAGCATAGTTTTGGATATGTCAAAAAACGTTCTGGATGATTTATATGCATTCAAAGCCTTTAGTAGCGAGATAAAGAGCCATGCGCAACTCACTAAGGTCAAGAAAGTAGTATTATATGCAGCAACATTATTAGACAGTGATGATGAAACCGTTCTTAGCCTATGTTTGGATATTTTGGATAACTTCGTTAAAAACAAGAAAAACCATACATTTCTGCTGTCCACGTTTGGGGTATATGAGGCGCTAGATAATCTGGCTATTAGAACCAGAACTACAAACGAGAAGATACACAAAAGGACTAGGAGAATAACTGCGACATTAAGGGCCTCTGCCGGCCCTTCCCTTAACACTAGGAGTAGAGAAAAGAAACTCTTACAAGGAAGAACATATCTTTACTTACTCCAGATTGAAGGCTTAGATAAAGAAAACGTGAGAAGTCTAGACATGTACTTGTAAGAATAAAAGGAATAGTGTCATTTATGATAGACCTAGAAGTGCAACGGTGTACGTTAAGACTCCACTACAGGGTTCAATTAAAAGACGTAGTTGAAAAAGTGCACTACAAATGCGGATTTAGGATACTCGTTGTCACGAAAGATAAGGAAACAGGAGCCGAAGACCTGGTTGACATGGTAGAAGAACAAGCAAATACAAGCTGCTTCGAATATCCTGAAGAGGGCTCATTTGTTGCAAAAGAAAAAGCTATAATTGAGCCAAACACGGATATGATGGGAAGTGGAGGAGGAATTTTGCCCTCTATTTTAAGGTTCTGTAATGAGAAATTTTACTGATAGCACATCTCACATATAGCTATTTGGGCGATTCGAGGACTTCCTTTACATTATTCTATTTTATCTATTCTGTTAGATTTTACAATTAGCACCAATAAATACAATATTAAGAGAAAACACTTGATTACTAGATCTAATTATTAAGCAGTCATTTACATTAAATTGATCGTTTCAAACTTGATATTACGTTAAGTAGAGCTAATAAACCTATAACTAAAGTGTTTTCTTCTGGTGACACAGGCGCCATTATAGACCAGTGACCAGAGCCAGTTTACGGTATTTTAGGATACCTTATAATAATAATAATGTCTTTATTCAAAAAAACTGAGTACATGTAATGTATTACAAAAAGTGGGACACATCTGGCGAGTTTTAGCATAGCTACTCTTACACTTAACCAGATGTGTCAACAAAGCAAGAGTGAACCCAAGCGATCTTATACTACGTCAAGTATATACTACAAGAGACTAAACATCATAACCAAGCTTGAATAGACAGTACTTAAACTTAAACATAAGGAATTAAAATAAACTAGACAACAACTTCCGTTTCACACATCTTTTAAAGCTGGACAAATTCATAAGCTTGCAACTATTATCTAATTTGTTATACAGAACTGCTGCATTGTATGAGAAGCTGCGTTGGAACAGAGAAGTGCTGTGAGGTGGGGTCCTTATTATATACCTATTCCTAATTAACCTATCGTGTACCACATGATTAAATGTAATTTTTTCTTTCAAATACTCGGGCTTTGATGTGGTTAGTACTTTGTGAATAAATACGAAATGATGATATACTACTAATGTGTCGAGCCTGAGCCACTTCAGCATAATATACTTCTGAGACACATGATCGAATTTCCTCAAACCACATATAAAACGTATACAGTTGTTTTTCATAATCTGTAGTCTATTTTTTGTTACCTGGTCAATGTTGTGTTCGGGAAAAGGGTCATAGCACAAACACGAAATACCTGGCAGTACGTTTATTGTACTATATCTATGTAGATGTACAGGATGAATAGTTTACATCGATGTTAACACGACCGGAGCTGGACATAGACTGCCTAGATTATAGACCAAGTCACATGTCCTGTTATCAGTCATGTAGAGCACAGAACAGGCTTTTACAGAATACACAACACTTCCCCCTTTCTCAAAAGAGGGCACCTTCCTACAGATCCAGGCGTTTTGGAGCCTGTCTCGCACGGGTGCTGCGTCTCAAACATGGCACCTCAGCTCCTGGCATAACATCATTTGTTTGCCTTTGCAATACAGATTCTGCTAATGCAGGACTTGCTACCTGACTACTACTAGGCTCAGGTTGAGGCTCAGGTGTCATATTTGGATTACAAAACAAATCTATATTAAGAGTTTTATCTACACATGGGCTTCTTAACTCTACTGTCTCTAACTGTTGATCATTGCACATATTTTTACGTAGACTATTCACATGCTTATACATTACTTGGTCATCTACTTTCACTAAATAAGTGATTGCACTAACACATTTCACAATTTCACCTACTTTCCATTTTTCCTTACAATAAGGTCCTAATTTCCCTACAAAAACTTTTTCACCTACTACAAACATCGGTGGTCTTATAAATTCTTCCGATTCCTTAATATCTACTTGCCCTCCCTTTTTTTGGTTTAAGCAAATCCAACCGTGTTTTGGGCTTTACTTTGAAAATAATTTCATTGGGACTCATCCCACAACTGGTAGGGGTATTTCTGTAACTAAACAAAAAGTTCACAATACGTTGCTCTATTTTTAACGTGGATTTACTTAAAAAATACTTGTTCAGGGCATCTTTAACATTTTGTACATGACGTTCCGCACATCCATTTGATTGTGGGTGACATGGTGGGGTTTTAATCACCTCGATTCCATTGACATGGCAAAACTTTGTGAACTCAGCTGAATTAAATGGGGGCCCATTGTCACTCACAATCATATCAGGTAAGCCCATAACGGAAAATGTAGACTTTAGTTTTTCAATTGTAGGTTCTATACTAGTACCTTTACCCATATGATGTATATCTACCCACTTAGATTTGCTATCTACTATGAGCAGGAATATTTTGTTTTCTGCATGAAAGAAATCAATATGGATCCTTGAAAAGACATTTTCAGTTTTTGGCCAGGACATTAAAAATCTCTCTTGGTTGTTCTGACTTTGTTGACACACCTGACAACCATTTATCATATTTTCAATGTCTGAATTAACATTGGGCCACCACAATGTAGATCGTGCTAACATTTTTGTCCTAACTATACCTATGTGATCTTCATGCATCAACTCTAAAATCTGAGTACGTAGGGCCTCAGGAATGACCACCTTGGTTCCTTTTAACAAACAGTTTTGCTCACATGACAACCCATTACGCTTTACATAATATGGTTTCAACTCACTTGCTACATGGCTAGGCCATCCAGATTTTACATAATCAATAACCTTCATCAAAACTGCATCCTTGCTGGACACTTTTGCAATATCCTTATAGGATATAGGCAACTCCTCACTTAAGTTAAAGGAATTAATGGAGCTATCAATTTCAGTGATATCCTTAAATGGCAACCTTGACAACATATCTGCTTCATGCAACTGTGAGCCTTTCCGATATTCAATCTGATACTGATAAGCTGACAACATTACATTCCAACGTACAATTCTGGAAGCAGACATTACGGATGTACTTTTATCAGGATTAAAAATAATTTTCAATGGTTCGTCATCTGATACCAAAATAAATGGTCTACCATAAATATATTTATGGAATTTCTTTATGGAATAAATTATTGCCAGTGCCTCACGTTCTAGCTGGGTGTAATTCTGTTCAGCCTTTGGCAACGAGCTTGATGCAAAACATATTGGCCTTTCAATGCCATTCTCTCTATGACTTAAAACCCCCCCTACACCATAAGCACTAGCATCACACGATACTACAATAGTTTTGCTAGGATCATAATGTGTTGAAACTTGGTTGTTCATAATCAATTCTTTACTGAGCTGGAATGCTTTACGACACTTATCACTGAAATCAAACTCCACATATTTTTCCAAAAGCCTATACAAGGGGTACAACTGAGATGATAACATTGGTACAAACCTATTATAATAATTAATCAACCCTAAATATGCCCTTAACTGTGTAACATCTCTAGGTTCCGGTGCTTCCCTTATAGCACGTAATTTTTCCTCTGTAGGATGCACACCATCCTTATCAATCTTATGACCTAAATACTCTACTTGCTGTTCAAAGAACTTGCATTTTTCTATGTTAACTTTCACATTATAGTGATTGAGACGTGCTAGCACCAGACGAACATTTGTCTGCATTTCTTCTATATTACTAGCAGAGATCAGGATATCATCTAGGTAGCAGTGAACCTTTGGCAAACCAGCTAAAATTCTATCCATCACAGACTGAAATAAGGCAGGCGCACAAGATATACCACATGCCAATCGAGTATATTGGAACATTACCAAGTGGGTATTAACAGTCAAATACTTTTGATATTCTGGAGATACTTTCAACTGTTGATAAGCACCTGACAAATCTAATACTGTAAAAACACAGCCACCAGCAAGACTTGCAAAAATATCTTCTGGCTTTGGCAAAGGGTATTGATCAACATTAAGGGCCTTATTAACAGTTGCTCTAAAATCTGCACATATGCGCACATCTCCATCCTTTTTTGGCACTACTACTATAGGTGACGCCCACTCACTGTAATTTACCGCTTTTAAAATACCAACTTGAACCATTTGTTTAATTTTCTTTTCTACTTTAGGTTTCAATGCATATGGCATATCACATGTTTTTCTAACAACTGGCTTAGCATCATCTTTGACATTGAACTTGACTTCAAAACTCCTAATAGAATCACATAAATTTTTTTCAAATACTATTCTTTAGAGAAGGCCTCTATTGTTACTGACTTGTCCAATGAATATACATTATTTACTCTGAACCCATGTTGCCAATTTGGAAACAGAATGTCTAACCAGTTTCGCCCTAATAATGGAGTGAACTCATTTCTTGACTCAACAACAACCAAGGGTAACTTTACTTCCTTGTTTCTACACTTTACTTGCACCAGGCCTTCACCCACTACCTTGATGTTTTCCCCAGCGATAGTGTTCAATTTATACCGTACTTTACACAGGTTTACATTGCCTAGGAACTTATGATACATACCCTCAGACATTAGCGACTTGCATGCACCAGTATCTACCTCAAAATCGACATGACTACCTTCAACTACTAAGGACACTTTATGTGCAGGCATTATAGCCGATACATGATTTATTTGCACCGAATACAAATCTTCATTCAGTACCCCTGAATCTGACACACTTTCTTCACTTGACACTGTCACTGAATTTTCTCCCTGTACAGCTCCTACTGATGATTTTTGCATACACCTGCTCCTGACATGACCATACTTGCCGCATGCAAAACACTTCCATCTTGCAGCTGGACACTGGTCTTTCCCGTGGGTTCTCCCGCAGTTCTTGCACATCCCTGGATTTAACTTTGTACTTGGTGGCTTACTATACTTTTTTTCAGGGTACCTTTGCACCGCGTTAATTGGATTATCGGTACTACTTGATAAATCCTTTACTTGCTTCTCTGCTAACTCAGCAGCTTGAGCCTTTTGGCAAGCTGTTTTAAAGGATAGCTTATCATCTGATAACAGTTGTCTTTGAAGTTGTTCAGATCTGATTCCACAGACAAAACCTGTCTCTGAGAGCATCATCCAGGAATTGACCAAAACGACAAGAACTTGCCAATTTCCTTAACTCCACAATGTAATCAGCTATTGACTGGTCTGGTTTCTGATTGCACTTATTGAAGATAAATGTTTCGTAGATTTCTGACACCGGTGGAGAGTAGTGCTTCCTCAAGAGACCCGTAATCTGATCATATGGCAAGTCACTAGGCTTTGTTGGAGCTACTAAGTTCTTTAAAGTCTGATAGACCTTAGATCCTGCCAACGTCACAAACATTGATACACGCAGGGGGTCCTCCACGCAGTTGACTCGAAACAGGTGTTCCATCCGCTCCAGATACACTTCAAATTCTTCAGCTACACCGCTGAACGGTTCTATATTTCCTATTAAAGCCATTGCTTCCACTAATCTCCTGGCTTTGTAGCTTTTCTTACCACAGGATTACCACTTAAGGGTTACAGATTCAGAAAATCATGTAAACAAACACAACCTACGTCAACTGTCACAGCCACTAGACAGACGTAGACAGACGACGCGGTTGACGTAGACAGACGACACGGTTGACGTTGACAGTGACTTCCGTCAGACCACTTCCGCGCGTTCATAAATTCTTCCCGCCGTAGCCTCTACAACAGGTGCCACCGGACCTCGGATGGCGTCCCCGAGCTGGCGTTAGCCGTTAGCCCCGAATAACCGGATTACTGATTACTACCTTCGATCGGGAAACTGTCCACTGTTGCCTACTGCCGATATCCCACTGATACGGCCACGGAAACTGACGAAACTTCCCGGTTAGTACAGACCACGTTCTGCACCCCGTGCTACCATTCGACCGTTACACTACGCGAACCGATTTTTCGATTGGCTATGACCATGACCATCCCATCCTCGTCGCCAAATGTTGTGTTCGGGAAAAGGGTCATAGCACAAACACAAAATACCTGGCAGTACGTTTACTGTACTACATCTATGTAGATGTACAGGATGAATAGTTTACATCGATGTTAACACGACCGGAGCTGGACATAGACTGCCTAGATTATAGACCAAGTCACATGTCCTGTCATCAGTCATGTAGAGCACAGAACAGGCTTTTACAGAATACACAACAGTCAAGACATGGGAAGTATAAGATGTTGCAGTAACTCAAGCAGGACATCACCAGCATTTCAATTAGCTTTTTTCTCAGTTTAAAGTTTAGTAGACATCTACAGGCGTATAGAGTTCGTAGTCTCAGATACGTTTTCTTTGTGATATTGTTTATATGTTTATTGAACCTCAATTTAACATCAACGTCAACTCCTAAGATCTTTGCTGTATCTGTAAGTTGCAATGCCTTGTTGTCAATAAAGATACCTAAATTATCTGTGACGTGATTTCTTTTGTTGTCCGAGCAGAAAACTAAAATTTTTGTTTTATCTGAATTCACCGTTAAATTATGATTGGCTGAGAACTCACAAACTTTATCTATATCGCCTTGTAATTCAATATTTGCTGTGTTTACATCTCCGGCGTTGAAATAGTGTATCAGCTGAGTGTCGTCGGCAAACGATTGCATTTCGGAATTCTCTATCACTTTGTATAAATCGAAAGTATAGATAAGATACAGAATAGGGCCTAGTATTGATCCCTGGGGAACACCAGATGGGATGCATTAGATTTTTTATTTGACAGTGATACTTGCTGAATTCGATTTGTTAAGTAAGTTGTAAAAAATCTGACTGACTTATCGTCAAAGCCTATATATTTTAGTTTTGCAATTAGAAGGAGATGGTTAATTTTGTCAAATGCTTTCGAGTAGTCGATAGATACTAAAGCTACCGCAATCTTTTTATCGACAGCTCGCAAGATATTATCACACAAATTCAACAACGCCGCAGTGGTATTATAGTGCCTTCTAAAACCAGATTGGTAGGGAGATATTATTTTATGTTCTTCTATGTAAGATACTATTTGTAGTTGAACAGTTTTTTCCAAAATTTTTGATAATACCGGTAATAAGCTAATTGGTCTTAAATCTGAAAGTGAGCTGGGTTTAGTAATTTTTGGGATCGGACAGACTACGGCATGTTTCCATAACTCAGGAAAATAACCTCCTTCCAAGCAAATGTTAACCAAATGTACAATATGAGGAAAAGTAACAGGTAAACTAAGCTTTATCATTGTTAATGATAAAGTATCCACACCCTTGGCGTCTGACTTTAAACCTTTTATTACTTGAAATAGTTCATATGGATCGACGATTTTTAAGGAGAAAGAATAGTTTGTGTGTAATTTGTTACTTTCATAAAACTGAACTGTGTTTCCAGGAGTGTTACCTGTTGAATACACAGACATAAAATATTCATTTACTTCATCTGGGTTGTTAAATTCGCTTGGTACCGAAGGTTTACTGCTAATATTGAAATCAAGATTTCTTAGTCCAGCCCACAAACTTTTAGCGTCGTTTTGTTCACTAAGTGAATTGATATATGCTTTCTTTTGTGTCCGTATTTCCATAAGGGCTTTGTTTCTTTTTTGCTTATATGCGGCAAGGTTTTCTTCCGTTTTATTTCGTTTATACAAGGTTAACGCACTATCTTTCTCTTTTAAAATAATACGTAAGCTAGAAGTGAGCCAAGGAGCAGGTCTTTTGTTTACCCTAAACGTTTTAACTGGTGCATTTTTGTTATACGCATTTAGCAAGGCGTTAGTGAAGTAATTGACTTTTTCGTCTATACTCCTCAAACAGAACATATCATCTAAATTCTCAGACTGGAGATCAGTTGAAAAGGCTTCCTTTTCAAAAGATTTGAAATCTCTTATGGTGACAAATTTTTATTTTATTATATACCTTTCCAGTTTCAGATTAAAACGCACTAGTTTATGGTCTGAAATATTGCAGGCATCTAGTACTAAGCAGCATTTGTAGTCCTAGTCGCAGACTTAACAATTTATGAAATTTACATGTAGGTATGGACGCTGATCATTCTCCGCATGAGAGAGGATGTAGTCCAACACTACCTTATTCCTAAGAGACGTGGGATTGGTCATTAAATCTGAATCATCTCGCCCTTCAGACAGCTGACCTACTGCCTGGGCACATTCCTGTTTTTTGAGGAGCAACTGGGACAGGTTGACACAGAAACACTGTATCGACCACACTTAAAACAAAATAGTTGTCTTCTAGGTTGGGTGCATCTCCTAAACCTATGACGTGGACTTTTACAGTTCCAGCCAAGGGACTGACTACCACGCTCAACCGGAGCGGATTCGATAACAGGCACTGCCGGATTGCCTGTAGCGGAGGATCTCTGCTCATTAGCTGTAAAAGCATCAACATGAATAGCTCCGCCACCAACTTTCCTGTAACGGAAGTCAGGCTCCAATAAACCTCGAGCATTGGTGGGAGGAGGTTGATATTTCCTCGCTCTTGCGTGAGCTTCCTCAATCGACCTAGCCAGAGATAAGAGTTGCGACACCGATGATACTGGTGACAAAGCCAACTGTGTCTGCATATACGGTAAGAAATTTCTACTGATAGTATTGACTTTGGTAGACTCCGACACTGGAGTAGGTAATTTTCGGAAAAGACTCTCCATGACTACTACAACTTTCTCATCTGCACCTTGCGTGCGTTGCCTAATCTCATTCCATAGCTCACATTCATAGTCGTAGGGTTGGAATGTTTGTCTGAGCTGGTCACATAAGTCATCCCAAGCGGTAAATTTTACAGTGCGAAGCCATAGGAGGGCCTCGTGCGAGAAAAACTCCACAGCGGATTGCGCCAGCCGATCCTTTGAGACGCCACGAGATCGACGCAACTCCTCGACCCGCTCTATAAATTCCGTGACACTCCCTCTGCCACTAAACCGTACGTTCCATTTACTAACATCAAGGTAATGATTCCTACTCTCAGTATAAGAAGGATAAGCAGCTTGCCCTCTATCGACCAGAGGAAAAGGAGAATGTTCATTGATGCCTACGTGGGAGGACTTAAGTCTATCAGAGATATCATTCTTGTAAAAATAATCCTTCATGAAAGGGTCGTAGTGTGTACCCGGAGTGTCAAGATAGGACACACAATGTTCTTGAGGTGCTCTTTGAGGTGTGAGTGATCGACTATCCCTGCAATGCGTACTGGTACTGATTAACCAGCGGCAAGTCTGGTGAAGGTCTGGAGACTGCCGTACCATCCCGTGCATGAGAATAACCTGAAAAGCGATCTGGTGTCTCTAAACCTTGCTGCGGCAGCTTGAGGTTGCTAAATTGTTGGCATACATCCTCAGCCTCAGGTATAGGAGGATCCACAAGGTCATAGGAGATATCGCCCTGTTGGGTCACTTGTTGTTTAGACCTAGTAGCAAGTTCACTAGTAGTCTTCAATGGTGGACTGTCCAAAAGAAAATCTTCGGATCTCTTTCGCGGTTGCTCAACAGAAGATGGGTTAGCTTCTTGCTCGTCCTGGAGCTCAGCATAGGCCATATTGAGCTCGCAGATCATTTGTTCTACAGCACGAGAAAGCTTGTATCTCTCGACCTCTTGTACTGTATCGCAGACGAGCCTAGTTAAACGGCTCGAGACATGACAGAGCCTCGTATAAATCCTTCCGAACTCATTCTCTCTATTGCTACTATCAAATTCACAGATAGAGACTTTCAGCTCATCAAGCTTATCTGAGCAGACTGCTAACTCGGTTTGTGTAGGCCTGTTACATCTAGCCGGAGCTTCTTTGACCTTGAGTCTTTCCGTACGAAAAGCTTCTCTAAGAAGACATCTCTTCTCAGAAACTGTATTCCCTATAGGTAACCCCCTAATTTCTAACTCATATGTAAGTTCATCTCTAGCAATAACTAGATTACACGAAATAGTCTATCAGAGACCAAACGTTGACCAGACAGTCAACCACCTTTACGAAAAGTACAGACGTACAGTGGTAATGCTGTATGTGTATCGATATATCCTGTACATTAATTTCAAATTTGGCGCCCGCACCATAAATTTCATTTTTGTTGGAATCGGCAACCACCGCAGCGAGTACTTCGTGAGCATTCAAACGGGAAAAACTTATATTATACGGTCGATAAAACTACGTTATAAGGAAGTGCTAAGAGACAATTGCAGTACTAAACCCCTAGTTAGAACCCACTGGAAGACCAGGACGAGCACCACTGGGCCCAGTGTCCCTTCGAACGAAGAATCGAGGTAGGTGCCGATAAATACAATAGGATTTTTATGGTGCTACAAATTTCAATTTATAATAAAATTCGTATACAGTCCACTGAAACCACAAAGAACTAGCGAACCACATACATTTTTTGGTCATTCGAGCCACGATAATTGCAATAACTCATAATTCATTCAATTCGTTAATTTATTATATCTATATCATTCTGTATTCAGTAGCCATTATTTAAGAGGATACTCCTTTTTTGTCGTACGTTCGGTCGAACGCTACGAACAGCAAAAAATATTTGTTTTCTTCCATATAAATAAAATCACTTCTAGATTTATTACGACGGTTGATATAACAGAAAAGTAAACATTGTCCATTATATTTGATTCACAAAATATTTTATTAATTGTGTGCGGTACAAGGTGCAATATTTTTCTCTTTAAGTAATACCGTTGAGTACATTCCTCAAGGCGCTCCAAAATACTGGTTGAAATTTGCAGTTAACACAGTTACTTTATACACTTATTTGAAATGTCTAAGGATATACAAAAGACACTGCATCGGAGGCAAGTTTATATTACTCGTATAACAGAAATCTACACAGCTGGAGTGAAAGCTAAATCTGATCCCAATTTTCAGTCAATTTTTACAACAAGATGCGAGAACTTGCAAGAATTTTACGATGAATTTCAGCAACTTCATAACGCTTTAATAGGTTTAATAGAATCAGACGAGGAATTTGAGATACAGGATGCGATTAGAAAAGAAACGGATAACTATTATTTCCAAGCAAAAGATATTTATAATCAACTCACTCTAAAACAAGTTGCAGCTCAACAACCTAACCCAAATCCGAACAGAAATAATAACAGTTAATACAGGGATCTTTTGAAATTAGATATTCCAATCTTTGATGGTAATTTGCTCAAGTGGGTGACATTTTATGACATGTTTCGTTCTTTAGTCCATAATAACGCTAATATGTCAGACGTTAGAAAATTTCAGCACTTAATTGCCTATTTGAGAGGTGAACCATTAAACTTGATTAAAGCAATACCAATCACAGAAGCTAATTACGCAATTGCATTCCAAGTCCTAACAGAACGATACCAAAATGAAAGACTTTTAGCTACGAGTTATTGGAATGCAATAAATAATGCACCCACATTGAAAAATAATTGCTCTGCTAGAGACTTAAGGTGTATATTGGATACATTTAGGGAAAATATAGCAGCTTTAGATTTATTAGGTTTCCCAACAGAACACTGGCAATTTCCACTTTTTAACATGTTACTTGGCCGTTTAAATACTTCTATAAGAACTGCATTTGAAATAGAGCACAGTAAAATAAAGTTTCCTACCTACCAAAATTTAACAGAATTCTTAAACAATCATTGTCGTGCTCTAGAGTCAGTACAAATTGCGTCAAGTACTTCTTATTCTCAAAATTCTCAACAGCCAACTAATTCACATCCCAATAGGAAACAGCACAATTACAATCAGTATCAAAAATACCCAACACAAAGCTATGTGTCTAATATACAGGGTGAGTTTTTAGTACCGGCTCGGTCGATAACTCCAGTACTATAGAAGATAACGAAAAAAGTTGTATATAAAAGTTGTAGCCACGAATATGCTTCTTGCTCAGAAAATATTTAGATTTATACAGGGTGATCCATAACTACGTGGTGATGCAAACATGCATTTTTTTAAATGAGACACCCTGTATATTATTCCATATTCAGATTCTAATAATGATTTCCGTTCTTCCAATATAGGGCATTGTTACATTATACAGGGTGTTTTAAAAGTTATGATCGTTTTTATATCCAAATCGCGGTCAAATGGACGTACTGTATATCAAAAAGTAATGAATCAAAAATTATTTTTTTTACATGAGAAGATTAAAAATATCCTCTAGTTTTGAAATCAGCTATAAAAGAAGCCCGAGACGCATATTCGTATACAGGGTGATGTAGAATGCAAAATTCAAATTTTCTCTTTTTTTTCAAATGTAACCCCCAATATTTTATTATCCCAAAGAATTGCTTTTAATATGCTCTTTCATCTTTGTATAGCACTTGTTGTACCTACGTCAATCAGTTTCCGAGATATTTCGATTTTCCGGTAAATTTAAAATATAGCCTCTATTTGTGTACTGGAATTTATTTATTTTGAGAAAGTACTATCTGATTTGTTTTTTATTTAACAAACAACTAAATTATAACGTCTTGATAGTATTTGATGAAGTCAAAACCCTAAATCATCGAGATAATAAAGTCAAGTATGCTGAGGAAACAATTTTGTAGGCGTCATGCATAATTATCAAGTAGTTTTATCTGGTAGGCTTTGAAAAATTGAAAGTTTTCATACCCTACTCAATAATTCCGTACTGTGTGAAAAACTAGCTTTGAAAATTAATTTTTCCATTAAGGTTATTTAGGAGAATCTTTGAGAAATTGTCTACTTGCCTCTAGAATATATCAACTATGAATACCAATGTCCAGAACGGAGGCACTCTAAAACTAATGCGTTTGAAAGATTGAAGAATCATTTTATTTCGACTGTGTCGTTTCATATTTCATAGTCTACCTGATACATCTGCTTGATAATTATGCATGACGTCTATAAAATTGTTTCCTCAGCACACTTGACCGATATTATCTCGTTAGTTCAGTGTTTTGACTTGATCAAGTATTACTATCGCCTTGTATTTTAGTCGTTTGTTAAGCAAAAACAAAATTTGGTAGTATTTTCTCAAAATGAATAAATTTTATTAAACAAATAGAAGGTATATTTAAAATTTGTAGAAAAATCGAAATATCTCAGAAACAGTGAATGCAGCCATAATAAGTGCTATACAAAGATGAAAGAGCATATTAAAAGCAATTCTTTGGTATAATAAAATATTGGGGGTTGCATTTAAAAAAAGAGAGAAAATCTAGATTTTGCATTCTACATCACCCTGTATATGAATATGCGTTGCGGGATTTTGTTATAATGTATTTTAAAACTAGAGGATATTTCTAATCTTCTCATGTAAAAAAAATAATTTTTGGTTAATTGCTTTTTGATATACAGTACGCTCATTTCACCGTGATTTGGATAAAGAAATGGTCATAACTTTTGAAACACCCTGTATAATGTAACAGTACCCTATATTGGAAGAACGGAAATCATTATTAGAATTTGAATATGGAATAATATATAGGGCGTCTCATTTAAAAAAATGCATGTTTGCATCACCACGTAGTTACGGATCACCCTGTATAAATCAAAATATTTTCTGAGCAAGGAGCATATCCGTGGCTACAATTTTTATCTACAATTTTTTTCGCTATCTTCTACAGTAGTGGAGTTATCGACCGAGCCGGTACTAAAAACTCACCCTGTAGATCAAAATAAGCAAAACTCACAAAATACTCGATTCATTAATAATAAATCTCGTGGATTTAACTCATATTCAACACCGAACTCTCAAATTGCTCCAAC
Organism: Callosobruchus maculatus; assembly: GCA_951848785.1. Taxonomy (NCBI): domain Eukaryota; kingdom Metazoa; phylum Arthropoda; class Insecta; order Coleoptera; family Chrysomelidae; genus Callosobruchus; species Callosobruchus maculatus. Next base: position 126,768 of record CATOUR010000158.1, on the reverse strand, counting down.
ACATAATTCAAACCATCCAAATGCTAACAGTCACAGAAACTTCAACTCTCCAATACAGTATAAGTGTAGATTATGCAATCAGAATTCACATAACAATCTTTCGCAATGCCCTGTGTTTATAGCAAAAAACATCAATGACCGTATCGCATATGTAAAGCAAAATAACGTATGTCTTAACTGTTTACGTTTTTCGCATACAGAAGATTCATGCCAATCCAATTTCGCTTGTCGTATATGTGGCGAGAGGCATCACTCAACGTTACATATTTCTCAAGACAACCAGGTAATTTCTCAAAACTCCTATTTAACGAATGTATCACATTCAGTACATCAAAGTTCGATTCCATATAACACTGCTAGCACTTCCTCAAGCATTACAACTCCACAAATGGATCAAACAAAACAAACTTTAACTTCATACATTCCTATTGTTTCATCAGTAATTCCAAGTCATCCGCCCTTCTCGTCTCAAAATGCTCAGAATAATTCAACTCTAACTTCTTGTGCAACTTCTAGTAATCAATTTCTTAGCTGCGGATGTACGTCAATGGAACAATCAAAGCCCCAAACAACTGTTCTTCTCTCAACTACCAAAGTGCATATACTGGATGCTCGTGGGTATTACCAAACGGTACGTGTTGTTTTGGATAATGCTTCACAAGCTAATTTTATTTCTGAAAACTGCTTAAATCGACTGGGGTTATCTAGGAAAAAATTAATTGTTCCAATTGTAGGAATCAATCAGTCCAGCTCAACCACTAATGGCATAACCAATTGTACAATAAAGCCACTCAATAAAAATGATCCCAAATTTACTTTTGAACTTTTCGTATTGCCAAAAGTTTGTGCAGAAATGCCATCAATTCAAATAAATACAAAAAACTGGCATCATATTTCAAATTTGGAACTGGGGGATGATAAATTCAATATTCCTGCGCCAGTTGATATTCTCTTAGGCGCGCATGCCTACTCACAAATTATAAAACCAGGCATAGTTCAAGGGCAACCTGGACAACCCATAGCTATGGAAACTATTTTCGGATGGGTTCTTCTCGGAAACGCTCAAGCCTTTGATAATCAAATTACCCCTCCTCCCGTTTCTTGTCATTTAACCTCCATTCATACGCCATCTCTAGATCAAAGTATACGAAAATTTTGGGAAATCGAATCATTACCTTCCCAACAATTTCTTTCACCAGATGAAGAAAAATGTGAAGCTTTTTACCGAAAAACCGTAACCAGAGATGAATCTGGACGTTTTCAAGTTTCCTTACCTTTTCGTCATTCTAGACCAGATCTAGGAGACACCTACGCTAAAGCTTATAAATGTTTTTTATCCCTAGAATCCAAGCTACTGAAAAATCCTGATCTTTATTTACAGTATGCAGATGTTATGAATAATTATATAAAAAATGATCATATGAGTTTAGTTCCTCATTCACAAATAAATTCCAAATCAGTTAATTATTTACCCCACCATTGCGTAGTTCGACCTGATAAGGCTAGTACTAAAGTGAGAGTAGTTTTTAATGCTTCTGCTCAAGGCTCTAAAGGAGTTAGCTTAAATTCAACCCTGTTGTCAGGGCCAAAATTACAGGCAAATATCAACACCATACTTCTAAAATTTAGGTTTCATTTTATTGTATTACTTTCTGATATAAGTCAAATGTTTTTACAAATTCGAGTATCACCCGAGGATCGAGACTATCAGCGCCTTCTTTGGCGATTTTCTCATACTGATCCTATACAAGAATGTAGGCTTAATACAGTCACATTCGGTGTAACTTCTAGTCCATATCTCGCAATTAGAACGATTAGAACGAAAATTACCCTGAGGCTTCTAGAGTACTCTTAGAAGATATTTTTGTAGATGATATATGCGCAGGCGCAAACTCTATAGAGTCAGCTTTAGCACTACAGAAAGACTTGATAGCTCTCTTAAGGTCAGGATGTTTTGAACTCAAAAAAGGGGCTAGTAATGATGCTAGACTATTAACTACCCTTTCACAAGAGGAATGCCAAATTCCAATGTCACTCGATAAAGAAAACTCTATTGCACTTAAAGTTTTAGGCCTCCAGTGGGATCCAAAATCCGATATTATGTTTTTCTCATACAGCATTTCTAATAAACCTTGCACTAAACGCAATATTTTAAGCAACATCGCATCCATATTTGATCCGCTAGGTTTGATCGCACCTATTTCATTTCTGACCAAATGTATAATGCAAAAGCTTTGGATATCGAAGGTTGGATGGGATGATCCTGTCCCTAAGCCTATTTTCGATCTATGGACTCAGTTTCAAATGGAACTTCCTTTATTGTCCAATATTTCATTTCCAAGATACATTTTTTCGAGAGAAATACTTCGATGTCAACTGCATGCGTTTTCTGATGCATCCGAATCAGGATATGCAGCTTGCGTCTATGTAAGATTAGAATTACCCAATGACATCATCAAAACTTCACTTGTTATAGCTAAATCACGAGTTAGTCCTCTAAAAACCCTCAGCTTGCCTAGACTCTAGCTTCTAGGCAGTACACTCATGAGTGACCTAGTGAGTTTTGTCATAACCACTTATTCCTCGTTAATTACTATAGATGAAGTTTTCGCATACACAGATTCCCAAGTTGTCTTATACTGGGTGTCTACTTCACCATATAGGTGGAAAACATTTATTGCCAATCGAGTTAGCCATATACAAGATAATCTCCCGGAAAGTGTTCGTTGGTATCATGTGAAATCACATGAAAACCCCGCCGATGTAGCTAGTCGTGGCATAAATCCCGCACAATTCATAAATCACCCCTTGTGGTTCACAGGGCCACCATGGCTCAGTTTACCTCATTCTATGTGGAACCTAAAAAATCCATGCTTCGAGAAATGTGATCAAGGAGTCACTGATATCATTTCCCGAGAAGAAAAACACATTGCGCTCACAACGAATGTTGAGTGGCATTTCATAGACGTTCTCTTGTATAAATTCTCATCACTTCATTATATTCAAAAAATAATATGTCATAGTAGAAGAATATTCTATAATTTCAAACACCACGATTCCCCTCTAACTGGTACCATATCTATTTTCGAACTTCAACACTCCTTGCTTATTTTAGTGAAAAGATGCCAAGAAATACATTTCTGTACTTTAATCTCACAAATTAAAAATAATGAACTTCTAGCAAAACCACTTAGAAAACTTGCTCCTTTTCTGGACAAAAATGGGTTCATTAGGGTGGGCGGACGACTCAGGCATACCGACGCCATCCCCTTTGAATCAAAACACCCTCTACTACTTCCTCGATCTGATAGATTCACACAGCTTCTCATTGAACATATACATAAAGAAAATATGCATCCAGGTTTGAATACAATTCAGCACCTATTAAAGCAACAATTCTGGATATTATCTTCGCGCAGAGCTATTCAATCAGTTTTATCCAAATGTATAAGGTGTTTTCGTCTTCGACCTAAAGCCTACGTACCCTATCAGGGCGACTTACCCCCTTTTCGAATTTCACAGCTTAAATGCTTTTCTCACGCAACTTTAGATTACGCAGGTCCTATAAAAATATTACCTGGGAGATGGTATCGAGGTACCAAGGAGCTGAAAGCTTACATTTGCATTTTCTGTTGCACTAGTACACGTGCCATTCATATTGAAGTTGCTTCTGATTTAACTTCCGACTGCTTTATCGCAGCCTTTAGGAGATTTGTTGCACGACGAGGCCGTTGTAACTATCTTTACAGTGACAATGGCACAAATTTCGTTGGTGCAAATAATCAATTGAAAGAGCTCTCAAAGTATGCTTCAGATCATCTCAAAATTAAATGGCATTTTTTCCCTAGCTCTAGCCCTCATTTTAACGGCCTCCCTGAGGCTGGAGTAAAATCGGTATAGACACATCTCTACCGAGTAATCGGAGAGCAAAAATTAACTTATGAAGAACTCAACACACTACTCGTGCAGATTGAGGCTCTTCTAAACAGTCGTCCAATTTCAGCTCAACCTTCAGATCCTAACGATCTATTACCCCTTACACCGGGACATTTTCTTACGATGGAACCCTTAAATTCGTGTCCCGATCCAGACTTATCACACCTTAAATTAAATACGCTCTCACGGTGGCAACTAGTTCAACGTTTAAATTCTGACTTTTGGAAGCGATGGAAAAATGAATATTTAAATACCTTACAGCAACGATCTAGATGGACTAAAAATCCTTCTAAAATAATGCTAAACACTCTAGTAGTTATTCAAAATGAGAACAACTCTCCCTTGCAGTGGTCTTTAGGCAGGATAGTAGAGCTACATCCTGGCTCAGATGGTCATGTTAGGGTGGTAACTGTAAGGACTCAACAAGGTTTATTTAAACGTCCTGTGGTTAAATTGTGCCCTTTACCATTGTAGTGAGCACTAACAAACTTTTTCTTGTTATTTGTGTACGTCATTATAATTTCAATGTCAATTTCAATTTCAATTTCAATGTCAATTTCAATTTCAACTACAATTTCACTTACTCAAAGTTAATAATTCTCCCAATTTAAGTAATTCGCACTTTTTTATCACATTTTTTTTTATTTTCACATATTTCGATGTAAAACATTAGTTTTAGGTGGGCGGAAAATGTATGTGTATCGATATATCCTGTACATTAATTTCAAATTTGGCGCCCGCACCATAAATTTCATTTTTGTTGGAATCGGCAACCACCGCAGCGAGTACTTCGTGAGCATTCAAACGGGAAAAACTTATATTATACGGTCGATAAAACTACGTTATAAGGAAGTGCTAAGAGACAATTGCAGTACTAAACCCCTAGTTAGAACCCACTGGAAGACCAGGACGAGCACCACTGGGCCCAGTGTCCCTTCGAACGAAGAATCGAGGTAGGTGCCGATAAATACAATAGGATTTTTATGGTGCTACAAATTTCAATTTCAAATTCGTATACAGTCCACTGAAACCACAAAGAACTAGCGAACCACATACAAATGCAAAGCAAAAATACTAATATCTACAAAAGAAGGTTACTACCATACCTGAACACGTTTGGGGCGCCACATACTCCTTGATAGGATTAATTTTCCTGAACCCTTTAATTTTCATGAACCCTTTAATCTTCATGAACCCCCACCCCCACTTGAAATAGCGAAAGGTGGAAAATAAATACCCAAAAAAAAACCTAGCTAGTAGCCAACACTAACCAAATACATACAAACAACGGCACTACCAGCACCTCAAATGGGAAAAAAACACACCTATATACTTATATTAAACACTAGTTACACTACTCGACAGCATAAATAGTCACATCACCCCCTTGATAGAGTAATAGTCAAACAGAGAACATAAATGTAGGTCATTTAAACTTGCTTGCCTAAAATATAACAAGAGTACACCAATAGCTATATCAAGTATGATAAGCTATAAGGAATCCACTAAAGTGATCCCATCTCTAGCAATAACTAGATTACACGAAATAGTCTATCAGAGACCAAACGTTGACCAGACAGTCAACCACCTTTACGAAAAGTACAGACGTACAGTGGTAATGCAAAGCAAAAATATTAATATCTACAAAAGAAGGTTACTACCATACCTGAACACGTTTGGGGCGCCACATTGGTAAGGGTCTATCGGCTGCTGCGGTGAGGTGGAGAGAGAGAAAGAGAGTTAGACGTGGAGTCCCACCGCTAGCCAACCATATGCACCGGCCTCCGTTGGCCTGGTCGTACCCGCGACTAACCTGCAGATATGACACAGCAACGGGATATCTGCGAGTAGAGGTGTTTCGTGGGTTCAATAGATATCGGTGTGTCTTGTGCTATCGTTGTTCGGGACTCTGTGTTGTGTGTTTAGGACAGTTATGTCAGATGGATCAGCTGTGACAAGGGAGTGAGAATAAATAACCCTGGATTTCCAAAAACAAATAAATATAATTTAATGCCTTTTTGGCTATATCTACCTGAAAGGACAAGATACTAAATACTTGTATTACACAATTTTTCCCTTGTTAAAGGTAAGTATAGAATAAGTATGTTGACATATGCAAAAATAGTAAATCGTTACAGTGTGCGCTAGATATCAGCTTGTTATGGATCTTGTTCTCATGTCGGGCCCGTCAGAGGTAAAAGATGTACATGTAAATTTAGATCTGTACGATGAATATCTAAATCGTAAAAAAAATATAGACATGTAGAATTCAAAAATGTACAAGCATATCGTGTCTCTAGTTAAACCATAAACACACACTTATAAGTAGAATAAAAATAGAAAAAGATAGCTGAACTGTCAATTATAAACTGGAAAAAATAAGACGTTGAATATATTATTTTATCCTTCCAGGGGACGTCCTGTCTAAGATGTCTGTTTAAAACTTAAACCTAATCCAACCTGGATACATCCTCACTAGATGTTACCTGTGCTCAGTCTACGCTCTACCAGTCCTTCTGGTATAGTAGGCTTCATCCGGAGAATGTGAAGTGACCTTTCACAGTAGGACATGACCAGTAGGTGAAGGCGTAGATGATGTTATCTACCAATCGGTAGTACGAAATGAAGCTGACGAAATCCTGACTACGATGTAGCGTAGCGTAACAAAACGTAATGTAAAGAAACGAAACGTAGAGAAAACGAAAAGAGACGAGGCCTGAAAAGAAAAAGAGACATTTAAAACTATCCAGACAACCCCAAGGGCTGCGCTGCCTGCAGCTTAGCACGTGCAAGGTACATACCTCGTTGGAGTGTGCCTCGAAAGTGAAGGTGAGTATCCTAGCCTAGCGATAGGAGTCCTAATCCCGACTATCGGTAGATGACCCCTAGGTCCTGACTGGATTCTTGGACGGAAGGGCGAATATTCTGAATCCGCAACTGCGATTTTTACGTGAACATTCGTCGGGCCCCCTTTCACCTATCTCAGAGAACGCGACAAAATGCCCCCTTGACAGCTTCCAATGACGTCTCCTTGACATCCGTCAAGTCAAAAACGTCGAAACAGTAAGCATTTTTTCGCGAGATCTCGGTCCAACACTGTGTACTACCGGGTACAGAACTGGAAATTTTCGCGTCAAACGGGGATAGGGGAAGACGGATGTGACGTCTTTCGAATATGACCAGGTTACATGATACCGGGAACTGAATTCCTACCCGCCAGACGTAGGTGAGGTACTGGCGGGTGACATTTTGTTATGTCAATAGGAAGGCGGTTCCCTTGCGGGAACTAGAACTGCCGTGGAGAGGGAACCCGTTTGTCACCTGGCCATACCCGGTTCATTTTACACCGAGATCTCGCGAAAAAAGCCTTAGTGTCAAACTTCAAATTCTGTACGAATATTCCCCACACTTCAACATATCTGTCAAATTTCTAACCTCACTTTTCATACGTAAACAAAACAAAATGTATCAATGAATTTTCCAGTTACAAAAGAGGCAAGATTAACTCCTCAGGTTTTACAAGATACTGTTTAATCTTCTAATTTTCTCTTTTGCAGGGACAAATCATTCGAAGCAGTATCCTGAGCAGCGGCTGACCCAAGCATACAGATCAAATATGAATGTTTGTATGGAAGCCCTAGGCACACATTGTAACTTACAACCTGAATAAACAGATCTACAGTGTGATAAAGCTACAGTTCATTATCCTGAGTGTTGAAGAATCTCTCAATTAATAGGTGAACTACCCCATACACACAATGGTAACCAAACTTAAACATAATATCACTAAACCGTAAGACCAATTTAGGTAGGACTACTGTCAATAATTTCTAACCCGTAACATGAGCAATCGAAGGTAGACCACAGTACACAAGTTTGATGCTTCAAAAGTGACAGCTAAAGATCAGCATAGTTTTGGATATGTCAAAAAACGTTCTGGATGATTTATATGCATTCAAAGCCTTTAGTAGCGAGATAAAGAGCCATGCGCAACTCACTAAGGTCAAGAAAGTAGTATTATATGCAGCAACATTATTAGACAGTGATGATGAAACCGTTCTTAGCCTATGTTTGGATATTTTGGATAACTTCGTTAAAAACAAGAAAAACCATACATTTCTGCTGTCCACGTTTGGGGTATATGAGGCGCTAGATAATCTGGCTATTAGAACCAGAACTACAAACGAGAAGATACACAAAAGGACTAGGAGAATAACTGCGACATTAAGGGCCTCTGCCGGCCCCGGAGTAGAGAAAAGAAACTCTTACAAGGAAGAACATATCTTTACTTACTCCAGATTGAAGGCTTAGATAAAGAAAACGTGAGAAGTCTAGACATGTACTTGTAAGAATAAAAGGAATAGTGTCATTTATGATAGACCTAGAAGTGCAACGGTGTACGTTAAGACTCCACTACAGGGTTCAATTAAAAGACGTAGTTGAAAAAGTGCACTACAAATGCGGATTTAGGATACTCGTTGTCACGAAAGATAAGGAAACAGGAGCCGAAGACCTGGTTGACATGGTAGAAGAACAAGCAAATACAAGCTGCTTCGAATATCCTGAAGAGGGCTCATTTGTTGCAAAAGAAAAAGCTATAATTGAGCCAAACACGGATATGATGGAAAGTGGAGGAGGGATTTTGACCTCTATTTTAAGGTTCTGTAATGAGAAATTTTTCTGGTAGCACATCTCACATTTAGCTAGTTGGGCAATTCGAGGACTTCCTTTACATTATTCGATTTTATCTATTCTGTTAGATTTTACAATTACCATCAATAAATACAATATTAAGATAAAACACTTGATTACTAGATCTAATTATTAACCAATCACTTACATTAGATTGATAGTTTTAAACTTGATATTATGTTAAGTAGAACTAATAAACCTATAACTAAAGTGTTTTCTTCTGGTGACACAGGCGCCATTATAGACCAGTGACCAGAGCCAGTTTACGGTATTTTAGGAAACCTCATATTGATGCTAGGTAACGTACGTTGCAAAAGTTGTAGTGAGCAGCTGGTCACTGTCAAAACCGATACCAAATTTAGAAATAGCCAAAGTGATCAAGACGTCTAGTGGTGGAATTTAGAACCCAATGTTGTATGTGTGCCCATGGTAACCAGATTCTTTTAGCATGCATGTGTACCAACTCAGAGAGAATGAAATCAAACACAGAAATGTTATGATATGGTTTTTTTTATTATTTGTTTCTTAACATTTGTTTTGTATTTATTAATCATGAGTGCTGAGTGTTTGGTATGGTTTTATTACTTGATTCTTGTACTTATCAAATCATGAGTGCTTTGTATTTCATATATTTTACTGGTGAAGTATTTATATTGATATGTTGACATATATGATTCAAAATGTCTTAATAATAGTGGTAAACTGGCTCTTGTTATTGATATCGTATAATAAAGAAATGGTTATAAACATACACAATCTAAATGATAAAGAATAATAATAATAATAGTACATGGTGGGCTAGATCTCTGTTTAACGTCAGGGAGAGAAATATGGATAGGATGTGAAAAAGTGTAAAATATCAGCATATATAAATAAATAAATATAATCAAACATATAAAGGAGTAAATAAAGGGGGTAAATGGGATAGGGTATATAAAATATAAACATAGCATCACAAGTATAGCAGCGTAGCAAGCATAACAGCATAGCAAGCATGGTATCTAAGCGCATAAATAGATCAATAAATAAATATAAACAATAAACAACATATAAAAGGGCTGGTTAGAGGAAACCGTATAGCTCGTGAAACACGCGAATCAACCCACTTCCAACTTGGGTAAGTGAATAGGCCGTCCCGGCAGTCGCCACGGTTTCCACAAACCATAAAATAAATATCGTATATAAATAAAGGGGATCAGTAAAGGTTGAAATAGATACATCGAAATAAGACAGAGCTAACTCTGTTCACCACCGGCCTGCAATACCTCAGGACCTACCTAGAGTAGACGTAAATCAGAGACCCAACACCATTTAAAGTCGTTTTAAAAGCTCGGATATATAAGTATATACCTTGTGAAACATTCCAAAAATAGTAGCCAGACCACATTAGTTAATAATACAAACTCAAAAGACAACATACCTGCAAATATTCGTGAAAAAGACTCAAAAACCCCTGTGTTGAAATTTTGGTCTCCAGCTTGTTACGTTTTTTTCAAAACCATCCCCCGTCGTAATTATTAAACAAAACTATCAACAACACTATGGCAACGAATATCACAAGCCACTAGTTTATTAGTTTATTCCAGTGACCAAACACAACAACCAAAAGCATCACAGAACAATATCTTTTTTTGTGAAAACGGATTGACAATTTAACACAGAATGAAAGGAAAGGAAGGAAGCATTACAGAACAGTAGTACAGAATCACAGATGGAAAATTAATATAGAAAGTCACTCATGGTCTGACAAGTATCAAAATATCTGAACAATATAGAATGTAGTAATAATCAAATACATTACTTATCTGAACTTCATCAAGTCACTTCATGACTATACACTCATACACTTAGATCTTACATTTTTTATAAAAATCATCCGTCGATGACATCAATGTCAAACTTCGGTCACGTGACCGCTAAAGGTGCGTTCTAACGTCTGGCAGCCAGGAGCGCGTTCCGGATCACCACAAACGCCCCTTTGGAAAGGTATCCAAAGACGAAGGAGGCTGGGTAGCTTTCCAACATCCCTTAGTTCCTGGCTGGAAAAATTTTCTTGTAGTTCCATGGCCTCATGAGCACCGCCGCGTCGATACATGCAACAAGAAAAATTCAATCAGCAGATTTATGAAATCAAATAGTAAATAATCTTCTAAAACTAGAAACGAGGAATAACCAACGACTTCAAAGAACACATATGTATTTCTTTTAAGTCAGAATACTTGAGAACAATTCAAACAATTGAAAACTTCAACCAAACATTCGACTGAAAAACTTCAAGTTGGAAATATTAACTTCCCACAACATTCACCTGTGTGTGGGATCCACAAAGTGTAAACATTAGAATAAGATAGGCTTGACACACAGTGTGGACCATAATAGAACTAAAAGTCAGAAATGTACTTGACTTTACCTCGCCCCTAATGTAAAAGACCAAGCAATCACATCGGTTATGATCTGGCAACATTGGAGCTCGCTCCTCAGGTAAAACCAAACATGTGTTACGACCTGGCAACATTGGACCTCACGCCTCAGGTAAAACCAGTCTCATGTGTTACGATCTGGCAACATTGGACACTCGTGGGCTAGACAGCACAGTTCGAAAGAGGCCAGCCGTCAGCTGTCTAGGTAGACTTCACAAATGGCATTCTTGACGTAACACATCTCCGAATGTATTATAAAATTATAATATTTATTGTGACTAATGCACAAGGGAAAGACACAAATAAACAATTCCAGACAAATGTCAGGATTTAATAGCAAATCACTATAACCCTGGATAAAATGAGGATAAAGAACACACAATCCTAAGAAAGTTCCAAACTGTTTATATTTTCGGCTGTAGGCTACCTGAAAATAACACTTACATATTCTTAATCAAGCTCCACGCCCCTAGAGGTGAGACCATGCTGAAAAAGAAAGCTTCACGGACACCAAGGAAAAAATGTATCAGATATAGAATAGGAAGAGTGAACAAATAGTTTTGTGAGAAAGCGAGGACCCCACATCACTTCACTTGCAGTGCGTTCACCAAAAAGTGAGGTAGAGGAATGTTAAACATAGTTGGCAGCAGAGGAAGAAATTCTGATTGAAGAGGAGTACTGATTAACATACATGAAGCAAAAAGCAAAACCGTAGATAGATATCTTATAAGAAAATTTAAAGTTCCCTGAAGAGTTCAATCAGCTGACACATTCATATGTGGCTGCAATGGTTTCAGCAAACTAGCCTGTTCGCAGCTAAGAAAATAAGAAATAAGTTATCATAGTAAAATTTCTCATAGGGAAATAGCAATATTCAAAACATATGATTTGATACCTTCCTGTTTCTCAGTGAACAAACAATAATATAAAAAACAGAAGTAAAATGGTTGATAGGATATTAAAAATGAAACTGACCTGCCAAAGTGTCTGCAAAAGGCTGTAACATCACCGATGGTTGTCTTAAGAAGATTTTCAACTGGTTGACATTCTTCACAAGGGACAAGGGCATTCTTGCTGTCATACTGTCTGATTGATCAGGAAGAGGCGTACCACCTCTTGATAAGACTTCAGAAATTTGGGTTTCATCTAACTCGCTCAGATTCTTACTGGTTCTTTGTGTAAAATTTTGATTCTCCATTGTGCAGCATAGATCACCCTGTAAACATTGCTACGCAGTATCACACTTGACAATGACAAAAGGTTTTTCATGATTAATAAACCATACCTCATCTGAAATTAGTACACAGTGACATCCCTCCTTCGCAACAGCAACAATTTTGACCAGAACAACTATCCCGGGGCCCCAGAGACAGTCATCCTGGTCACGGCACCAATTTTGTAGTGAGCAGCTGGTCACTGTCAAAACCGATACCAAATTTAGAAATAGCCAAAGTGATCAAGACGTCTAGTGGTGGAATTTAGAACCCAATGTTGTATGTGTGCCCATGGTAACCAGATTCTTTTAGCATGCATGTGTACCAACTCAGAGAGAATGAAATCAAACACAGAAATGTTATGATATGGTTTTTTTTATTATTTGTTTCTTAACATCTGTTTTGTATTTATTAATCATGAGTGCTGAGTGTTTGGTATGGTTTTATTACTTGATTCTTGTACTTATCAAATCATGAGTGCTTTGTATTTCATATATTTTACTGGTGAAGTATTTATATTGATATGTTGACATATATGATTCAAAATGTCTTAATAATAGTGGTAAACTGGCTCTTGTTATTGATATCGTATAATAAAGAAATGGTTATAAACATACACAATCTAAATGATAAAGAATAATAATAATAATAGTACATGGTGGGCTAGATCTCTGTTTAACGTCAGGGAGAGAAATATGGATAGGATGTGAAAAAGTGTAAAATATCAGCATATATAAATAAATAAATATAATCAAACATATAAAGGAGTAAATAAAGGGGGTAAATGGGATAGGGTATATAAAATATAAACATAGCATCACAAGTATAGCAGCGTAGCAAGCATAACAGCATAGCAAGCATGGTATCTAAGCGCATAAATAGATCAATAAATAAATATAAACAATAAACAACATATAAAAGGGCTGGTTAGAGGAAACCGTATAGCTCGTGAAACACGCGAATCAACCCACTTCCAACTTGGGTAAGTGAATAGGCCGTCCCGGCAGTCGCCACGGTTTCCACAAACCATAAAATAAATATCGTATATAAATAAAGGGGATCAGTAAAGGTTGAAATAGATACATCGAAATAAGACAGAGCTAACTCTGTTCACCACCGGCCTGCAATACCTCAGGACCTACCTAGAGTAGACGTAAATCAGAGACCCAACACCATTTAAAGTCGTTTTAAAAGCTCGGATATATAAGTATATACCTTGTGAAACATTCCAAAAATAGTAGCCAGACCACATTAGTTAATAATACAAACTCAAAAGACAACATACCTGCAAATATTCGTGAAAAAGACTCAAAAACCCCTGTGTTGAAATTTTGGTCTCCAGCTTGTTACGTTTTTTTCAAAACCATCCCCCGTCGTAATTATTAAACAAAACTATCAACAACACTATGGCAACGAATATCACAAGCCACTAGTTTATTAGTTTATTCCAGTGACCAAACACAACAACCAAAAGCATCACAGAACAATATCTTTTTTTGTGAAAACGGATTGACAATTTAACACAGAATGAAAGGAAAGGAAGGAAGCATTACAGAACAGTAGTACAGAATCACAGATGGAAAATTAATATAGAAAGTCACTCATGGTCTGACAAGTATCAAAATATCTGAACAATATAGAATGTAGTAATAATCAAATACATTACTTATCTGAACTTCATCAAGTCACTTCATGACTATACACTCATACACTTAGATCTTACATTTTTTATAAAAATCATCCGTCGATGACATCAATGTCAAACTTCGGTCACGCGACCGCTAAAGGTGCGTTCTAACGTCTGGCAGCCAGGAGCGCGTTCCGGATCACCACAAAGTTTTGAGAATTTTTTCCAAAACTCGGAAGGTAGTGTTACCGTTGGAAACAATTCAGAAATCGTTACCATTGTTACCAGTCAACATCTAGACGTAACAATAAAACCATTTTGGTTATGATATAAGTTGTCAAAAATGTCGTTCAAATTAGATATTCGGAAGAGTATTTACAGTCTAGTTGGATGGATGACTTGAAAAAAAAAGTAATAGTTAGTTAGGTCTCAAAACAAAGGCTCTCAGCTTAGCAGAGCTAGTCAACTTTAGTTATACTTTATTATTTTAAAGGCACATACAACAGCGCCTAAATATTAACTAAACTCGCTTTCTCAATCCCGACATATATTCTAGTATGTTTTTTAGGAAAAGCTTTAGGTTACAGTTTAGGGTCTATTACCTATCGAAGGAATACTTTGGATGACTGGGTAATCAAGGAGATATCAACATTCTTAAACAAGACCAGGCTATGAGACCAACAGGGTCAACTAACGGGTCACCGATATACAATATTTTTTGAATGAAGGTTCAAACCATTAGAATTATTAAAATTACCTCTTTAAAGACGGTCAGTTGTCAACTCCAATATATACACAAAAGTGAAGACTACAAGCTGAACAAAAATGAGATATTTGCTCTTTTTGCAGGTATATTCGTTATTTGCTAGTATATCTCTCTTAAACGCTAGCAGAAGTTTAACAAAGAGTGCCAACGTGCTATTTCTCATATATTATTGGTAGCATGATAGAAAGGTAAATCATACGAATAGATTTTGATGTGATAATCAATAGATTCACTAGTATTGAGTGTAAAGGGACTATCGGCTGCTGCGGTGAGGTGGATAGAGAGAAAGAGATAGAGACGTGGAGTCCCACCGCTAGCCAACCATATGCACCGGCCTCCGTTGGCCTGGTCGTACCCGCGACTAACCTGCAGATATGACACAGCAACGGTATATCTGTGAGAAGAGGTGTTTCGTGGGTTCAATAGATATCGGTGTGTCTTGTGCTATCGTTGTTCGCGACTCTGTGTTGCGTGTTTAGGACAGTTATGTCACATGGATCAGCTGTGACAAGGGAGTGAGAATAAATAACCCTGGATTTTCAAAAACAAATAAATATAATTTAATGCCTTTTTGGCTATATCTACCTGAAAGGACAAGATACTAAATACTTGTATTACACAATTTTTCCCTTGTTAAAGGCAAGTATAGAGTAAGTAAGTTGACATATGCAAAAATAGTAAATCGTTACAGTGTGCGCTAGATATCAGCTTGTTATGGATCTTGTTCTCATGTCGGGTCCGTCACAGGTAAAAGATGTACATGTAAATTTAGATCTGTACTATGGACATCTAAATCGTAATAAAAATATAGACATGTAGAATTCAAAAATGTACAAGCATATCGTGTCTCTAGTTAAACCATAAACACACACTTATAAGTAGAATAAAAATAGAAAAAGATAGCTGAACTGTCAATTTAAACTGGAAAAAAATAAGACGTTGAATATATTATTTTATCCTTCCAGGGGACATCCTGTCTAAGATGTCTGTTTAAAACTTAAACCTAATCCAACCTGCATACATCCTTGTGCGATGGTAGTACATGCCACCCAGTGGAGGTACTCTCGACAAGGGCAGCGTAGGATGTGTCCCACTAGATGTTACCTGTGCTCAGTCTACGCTCTACCAGTCCTTCTGGTATAGTAGGCTTCATCCGGAGAATGTGAAGTGACCTTTCACAGTAGGACATGACCAGTAGGTGAAGGCGTAGATGATGTTATCTACCAATCGGTAGTACGAAATGAAGCTGACGAAATCCTAACTACGATGTAGCGTAGCGTAACAAAACGTAACGTAAAGAAACGAAACGTAGAGAAAACGAAAAGAGACGAGGCCTGAAAAGAAAAAGAGACATTTAAAACTATCCAGACAACCCCAAGGGCTGCGCTGCCTGCAGCTTAGCACGTGCAAGGTACATACCTCGTTGGAGTGTGCCTCGAAAGTGAAGGTGAGTATCCTAGCCTAGCGATAGGAGTCCTAATCCCGACTATCGGTAGATGACCCCTAGGTCCTGACTGGATTCTTGGACGGAAGGGCGAATATTCTGAATCCGCAACTGCGATTTTTACGTGAACATTCGTCGGGCCCCCTTTCACCTATCTCAGAGAACGCGACAAAATGCCCCCCTGACAGCTTCCAATGACGTCTCCTTGACATCCGTCAAGTCAAAAACGTCGAAACAGTAAGCATTTTTTCGCGAGATCTCGGTCCAACACTGTGTACTACCGGGTACAGAACTGGAAATTTTCGCGTCAAACGGGGATAGGGGAAGACGGATGTGACGTCTTTCGAATATGACCAGGTTACATGATACCGGGAACTGAATTCCTACCCGCCAGACGTAGGTGAGGTACTGGCGGGTGACATTTTGTTATGTCAATAGGAAGGCGGTTCCCTTGCGGGAACTAGAACTGCCGTGGAGAGGGAACCCGTTTGTCACCTGGCCATACCCGGTTCATTTTACACCGAGATCTCGCGAAAAAAGCCTTAGTGTCAAACTTCAAATTCTGTACGAATATTCCCCACACTTCAACATATCTGTCAAATTTCTAACCTCACTTTTCATACGTAAACAAAACAAAATGTATCAATGAATTTTCCAGTTACAAAAGAGGCAAGATTAACTCCTCAGGTTTTACAAGATACTGTTTAATCTTCTAATTTTCTCTTTTGCAGGGACAAATCATTCGAAGCAGTATCCTGAGCAGCGGCTGACCCAAGCATACAGATCAAATATGAATGTTTGTATGGAAGCCCTAGGCACACATTGTAACTTACAACCTGAATAAACAGATCTACAGTGTGATAAAGCTACAGTTCATTATCCTGAGTGTTGAAGAATCTCTCAATTAATAGGTGAACTACCCCATACACACAATGGTAACCAAACTTAAACATAATATCACTAAACCGTAAGACCAATTTAGGTAGGACTACTGTCAATAATTTCTAACCCGTAACATGAGCAATCGAAGGTAGACCACAGTACACAAGTTTGATGCTTCAAAAGTGACAGCTAAAGATCAGCATAGTTTTGGATATGTCAAAAAACGTTCTGGATGATTTATATGCATTCAAAGCTTTTAGTAGCGAGATAAAGAGCCATGCGCAACTCACTAAGGTCAAGAAAGTAGTATTATATGCAGCAACATTATTAGACAGTGATGATGAAACCGTTCTTAGCCTATGTTTGGATATTTTGGATAACTTCGTTAAAAACAAGAAAAACCATACATTTCTGCTGTCCACGTTTGGGGTATATGAGGCGCTAGATAATCTGGCTATTAGAACCAGAACTACAAACGAGAAGATACACAAAAGGACTAGGAGAATAACTGCGACATTAAGGGCCTCTGCCGGCCCTTCCCTTAACACTAGGAGTAGAGAAAAGAAACTCTTACAAGGAAGAACATATCTTTACTTACTCCAGATTGAAGGCTTAGATAAAGAAAACGTGAGAAGTTTAGACATGTACTTGTAAGAATAAAAGGAATAGTGTCATTTATGATAGACCTAGAAGTGCAACGGTGTACGTTAAGACTCCACTACAGGGTTCAATTAAAAGACGTAGTTGAAAAAGTGCACTACAAATGCGGATTTAGGATACTCGTTGTCACGAAAGATAAGGAAACAGGAGCCGAAGACCTGGTTGACATCGTAGAAGAACAAGCAAATACAAGCTGCTTCGAATATCCTGAAGAGGGCTCATTTGTTGCAAAAGAAAAAGCTATAATTGAGCCAAACACGGATATGATGGGAAGTGGAGGAGGAATTTTGCCCTCTATTTTAAGGTTCTGTAATGAGAAATTTTACTGATAGCACATCTGACATATAGCTATTTGGGCGATTCGAGGACTTCCTTTACATTATTCTATTTTATCTATTCTGTTAGATTTTACAATTAGCACCAATAAATACAATATTAAGAGAAAACACTTGATTACTAGATCTAATTATTAAGCAGTCATTTACATTAAATTGATCGTTTTAAACTTGATATTACGTTAAGTAGAGCTAATAAACCTATAACTAAAGTGTTTTCTTCTGGTGACACAGGCGCCATTATAGACCAGTGACCAGAGCCAGTTTACGGTATTTTAGGATACCTTATAATAATAATAATGTCTTTATTCAAAAAAACTGAGTACATGTAATGTATTACAAAAAGTGGGACACATCTGGCGAGTTCTAGCATAGCTACTCTTACACTTAACCAGATGTGTCAACAAAGCAAGAGTGAACCCAAGCGATGTTATACTACGTCAAGTATATACTACAAGAGACTAAACATCATAACCAAGCTTGAATATACAGTACTTAAACTTAAACATAAGGAATTAAAATAAACTAGACAACAACTTCCGTTTCACACATCTTTTAAAGCTGGACAAATTCATAAGCTTGCAACTATTATCTAATTTGTTATACAGAACTGCTGCATTGTATGAGAAGCTGCGTTGGAACAGAGAAGTGCTGTGAGGTGGGGTCCTTATTATATACCTATTCCTAATTAACCTATCGTGTACCACATGATTAAATGTAATTTTTTCTTTCAAATACTCGGGCTTTGATGTGGTTAGTACTTTGTGAATAAATACGAAATGATGATATACTACTAATGTGTCGAGCCTGAGCCACTTCAGCATAATATACTTCTGAGACACATGATCGAATTTCCTCAAACCACATATAAAACGTATACAGTTGTTTTTCATAATCTGTAGTCTATTTTTTGTTACCTGGTCAATGTTGTGTTCGGGAAAAGGGTCATAGCACAAACACGAAATACCTGGCAGTACGTTTATTGTACTATATCTATGTAGATGTACAGGATGAATAGTTTACATCGATGTTAACACGACCGGAGCTGGACATAGACTGCCTAGATTATAGACCAAGTCACATGTCCTGTCATCAGTCATGTAGAGCACAGAACAGGCTTTTACAGAATACACAACACTTCCCCCTTTCTCAAAAGAGGGCACCTTCCTACAGATCCAGGCGTTTTGGAGCCTGTCTCGCACGGGTGCTGCGTCTCAAACATGGCACCTCAGCTCCTGGCATAACATCATTTGTTTGCCTTTGCAATACAGATTCTGCTAATGCAGGACTTGCTACCTGACTACTACTAGGCTCAGGTTGAGGCTCAGGTGTCATATTTGGATTACAAAACAAATCTATATTAAGAGTTTTATCTACACATGGGCTCCTTAACTCTACTGTCTCTAACTGTTGATCATTGCACATATTTTTACGTAGACTATTCACATGCTTATACATTACTTGGTCATCTACTTTCACTAAATAAGTAATTGTACTAACACATTTCACAATTTCACCTACTTTCCATTTTTCCTTACAATAAGGTCCTAATTTCCCTACAAAAACTTTTTCACCTACTACAAACATCGGTGGTCTTATAAATTCTTCCGATTCCTTAATATCTACTTGCCCTCCCTTTTTTTGGTTTAAGCAAATCCAACCGTGTTTTGGGCTTTACTTTGAAAATAATTTCATTGGGACTCATCCCACAACTGGTAGGGGTATTTCTGTAACTAAACAAAAAGTTCACAATACGTTGCTCTATTTTTAACGTGGATTTACTTAAAAAATACTTGTTCAGGGCATCTTTAACATTTTGTACATGACGTTCCGCACATCCATTTGATTGTGGGTGACATGGTGGGGTTTTAATCACCTCGATTCCATTGACATGGCAAAACTTTGTGAACTCAGCTGAATTAAATGGGGGCCCATTGTCACTCACAATCATATCAGGTAAGCCCATAACGGAAAATGTAGACTTTAGTTTTTCAATTGTAGGTTCTATACTAGTACCTTTACCCATATGATGTATATCTACCCACTTAGATTTGCTATCTACTATGAGCAGGAATATTTTGTTTTCTGCATGAAAGAAATCAATATGGATCCTTGAAAAGACATTTTCAGTTTTTGGCCAGGACATTAAAAATCTCTCTTGGTTGTTCTGACTTTGTTGACACACCTGACAACCATTTATCATATTTTCAATGTCTGAATTAACATTGGGCCACCACAATGTAGATCGTGCTAACATTTTTGTCCTAACTATACCTATGTGATCTTCATGCATCAACTCTAAAATCTGAGTACGTAGGGCCTCAGGAATGACCACCTTGGTTCCTTTTAACAAACAGTTTTGCTCACATGACAACCCATTACGCTTTACATAATATGGTTTCAACTCACTTGCTACATGGCTAGGCCATCCAGATTTTACATAATCAATAACCTTCATCAAAACTGCATCCTTGCTGGACACTTTTGCAATATCCTTATAGGATATAGGCAACTCCTCACTTAAGTTAAAGGAATTAATGGAGCTATCAATTTCAGTGATATCCTTAAATGGCAACCTTGACAACATATCTGCTTCATGCAACTGTGAGCCTTTCCGATATTCAATCTGATACTGATAAGCTGACAACATTACATTCCAACGTACAATTCTGGAAGCAGACATTACGGATGTACTTTTATCAGGATTAAAAATAATTTTCAATGGTTCGTCATCTGATACCAAAATAAATGGTCTACCATAAATATATTTATGGAATTTCTTTATGGAATAAATTATTGCCAGTGCCTCACGTTCTAGCTGGGTGTAATTCTGTTCAGCCTTTGGCAACGAGCTTGATGCAAAACATATTGGCCTTTCAATGCCATTCTCTCTATGACTTAAAACCCCCCCTACACCATAAGCACTAGCATCACACGATACTACAATAGTTTTGCTAGGATCATAATGTGTTGAAACTTGGTTGTTCATAATCAATTCTTTACTGAGCTGGAATGCTTTACGACACTTATCACTGAAATCAAACTCCACATATTTTTCCAAAAGCCTATACAAGGGGTACAACTGAGATGATAACATTGGTACAAACCTATTATAATAATTAATCAACCCTAAATATGCCCTTAACTGTGTAACATCTCTAGGTTCCGGTGCTTCCCTTATAGCACGTAATTTTTCCTCTGTAGGATGCACACCATCCTTATCAATCTTATGACCTAAATACTCTACTTGCTGTTCAAAGAACTTGCATTTTTCTATGTTAACTTTCACATTATAGTGATTGAGACGTGCTAGCACCAGACGAACATTTGTCTGCATTTCTTCTATATTACTAGCAGAGATCAGGATATCATCTAGGTAGCAGTGAACCTTTGGCAAACCAGCTAAAATTCTATCCATCACAGACTGAAATAAGGCAGGCGCACAAGATATACCACATGCCAATCGAGTATATTGGAACATTACCAAGTGGGTATTAACAGTCAAATACTTTTGATATTCTGGAGATACTTTCAACTGTTGATAAGCACCTGACAAATCTAATACTGTAAAAACACAGCCACCAGCAAGACTTGCAAAAATATCTTCTGGCTTTGGCAAAGGGTATTGATCAACATTAAGGGCCTTATTAACAGTTGCTCTAAAATCTGCACATATGCGCACATCTCCATCCTTTTTTGGCACTACTACTATAGGTGACGCCCACTCACTGTAATTTACCGCTTTTAAAATACCAACTTGAACCATTTGTTTAATTTTCTTTTCTACTTTAGGTTTCAATGCATATGGCATATCACATGTTTTTCTAACAACTGGCTTAGCATCATCTTTGACATTGAACTTGACTTCAAAACTCCTAATAGAATCACATAAATTTTTTTCAAATACTATTCTTTAGAGAAGGCCTCTATTGTTACTGACTTGTCCAATGAATATACATTATTTACTCTGAACCCATGTTGCCAATTTGGAAACAGAATGTCTAACCAGTTTCGCCCTAATAATGGAGTGAACTCATTTCTTGACTCAACAACAACCAAGGGTAACTTTACTTCCTTGTTTCTACACTTTACTTGCACCAAGCCTTCACCCACTACCTTGATGTTTTCCCCAGCGATAGTGTTCAATTTATACCGTACTTTACACAGGTTTACATTGCCTAGGAACTTATGATACATACCCTCAGACATTAGCGACTTGCATGCACCAGTATCTACCTCAAAATCGACATGACTACCTTCAACTACTAAGGACACTTTATGTGCAGGCATTATAGCCGATACATGATTTATTTGCACCGAATACAAATCTTCATTCAGTACCCCTGAATCTGACACACTTTCTTCACTTGACACTGTCACTGAATTTTCTCCCTGTACAGCTCCTACTGATGATTTTTGCATACACCTGCTCCTGACATGACCATACTTGCCGCATGCAAAACACTTCCATCTTGCAGCTGGACACTGGTCTTTCCCGTGGGTTCTCCCGCAGTTCTTGCACATCCCTGGATTTAACTTTGTACTTGGTGGCTTACTATACTTTTTTTCAGGGTACCTTTGCACCGCGTTAATTGGATTATCGGTACTACTTGATAAATCCTTTACTTGCTTCTCTGCTAACTCAGCAGCTTGAGCCTTTTGGCAAGCTGTTTTAAAGGATAGCTTATCATCTGATAACAGTTGTCTTTGAAGTTGTTCAGATCTGATTCCACAGACAAAACCTGTCTCTGAGAGCATCATCCAGGAATTGACCAAAACGACAAGAACTTGCCAATTTCCTTAACTCCACAATGTAATCAGCTATTGACTGGTCTGGTTTCTGATTGCACTTATTGAAGATAAATGTTTCGTAGATTTCTGACACCGGTGGAGAGTAGTGCTTCCTCAAGAGACCCGTAATCTGATCATATGGCAAGTCACTAGGCTTTGTTGGAGCTACTAAGTTCTTTAAAGTCTGATAGACCTTAGATCCTGCCAACGTCACAAACATTGATACACGCAGGGGGTCCTCCACGCAGTTGACTCGAAACAGGTGTTCCATCCGCTCCAGATACACTTCAAATTCTTCAGCTACACCGCTGAACGGTTCTATATTTCCTATTAAAGCCATTGCTTCCACTAATCTCCTGGCTTTGTAGCTTTTCTTACCACAGGATTACCACTTAAGGGTTACAGATTCAGAAAATCATGTAAACAAACACAACCTACGTCAACTGTCACAGCCACTAGACAGACGTAGACAGACGACGCGGTTGACGTAGACAGACGACACGGTTGACGTTGACAGTGACTTCCGTCAGACCACTTCCGCGCGTTCATAAATTCTTCCCGCCGTAGCCTCTACAACAGGTGCCACCGGACCTCGGATGGCGTCCCCGAGCTGGCGTTAGCCGTTAGCCCCGAATAACCGGATTACTGATTACTACCTTCGATCGGGAAACTGTCCACTGTTGCCTACTGCCGATATCCCACTGATACGGCCACGGAAACTGACGAAACTTCCCGGTTAGTACAGACCACGTTCTGCACCCCGTGCTACCATTCGACCGTTACACTACGCGAACCGATTTTTCGATTGGCTATGACCATGACCATCCCATCCTCGTCGCCAAATGTTGTGTTCGGGAAAAGGGTCATAGCACAAACACAAAATACCTGGCAGTACGTTTACTGTACTACATCTATGTAGATGTACAGGATGAATAGTTTACATCGATGTTAACACGACCGGAGCTGGACATAGACTGCCTAGATTATAGACCAAGTCACATGTCCTGTCATCAGTCATGTAGAGCACAGAACAGGCTTTTACAGAATACACAACAGTCAAGACATGGGAAGTATAAGATGTTGCAGTAACTCAAGCAGGACATCACCAGCATTTCAATTAGCTTTTTTCTCAGTTTAAAGTTTAGTAGACATCTACAGGCGTATAGAGTTCGTAGTCTCAGATACGTTTTCTTTGTGATATTGTTTATATGTTTATTGAACCTCAATTTAACATCAACGTCAACTCCTAAGATCTTTGCTGTATCTGTAAGTTGCAATGCCTTGTTGTCAATAAAGATACCTAAATTATCTGTGACGTGATTTCTTTTGTTGTCCGAGCAGAAAACTAAAATTTTTGTTTTATCTGAATTCACCGTTAAATTATGATTGGCTGAGAACTCACAAACTTTATCTATATCGCCTTGTAATTCAATATTTGCTGTGTTTACATCTCCGGCGTTGAAATAGTGTATCAGCTGAGTGTCGTCGGCAAACGATTGCATTTCGGAATTCTCTATCACTTTGTATAAATCGAAAGTATAGATAAGATACAGAATAGGGCCTAGTATTGATCCCTGGGGAACACCAGATGGGATGCATTAGATTTTTTATTTGACAGTGATACTTGCTGAATTCGATTTGTTAAGTAAGTTGTAAAAAATCTGACTGAATTATCGTCAAAGCCTATATATTTTAGTTTTGCAATTAGAAGGAGATGGTTAATTTTGTCAAATGCTTTCGAGTAGTCGATAGATACTAAAGCTACCGCAATCTTTTTATCGACAGCTCGCAAGATATTATCACACAAATTCAACAACGCCGCAGTGGTATTATAGTGCCTTCTAAAACCAGATTGGTAGGGAGATATTATTTTATGTTCTTCTATGTAAGATACTATTTGTAGTTGAACAGTTTTTTCCAAAATTTTTGATAATACCGGTAATAAGCTAATTGGTCTTAAATCTGAAAGTGAGCTGGGTTTAGTAATTTTTGGGATCGGACAGTCTACGGCATGTTTCCATAACTCAGGAAAATAACCTCCTTCCAAGCAAATGTTAACCAAATGTACAATATGAGGAAAAGTAACAGGTAAACTAAGCTTTATCATTGTTAATGATAAAGTATCCACACCCTTGGCGTCTGACTTTAAACCTTTTATTACTTGAAATAGTTCATATGGATCGACGATTTTTAAGGAGAAAGAATAGTTTGTGTGTAATTTGTTACTTTCATAAAACTGAACTGTGTTTCCAGGAGTGTTACCTGTTGAATACACAGACATAAAATATTCATTTACTTCATCTGGGTTGTTAAATTCGCTTGGTACCGAAGGTTTACTGCTAATATTGAAATCAAGATTTCTTAGTCCAGCCCACAAACTTTTAGCGTCGTTTTGTTCACTAAGTGAATTGATATATGCTTTCTTTTGTGTCCGTATTTCCATAAGGGCTTTGTTTCTTTTTTGCTTATATGCGGCAAGGTTTTCTTCCGTTTTATTTCGTTTATACAAGGTTAACGCACTATCTTTCTCTTTTAAAATAATACGTAAGCTAGAAGTGAGCCAAGGAGCAGGTCTTTTGTTTACCCTAAACGTTTTAACTGGTGCATTTTTGTTATACGCATTTAGCAAGGCGTTAGTGAAGTAATTGACTTTTTCGTCTATACTCCTCAAACAGAACATATCATCTAAATTCTCAGACTGGAGATCAGTTTAAAAGGCTTCCTTTTCAAAAGATTTGAAATCTCTTATGGTGACAGATTTTTGTTTTATTATATACCTTTCCAGTTTCAGATTACAACGCACTAGTTTATGGTCTGAAATATTGCAGGCATCTAGTACTAAGCAGTCCTCAAATAACTCGGGCTGGTTGGTAAATATTGGATCTAGAAGGGACTCGGTATCATTTGTAGTCCTAGTCGCAGACTTAACAATTTATGAAATTTACATGTAGGTATGGACGCTGATCATTCTCCGCATGAGAGAGGATGTAGTCCAACACTACCTTATTCCTAAGAGACGTGGGATTGGTCATTAAATCTGAATCATCTCGCCTTTCAGACAGCTGACCTACTGCCTGGGCACATTCCTGTTTTTTGAGGAGCAACTGGGACAGGTTGACACAGAAACACTGTCTCGACCACACTTAAAACAAAATAGTTGTCTTCTAGGTTGGGTGCATCTCCTAAACCTATGATGTGGACTTTTACAGTTCCAGCCAAGGGACTGACTACCACGCTCAACCGGAGCGGATTCGATAACAGGCACTGCCGGATTGCCTGTAGCGGAGGATCTCTGCTCATTAGCTGTAAAAGCATCAACATGAATAGCTCCGCCACCAACTTTCCTGTAACGGAAGTCAGGCTCCAATAAACCTCGAGCATTGGTGGGAGGAGGTTGATATTTCCTCGCTCTTGCGTGAGCTTCCTCAATCGACCTAGCCAGAGATAAGAGTTGCGACACCGATGATACTGGTGACAAAGCCAACTGTGTCTGCATATACGGTAAGAAATTT
The DNA here is from genome assembly GCA_951848785.1 of Callosobruchus maculatus. Lineage (NCBI taxonomy): Eukaryota > Metazoa > Arthropoda > Insecta > Coleoptera > Chrysomelidae > Callosobruchus > Callosobruchus maculatus. The sequence goes on along the minus strand of CATOUR010000158.1, from coordinate 100,489 downwards.
CTACTGATAGTATTGACTTTGGTAGACTCCGACACTGGAGTAGGTAATTTTCGGAAAAGACTCTCCATGACTACTACAACTTTCTCATCTGCACCTTGCGTGCGTTGCCTAATCTCATTCCATAGCTCACATTCATAGTCGTAGGGTTGGAATGTTTGTCTGAGCTGGTCACATAAGTCATCCCAAGCGGTAAATTTTACAGTGCGAAGCCATAGGAGGGCCTCGTGCGAGAAAAACTCCACAGCGGATTGCGCCAGCCGATCCTTTGAGACGCCACGAGATCGACGCAACTCCTCGACCCGCTCTATAAATTCCGTGACACTCCCTCTGCCACTAAACCGTACGTTCCATTTACTAACATCAAGGTAATGATTCCTACTCTCAGTATAAGAAGGATAAGCAGCTTGCCCTCTATCGACCAGAGGAAAAGGAGAATGTTCATTGATGCCTACGTGGGAGGACTTAAGTCTATCAGAGATATCATTCTTGTAAAAATAATCCTTCATGAAAGGGTCGTAGTGTGTACCCGGAGTGTCAAGATAGGACACACAATGTTCTTGAGGTGCTCTTTGAGGTGTGAGTGATCGACTATCCCTGCAATGCGTACTGGTACTGATTAACCAGCGGCAAGTCTGGTGAAGGTCTGGAGACTGCCGTACCATCCCGTGCATGAGAATAACCTGAAAAGCGATCTGGTGTCTCTAAACCTTGCTGCGGCAGCTTGAGGTTGCTAAATTGTTGGCATACATCCTCAGCCTCAGGTATAGGAGGATCCACAAGGTCATAGGAGATATCGCCCTGTTGGGTCACTTGTTGTTTAGACCTAGTAGCAAGTTCACTAGTAGTCTTCAATGGTGGACTGTCCAAAAGAAAATCTTCGGATCTCTTTCGCGGTTGCTCAACAGAAGATGGGTTAGCTTCTTGCTCGTCCTGGAGCTCAGCATAGGCCATATTGAGCTCGCAGATCATTTGTTCTACAGCACGAGAAAGCTTGTATCTCTCGACCTCTTGTACTGTATCGCAGACCAGCCTAGTTAAACGGCCCGAGACATGACAGAGCCTCGTATAAATCCTTCTGAACTCATTCTCTCTATTGCTACTATCAAATTCACAGATAGAGACTTTCAGCTCATCAAGCTTATCTGAGCAGACTGCTAACTCGGTTTGTGTAGGCCTGTTACATCTAGCCGGAGCTTCTTTGACCTTGAGTCTTTCCGTACGAAAAGCTTCTCTAAGAAGACATCTCTTCTCAGAAACTGTATGCCCTATAGGTAACCCCCTAATTTCTAACTCATATGTAAGTTCATCTCTAGCAATAACTAGATTACACGAAATAGTCTATCAGAGACCAAACGTTGACCAGACAGTCAACCACCTTTACGAAAAGTACAGACGTACAGTGGTAATGCTGTATGTGTATCGATATATCCTGTACATTAATTTCAAATTTGGCGCCCGCACCATAAATTTCATTTTTGTTGGAATCGGCAACCACCGCAGCGAGTACTTCGTGAGCATTCAAACGGGAAAAACTTATATTATACGGTCGATAAAACTACGTTATAAGGAAGTGCTAAGAGACAATTGCAGTACTAAACCCCTAGTTAGAACCCACTGGAAGACCAGGACGAGCACCACTGGGCCCAGTGTCCCTTCGAACGAAGAATCGAGGTAGGTGCCGATAAATACAATAGGATTTTTATGGTGCTACAAATTCCAATTTCAATTTCAAATTCGTATACAGTCCACTGAAACCACAAAGAACTAGCGAACCACATACATTTTTTGGTCATTCGAGCCACGATAATTGCAATAACTCATAATTCATTCAATTCGTTAATTTATTATATCTATATCATTCTGTATTCAGTAGCCATTATTTAAGAGGATACTCCTTTTTTGTCGTACGTTCGGTCGAACGCTACGAACAGCAAAAAATATTTGTTTTCTTCCATATAAATAAAATCACTTCTAGATTTATTACGACGGTTGATATAACAGAAAAGTAAACATTGTCCATTATATTTGATTCACAAAATATTTTATTAATTGTGTGCGGTACAAGGTGCAATATTTTTCTCTTTAAGTAATACCGTTGAGTACATTCCTCAAGGCGCTCCAAAATACTGGTTGAAATTTGCAGTTAACACAGTTACTTTATACACTTATTTGAAATGTCTAAGGATATACAAAAGACACTGCATCGGAGGCAAGTTTATATTACTCGTATAACAGAAATCTACACAGCTGGAGTGAAAGCTAAATCTGATCCCAATTTTCAGTCAATTTTTACAACAAGATGCGAGAACTTGCAAGAATTTTACGATGAATTTCAGCAACTTCATAACGCTTTAATAGGTTTAATAGAATCAGACGAGGAATTTGAGATACAGGATGCGATTAGAAAAGAAACGGATAACTATTATTTCCAAGCAAAAGATATTTATAATCAACTCACTCTAAAACAAGTTGCAGCTCAACAACCTAACCCAAATCCGAACAGAAATAATAACAGTTAATACAGGGATCTTTTGAAATTAGATATTCCAATCTTTGATGGTAATTTGCTCAAGTGGGTGACATTTTATGACATGTTTCGTTCTTTAGTCCATAATAACGCTAATATGTCAGACGTTAGAAAATTTCAGCACTTAATTGCCTATTTGAGAGGTGAACCATTAAACTTGATTAAAGCAATACCAATCACAGAAGCTAATTACGCAATTGCATTCCAAGTCCTAACAGAACGATACCAAAATGAAAGACTTTTAGCTACGAGTTATTGGAATGCAATAAATAATGCACCCACATTGAAAAATAATTGCTCTGCTAGAGACTTAAGGTGTATATTGGATACATTTAGGGAAAATATAGCAGCTTTAGATTTATTAGGTTTCCCAACAGAACACTGGCAATTTCCACTTTTTAACATGTTACTTGGCCGTTTAAATACTTCTATAAGAACTGCATTTGAAATAGAGCACAGTAAAATAAAGTTTCCTACCTACCAAAATTTAACAGAATTCTTAAACAATCATTGTCGTGCTCTAGAGTCAGTACAAATTGCGTCAAGTACTTCTTATTCTCAAAATTCTCAACAGCCAACTAATTCACATCCCAATAGGAAACAGCACAATTACAATCAGTATCAAAAATACCCAACACAAAGCTATGTGTCTAATATACAGGGTGAGTTTTTAGTACCGGCTCGGTCGATAACTCCAGTACTATAGAAGATAACGAAAAAAGTTGTATATAAAAGTTGTAGCCACGAATATGCTTCTTGCTCAGAAAATATTTAGATTTATACAGGGTGATCCATAACTACGTGGTGATGCAAACATGCATTTTTTTAAATGAGACACCCTGTATATTATTCCATATTCAGATTCTAATAATGATTTCCGTTCTTCCAATATAGGGCATTGTTACATTATACAGGGTGTTTTAAAAGTTATGATCGTTTTTATATCCAAATCGCGGTCAAATGGACGTACTGTATATCAAAAAGTAATGAATCAAAAATTATTTTTTTTACATGAGAAGATTAAAAATATCCTCTAGTTTTGAAATCAGCTATAAAAGAAGCCCGAGACGCATATTCGTATACAGGGTGATGTAGAATGCAAAATTCAAATTTTCTCTTTTTTTTCAAATGTAACCCCCAATATTTTATTATCCCAAAGAATTGCTTTTAATATGCTCTTTCATCTTTGTATAGCACTTGTTGTACCTACGTCAATCAGTTTCCGAGATATTTCGATTTTCCGGTAAATTTAAAATATAGCCTCTATTTGTGTACTGGAATTTATTTATTTTGAGAAAGTACTATCTGATTTGTTTTTTATTTAACAAACAACTAAATTATAACGTCTTGATAGTATTTGATGAAGTCAAAACCCTAAATCATCGAGATAATAAAGTCAAGTATGCTGAGGAAACAATTTTGTAGGCGTCATGCATAATTATCAAGTAGTTTTATCTGGTAGGCTTTGAAAAATTGAAAGTTTTCATACCCTACTCAATAATTCCGTACTGTGTGAAAAACTAGCTTTGAAAATTAATTTTTCCATTAAGGTTATTTAGGAGAATCTTTGAGAAATTGTCTACTTGCCTCTAGAATATATCAACTATGAATACCAATGTCCAGAACGGAGGCACTCTAAAACTAATGCGTTTGAAAGATTGAAGAATCATTTTATTTCGACTGTGTCGTTTCATATTTCATAGTCTACCTGATACATCTGCTTGATAATTATGCATGACGTCTATAAAATTGTTTCCTCAGCACACTTGACCGATATTATCTCGTTAGTTCAGTGTTTTGACTTGATCAAGTATTACTATCGCCTTGTATTTTAGTCGTTTGTTAAGCAAAAACAAAATTTGGTAGTATTTTCTCAAAATGAATAAATTTTATTAAACAAATAGAAGGTATATTTAAAATTTGTAGAAAAATCGAAATATCTCAGAAACAGTGAATGCAGCCATAATAAGTGCTATACAAAGATGAAAGAGCATATTAAAAGCAATTCTTTGGTATAATAAAATATTGGGGGTTGCATTTAAAAAAAGAGAGAAAATCTAGATTTTGCATTCTACATCACCCTGTATATGAATATGCGTTGCGGGATTTTGTTATAATGTATTTTAAAACTAGAGGATATTTCTAATCTTCTCATGTAAAAAAAATAATTTTTGGTTAATTGCTTTTTGATATACAGTACGCTCATTTCACCGTGATTTGGATAAAGAAATGGTCATAACTTTTGAAACACCCTGTATAATGTAACAGTACCCTATATTGGAAGAACGGAAATCATTATTAGAATTTGAATATGGAATAATATATAGGGCGTCTCATTTAAAAAAATGCATGTTTGCATCACCACGTAGTTACGGATCACCCTGTATAAATCAAAATATTTTCTGAGCAAGGAGCATATCCGTGGCTACAATTTTTATCTACAATTTTTTTCGCTATCTTCTACAGTAGTGGAGTTATCGACCGAGCCGGTACTAAAAACTCACCCTGTAGATCAAAATAAGCAAAACTCACAAAATACTCGATTCATTAATAATAAATCTCGTGGATTTAACTCATATTCAACACCGAACTCTCAAATTGCTCCAACACATAATTCAAACCATCCAAATGCTAACAGTCACAGAAACTTCAACTCTCCAATACAGTATAAGTGTAGATTATGCAATCAGAATTCACATAACAATCTTTCGCAATGCCCTGTGTTTATAGCAAAAAACATCAATGACCGTATCGCATATGTAAAGCAAAATAACGTATGTCTTAACTGTTTACGTTTTTCGCATACAGAAGATTCATGCCAATCCAATTTCGCTTGTCGTATATGTGGCGAGAGGCATCACTCAACGTTACATATTTCTCAAGACAACCAGGTAATTTCTCAAAACTCCTATTTAACGAATGTATCACATTCAGTACATCAAAGTTCGATTCCATATAACACTGCTAGCACTTCCTCAAGCATTACAACTCCACAAATGGATCAAACAAAACAAACTTTAACTTCATACATTCCTATTGTTTCATCAGTAATTCCAAGTCATCCGCCCTTCTCGTCTCAAAATGCTCAGAATAATTCAACTCTAACTTCTTGTGCAACTTCTAGTAATCAATTTCTTAGCTGCGGATGTACGTCAATGGAACAATCAAAGCCCCAAACAACTGTTCTTCTCTCAACTACCAAAGTGCATATACTGGATGCTCGTGGGTATTACCAAACGGTACGTGTTGTTTTGGATAATGCTTCACAAGCTAATTTTATTTCTGAAAACTGCTTAAATCGACTGGGGTTATCTAGGAAAAAATTAATTGTTCCAATTGTAGGAATCAATCAGTCCAGCTCAACCACTAATGGCATAACCAATTGTACAATAAAGCCACTCAATAAAAATGATCCCAAATTTACTTTTGAACTTTTCGTATTGCCAAAAGTTTGTGCAGAAATGCCATCAATTCAAATAAATACAAAAAACTGGCATCATATTTCAAATTTGGAACTGGGGGATGATAAATTCAATATTCCTGCGCCAGTTGATATTCTCTTAGGCGCGCATGCCTACTCACAAATTATAAAACCAGGCATAGTTCAAGGGCAACCTGGACAACCCATAGCTATGGAAACTATTTTCGGATGGGTTCTTCTCGGAAACGCTCAAGCCTTTGATAATCAAATTACCCCTCCTCCCGTTTCTTGTCATTTAACCTCCATTCATACGCCATCTCTAGATCAAGGTATACGAAAATTTTGGGAAATCGAATCATTACCTTCCCAACAATTTCTTTCACCAGATGAAGAAAAATGTGAAGCTTTTTACCGAAAAACCGTAACCAGAGATGAATCTGGACGTTTTCAAGTTTCCTTACCTTTTCGTCATTCTAGACCAGATCTAGGAGACACCTACGCTAAAGCTTATAAATGTTTTTTATCCCTAGAATCCAAGCTACTGAAAAATCCTGATCTTTATTTACAGTATGCAGATGTTATGAATAATTATATAAAAAATGATCATATGAGTTTAGTTCCTCATTCACAAATAAATTCCAAATCAGTTAATTATTTACCCCACCATTGCGTAGTTCGACCTGATAAGGCTAGTACTAAAGTGAGAGTAGTTTTTAATGCTTCTGCTCAAGGCTCTAAAGGAGTTAGCTTAAATTCAACCCTGTTGTCAGGGCCAAAATTACAGGCAAATATCAACACCATACTTCTAAAATTTAGGTTTCATTTTATTGTATTACTTTCTGATATAAGTCAAATGTTTTTACAAATTCGAGTATCACCCGAGGATCGAGACTATCAGCGCCTTCTTTGGCGATTTTCTCATATTGATCCTATACATATAACGGCTCCCACCTGTCTATTGTCTGTGCTAATTGTCGCAAAAACTATCACGCAACCTGCGTCAACATGACTTCGGCCGACATAACATTTCTCAATGACAATAACGAGAAGTGGACTTGTTCCTTATGTAGCAAACATGGGCGATATACCCGCAGCTCATCAACATCTTCCATGTCTTCCTCTAAAGTAGAGAGTCTCTCCACCTCTAGAGAACCTACGACGTCTGACCAAATATCTTGCATTTTGGAAACTTTACTGACCGTGGCTAAGGATATCAAAGACATAAAAGACAACCAATCTCGCTTGGCGCAGGACATGGTTCACTGTAAAACTCTGCTAAGCCAACATGCTGAAACCATTTCTCGTCACAACGTTACTTTAAACAACCTGGAATCCAATATTGCATCTTTACAGGTTGATCAGAATAATATGTCTGCCAATATTCAATCTGTGACAAACAGATTAAATGACATAGAGTTCAAACTTACTAATACTCCTACCACAACTTCTCGTAATGAAGTCCCCACCGTTGATATCCCATCTCAAATGGAAACCTTTGAACGTTTTAATAGAGCACGCAATATCATAATTCGAGGTGTTCCTGAAAACAATGTCCCTATTGACTCTGCTTTTATCGCGGATGTGCTAAACGCTATAGACCCTCTCGCTGATTCTCAACGAGTGGCCTCCTTGCGGATTGGGGCCGCTAGCTCGGCGCCTCGCGCCATAAAGGTCACTTTTTCCAGTCTCTACACAGCTAAATCCATCCTGCGCAATAAGAGTAAGCTTCGTGCCCATGAAAGTTTCAAAACCATATCTATTCAAGACGATAAAACTCCACTACAAATAGCAGAGCTGAATAACCTACGGGCGGAGTTGAGGCGCAGGCAGAATGATGGTGACAAAGATCTCACGATCAAGTATGTTAAAGGTGTTCCCAGAATTGTACCGTCTTCTGCGGCTCATGCTCCAAAAAACTAGACTCTCCGACACTTGCTACCCTAGACTGGACCGTATGTTATACAAATATACAGTCACTTAACTCCAAGTTACTCGAGCTACTTGCTTTTGCTGATTCTACGTCACCCACATTCATTTGCCTAACGGAGACTTGGCTTAGTCCCCAGATTCCAGACAGCCTCGTAGCGATACCAGGTTACACACTTTTCCGAAGTGACTCTACTGCCACACCAGGATATGGCGGTGTTTGTGTTTATGTCGCGGATGAAGTTGCTGATACTTTTACTCTTTCCCCATTCTCTTCTCAATTGACTGGCATAGACAATTTATTCCTAGAACTGAAGCTTAATTCGTTCAATATGATTATTGGCTGCATATATAGACCTCGCCCGTCCGCCTCTGATGTTGATCTATGCAAGTATCTAGAGCTACTCCTGACTCGCACCAACAGTCTTTACATTACAGGCGATTTCAACCTTAGGGACATTTCTTGGCCACTGTCTGCCACACTTGTATGTAACTCTCCTTCTGCGCCCTACATCGATTTGGTAAATCGCACCTGCCTGAAACAATTAGTTGAGCGTCCTACTAGGTTTAAGAACGACCAAGTGCCCCGTTGTCTCGATTTGGTGTTCGTTAATGATGAAGATCTTGTTTCTGATTTGTCCTACTTGCCACCCTTCGGAAAATCTGATCACTGCACGATTGTATCTAATCTGCAACTTACCTCCTCCACTTATTCATCAAAAGTATCTAAAACCATTAAATGCATTGACTACGCTCGACTGAATACTGCTCTTTCTGAAGTTGACTGGGTATCTTTATTCCGCAACAAAGATACTCAGTGTATGTGGGACATATTTTCTAGCCGACTCGACGCCTTGACATTTCTATATTCCTCAGTTAAAACCATCACCTGGAATCCCTCGAAACCCTGGATTGATGACAATATTCGCCGCTTATTACGTCGTAAGAAATCACTTTGGCAGCGCTACACAAGACACAATAGCCGTGCCAACTACGATCTTCATCGTTCCTTCTCTTTATACGTTTCAAAAGCGTTGAGGCATGCTAGATCATCTTACGAACGATCACTAGCTACGTCCAAAAATAGGAAGAAACTATATAAATACCTCAGGAATACACTCAACTCCAAAGTATCCTCACCTATTATTAGAGACGCAAGTGGCGAGATTTGCAGCAGTTCGTCAGTGGCAGCTAACCTATTCGCAGATTCCTTCAATGAAAATGTCTCGAACAGCCAAGTTTCATCTCCTCATGATGTGAACCTGCCACGTACAACTAGCGCCTTATGTGATATTGTGTTTACAACTGGTGATGTGGAGGAGTTGCTGCGCAGCTTGAAGACGTCATCCTCTCCTGGCGAAGATGGTATATCCGCTGCGACACTGAAATTCTGTGCCTCATCTATCGCTGTCCCGCTAACTCTCATCTTCACGTCATCGTTTCAGTCTCATACACTCCCTCAATCCTGGCTCTTTGCACGTGTGACCCCCATATTCAAAAAGGGCGATAAATACAACGTTAAAAACTACCGGCCGATTAGTCTTGTCTCCATCGCCTGCAAAATTGCTGAACGTATAATCCTGAGAAACATGCTATCTTTCGCTGCTGATAATAATATTATCCCTCCTAACCAGCATGGTTTTCTACCAGGACGTTCTATTATCACTAACCTTCTGCAGTGCGTCGATAGCTGGACAAAGTCTTTCGACTCTAATAGTCCCGTTGACATCGTTTACTTAGATTTCTCTGCAGCGTTCGATAAAGTACCTCATGTTCTGCTTGTCAAAAAACTGGAGCACTTGGGATTTCGCGGTAACCTTTTGAGATGGATCGAGGCTTTTCTGTCCAACAGAGGTTTTGTTGTTAAAGTTGGCAATAGTACTTCCTCTAGAAGACCTGTCATTAGTGGTGTGCCGCAGGGCTCTGTCCTCGGACCAATGTTGTTCATCCTCTACACTTGCGACCTCTCTAGCGTCTTCAATTCGACCTATTCCTGTTATGCTGACGATACCAAACTTTTTGTCAACCCTTTAACCTGTGCACAATCTTTGCAAAACGACCTCACCTGTATCGCAAATTGGTCAAGGGATTGGAACCTACCCATGAACGCATCTAAATGCTGCGTTCTACATATTGGTAAGAACAACCCAATGATGAGTTTCTCGCTCCTTAATGAGACGATTCCCGCTGTCACTAGTCATTGCGACCTTGGAGTAATTATTAACACTACTTTGACTTGGTCTGACCATGTGAACCACATATGCTCCAAAACCAAAAGGTTCATCTACCTACTAGAGAAGTCGTTTAATGGTTGCGACACCTCGACGTGTGGCCTACTCTATAAAACATATGTCAGACCTCTGTTGGAATTTGCTGGGCCAGTTTGGTGTCCAATCCTTGTTCGCGATCAAGACCTCCTGGAATCTCTGCAACGCAGAGCGACTCGTATCCCGTATGGCGCAACTCGCCCGGACTATAGCGAGAGGCTCAGAATATTCGGTCTAACTTCATTTTCTGACCGACGCCGTCGCGGTGACCTGATTATCACGTTCCGAGCCATTCGTGGTCTCTTTGGCATAGATCTGTCCCATCTTTACAAACTGAGCACTAACAATCTTCGAGGACATAACTACAAACTGCAAAAAGAAGCCTTCAGGACAACCGTGCGACAGCATTTTCTGTCAAACAGAATTTTTGAACACTGGAACAGTTTGCCAGACTATGTAGTGAACTCCGGGAGTGTGAACTGTTTTAAGAACAACCTAGATAAGGCCCTTAGCTCTTAAGTTTCTTTTTTTTCTTAATGTTGTACACCGTACCATAATTTTTTTTTCTCACAGTTTCTGAGTTTATAGCCATTGTTGGCTCAACTCTCTTTAAAATAGTAATAATAATAATAATAATAATAATAATAATAAGAATGTAGGCTTAATACAGTCACATTCGGTGTAACTTCTAGTCCATATCTCGCAATTAGAACGATCAAGGAGCGTGCTACTCTTGAAAAACAAAATTACCCTGAGACTTCTAGAGTACTCTTAGAAGATATTTTTGTAGATGATATATGCGCAGGCGCAAACTCTATAGAGTCAGCTTTAGCACTACAGAAAGACTTGATAGCTCTCTTAAGGTCAGGATGTTTTGAACTCAAAAAAGGGGCTAGTAATGATGCTAGACTATTAACTACCCTTTCACAAGAGGAATGCCAAATTCCAATGTCACTCGATAAAGAAAACTCTATTGCACTTAAAGTTTTAGGCCTCCAGAGGGATCCAGAATCCGATATTATGTTTTTCTCATACAGCATTTCTAATAAACCTTGCACTAAACGCAATATTTTAAGCAACATCGCATCCATATTTGATCCGCTAGGTTTGATCGCACCTATTTCATTTCTGACCAAATGTATAATGCAAAAGCTTTGGATATCGAAGGTTGGATGGGATGATCCTGTCCCTAAGCCTATTTTCGATCTATGGACTCAGTTTCAAATGGAACTTCCATTATTGTCCAATATTTCATTTCCAAGATACATTTTTTCGAGAGAAATACTTCGATGTCAACTGCATGCGTTTTCTGATGCATCCGAATCAGGATATGCAGCTTGCGTCTACGTAAGATTAGAATTACCCAATGACATCATCAAAACTTCACTTGTTATAGCTAAATCACGAGTTAGTCCTCTAAAAACCCTCAGCTTGCCTAGACTCTGGCTTCTAGGCAGTACACTCATGAGTGACCTAGTGAGTTTTGTCATAACCACTTATTCCTCGTTAATTACTATAGATGAAGTTTTCGCATACACAGATTCCCAAGTTGTCTTATACTGGGTGTCTACTTCACCATATAGGTGGAAAACATTTATTGCCAATCGAGTTAGCCATATACAAGATAATCTCCCGGAAAGTGTTCGTTGGTATCATGTGAAATCACATGAAAACCCCGCCGATGTAGCTAGTCGTGGCATAAATCCCGCACAATTCATAAATCACCCCTTGTGGTTCACAGGGCCACCATGGCTCAGTTTACCTCATTCTATGTGGAACCTAAAAAATCCATGCTTCGAGAAATGTGATCAAGGAGTCACTGATATCATTTCCCGAGAAGAAAAACACATTGCGCTCACAACGAATGTTGAGTGGCATTTCATAGACGTTCTCTTGTATAAATTCTCATCACTTCATTATATTCAAAAAATAATATGTCATAGTAGAAGAATATTCTATAATTTCAAACACCACGATTCCCCTCTAACTGGTACCATATCTATTTTCGAACTTCAACACCCCTTGCTTATTTTAGTGAAAAGATGCCAAGACATACATTTCTGTACTTTAATCTCACAAATTAAAAATAATGAACTTCTAGCAAAACCACTTAGAAAACTTGCTCCTTTTCTGGACAAAAATGGGTTCATTAGGGTGGGCGGACGACTCAGGCATACCGACGCCATCCCCTTTGAATCAAAACACCCTCTACTACTTCCTCGATCTGATAGATTCACACAGCTTCTCATTGAACATATACATAAAGAAAATATGCATCCAGGTTTGAATACAATTCAGCACCTATTAAGGCAACAATTCTGGATATTATCTTCGCGCAGAGCTATTCAATCAGTTTTATCCAAATGTATAAGGTGTTTTCGTCTTCGACCTAAAGCCTACGTACCCTATCAGGGCGACTTACCCCCTTTTCGAATTTCACAGCTTAAATGCTTTTCTCACGCAACTTTAGATTACGCAGGTCCTATAAAAATATTACCTGGGAGATGGTATCGAGGTACCAAGGAGCTGAAAGCTTACATTTGCATTTTCTGTTGCACTAGTACACGTGCCATTCATATTGAAGTTGCTTCTGATTTAACTTCCGACTGCTTTATCGCAGCCTTTAGGAGATTTGTTGCACGACGAGGCCGTTGTAACTATCTTTACAGTGACAATGGCACAAATTTCGTTGGTGCAAATAATCAATTGAAAGAGCTCTCAAAGTATGCTTCAGATCATCTCAAAATTAAATGGCATTTTTTCCCTAGCTCTAGCCCTCATTTTAACGGCCTCTCTGAGGCTGGAGTAAAATCGGTAAAGACACATCTCTACCGAGTAATCGGAGAGCAAAAATTAACTTATGAAGAACTCAACACACTACTCGTGCAGATTGAGGCTCTTCTAAACAGTCGTCCAATTTCAGCTCAACCTTCAGATCCTAACGATCTATTACCCCTTACACCGGGACATTTTCTTACGATGGAACCCTTAAATTCGTGTCCCGATCCAGACTTATCACACCTTAAATTAAATACGCTCTCACGGTGGCAACTAGTTCAACGTTTAAATTCTGACTTTTGGAAGCGATGGAAAGATGAATATTTAAATACCTTACAGCAACGATCTAGATGGACTAAAAATCCTTCTAAAATAATGCTAAACACTCTAGTAGTTATTCAAAATGAGAACAACTCTCCCTTGCAGTGGTCTTTAGGCAGGATAGTAGAGCTACATCCTGGCTCAGATGGTCATGTTAGGGTGGTAACTGTAAGGACTCAACAAGGTTTATTTAAACGTCCTGTGGTTAAATTGTGCCCTTTACCATTGTACTGAGCACTAACAAACTTTTTCTTGTTATTTGTGTACGTCATTATAATTTCAATGTCAATTTCAATTTCAATTTCAATGTCAATTTCAATTTCAACTACAATTTCACTTACTCAAAGTTAATAATTCTCCCAATTTAAGTAATTCGCACTTTTTTATCACATTTTTTTTATTTTCACATATTTCGATGTAAAACATTAGTTTTAGGTGGGCGGAAAATGTATGTGTATCGATATATCCTGTACATTAATCTCAAATTTGGCGCCCGCACCATAAATTTCATTTTTGTTGGAATCGGCAACCACCGCAGCGAGTACTTCGTGAGCATTCAAACGGGAAAAACTTATATTATACGGTCGATAAAACTACGTTATAAGGAAGTGCTAAGAGACAATTGCAGTACTAAACCCCTAGTTAGAACCCACTGGAAGACCAGGACGAGCACCACTGGGCCCAGTGTCCCTTCGAACGAAGAATCGAGGTAGGTGCCGATAAATACAATAGGATTTTTATGGTGCTACAAATTTCAATTTCAATTTCAAATTCGTATACAGTCCACTGAAACCACAAAGAACTAGCGAACCACATACAAATGCAAAGCAAAAATACTAATATCTACAAAAGAAGGTTACTACCATACCTGAACACGTTTGGGGCGCCACATTTGTAAGGGTCTATCGGCTGCTGCGGTGAGGTGGAGAGAGAGAAAGAGAGAGAGACGTGGAGTCCCACCGCTAGCCAACCATATGCACCGGCCTCCGTTGGCCTGGTCGTACCCGCGACTAACCTGCAGATATGACACAGCAACGGGATATCTGTGAGTAGAGGTGTTTCGTGGGTTCAATAGATATCGGTGTGTCTTGTGCTATCGTTGTTCGCGACTCTGTGTTGTGTGTTTAGAACAGTTATGTCACATGGATCAGCTGTGACAAGGGAGTGAGAATAAATAACCCTGGATTTCCAAAAACAAATAAATATAATTTAATGCCTTTTTGGCTATATCTACCTGAAAGGACAAGATACTTAATACTTGTATTACACAATTTTTCCCTTGTTAAAGGTAAGTATAGAGTAAGTAAGTTGACATATGCAAAAATAGTAAATCGTTACAGTGTGCGCTAGATATCAGCTTGTTATGGATCTTGTTCTCATGTCGGGCCCGTCAGAGGTAAAAGATGTACATGTAAATTTAGATCTGTACTATGGACATCTAAATCGTAATAAAAATATAGACATGTAGAATTCAAAAATGTACAAGCATATCGTGTCTCTAGTTAAACCATAAACACACACTTATAAGTAGAATAAAAATAGAAAAAGATAGCTGAACTGTCAATTATAAACTGGAAAAAAATAAGACGTTGAATATATTATTTTATCCTTCCAGGGGACATCCTGTCTAAGATGTCTGTTTAAAACTTAAACCTAATCCAACCTGGATACATCCTTGTGCGATGGTAGTACATGCCACCCAGTGGAGGTACTCTCGACAAGGGCAGCGTAGGATGTGTCCCACTAGATGTTACCTGTGCTCAGTTTACGCTCTACCAGTCCCCATGGTATAGTAGGCTTCATCCGGAGAATGTGAAGTGACCTCTCACAGTAGGACATGACCAGTAGGTGAAGGCGTAGATGATGTTATCTACCAATCGGTAGTACGAAATGAAGCTGACGAAATCCTAACTACGATGTAGCGTAGCGTAACAAAACGTAACGTAAAGAAACGAAACGTAGAGAAAACGAAAAGAGACGAGGCCTGAAAAGAAAAAGAGACATTGAAAACTATCCAAACAACCCCAAGGGCTGCGCTGCCTGCAGCTTAGCACGTGCAAGGTACATACCTCGTTGGAGTGTGCCTCGAAAGTGGAGGTTGTAGTGTACTCTCTGTATTTTATTTAAGCTCTATGCCTGATAAAATAGTGTTCTGTGTTCTGTGGAGTATTACTATGAAATAAAGAGGTTAGGTGTGAGTCATGTGGCGTCATACCAGTAATCCAGTATCAAGTCTTTTATTTCTATATCTATGATTATTACAAAGTTAAATACATAACAAATTTGGCGACGAGAAGTGGTCGAGTCCTCGCGTATATGTGCACAGCCAAATAAGTAAAGTCAAGAGTCTACCAGTCCGACCAACCGTCACGTGTCCGTATTCTGTAAGTCTGTTGAATACTCACATTTCACTATAGCCCTTGCAGGGAGCATTGAATCATTTAATCCAAAAGATAATGATATAACATCATACTTGGAAAGATTAGAACAATTGTTTATTTGCAACAATGTAGCCGAAGAGAAAAAAGTGGCTATGCTCCTTACCCTCATAGGAGGGGAGGCGTACTGCATTTTAAAAGACCTGTTGGCACCTGCATTGCCTAGTGAGAAAACATATGCTCAGTTAGGAGCCGAACTGAAGAGGCACTACAGTCCTAAAAGACTTACTATCGCTGAAAGGTATAAATTCTATACAGCATTTCAGAACGAAGAGGATATAAGATCTTTTGTATCCCGTTTAAAAGGTCTAGCAAAATTTTGTGATTTTGGATCCTTTTTGGATGATGCTCTTAGAGACAGATTAGTATGTGGCGTGAAGTCAGATGCCATCAAAAGAAGGTTGTTAACAGAAGATGGATTAAATTTTGAAAGAGCATATACTATTGCAATAGGAATGGAATTGGCTGAGGGCCAGTTGAAATGTATGGGTTCAGAGCAGAGTCAGGTCAATAAGTTATTTCAAAAACCATCAAGACAACAGTCATATGGTCAGGCACAGCAGGCTTCAAGAAAGCAAATGTATGGTCAGTCAGGTCAGTCCTCAAACCATAGTTTCAAGCATCAAAATAGTCAAGTACCTAATCAGCCAATGAAAAAGTGCAAAAGGTGTCTGAAAGTGCATTGGGATGACAGTAAGTGTCCAGCTGTCAACTGGAGGTGTTTTTCATGCAATCAAACAGGGCATACAGCAAGGTCAGTCTTATGCAAAAACAGAGTCCATAATGTGTTAGATGAAGATCAGCAAGATTCAGAAGAGGATACATTGGAGTTGGGGTGGCTGAGTCTAAACTATGTGTCACAAGAGAAAAGTCTACAGGTGAAAGTGATTGTGGAAGGTAAACTACTTAAAATGGAAGTTGATTCTGGAGCATGTAAGTCAGTAATGCATATAGATGATTACAATGAACTGTTTCCAGATATTGAATTAACCCCTGTTAGTTTTAAGTTGAAAGTAGTCACTGGTCAAAATGTCACAATTATTGGTCAAGCAGATGTTACTGTCCAATATGAAAAGCAAATTTGTAAATTACCTTTGATTATTCTAGATAGTATTGATCGATTTACACCATTGTTAGGTCGTAACTGGCTGAATGTTATAAACCCATCATGGCGAAGTGTCTTAGTGGAATCAAAGTCAAGCGATAATGATCAAATCAACTCAAACGTGTCAAGTAAAGGTCATGAGTCAATTGAACCGGGTATTTGTGAGGAAATCTGTGCTGTCACAAGCACATTTACTCATGCAGTTAGTAAAATTAGGGATCTAATTTTGGAGGTCAAGAGTGAGTTTGCAAGTAACTTTCAAAGTAATAGTAAAAATCGTATCAAGAAATTCAAAGCAGAGGTTAAAGTAAAAGAAGATGTCAAACCAATATTTCATCGTGCTTATGAAATGCCATACTCCTTGAAACCAAAAGTTGAAGAGGAATTATCAAAAATGGTAGAGTCAGGGATTTTAACTAAAGTAAGCCATAGCAACTGGGCAAGCCCTATTGTAGTAGTGCCCAAAAGGAACTCTAATGATATTAGGATCTGTGTAGATTTTAAAAAATCAGTAAATAAAGTAATTGACAGTGAACATTGTGAACTTCCATTGCCAGATGACATTTTTGCAAGTCTAAGTGGTAGCAAATTTTTCACTGTCTTGGATCTCAAAGGAGCATTCCAGCAACTTGAAATTAGTGATTCTTCTAAAGAACTTTTTACAATAAATACTCGTATGGGTCTTTTTCGTTACAATACACTAACATATGGAATTAGCTCTGCCCCAGGAATTTTTCAGTCTGTTATGGAAACTATACTGTCCGGATTGTCAAATGTTAAATGTTACCTAGATGACATTTTGATACATGGTTCTTCCCTATCTGAATGTCACCTTAATGTCAAAGCTGTCATGCAGAGGCTAAAAAATTATAATGTTAAAATCAATGAGAGAAAATGTGTGTTCTATCAAAATTCAATAGAATTTCTTGGACATAAGATTGATGAATTTGGTATTCATCCAACAAACTACAAAATAGAATGTATTGAAAAGGCACCAACACCAGAGAACTTAACACAGCTTAAGTCATATTTAGGTCTTTTAAATTATTATGGAAAATTTATACCAATGCTGTCAAGTAAACTTAAGCCACTATATGACTTATGTAAATCTGGAGTTGAATTCATTTGGACTGATGAATGTGAAAATACATTCCAAATGAGTAAAAAATTAATCACGTCAGAAGGAGTCCTTACCCACTTCAATCCATCTTTACCTATTTATGTTTCATGTGATGCAAGTGGATATGGTGTAGGGGCTGTCTTAAGTCACCATATTAATGGTGAAGAAAAACCGGTATTGTTTGCATCAAGTACTCTTTCAGCAGCAGAAAAACTTTACTCAAATTTAGAAAGAGAAAGTTTGGCGATTATTTTTGCTTTAAACGAATTTCATAAATATATTTTTGGCAGGAAATTTGTGTTGCTTTCTGATCATCAACCATTGCAATATATATTTGGTAGAAATAAAGGTATTCCAGTGACAGCAGCTTCTAGAATCACACGTTGGGCCATTACTCTATCAGCTTACGATTATGACATACAGTACAAAAAGGGTAAGCTTCTTGCAAATGCTGATGGTTTGTCACGTCTACCCATGTCAAGTGAAACCCAAATACCTAGTTCACTATACTCATTCAACTTAATTGAAAATATTCCACTTCATTCAAATGACATTTCTAAAGCAACAATTAAAGATTTGACCTTAGTGAAGGTTATTGATCACACAAAATCTGGGTGGCCTAGTACAGTTCAGAATGAAAAGTTAAAACCGTTTTTTCTCAGAAGGAATGAGTTGTCTGTGGAAAATAATTGTCTCTTATTAGGAAATAGAGTAATAATACCCGAAGCATTACAAAATGAAGTTTTAGAACTCTTCCATGAACAACACTTAGGGATAGTCCGTACAAAAATGTTAATTCGAGCTTACTGTTGGTGGCCAAATATTAACAATGACATTGAAAAATTTATAAGTCTATGTGAGATTTGTCAAACATTCCAAAATTTTTCAAATAACACTACCTTGTCCTGGCCAGCACCAACAAATAATTTCTTCAGAGTCCACATTGACTTTTTTCATAAAGATGATTATACCTTCCTTATTTTAGTTGATGATAAGTCCAAATGGCTAGATGTAAAATTGATGCAAAATGGGACGAATGCAAAGAATACCATACTTAAATTGAAAGAGACCTTTGCTATTTTTGGATTGCCTGTTGAATTAGTCTCAGACAATGGTCCCCCATTTAACTCTCAAGAATTCATTGCATTTTGCCAGGCAAATGGAATAAAACCAATAAAGTCCCCACCCTATCATCCTCAGAGCAACGGTCTTGCTGAGAGAAATGTACAAACTGTAAAAAAAAGCCTAGAAAAGGCCTTATTTTTTGATAGAAAGGGAGGAATAAGCACTTATATTTTAAAAACCCGTCTATACAATTTCTTATTTACACATAGATGTACACCCTCTACAGTTACAGGAATTTCTCCGTCAGAAAATATTTTAAAAGTAAAACCAAGGACCCGGTTTGACTTACTAAAACCTTGCTCAGATAAAGAATGGCTTGATTCTAACTCTGACAACTTTCGGAAAACGAAACTTTATACTTCGAACCAACCTGTCTATGTCAAAAATAAACAACTGAAAGTTTGGCAAAAAGCTAGGGTTGTGAAAGTATTAAGTTTCTCTACATATTTAGTACAAGTTAACAATGACATAAGACATGTTCATTCTAGCGATATACGAACATGCCTAGACAGTGTAAGTGTATCAGATGATCATAATGTGCAAGTACCTCTTCCACATAGAGAGTTTAACTCTTCATCAAGTGTACCATCTAATAACTCTCCTTTAGCTGTACCTGATATTAACCTTAGGTCAGATCGTAGTATGAACATGGAAGTACCAGAGATCGAAAATCCAAATACAAAATCATCAAATTCTAACCAACAGTGTCAACAAACAGACACAGTCGATTCTGGATCTGGAACTCCCAAGTTCACTAGTACACGATCAGGTAGAATGGTTAAGCCTCCACGGAGACTAGACTTGTGAACTTGTTAATATTTAAGTAGGAGGAGAAATGTAGTGTACTCTCTGTATTTTATTTAAGCTCTATGCCTGATAAAATAGTGTTCTGTGTTCTGTGGAGTATTACTATGAAATAAAGAGGTTAGGTGTGAGTCATGTGGCGTCATACCAGTAATCCAGTATCAAGTCTTTTATTTCTATATCTATGATTATTACAAAGTTAAATACATAACAGAGGTGAGTATCCTAGCCTAGCGATAGGAGTCCTAATCCCGACTATCGGTAGATGACCCCTAGGTCCTGACTGGATTCTTGGAGGGAAGGGCGAATATTCTGAATCCGCAACTGCGATTTTTACGTAAACATTCGTAGGGCCCCCTTTCACCTATCTCAGAAAACGCGACAAAATGCCCCATTGACAGCTTCCAATGACGTCTCCTTGACATCCGTCAAGTCAAAAACGTCGAAACAGTAAGCATTTTTTCGCGAGATCTCGGTCCAACACTGTGTACTACCGGGTACAGAACTGGAAATTTTCGCGTCAAACGGGGATAGGAGAAGACGGATGTGACGTCTTTCGAATATGACCAGGTCACGTGATACCGGGAACTGAATTCCTACCCGCCAGACGTAGGTGAGGTACTGGCGGGTGACATTTTGTTATGTCAATAGGAAGGCGGTTCCCTTGCGGGAACTAGAACTGCCGTGGAGAGGGAACCCGTTTGTCACCTGGCCATACCCGGTTCATTTTACACCGAGATCTCGCGAAAAAAGCCTTAGTGTCAAACTTCAAATTCTGTACGAGTATTCCCCACACTTCAACATATCTGTCAAATTTCTAACCTCACTTTTCATACGTAAACAAAACAAAATGTATCAATGAATTTTCCAGTTACAAAAGAGGCAAGATTAACTCCTCAGGTTGTACAAGATACTATTTAATCTTCTAATTTTCTCTTTTGCAGGGACAAATCATTCGAAGCAGTATCCTGAGCAGCGGCTGACCCAAGCATACAGATCAAATATGAATGTTTGTATGGAAGCCCTAGGCACAAATTGTAACTTACAACCTGAATAAACAGATCTACAGTGTGATAAAACTACAGTTCATTATCCTGAGTGTTGAAGAATCTCTCAATTAATAGGTGAACTACCCCATACACACAATGGTAACCAAACTTAAACATAATATCACTAAACCGTAAGACCAATTTAGGTAGGACTACTGTCAATAATTTCTAACCCGTAACATGAGCAATCGAAGGTAGACCACAGTACACAAGTTTGATGCTTCAAAAGTGACAGCTAAAGACCAGTATAGTTTTGGATATGTCAAAAAACGTTCTGGATGATTTATATGCATTCAAAACCTTTAGTAGCGAGATAAAGAGCCCTGCGCAACTCACTAAGGTCAAGAAAGTAGTATTATATGCAGGAACATTATTAGACAGTGATGATGAAACCCTTCTTAGCCTATGTTTGGATATTTTGGATAACTTCGTTAAAAACAAGAAAAACCATACATTTCTGCTGACCACGTTTGGGGTATATGAGGCGCTAGAGAATCTGGCTATTAGAACCAGAACTACAAACGAGAAGATACACAAAAGGACTAGGAGAATAACTGAGACATTAAGGGCCTCTGCCGGCCCTTCCCTTAACACTAGGAGTAGAGAAAAGAAACTCTTACAAGGAAGAACATATCTTTACTTACTCCAGATTGAAGGCTTAGATAAAGAAAACGTGAGAAGTCTAGAGCATGTACTTGTAAGAACCAAAGGAATAGTGTCATTCATGGTAGACCTAGAAGTGCAACGGTGTACGTTAAGACTCCACGACAGGGTTCAATTAAAAGACCTAGTTAAAAAAGTGCCCTACAAATGCGGATTTAGGATACTCGTTGTCACGAAAGATAAGAAAACAGGAGCCGAAGACCTGGTTGATATCGTAGAAGAACAAGCAAATACAAGCTGCTTCAAATATCCTGAAGAGGGCTCATTTGTTGCAAAAGAAAAAGCTATAATTGAGCCAAACACGGATATGATGGAAAGTGGAGGAGGGATTTTGACCTCTATTTTAAGGTTCTGTAATGAGAAATTTTACTGGTAGCACATCTCACATTTAGCTAGTTGGGCAATTCGAGGACTTCCTTTACATTATTCTATTTTATCTATTCTGTTAGATTTTACAATTAGCATCAATAAATACAATATTACGATAAAACACTTGATTACTAGATCTAATTATTAAGCAGTCATTTACATTAAATTGATCGTTTTAAACTTGATATTACGTTAAGTAGAACTAATAAACCTATAACTAAAGTGTTTTCTTCCGGTGACACAAGCGCCATTGTAGACCAGTGACCAGAGCCAGTTTACGGTATTTTAGGAAACCTCATATTGATGCTAGGTAACGTACGTTGCAAAAATTTTGAGAATTTTTTCCAAAACTCGGGAGGTAGTGTTACCGTTGGAAACAATTCAGAAATCGTTACCATGGTTACCAGTCAACATGTAAACGTAACAGTAAAACCATTTTGGTTATGATATAAGTTGTCAAAAATGTCGTTCAAATTAGATATTCGGAAGAGTATTTACAGTCCAGTTGGATGACTTGAAAAAAAAAATAGTTAGTTAGGTCTCAAAACAAAGGCTCTCAGCTTAGCAGAGCTAGTCAACTTTAATTATATTTTTTTATTTTAAAGGCACATACAACAGCGCCTAACCATTAACTAAACTCACTTTCTCAATCCCGACATATATTCTAGTATGTTTTTTTAGGAAAAGCTTTAGGTTACATTTTAGGGTCTATTACCTATCGAAGGAATACTTTGGATGACTGGGTAATCAAGGAGATATCAACATTCTTAAACAAGACCAGGCTATGAGACCAACAGGGTCAACTAACGGGTCACCGATATACAATATTTTTTGAATGAAGGTTCAAACCATTAGAATTATTAAAATTACCTCTTTAAAGACGGTCAGTTGTCAACTCCAATATATACACAAAAGTGAAGACTACAAGCTGAACAAAAATGAGATATTTGCTCTTTTTGCAGGTATCTTCGTTATTTGCTAATATATCTCTCTTAAACGCAAGCAGAATTTTAACAAAGAGTGCCAACGTGCTATTCCTCATATATTATTGGTACCATGATAGGAAGGTAAATCATACGAATAGGTTTTGATGTGATAATCAATAGATTCACTAGTATTGAGCAATCGAAGGTAGACCACAGTACACAAGTTTGACGCAAGTCGAGCTTCAAAAGTGACAGCTAAAGACCAGCATAGTTTTGGATATGTCAAAAAACGTTCTGGGTGATTTATATGCATTCAAAGCTTTTAGTAGCGAGATGAAGAGTCATGCGCAACTCACTAAGGTCAATAAAGTAGTATTATATGCAGCAACATTATTAGACAGTGATGATGAAACCGTTCTTAGCCTATGTTTGGATATTTTGGATAACTTCGTTAAAAACAAGAAAAACCATACATTTCTGCTGTCCACGTTTGGGGTATATGAGGCGCTAGAGAATCTGGCTATTAGAACCAGAACTACAAACGAGAAGATACACAAAAGGACTAGGAGAATAACTGCGACATTAAGAGCCTCTGCCGGCCCTTCCCTTAACACTAGGAGTAGAGAAAAGAAACTCTTACAAGGAAAAACATATCTTTACCTACTCCAGATTGAAGGCTTAGATAAAGAAAACGTGAGAAGTCTAGAGCATGTACTTGTAAGAATAAAAGGAATAGTGTCATTTATGATAGACTTAGAAGTGCAACCGTGTACGTTAAGACTCCACTACAGGGTTCAATTAAAAGACGTAGTTGAAAAAGTGCACTACAAACGCGGATTTAGGATACTCGTTGTCACGAAAGATAAGAAAACAGGAGCCGAAGACCTGGTTGACATCGTAGAAGAACAAGCAGATACAAGCTGCTTCGAATATCCTGAAGAGGGCTCATTTCTTGCAAAAGAAAAAGCTATAATTGAGCCAAACACGGATATGATGGAAAGTGGAGGAGGGATTTTGACCTCTATTTGAAGGTTCTGTAATGAGAAATTTTACTGGTAGCACGTCTCACATTTAGCTATTTGGGCAATTCGAGGACTTCCTTTACATTATTCTATTTTATCTATTCTGTTAGATTTTACAATTAGCATCAATAAATACAATATTAAGATAAAACACTTGATTACTAGATCTAATTATTAAGCAGTCATTTACATTAAATTGATCGTTTTAAACTTGATATTACGTTAAGTAGAGCTAATAAACCTATAATTAAAGTGTTTTCTTCTGGTGACACAGGCGCCATTGTAGACCAGTGACCAGAGCCAGTTTACGGTATTTTAGGAAACCTCATATTGATGCTAGGTAACGTACGTTGCAAGAGTTTTGAGAATTTTTTCCAAAACTCGGGAGGTAGTGTTACCGTTGGAAACAATTCAGAAATCGTTACCATGGTTACCAGTCAACATGTAAACGTAACAGTGAAACCATTTTGGTTATGATATAAGTTGTCAAAAATGTCGTTCAAATTAGATATTCGGAAGAGTATTTACGGTCTAGTTGGATGACTTCAAAAAAAAAAGAAATAGGTCTCAAAACAAAGGCTCTCAGCTTAGCAGAGCTCGTCAACTTTAATTATATTTTATTATTTTAAAGGCACATACAACAGCGCCTAACCATTAACTAAACTGACTTTCTCAATCCCGATATATATTGTAGTATGTTTTTTTAGGAAAAGCTTTAGGTTACATTTTAGGGTCTATTACCTATCGAAGGAATACTTTGGATGACTGGGTAATCAAGGAGATATCAAGATTCTTAAACAAGACCAGGCTATGAGACCAACAGGGTCAACTAACGGGTCACCGATATACAATATTTTTTGAATGATGCTTCAAACCATTAGAATTATTAAAATTACCTCTTTAAAGACGGTCAGTTGTCAACTCCAATATATACACAAAAGTGAAGACTACAAGCTGAACAAAAATGAGATATTTGCTCTTTTTGCAGGTATCTTCGTTATTTGCTAATATATCTCTCTTAAACGCAAGCAGAATTTTAACAAAGAGTGCCAACGTGCTATTTCTCATATATCATTGGTACCATGATAGGAAGGTAAATCATATGAATAGATTTTGGTGTTATAATCAATAGATTCACTAGTATTGAGCAATCGAAGGTAGACCACAGTACACAAGTTTGACGCAAGTCGAGCTTCAAAAGTGACAGCTAAAGACCAGCATAGTTTTGGATATGTCAAAAAACGTTCTGGATGATTTATATGCATTCAAAGCCTTTAGTAGCGAGATAAAGAGCCATGCGCAACTCACTAAGGTCAATAAAGTAGTATTATATGCAGCAACATTATTAGACAGTGATGATGAAACCGTTCTTAGCCTATGTTTGGATAATGTGGATAACTTCGTTAAAAAACAAGAAAAACCATACATTTCTGCTGTCCACGTTTGGGGTATATGAGGCGCTAGATAACCTGGCTATTAGAACCAGAACTACAAACGAGAAGATACACAAAAGGACTAGGAGGATAACTGCGACATTAAGGGCCTTCTGCCGGCCCTTCCCTTAACACTAGGAGTAGAGAAAAGAAACAATTACAAGGAACAACATATCTTTACTTACTCCAGATTGAACGCTTAGATAAAGAAAACGTGAGGAGTCTAGAGCATGTACTTGTAAGAATCAAAGAAATAGTGTCATTTATGATAGACCTAGAAGTGCAACGGTGTACGTTAAGACTCTACTACAGGGTTCAATTAAAAGACGTAGTTGAAAAAGTGCACTACAAATGCGGATTTAGGATACTCGTTGTCACGCAAGATAAGGAAACAGGAGCCGAAGACCTGGTTGACATCGTAGAAGAACAAGCAAATACAAGCTGCTTCGAATATCCTGAAGAGGGCTCATTTGTTGCAAAAGAAAAAGCTATAATTGAGCCAAACACGGATATGATGGAAAGTGGAGGAGGGATTTTGACCTCTATTTTAAGGTTCTGTAATGAGAAATTTTACTGGTAGCACATCTCACATTTAGCTATTTGGGCAATTCGAGGACTTCCTTTACATTATTCTATTTTATCTGTTGTGTTAGATTTTACAATTAGCATCAATAAATACAATATTAAGATAAAACAATTGATTACTAGATCTAACTATTAAGCAGTCATTTACATTAAATTGATCGTTTTAAACTTGATATTACGTTAAGTAGAGCTAATAAACCTTTAACTAAAGTGTTTTCTTCTGGTGACACCGGCGCCATTATAGACCAGTGACCATAGCCAGTTTACGGTATTTTAGGAAACCTCATATTGATGCTAGGTAACGTACGTGGCAAGAGTTTTGAGAATTTTTTCCAAAGCTCGGGAGGTAGTGTTACCGTTGGAAACAATTCAGAAATCGTTACCATGGTTACCAGTCAACATGTAAACGTAACAGTAAAACCATTTTGGTTATGATATAAGTTGTCAAAAATGTCGTTCAAATTAGATATTCGGAAGAGTATTTACTAGCTATTTAGCTATTAGCTTTAGGTTACATTTTAGGGTCTATTACCTATCGAAGGAATACTTTGGATGACTGGGTAATCAAGGAGATATCAACATTCTTAAACAAGACCAGGCTATGAGACCAACAGGGTCAACTAACGGGTCACCGATATACAATATTTTTTGAATGAAGGTTCAAACCATTAGAATTATTAAAATTACCTCTTTAAAGACGGTCAGTTGTCAACTCCAATATATACACAAAAGTGAAGACTACAAGCTGAACAAAAATGAGATATTTGCTCTTTTTGCAGGTATCTTCGTTATTTGCTAATGTATCTCTCTTAAACGCTAGCAGAATTTTAACAAAGAGTGCCAACGTGCTATTTCTCATATATTATTGGTACCGTGATAGGAAGGTAAATCATACCCATAGATTTTGATGTGATAATCAATAGATTCACTAGTATTGAGCAATCGAAGGTAGACCACAGTACACAAGTTTGACGCAAGTCGAGCTTCAAAAGACAGATAAAGACCAGCATAGTTTTGGATATGTCAAAAAACGTTCTGGATGATTTATATGCATTCAAAGCCTTTAGTAGCGAGATAAAGAGCCATGCGCAACTCACTAAGGTCATGAAAGTAGTATTAAATGCACCAACATTATTAGACAGTGATGATGAAACCGTTCTTAGCCTATGTTTGGATATTTTGGATAACTTCGTTAAAAACAAGAAAAACCATACATTTCTGCTGTCCACGTTTGGGGTATATGGGGCGCTAGAGAATCTGGCTATTAGAACCAGAACGACAAACGAGAAGATACACAAAAGGACTAGGAGAATAACTGAGACATTAAGGGCCTCTGCCGGCCCTTCCCTTAACACTAGGAGTAGAGAAAAGAAACAATTACAAGGAACAACATATCTTTACTTACTCCAGATTGAAGGCTTAGATAAAGAAAACGTGAGAAGTCTAGAGCATGTACTTGTAAGAATCAAAGGAATAGTGTCATTTATGATAGACCTAGAAGTGCAACGGTGTACGTTAAGACTCCACGACAGGGTTCAATTAAAAGACGTAGTTGAAAAAGTGCACTACAAATGCGGATTTAGGATACTCGTTGTCACGAAAGATAAGAAAACAGGAGCCGAAGACCTGGTTGACATCGTAGAAGAACAAGCAAATACAAGCTGCTTCGAATATCTTGAAGAGGGCTCATTTCTTGCAAAAGAAAAAGCTATAATTGAGCCAAACACGGATATGATGGAGAGTGGAGGAGGGATTTTGACCTCTATTTGAAGGTTCTGTAATGAGAAATTTTACTGGTAGCACGTCTCACATTTAGCTATTTGGGCAATTCGAGGACTTCCTTTACATTATTCTATTTTATCTATTCTGTTAGATTTTACAATTAGCATCAATAAATAGAATATTAAGATTAAACACTTGATTACTAGACCTAATTATTAAGCAGTCATTTACATTAAATTGATCGTTTTAAACTTGATATTACGTTAAGTAGAGCTAATAAACCTATAACTAAAGTGTTTTCTTCTGGTGACACAGGCGCCATTATAGACCAGTGACCATAGCCAGTTTACGGTATTTTAGGAAACCTCATATTGATGCTAGGTAACGTACGTTGCAAGAGTTTTGAGAATTTTTTCCAAAACTCGGGAGGTAGTGTTACCGTTGGAAACAATTCAGAAATCGTTACCATGGTTACCAGTCAACATGTAAACGTAACAGTAAAACCATTTTGGTTATGATATAAGTTGTCAAAAATGTCGTTCAAATTAGATATTCGGAAGAGTATTTACAGTCTAGTTGGATGACTTAAAAAAAAAAAAGAAATAGGTCTCAAAACAAAGGCTCTCAGCTTAGCAGAGCTCGTCAACTTTAATTATATTTTATTATTTTAAAGGCACATACAACAGCGCCTAACCATTAACTAAACTCACTTTCTCAATCCCGACATATATTCTAGTATGTTTTTTTAGGAAAAGCTTTAGGTTACATTTTAGGGTCTATTACCTATCGAAGGAATACTTTGGATGACTGGGTAATCAAGGAGATATCAAGATTCTTAAACAAGACGAGGCTATGAGACCAACAGGGTCAACTAACGGGTCACCGATATACAATATTTTTTGAATGAAGCTTCAAACCATTAGAATTATTAAAATTACCTCTTTAAAGACGGTCAGTTGTCAACTCCAATATATACACAAAAGTGAAGACTACAAGCTGAACAAAAATGAGATATTTGCTCTTTTTGCAGGTATCTTCGTTATTTGCTAATATATCTCCCTTAAACGCAAGCAGAATTTTAACAAAGAGTGCCAACGTGCTATTTCTCATATATTATTGGTACCATGATAGGAAGGTAAATCATACGAATAGATTTTGATGTTATAATCAATAGATTCACTAGTATTGAGCAATCGAAGGTAGACCACAGTACACAAGTTTGACGCAAGTCGAGCTTCAAAAGTGACAGCTAAAGACCAGCATAGTTTTGGATATGTCAAAAAACGTTCTGGATGATTTATATGCATTCAAAGCCTTTAGTAGCGAGATAAAGAGCCATGCGCAACTCACTAAGGTCAATAAAGTAGTATTATATGCAGCAACATTATTAGACAGTGATGATGAAACCGTTCTTAGCCTATGTTTGGATAATGTGGATAACTTCGTTAAAAACAAGAAAAACCATACATTTCTGCTGTCCACGTTTGGGGTATATGAGGCGCTAGATAACCTGGCTATTAGAACCAGAACTACAAACGAGAAGATACACAAAAGGACTAGGAGAATAACTGAGACATTAAGGGCCTTCTGCCGGCCCTTCCCTTAACACTAGGAGTAGAGAAAAGAAACTCTTACAAGGAACAACATATCTTTACTTACTCCAGATTGAACGCTTAGATAAAGAAAACGTGAGAAGTCTAGAGCATGTACTTGTAAGAATCAAAGAAATAGTGTCATTTATGATAGACGTAGAAGTGCAACGGTGTACGTTAAGACTCTACTACAGGGTTCAATTAAAAGACGTAGTTGAAAAAGTGCACTACAAATGCGGATTTAGGATACTCGTTGTCACGAAAGATAAGGAAACAGGAGCCGAAAACCTGGTTGACATCGTAGAAGAACAAGCAAATACAAGCTGCTTCGAATATCCTGAAGAGGGCTCATTTGTTGCAAAAGAAAAAGCTATAATTGAGCCAAACACGGATATGATGGAAAGTGGAGGAGGGATTTTGACCTCTATTTTAAGGTTCTGTAATGAGAAATTTTACTGGTAGCACATCTCACATTTAGCTATTTGGGCAATTCGAGGACTTCCTTTACATTATTCTATTTTATCTGTTGTGTTAGATTTTACAATTAGCATCAATAAATACAATATTAAGATAAAACAATTGATTACTAGATCTAATTATTAAGCAGTCATTTACATTAAATTGATCGTTTTAAACTTGATATTACGGTAAGTAGAGCTAATAAACCTATAACTAAAGTGTTTTCTTCTGGTGACACCGGCGCTATTATAGACCAGTGACCATAGCCAGTTTACGGTATTTTAGGAAACCTCATATTGATGCTAGGTAACGTACGTGGCAAGAGTTTTGAGAATTTTTTCCAAAACTCGGGAGGTAGTGTTACCGTTGGAAACAATTCAGAAATCGTTACCATGGTTACCAGTCAACATGTAAACGTAACAGTAAAACCATTTTGGTTATGATATAAGTTGTCAAAAATGTCGTTCAAATTAGATATTCGGAAGAGTATTTACTAGCTATTTAGCTATTAGCTTTAGGTTACATTTTAGGGTCTATTACCTATCGAAGGAATACTTTGGATGACTGGGTAATCAAGGAGATATCAACATTCTTAAACAAGACCAGGCTATGAGACCAACAGGGTCAACTAACGGGTCACCGATATACAATATTTTTTGAATGAAGGTTCAAACCATTAGAATTATTAAAATTACCTCTTTAAAGACGGTCAGTTGTCAACTCCAATATATACACAAAAGTGAAGACTACAAGCTGAACAAAAATGAGATATTTGCTCTTTTTGCAGGTATCTTCGTTATTTGCTAATGTATCTCTCTTAAACGCTAGCAGAATTTTAACAAAGAGTGCCAACGTGCTATTTCTCATATATTATTGGTAGCATGATAGGAAGGTAAATCGTACGAATAGATTTTGATGTGATAATCAATAGATTCACTAGTATTGAGCAATGAAAGGTAGACCACAGTACACAAGTTTGATGCAAGTCGAGCTTCAAAAGTGACAGCTAAAGACCAGCATAGTTTTGGATATGTCAAAAAACGTTCGGGATGATTTATATGCATTCAAAGCCTTTAGTAGCGAGATAAAGAGCCATGCGCAACTCACTAAGGTCAAGAAAGTAGTATTATATGCACCAACATTATTAGACAGTGATGATGAAACCGTTCTTAGCCTATGTTTGGATATTTTGGATAACTTCGTTAAAAACAAGAAAAACCATACATTTCTGCTGTCCACGCTTGGGGTATATGAGGCGCTAGAGAATCTGGCTATTAGAACCAGAACGACAAACGAGAAGATACACAAAAGGACTAGGAGAATAACTGAGATATTAAGGGCCTTCTGCCGGCCCTTCCCTTAACACTAGGAGTAGAGAAAAGAAACTCTTACAAGGAAGAACATATCTTTACTTACTCCAGATTGAAGGCTTAGATAAAGAAAACGTGAGAAGTCTAGAGCATGTACTTGTAAGAATCAAAGAAATAGTGTCATTTATGATAGACCTAGAAGTGCAACGGTGTACGTTAAGACTCCACTACAGGGTTCAATTAAATGACGTAGTTGAAAAAGTGCACTACAAATGCGGATTTAGGATACTCGTTGTCACGAAAGATAAGGAAACAGGAGCCGAAGACCTGGTTGAGATCGTAGAAGAACAAGCAAATACAAGCTGCTTCGAATATCCTGAAGAGGGCTCATTTGTTGCAAAAGAAAAAGCTATAATTGAGCCAAACACGGATATGATGGGAAGTGGAGGAGGGATTTTGACCTCTATTTGAAGGTTCTGTAATGAGAAATTTTACTGGTAGCACGTCTCACATTTAGCTATTTGGGCAATTCGAGGACTTCCTTTACATTATTCTATTTTATCTGTTCTGTTAGATTTTCCAATTAGCATCAATAAATACAATATTAAGATAAAACACTTGATTACTATATCTAATTACTAAGCAGTCATTTACATTAAATTCATCGTTTTAAACTTGATATTACGTTAAGTAGAGCTAATAAACCTATAACTAAAGTCTTTTCTTCTGGTGACACAGGCGCCATTATAGACCAGTGACCATAGCCAGTTTACGGTATTTTAGGAAACCTCATATTGATGCTAGGTAACGTACGTTGCAAGAGTTTTGAGAATTTTTTCCAAAACTCGGGAGGTAGTGTTACCGTTGGAAACAATTCAGAAATCGTTACCATGGTTACCAGTCAACATCTAAACGTAACAATAAAACCATTCTGGTTATGATATAAGTTGTCAAAAATGTCGTTCAAATTAGATATTCGGAAGAGTATTTACAGTCTAGTTGGATGACTTGAAAAAAAAAGAAATAGGTCTCAAAACAAAGGCTCTCAGCTTAGCAGAGCTAGTCAACCTTAATTATATTTTATTATTTTAAAGGCACATACAACAGCGCCTAACCATTAACTAAACTCACTTTCTCAATGCCGACATATATTCTAGTATGTTTTTTTAGGATAAGCTTTAGGTTACATTTTTGGGTCTATTACCTATCGAAGGAATACTTTGGATGACTGGGTAATCAAGGAGATATCAAGATTCTTAATCAAGACCAGGCTATGAGACCAACAGGGTCAACTAACGGGTCACCGATATACAATATTTTTTGAATGAAGGTTCCAACCATTACAATTATTAAAATTACCTCTTTAAAGACGGTCAGTTGTCAACTCCAATATATACACAAAAGTGAAGACTACAAGCTGAACAAAAATGAGATATTTGCTCTTTTTGCAGGTATCTTCGTTATTTGCTAATATATCTCTCTTAAACGCAAGCAGAATTTTAACAAAGAGTGCCAACGTGCTATTTCTCATATATTATTGGTACCATGATAGGAAGGTAAATCATACGAATAGATTTTGATGTGATAATCAATAGATTCACTAGTATTGAGCAATCGAAGGTAGACCACAGTACACAAGTTTGACGCAAGTCGAGCTTCAAAAGTGACAGCTAAAGCCCAGCATCGTTTTGGATATGTCAAAAAACGTTCTGGATGATTTATATGCATTCAAAGCCTTTAGTAGCGAGATAAAGAGCCATGCGCAACTCACTAAGGTCAATAAAGTAGTATTATATGCAGCAACATTATTAGACAGTGATGATGAAACCGTTCTTAACCTATGTTTGGATATTTTGGATAACTTCGTTAAAAACAAGAAAAACCATACATTTCTGCTGTCCACGCTTGGGGTATATGAGGCGCTAGAGAATCTGGCTATTAGAACCAGAACTACAAACGAGAAGATACACAAAAGGACTAGGAGAATAACTGAGACATTAAGGGCCTTCTGCCGGCCTGTCCCTTAACACTAGGAGTAGAGAAAGGAGACTCTTACAAGGAAGAACGTATCTTTACTTACTCCAGATTGAAGGCTTAGATAAAGAAAACGTGAGAAGTCTAGAGCATGTACTTGTAAGAATCAAAGAAATAGTGTCATTTATGATAGACCTAGAAGTGCAATGGTGTACGTTAAGACTCCACTACAGGGTTCAATTAAAAGACGTAGTTGAAAAAGTGCACTACAAATGCGGATTTAGGATACTCGTTGTCACGAAAGATAAGGAAACAGGAGCCGAAGACCTGGTTGACATCGTGAAGAACAAGCAAATACAAGCTGCTTCGAATATCCTGAAGAGGGCTCATTTGTTGCAAAAGAAAAAGCTATAATTGAGCCAAACACGGATATGATGGGAAGTGGAGGAGGGATTTTGACCTCTATTTGAAGGTTCTGTAATGAGAACCAAAATCAACCTGATTTTTTTATATGGAACTATAACTTTTTCTTAACCTCTTCTAGTTTCCATGATTGATCTCTATTCAACCCTTAAATATTTTTTGAATCGGTTGCGATGAAGTTACAATTTGTTTTCTATTAACTTCCGGATTTGCAAGGTCGCACGTAATACGTCCAAATTGATATACTCTTTTATCTTTTCTCGATAATATTATACAGCGAGTTACCTGAATATTAAGTGGATACTATTTTGCATGTTACCAGCAATTTGTGTCTAAAGGGTGTTTTTGGCAGAATTTTAAATTACGGCAATGTGAAGGTCATTTTACTTTGTTCTTTTAAACATAACACCCTGTATGTTTTATTTTAAATAGAAATATCTACTAATACCCTATCTCGCCTTGTAATATTTTTTTTTTCGCGTTTGCGACGTTGCCAAGTTATAAATTATTTTTCAAAATTTTTAAACAAATATCCCTGATTTTAATTTATTTTAAATAGAATCCTCTGCTTATTTTTATTGCAATGAATTGCACATGTCAAACTTAGTAAGAGTCACAATTTCAAAATTTTGTTTCTGTTAATTATTGAGATACGGCAACACCTCTTTTTCAGTAAACTGTACCGGAACGCTTAAATATTTCCAAAACCTCCACAGCCGGAACGGTGAAATTCAATACTTGGGGGTTTTTGAACATACAGAATTCAAAAACGATAACATCAGTGTTGTCAGATTTACCAATTTTACGTCATAATTTTGAATGGCATGCCCTATTTATGAAGTCAGGATAAAAGCTTCACACACTGTGCCTCCGCAAGACTACGGAATTGTGACGTAATACACAGGAAAATTCTGACCTAGCGCCCATGCGCATCAGATAATTGTGGTCTATTGCATTTAAGTTGTGAATACTGTTTGGCGATAAGAAAACAGGAGCCGAAGACCTGGTTGACATCGTAGAACAACAAGCAAATACAAGCTGCTTCGAATATCCTGAAGAGGGCTCATTTGTTGCAAAAGAAAAAGCTATAATTGAGCCAAACACGGATATGATGGAAAGTGGAGGAGGGATTTTGACCTCTATTTTAAGGTTCTGTAATGAGAAATTTTACTGGTAGCACATCTCACATTTAGCTATTTGGGCAATTCGAGGACTTCCCTTACATTATTCTATTTTATCTGTTGTGTTAGATTTTACAATTAGCATCAATAAATACAATATTAAGATAAAACACTTGATTACTAGATCTAATTATTAAGCAGTCATTTACATTAAATTGATCGTTTTAAACTTGATATTACGTTAAGTAGAGCTAATAAACCTATAACTAAAGTGTTTTCTTCTGGTGACACCGGCGCCATTATAGACCAGTGACCATAGCCAGTTTGCGGTATTTTAGGAAACCTCATATTGATGCTAGGTAACGTCCGTGGCAAGAGTTTTGAGAATTTTTTCCAAAACTCGGGAGGTAGTGTTACCGTTGGAAACAATTCAGAAATCGTTACCATGGTTACCAGTCAACATGTAAACGTAACAGTAAAACCATTTTGGTTATGATATAAGTTGTCAAAAATGTCGTTCAAATTAGATATTCGGAAGAGTATTTACTAGCTATTTAGCTATTAGCTTTAGGTTACATTTTAGGATCTATTACCTATCGAAGGAAGACTTTGGATGACTGGGTAATCAAGGAGATATCAACATTCTTAAACAAGACCAGGCTATGAGACCAACAGGGTCAACTAACGGGTCACCGATATACAATAGATTTGTCCCAATCAAGCTGAGTACCGTAATCGGACGGTAACAGAACCGTCTAAGCCCCGCCCACTCCAATGCTAACTATATGGAAATCAGTTCTCAATCGATCCTCAAAGTGTCCCAACCCATCAGTTCTAGAACCGGTTCTAGGATCGTTTTATTACGGCAAATGCGATACTAGCTTGGAAGCGAGAATCAAGTGAGAACTGCGAGGAAAACGAAGGCGGCTGTGCCGAGGACTGGCGAGCAGGAAATCTGGCGGTTGGACGGTTCAAACCTAACCTATTGTGCTAACCTATAAATATTTATGTTTTGTGTTTACCTCGTTTACAAATTTTACAATCGATGGCATAATACTTCGTGATTGCACTGATCTAAACATCCTTTTTTTGGCTAAACTTAAAATCCGTGGTAAAAACGTTAGAATATCCTGGGAAGATTTATCTTTTTTTATATACTAGGAGAAGTTGGAGTTGCTACTTTGCTGGCAGATTTGGATGATTTGAAACTGAAATATGCTTAATTGCTTATGTATCTTCGACACTTTATAACAGGTCAGTATATATACATAGATATATATCGTCCAACTTTATTTTCAAACCGCATAATAAAAGTATTATGTTTAGGTCATATGTTTACTTGTCCACAAAACTATACCGTATTACCATCAGTTATTAAAGAAATTGGAAGGTTAAGCTATTTCAAAAAACAATTAAAAAAATGGATTCAAGAACTTCCCCGCTTCCAAATACATAAATCTATAGAGATTATATAGTACCAATACTAGTGTACTAGTACTAATATTCTACGATTCATCTGATAAGACCTAAATTACCTGGCTATACAAAACACCCTAATTAGACTCAAAATTACAGTTATGATCCTTTACCTAGTTATACAAAACATCCTAAGTTGACTCAAAATTATGACACTTAACCCTTCACCTGGATATTATATTTATTATTACATTTAATATTATATATTCCTTTTGTACACCACGTACAAGTGATGCACTTTTGTGGTAATTCGTTGTTTATGTCCTCGTATTGCTGTTGTTTTATTTGTTTATGTTAATCAAGTATTCTTGTAATGTATAGATATTTTCTTGAGGAATAAACACTATTATGAATATTATTATTACACATACCCACTAATAAACTGATATTTTAGGCGAATCTGCTATACTTAACAGATCAGTTGAATCCTGACTGAATACCTTCTCTTTTGGGTTTGCAACCAAAAAGCACAAATTTAACAGGTGTGAAGCTGGAATGATATAAACCGAAATGCTACAGAGCACAGGTAAAATAATATTTAGCTTTATTGATTTCAAAACAATGGGCTTTAAAACTTTTAGCAGTAGAATGAACCCAGTACAAGTCAGAATAGGAAACAACAGCAGTGTAAATGTTGGGGACACTTGTAACCTTTGAGAGGAAAAGAAAACCATTAAAGTTGTGCAAACTGAGATGACCTGCAATAACATCACAAAACTTTATTTGGAGCATATGGGGTACTTCAAACATCAGAGACAATTTGGAAAGACGTGTTCATGCAAACTTCTCAAATATGATCAGATTCACCTAAAATGTTATATGGGGTTTCCAGCAAAAATGTTTAAGAGACTATCATCAGTCTTGTAGAACCCTACATTACTCTAAAGTCAGACTGCTGCCAATAGAGAAGCATATTCAGTTGACTCCTATGAAGTTACGTTTAAATATTGATTTTAAGGATTTGGATTTCTGATTTGGGATAAGTCCAACTACTGTGTCAACTTATTCTTAAAATATAAACA
This sequence comes from Callosobruchus maculatus, assembly GCA_951848785.1. NCBI lineage: Eukaryota > Metazoa > Arthropoda > Insecta > Coleoptera > Chrysomelidae > Callosobruchus > Callosobruchus maculatus. Next base: position 63,511 of record CATOUR010000158.1, on the reverse strand, counting down.
TAAAATGTCATGCAGATGAAGAATTTTGTATTTTGGCCATCTAAAGAGCATCTCAAAAAAATAATGCGATCTTGGTTTAAAGAAACTTTCCAGGAAAAAACGACTGTTATTATAGACTGTTTTGAGATAAAAATAAAAAAACCCTTCACTTGTATTGGCAACTGCACAGTCTTACTCACATTATAAACATGGGCAAATAAACAAATATTTAATTTGAATTACACTGATCAATATGTTTTACCTGTAAAGGATGGGGTGGGCCAGTTTCAGATAAGTGTGTGATAGAGAATTCAGAATTTCTCAAAAAATTTATTCCAAATGTTGTGGCTGAGAGAAGTTTTCTAATGAGGGAGTTTGTACATAATATCCTTAATGATGTCTTATCTACAGTTTTGCTTAGTACACGTTGAGGAGACCTTATCCTATCATTGACAAAAATTGTATATTTATGATGGGCTCTTATAAATTTATGCTCAGCAGTTGCACCTCTATAAATACAAGTCATCTGTTTTTTTTATGTGAGTTTATGTTATATATTTATAAGAAAGGACTTTATTGTAATAAAGTAAATGAATTCTAGATTAAAGATCCCAAGTAACACAAAATAAAGTTAATACACAATACCCAATAGAGCAACAATAATATATTTATATAAAATACAATACAGTACAATATACAAATACAACAATAATTTTTATATTTTAAAAGCAGGACTTGAGAGGCAGCCAAAATGTTAATAAACAGTTTTCATATCAAAGAATGTAGTTTTATTCACAAGTCATTAAAAAGAGATGGTTTAGCAAAAAATTTAACACCTGCAAAAAATACCTACATGGTTTGTAATAATTTAATTCTTACATATATACAACTAATGATTGAACTGTTAGTATGTGATATGAATTTTGATTCTATTGATACTGATGTGATATTTGATTATCTTAATAAAAAATGTACTGCTGTAATGAATGATTATGGAAATAAACTTTGAGACTGATAATGTTCCTTCCTATGATAGTAAAATTAGGGAATTAGCCTTAAAGCTTGATAGCAGGGCATATAGATATTTTATTAACTATAGTAATGGTAGTAATATATTGATATGGAATAATTATAAAATCAAGCAAAACTTAGTTGTAATTTGTTAATGCAAAATGGAAAGAATAATATGAAAGCATGACTGATAATAATAAATATCACTCTAAAGAAATATGGAAATGTCTGAAAAAAATGTTAAATGACTCTGATGAATCTGGAAATTATACAAAATACAAATTTTAGAACGAACAAGACCAACATTTTTGTAGGGACTGAAAATGAAACCGCATGTATGTTTAATTCATACTTCACAAAAACTATTGAGGATATAATAATCTAGTGTTCATTAAAATTGTGATTGGTCTGATAGTGATTTACTTGTACTTTGAGTGCAGAATTGATTAATTTCAGCCCATAATAATAATAATAATAATATATTTCCATGAAAAACATGCAAGACGTAGATAATATGCTAAAAACTCAATTTCTTAAAAGAACTTTTGATACAACAGGATATGCAGCTCTCAATTTTATAAATTCGTTTAAAAGGGGTAGTCTTCTAAATAAATTATAGACTACCATTATTCCTGTTGCAAAATGTCAAGACAAATCCGATGTGTCTACATATGGACTAATAATTAACACACTGCCTTGTACTGAAAAACTGTTGGAAAAAATAATTTATAAATAAATAAATAGTCTTATATTTGATAAACATGATCTCCTTGAAAACCATTCTGGTTTTCGAAAATGTCACTCCTACGAAACGGCAATTCAACTCACAATCTCAAAATTGAAACAAACGGTAGACAAGAATGAATTTGTAGTTGTAATTTTTTTAGACTTGAGAAAAGCCATTGACATAATAATGTTAAAAAAACTAAAATATGGTTTTGGAACAAAATTAAGTAATAAAATGGTTTAGGGAATATTTAACCAACAGATTTCAGGATGCCCTAGTGGGTGAGAGTAAATCTTTAAACAAAGAAAGCAAATATGGGGCACCACAAGGTAGTATACTTCGAGCATTATTGTTTATAACGTTTATGAATTATATTGAAGGGCTGGAATTTATCAACTTATTTGCAGATGACACATTAATTGCATGCACTGATGTTAATTTTTTGAACTAATAGAGAGGATACAATGGTTGCTTAATAAAAAAGAAGGTATTATAGATACTAACAAATTAAAACAACAGAAACTCACAAATTGAAACTGAGCAACAAAAGCAATGTAGATTTCTACTCTTCAGAAAATAAAGACTAGAAGTATTAAAAATTTTAAATTGAACTTGCATAATGATATAGAATGAGTAAGTCAAATAAAATATTTTGGATCAATCATGAATCAAACACTTTCTCTGAAGCTTGATTTTGAATATATTCATAAGAAAATTAAAAAAAATTTTTCACTAGAACTACATGAACATGGCTTTTTATTTATTTAAGCCTTTGTAAGATTATTGTAATACCTCAAATTGATGTTTTTCAGTTAGTAATTGGTTATCATTTGACTACTCATTAACTATATGATAAGATTATGAATAGTTTTAGGTTAAAAAATTGTATTATTCTATTCTATCAGTCTATGTATTATTGTAACTATATTGTAATAGGATTATCTTACATGAATAAACAGTATCTACTCTATCTATCTCTCTACAACCCCTACATGTCCATATTTCATTGGGAACTTCAGACAGTCCAACACATTGTAAATGATACCAAGATATCATGCAAAGTTCTCCGTTACAGCAAATGATTGGTCTACCATCATCAATCAGGACCATTATAAGAGCACCATGTACCATGTAGTAATGGATGGTGTTGACTGTGTGAAAAGTCTACCCAATAGCTCTGGCATGATAACCTTCTGATGAAATAGGAGAGCTTTTTCCCTGTGGTAGAGCCAAAAAGCTTCATTAAAACTGAGTCTCTCAACAAAAGTCCCTTCAGTTAACCATACAATGAAATTGCAGAACTTCATCTCTGTCATGGCCATTTGCTGTTGAACCTGAAGATAATAACGTATATAAAAAATATATTAATAGAACTGCATTTATCTGTAAAAAGTCTCAGGATGCCAGTTTGGTTTCCGTAAAGGCAAGAACTTAGTCATGGGTATTCTTAATCTGAATTCTCAGATAATGGATGTATTTTACAAGAAACAATATTCAGCAGCACTGTGAAAGCTTTCGATTGTGTTAGTCACAAAATTGAGTTATAAAAACTGAAAGCCTATAACTTTTCTGATGAGAGTGTCACATTAATAGAAACATCTATCAAATCGATCACAGATAGTAAGAGTTGGAAGTCTATTGCCTTCAGAAGAACTGTTTAAAACAAGGAGTTCCCCAAGGCCAAGGCTCAATTTTAGGACCCATATTATTTCTACTATATATATATATTTACCTGCCACCAACAGAAATGATGTGCATTATACTTTTTTTGTGGTTGATACAACTATATCTCTTTCTGAAGATAGTCTAAAATTAGCATAATTAAGATCTAAGGCAGCTCGGACAGAAGTATGGTTTCATACTAATGCTCTACTACTATATAAAAACAAAACACACAATGTGATATTTACATTGTGCTCAACCATTACAAAAATGGGGGATGAAACAGGCTCAATTGCTTGGGGTGACCCTCGACAGTGGACTCCAATGGGGGTCACATACAGCAAAAGTAGGAAAGACGATGCCAGTGGTATATGTATATGCTATCAGGGGTCTTTCATCACATATTTCAGTACATGTTTTAAAAACTGCTTATTTTGCACTCATACACACTCACATTTCATATACAATTTTGGCCTGGGGTTATTTCTTAGGGGCTCATAGGTTGTTTGCATTACAGAGGAAGGCTGTAAGAATACTGGCTAGACTAGGATATACTGAGGATTGCAAAGATGCCTTCAAGGAATACTACATTTTAACTATACCCTCTTCCCTCTTGATAATTGAAAATTTATTATATATAAAAAAAAGTAATGGTCATATAACTCGGATATACATGATCATGGCACCAGAAAAAAAAAAGTTGGAGCTTGGCAAAGTGTCAAGATGGTCCTGGCTACCGGACAATCAGGCTATATAATAAATTTCCAAATTATATTAAGGGGCTACCTTTAAAACAATTTATAATAAAGGTAAAATGTTAATAAAAAATTAAATTTTAATAGAAAACTGTTTTTTTATTTTTTGGAGGAATTTAGTGTATAATTTTAGTGTTGTATTCCACAAAGTTTTAGATGTTTTTATTTTATAATGCACTATGACCTATGTAAACAAACCAAGTTTGTATTAACATCAACAAAGGACTGATGATGATGATGTGAGTAGGCCAGTGTAAGAAAAAACTCATTAGGTATCAAATTTTTATATATATATGATTTCAATACCATGCACGCCTAAATGATGAACTTTAGAAAATGTAAACTATCTTATGGGGTTTAGGTTTACAGTCAATGTTTATTTTATAAACAAAAAAGAAAATATGAAAAAGTTAGCCACTAGTTTTATTAAACTACCTAGGAAATAGTAAATTCTTGAGACCATCACTGAACCAATGATGATAAAAATCTGTTGAGTTTTATGATTTGAAGGTGAGAATTTGTTTGATAACCCTGATATGGTTTTAAGTGATATTGCTTATGTTTGTGTTATATTAATTAATAATCTGGACATACATACATTGACCAGTGATGCTGCCTACAACACATGGTGTTACCAAATACTGAGAGAAGACAAATGACATTGCTTGCCTACCTGGAAATAATACTATGAGTTTTAGTTTTATCCAAACATATCTCATTGTTTATCAATACTGAACAAGTAATCTGCCTCTCAGCAAATTGTTTGAGTATAGATACTTCATTTCTAGACAGCCACTTCTACAGCACGTACATGGCACAAGAGCATCAGGTCATCAGGTGATGCTTTTAGCTAGGCCCATTTTGGTTGAATAACAAGGCCTACCCATTTCATTACCAGATCCTAGTGGTAATGTCTTAACCCTCATGCTGCATCTTTTGTTTGGAAAAAGAATTCCAGTGGATAACATCTACATCTTACTAATCACAATGGTTTTTCTACAGATATTTAACAAACTTGCTTCAATTTAGATGCTATTATCATATCAGCATGCTGATTAAACTAATCACTACCAATTTGGACATATTGTTCTGCAATAGCTGTTGCAAATGAAATGTTTCATATTTCTCATTGTGCAAATTTTGGTAAGGGTTTAATGTTTCAACATTTGGCACTTAAAATTCACTTGAAGATGGCTCCACTAGATGCATCAATACTGATGACGTGTTTGCTTTTTTGAGGCTTTGTAGTAGGTTGACCTAGTCTTCATGAGATGCTGCTGGTACATCTAGATCATGATGATGCAGTTACAGTTGTACCAAAATCCATTTTCTTTAATGGCTCACAGCATACCTACAACCAATAAGAAGATATTGATATTTTTATCCACATATACATAGGTGGAACATGTCAAACAAGTATATTATGTCCCGTAACTTAAACCTTTGTTGGCTATTAAATCTAAATGTGTACATTTATAAAATGTATCGCAAAAGCTTACAGTACCTGAGACATCCTTGGTACATTCCACAATGAACGAACACCTGTACATGATGAGGTGTTCCAGCTGGTCATCATTCTGCAGCATACAAGAATGCACCAACATGACTATAATACGTCTTCTACTTCTTCTGTACCAGCCATGCAAGTGCAATGAGCACACTCAATGCTTCCATCCTAATTTGCAGTAACCCATGTGTGTAATGGTAGCACAGTCATGTGTTGTGAATGTTTGACCTTAAATTCCACACATTATGCAGACAAAATAAATAAAGTAAATGATGATCTTACCATTGGTAATAAAACGTGGTACCTAGTTCTTAATTTCAATCCCTCCACGCTACTAAAACAACAGCTTCAAATAACTTTTAGCCATTCCAACTTTTGTATGCCTTCATTTGAGCATTTGTAGGTATAAAAACTGGTAGTCAATAAAAAGATATTTCAGTAAACCCTTATTTGTAACTGGTGGGAAATCGCTCCTGTCATAGCTAATGGTGCCACGATTCAAAGAAAATTTATCCAAACCCAAAATGCTATCCTTTTTAAGGTAACTTTCAGCTATATCAATATATTCCGCAATTAATTGTTCAAAATATGCACTGTTGGCTATCGTCTCCATCATTTTGTCGGACTACAAATCTCACCACAAATCTGTATATACTTTGATCTTTATAAAAAGGTGGAATTTCAAATATAGGTCATTAGGTCGCTACTCCCAACCTATAAAACCCTGTTTTTCATGCTGACGCCATATTGGTATATTTCACTCATTTCCACCGCTCCACGGGTCATTTCACTTCATTTCAGTATTTTTGAGGTTAGGTAATGGAGGGGGCTTATACCGATTCCATCCAATCAGATGGTGTTATTTCCTGACGATTCTGTTACGGTGATCAAAAGGCTGAAAGGGACAAAGCTATTATTTTTTGAATGAAGGTTCAAACCATTAGAATTATTAAAATTACCTCTTTAAAGACGGTCAGTTGTCAACTCAATATATACACAAAAGTGAAGACTACAAGCTGAACAAAAATGAGATATTTGCTCTTTTTGCAGGTATCTTCGTTATTTGCTACTATATCTCTCTTAAACGCTAGCAGAATTTTAACAAAGAGTGCCAACGTGCTATTTCTCATATATTATTGGTACCATGATAGCAAGGTAAATCATACGAATAGATTTTGATGTGATAATCAATAGATTCACTAGTATTGAGCAATCGAAGTAGACCACAGTACACAAGTTTGACGCAAGTCGAGCTTCAAAAGTGACAGCTAAAGACCAGCATAGTTTTGGATATGTCAAAAAACGTTCTGGGTGATTTATATGCATTCAAAGCCTTTAGTAGCGAGATAAAGAGCCATGCGCAACTCACTAAGGTCAAGAAACTAGTATTATATGCAGCAACATTATTAGACAGCGATGATGAAACCGTTCTTAGCCTATGTTTGGATATTTTGGATAACTTCGTTAAAAACAAGAAAAACCATACATTTCTGCTGTCCACGTTTGGGGTATATGAGGCGCTAGATAATCTGGCTATTAGAACCAGAACTACAAACGAGAAGATACACAAAGGGACTAGGAGAATAACTGAGACATTAAGGGCCTTCTGCCGGCCCTTCCCTTAACACTAGGAGTAGAGAAAAGAAACTCTTACAAGGAAGAACATATCTTTACTTACTCCAGATTGAACGCTTAGATAAAGAAAACGTGAGAAGTCAAGAGCATGTACTTGTAAGAATCAAAGAAATAGTGTCATTTATGATAGACCTAGAAGTGCAACGGTGTACGTTAAGACTCCACTAAAGGGTTCAATTAAAAGTCGTAGTTGAAAAAGTGCACTACAAATGCGGATTTAGGATACTCGTTGTCACGAAAGATAAGGAAACAGGAGCCGAAGACCTGGTTGACATCGTAGAAGAACAAGCAAATACAAGCTGCTTCGAATATCCTGAAGAGGGCTCATTTGTTGCAAAAGAAAAAGCTATAATTGAGCCAAACACAGATATGATGGAAAGTGGAGGAGGGATTTTGACCTCTATTTTAAGGTTCTGTAATGAGAAATTTTACTGGTAGCACATCTCACATTTAGCTATTTGGGCAATTCGAGGACTTCCTTTACATTATTCTATTTGATCTATTCTGTTAGATTTTACAATTAGCATCAATAAATACAATATTAAGATAAAACACTTGATTACTAGATCTAATTATTAAGCAGTCATTTACATTAAATTGATCGTTTTAAACTTGATATTACGTTAAGTAGAGCTAATAAACCTATAACTAAAGTGTTTTCTTCTGGCGACACAGGCGCCATTATAGACCAGTGACCATAGCCAGTTTACGGTATTTTCGGAAACCTCATATTGATGCTAGGTAACGTACGTTGCAAGAGTTTTGAGAATTTTTTCCAAAACTCGGGAGGTAGTGTTACCGTTGGAAACAATTCAGAAATCGTTACCATGGTTACCAGTCAACATGTAAACGTAACAGTAAAACCATTTTGGTTATGATATAAGTTGTCAAAAATGTCGTTCAAATTAGATATTCGGAAGAGTATTTACAGTCTAGTTGGATGACTTGAAAAAAAAAAAGAAATAGGTCTCAAAACAAAGGCTCTCAGCTTAGCAGAGCTAGTCAACTTTAATTATATTTTATTATTTTAAAGGCACATACAACAGCGCCTAACCATTAACTAAACTCACTTTCTCAATCCCGACATATATTCTAGTATGTTTTTTTAGGAAAAGCTTTAGGTTACATTTTAGGGTCTATTACCTATCGAAGGAATACTTTGGATGACTGGGTAATCAAGGAGATATCAACATTCTTAAACAAGACCAGGCTATGAGACCAACAGGGTCAACTAACGGGTCACCGATATACAATATTTTTTGAATGAAGGTTCAAACCATTAGAATTATTAAAATTACCTCATTAAAGACGGTCAGTTGTCAACTCCAATATATACACAAAAGTGAAGACTACAAGCTGAACAAAAATGAGATATTTGTTCTTTTTGCAGGTATCTTCGTTATTTGCTAATGTATCTCTCTTAAACGCTAGCAGAATTTTAACAAAGAGTGCCAACGTGCTATTTCTCATATATTATTGGTAGCATGATAGGAAGGTAAATCATACGAATAGATTTTGATGTGATAATCAATAGATCCACTAGTATTGAGCAATCGAAGGTAGACCACAGTACACAAGTTTGATGCAAGTCGAGCTTCAAAAGTGACAGCTAAAGACCAGCATAGTTTTGGATACGTCAAAAAACGTTCTGGATGATTTATATGCATTCAAAGCCTTTAGTAGCGAGATAAAGAGCCATGCGCAACTCACTAAGGTCAAGAAAGTAGTATTATATGCAGCAACATTATTAGACAGTGATGATGAAACCGTTCTTAGCCTATGTTTGGATATTTTGGATAACTTCGTTAAAAACAAGAAAAACCATACATTTCTGCTGTCCACGTTTGGGGTATATGAGGCGCTAGAGAATCTGGCTATTAGAACCAGAACTACAAACGAGAAGATACACAAAAGGACTAGGAGAATAACTGAGACATTAAGGGCCTCTGCCGGCCCTTCCCTTAACACTAGGAGTAGAGAAAAGAAACTCTTACAAGGAAGAACATATCTTTACTTACTCCAGATTGAAGGCTTAGATAAAGAAAACGTGAGAAGTCTAGAGCATGTACTTGTAAGAATAAAAGGAATAGTGTCATTTATGATAGACCTAGAAGTGCAACGGTGTACGTTAAGACTCCACTACAGGGTTCAATTAAAAGACGTAGTTGAAAAAGTGCACTACAAATGCGGATTTAGGATACTCGTTGTCACGAAAGATAAGAAAGCAGGAGCCGAAGACCTGGTTGACATCGTAGAAGAACAAGCAAATACAAGCTGCTTCGAATATCCTGAAGAGGGCTCATTTCTTGCAAAAGAAAAAGCTATAATTGAGCCAAACACGGATATGATGGAAAGTGGAGGAGGGATTTTGACCTCTATTTGAAGGTTCTTTACTGGTAGCACGTCTCACATTTAGCTATTTGGCAATTCGAGGACTTCCTTTACATTATTCTATTTTATCTATTCTGTTAGATTTTACAATTAGCATCAATAAATACAATATTAAGATAAAACACTTGATTACTAGATCTAATTATTAAGCAGTCATTTACATTAAATTGATCGTTTTAAACTTGATATTACGTTAATTAGAGCTAATAAACCTATAACTAAAGTGTTTTTTTCTGGTGACACAGGCGCCATTATAGACCAGTGACCATAGCCAGTTTACGGTATTTTAGGAAACCTCATATTGATGCTAGGTAACGTACGTTGCAAGAGTTTTGACAATTTTTTCCAAAACTCGGGAGGTAGTGTTACCGTTGGAAACAATTCAGAAATCGTTACCATGGTTACCAGTCAACATGTAAACGTAACAGTAAAACCATTTTGGTTATGATATAAGTTGTCAAAAATGTCGTTCAAATTAGATATTCGGAAGAGTATTTACAGTCTAGTTGGATGACTTGAAAAAAAAAAGAAATAGGTCTCAAAACAAAGGCTCTCAGCTTAGCAGAGCTAGTCAACTTTAATTATATTTTATTATTTTAAAGGCACATACAACAGCGCCTAACCATTAACTAAACTCACTTTCTCAATCCCGACATATATTCTAGTATGTTTTTTTAGGAAAAGCTTTAGGTTACATTTTAGGGTCTATTACCTATCGAAGGAATACTTTGGATGACTGGGCAATCAAGGAGATATCAACATTCTTAAACAAGACCAGGCTATGAGACCAACAGGGTCAACTAACGGGTCACCGATATACAATATTTTTTGAATGAAGGTTCAAACCATTAGAATTATTAAAATTACCTCTTTAAAGACGGTCAGTTGTCAACTCCAATATATACACAAAAGTGAAGACTACAAGCTGAACAAAAATGAGATATTTGCTCTTTTTGCAGGTATCTTCGTTATTTGCTAATATATCTCTCTTAAACGCTAGCAGAATTTTAACAAAGAGTGCCAACGTGCTATTTCTCATATATTATTGGTACCATGATAGGAAGGTAAATCATACCAATAGATTTTGATGTGATACTCAATAGATTCACTAGTATTGAGCAATCGAAGGTAGACCACAGTACACAAGTTTGATGCAAGTCGAGCTTTAAAAGTGACAGCTAAAGACTAGCATGGTTTTGGATATGTCAAAAAACGTTCTGGATGATTTATATGCATTCAAAGCCTTTAGTAGCGAGATAAAGAGCCATGCGCAACTCACTAAGGTCAAGAAAGTAGTATTATATGCAGCAACATTATTAGACAGTGATGATGAAACCGTTCTTAGCCTATGTTTTGATATTTTGGATAACTTCGTTAAAAACAAGAAAAACCATACATTTCTGCTGTCCACGTTTGGGGTATATGAGGCGCTAGAGAATCTGGCTATTAGAACCAGAACTACAAACGACAAGATACACAAAAGGACTAGGAGAATAACTGAGACATTAAGGGCCTCTGCCGGCCCTTCCCTTAACACTAGGAGTAGAGAAAAGAAACTCTTACAAGGAAGAACATATCTTTACTTACTCCAGATTGAAGGCTTAGATAAAGAAAACGTGAGAAGTCTAGAGCATGTACTTGTAAGAATAGAAGGAATAGTGTCATTTATGATAGACCTAGAGGTGCAACGGTGTACGTTTGAGACTCCACTACAGGGTTCAATTAAAAGACGTAGTTGAAAAAGTGCACTACAAATGCGGATTTAGGATACTCGTTGTCACGAAAGATAAGAAAACAGGAGCCGAAGACCTGGTTGACATCGTAGAAGAACAAGCAAATACAAGCTGCTTCGAATATCCTGAAGAGGGCTCATTTCTTGCAAAAGAAAAAGCTATAATTGAGCCAAACACGGATATGATGGAAAGTGGAGGAGGGATTTTGACCTCTATTTGAAGGTTCTGTAATGAGAAATCTTACTGGTAGCACGTCTCACATTTAGCTATTTGGCAATTCGAGGACTTCCTTTACATTATTCTATTTTATCTATTCTGTTAGATTTCACAATTAGCATCAATAAATACAATATTAAGATAAAACACTTGATTACTAGATCAAATTATTAAGCAGTCATTTACATTAAATTCATCGTTTTAAACTTGATATTACGTTAAGTAGAGCTAATAAACCTATAACTAAAGTGTTTTCTTCTGGTGACACAGGCGCCATTATAGACCAGTGACCATAGCCAGTTTACGGTATTTTAGGAAACCTCATATTGATGCTAGGTAACGTACGTTGCAAGAGTTTTGAGAATTTTTTCCAAAACTCGGGAGGTAGTGTTACCGTTGGAAACAATTCAGAAATCGTTACCATGGTTACCAGTCAACATCTAAACGTAACAATAAAACCATTTTGGTTATGATATAAGTTGTCAAAAATGTCGTTCAAATTAGATATTCGGAAGAGTATTTACAGTCTAGTTGGATGACTTGAAAAAACAACTTTAATTATATTTTATTATTTTAAAGGCACATACAACAGCGCCTAACCATTAACTAAACTCACTTTCTCAATCCCGACATATATTCTAGTATGTTTTTTTAGGAAAAGCTTTAGGTTACATTTTAGGGTCTATTACCTATCGAAGGAATACCTTGGATGACTGGGTAATCAAGGAGATATCAACGTTCTTAAACAAGACCAGGATATGAGACCAACAGGGTCAACTAACGGGTCACCGATATACAATATTTTTTGAATGAAGGTTCAAACCATTAGAATTATAAAAATTACCTCTTTAAAGACGGTCAGTTGTCAACTCCAATATATACACAAAAGTGAAGACTACAAGCTGAACAAAAATGAGATATTTGCTCTTTTTGCAGGTATCTTCGTTATTTGCTAATGTATCTCTCTTAAACGCTAGCAGAATTTTAACAAAGAGTGCCAACGTGCTATTTCTCATATATTATTGGTAGCATGATAGGAAGGTAAATCATACGAATAGATTTTGATGTGATAATCAATAGATTCACTAGTATTGAGCAATGGAAGGTAGACCACAGTACACAAGTTTGATGCAAGTCGAGCTTCAAAAGTGACAGCTAAAGACCAGCATAGTTTTGGATATGTCAAAAAACGTTCTGGATGATTTATATGCATTCAAAGCCTTTAGTAGCGAGATAAAGAGCCATGCGCAACTCACTAAGGTCAAGAAAGTAGTATTACATTCACCAACATTATTAGACAGTGATGATGAAACCGTTCTTAGCCTATGTTTGGATATTTTGGATAACTTCGTTAAAAACAAGAAAAACCATACATTTCTGCTGTCCACGTTTGGGGTATATGAGGCGCTAGAGAATCTGGCTATTAGAACCAGAACTACAAACGATAAGATACACAAAAGGACTAGGAGAATAACTGAGACATTAAGGGCCTCTGCCGGCCCTTCCCTTGACACTAGGAGTAGAGAAAAGAAACTCTTACACGGAAGAACATATCTTTACTTACTCCAGATTGAAGGCTTAGATAAAGAAAACGTGAGAAGTCTAGAGCATGTACTTGTAAGAATAAAAGGAATAGTGTCATTTATGATAGACCTAGAAGTGCAACAGTGTACGTTAAGACTCCACTACAGGGTTCAATTAAAAGACGTAGTTGAAAAAGTGCACTACAAATGCGGATTTAGGATACTCGTTGTCACGAAAGATAAGAAAGCAGGAGCCGAAGACCTGGTTGACATCGTAGAAGAACAAGCAAATACAAGCTGCTTCGAATATCCTGAAGAGGGCTCATTTCTTGCAAAAGAAAAAGCTATAATTGAGCCAAACACGGATATGATGGAAAGTGGAGGAGGGATTTTGACCTCTATTTGAAGGTTCTTTACTGGTAGCACGTCTCACATTTAGCTATTTGGGCAATTCGAGGACTTCCTTTACATTATTCTATTTTATCTATTCTGTTAGATTTTACAATTATCATCAATAAATACAATATTAAGATAAAACACTTGATTACTAGATCTAATTATTAAGCAGTTAAGTTAAATTGATCGTTTTAAACTTGATATTACGTTAAGTAGAGCTAATAAACCTATAACTAAAGTGTTTTCTTCTGGTGACACAGGCGCCATTATAGACCAGTGACCATAGCCAGTTTACGGTATTTTAGGAAACCTCATATTGATGCTAGGTAACGTACGTTGCAAGAGTTTTGAGAATTTTTTCTAAAACTCGGGAGGTAGTGTTACCGTTGGAAACAATTCAGAAATCGTTACCATGGTTACCAGTCAACATGTAAACCTAACAGTAAAACCATTTTGGTTATGATATAAGTTGTCAAAAATGTCGTTCAAATTAGATATTCGGAAGAGTATTTACAGTCTAGTTGGATGACTTGAAAAAGAAAAGAAATAGGTCTCAAAACAAAGGCTCTCAGCTTAGCAGAGCTAGTCAACTTTAATTATATTTTATTATTTTAAAGGCACATACAACAGCGCCTAACCATTAACTAAACTCACTTTCTCAATGCCCACATATATTCTAGTATGTTTTTTTAGGATAAGCTTTAGGTTACATTTTAGGGTCTATTACCTATCGAAGGAATACTTTGGATGACTAGGTAATCAAGGAGATATCAAGATTCTTAAACAAGACCAGGCTATGAGACCAACAGGCTCAACTAACGGGTCACCGATATACAATATTTTTTGAATGAAGGTTCAAACCATTAGAATTATTAAAATTACCTCTTTAAAGACGGTCAGTTGTCAACTCCAATATATACACAAAAGTGAAGACTACAAGCTGAACAAAAACGAGATATTTGCTCTTTTTGCAGGTATCTTCGTTATTTGCTAATATATCTCTTAAACGCAAGCAGAATTTTAACAAAGAGTGCCAACGTGCTATTTCTCATATATTATTGGTACCATGATAGGAAGGTAAATCATACGAATAGATTTTGATGTGATAATCAATAGATTCACTAGTATTGAGCAATCGAAGGTAGACCACAGTACACAAGTTTGACGCAAGTCGAGCTTCAAAAGTGACAGCTAAAGACCAGCATAGTTTTGGATATGTCAAAAAACGTTCGGGATGATTTATATGCATTCAAAGCCTTTAGTAGCGAGATAAAGAGCCATGCGCAACTCACTAAGGTCAATAAAGTAGTATTATATGCAGCAACATTATTAGACAGTGATGATGAAACCGTTCTTAACCTATGTTTGGATATTTTGGATAACTTCGTTAAAAACAAGAAAAACCATACATTTCTGCTGTCCACGCTTGGGGTATATGAGGCGCTAGAGAATCTGGCTATTAGAACCAGAACTACAAACGAGAAGATACACAAAAGGACTAGGAGAATAACTGAGGCATTAAGGGCCTTCTGCCGGCCCTTCCCTTAACACTAGGAGTAGAGAAAAGAAACTCTTACAAGGAAGAACATATCTTTACTTACTCCAGATTGAACGCTTAGATAAAGAAAACGTGAGAAGTCTAGAGCATGTACTTGTAAGAATCAAAGAAATAGTGTCATTTATGATAGACCTAGAGGTGCAACGGTGTACGTTTGAGACTCCACTACAGGGTTCAATTAAAAGACGTAGTTGAAAAAGTGCACTACAAATGCGGATTTAGGATACTCGTTGTCACGAAAGATAAGGAAACAGGAGCCGAAGACCTGGTTGACATCGTAGAAGAACAAGCAAATACAAGCTGCTTCGAATATCCTGAAGAGGGCTCATTTGTTGCAAAAGAAAAAGCTATAATTGAGCCAAACACGGATATGATGGGAAGTGGAGGAGGGATTTTGACCTCTATTTGAAGGTTCTGTAATGAGAAATTTTACTGGTAGCACATCTCACATTTAGCTATTTGGGCAATTCGAGGACTTCCTTTACATTATTCTATTTTATCTGTTCTGTTAGGTTTTACAATTAGCATCAATAAATACAATATTAAGATAAAACACTTGATTACTAGATCTAATTATTAAGCAGTCATTTACATTAAATTGATCGTTTTAAACTTGATATTAGAACTAATAAACCTATAACTAAAGTGTTTTCTTCTGGTGACACAGGCGCCATTATAGACCAGTGACCAGAGCCAGTTTACGGTATTTTAGGAAACCTTATAATAATAATAATAATGTCTTTATTCAAAAAAAGAGAATACATGTAATGTATTACAAAAAGTGGGACACATCTGGCGAAGTTTAGCATAGCTACTCTTACACTTAACCAGATGTGTCAACAAAGCAAGAGTGAACCCAAGCGATGTTATACTACGTCAAGTATATACTACAGGAGACTAAACATCATAACCAAGCTTGAACATACAGTGCTTAAACTTAAACATAAGAAATTAAAATAAATTAGACAACAACTTCCGTTTCACACATCTTTTAAAGCTGGACAAATTCATAAGCTTGCAACTATTATCTAATTTGTTATACTGAACTGCTGCATTGTATGAGAAGCTGCGTTGGAACAGAGAAGTGCTGTGAGGTGGGGTCCTTATTATATACCTATTCCTAATTAACCTATCGTGTACCACATGATTAAATGTAATTTTTTCTTTCAAATACTCGGGCTTTGATGTGGTTAGTACTTTGTGAATAAATACTAAATGATGATATACTACTAATGTGTCGAGCCTGAGCCACTTCAGCATAATATACTTCTGAGACACATGATCGAATTTCCTCAAACCACATATAAAACGTATACAGTTGTTTTGCATAATCTGTAGTCTATTTTTTGTTACCTGGTCAAGACATGGGAAGTATAAGATGTTGCAGTAACTCAAGCAGGACATCACCAGCATTTCGCTTAGCTTTTTTCTCAGTTTAAAGTTTAGTAGATATCTACAGGCGTATAGAGTTCGTAGTCTCAGATACGTTTTCTTTGTGATATTGTTTATATGTTTATTGAACCTCAATTTAACATCAACCTCAACTCCTAAGATCTTTGCTGTATCTGTAAGTTGCAATGCCTTGTTGTCAATAAAGATACCTAAATTATCTGTGACGTGATTTCTTTTGTTGTCCGAGCAGAAAACTAAAATTTTTGTTTTATCTGGATTCACCGTTAAATTATGATTGGCTGAGAACTCACAAACTTTATCTATATCGCTTTGTAATTCAATATTTGCTGTGTTTACATCTCCGGCGTTGAAATAATGTATCAGCTGAGTGTCGTCGGCAAACGATTGCATTTCGGAATTCTCTATCACTTTGTATAAATCGAAAGTATAGATAAGATACAGAATAGGGCCTAGTGTTGATCCCTGGGAACACCTGATGGGATGACCGTTGCATTAGATTTTTTATTTGACAGTGATACTTGCTGAATTCGATTTGTTAAGTAAGTTGTAAAAAATCTGACTGACTTATCGTCAGTGTTGCCAAAAAGCGTGTAATTACACCATTTGTGTGTATTTTGGTTGCCTTGTGTGTATTTTTTGAACATTGCAAAAAGCGTGTATTTTGTGTGTAATTTTGTAATTTGGCATTTACTCAATAAAAGTGATGTTATTTTTTAGGTTCTCATAAAATAACCATTGTTTTCCGTTTTAAATGATTTATAATAGATAATGAATGTTGATTTTGTTGTGATTTGAGTTAGAATATAAATATATTTTTCCACTTCCAGGACATTTTTTAAATTTTAACTACTTATTGTGACGTAGGGCGTACCCGTAAGCATTTTTTCGCGAGATCTCGGTCCAACACTGTGTACTACCGGGTACAGAACTGGAAATTTTCGCGTCAAACGGGGATAGGGGAAGACGGATGTGACGTCTTTCGAATATGACCAGGTCACGTGATACCGGGAACTGAATTCCTACCCGCCAGACGTAGGTGAGGTACTGGCGGGTGACATTTTGTTATGTCAATAGGAAGGCGGTTCCCTTGCGGGAACTAGAACTGCCGTGGAGAGGGAACCCGTTTGTCACCTGGCCATACCCGGTTCATTTTACACCGAGATCTCGCGAAAAAAGCCTTAGTGTCAAACTTCAAATTCTGTACGAATATTCCCCACACTTCAACATATCTGTCAAATTTCTAACCTCACTTTTCATACGTAAACAAAACAAAATGTATCAATGAATTTTCCAGTTACAAAAGAGGCAAGATTAACTCCTCAGGTTGTACAAGATACTGTTTAATCTTCTAATTTTCTCTTTTGCAGGGACAAATCATTCGAAGCAGTATCCTGAGCAGCGGCTGACCCAAGCATACAGATCAAATATGAATGCTTGTATGGAAGCCCTAGGCACAAATTGTAACTTACAACCTGAATAAACAGATCTACAGTGTGATAAATCTACAGTTCATTATCCTGAGTGTTGAAGAATCTCTCAATTAATAGGTGAACTACCCCATACACACAATGGTAACCAAACTTAAACATAATATCACTAAACCGTAAGACCAATTTAGGTAGGACTACTGTCAATAATTTCTAACCCGTAACATGAGCAATCGAAGGTAGACCACAGTACACAAGTTTGATGCTTCAAAAGTGACAGCTAAAGACCAGCATAGTTTTGGATATGTCAAAAAACGTTCTGGATGATTTATATGCATTCAAAACCTTTAGCAGCGAGATAAAGAGCCATGCGCAACTCACTACGGTCAAGAAAGTAGTATTATATGCAGCAACATTATTAGACAGTGATGATGAAACCCTTCTTAGCCTATGTTTGGACATTTTGGATAACTTCGTTAAAAACAAGAAAAACCATACATTTCTGCTGTCCACGTTTGGGGTATATGAGGCGCTAGATAATCTGGCTATTAGAACCAGAACTACAAACGAGAAGATACACAAAAGGACTAGGAGAATAACTGAGACATTAATGGCCTCTACCGGCCCTTCTCTTAACACTAGGAGTAGAGAAAAGAAACTCTTAGAAGGAAGAACATATCTTTACTTACTCCAGATTGAAGGCTTAGATAAAGAAAACGTGAGAAGTCTAGAGGATGTACTTGTAAGAATAAAAGGAATAGTGTCATTTATGATAGACCTAGAAGTGCAACGGTGTACGTTAAGACTCCACTACAGGGTTCAATTAAAAGACGTAGTTGAAAAAGTGCACTACAAATGCGGATTTAGGATACTCGTTGTCACGAAAGATAAGAAAACAGGAGCCGAAGACCTGGTTGACATCGTAGAAGAACAAGCAAATACAGGCTGCTTCGAATATCCTGAAGAGGGCTCATTTCTTGCAAAAGAAAAAGCTATAATTGAGCCAAACACGGATATGATGGAAAGTGGAGGAGGGATTTTGACCTCTATTTGAAGGTTCTGTAATGAGAAATTTTACTGGTAGCACGTCTCACATTTAGCTATTTGGGCAATTCGAGGACTTCCTTTACATTATTCTATTTTATCTATTCTGTTAGATTTTACAATTAGCATCAATAAATACAATGTTAAGATAAAACACTTGATTACTAGATCTAATTATTAAGCAGTCATTTACATTAAATTGATCGTTTTAAACTTGATATTACGTTAAGTAGAGCTAATAAACCTATAACTAAAGTGTTTTCTTCTGGTGACACAGGCGCCATTATGGACCAGTGACCATAGCCAGTTTACGGTATTTTAGGAAACCTCATATTGATGCTAGGTAACGTACGTTGCAAGAGTTTTGAGAATTTTTTCCAAAACTCGGGAGGTAGTGTTCCCGTTGGAAACAATTCAGAAATCGTTACCATGGTTACCAGTCAACATCTAAACGTAACAATAAAACCATTTTGGTTATGATATAAGTTGTCAAAAATGTCGTTCAAATTAGATATTCGGAAGAGTATTTACAGTCTAGTTGGATGACTTGAAAAAAAAAAGAAATAGGTCTCAAAACAAAGGCTCTCAGCTTTGCAGAGCTAGTCAACTTTAATTATATTTTATTATTTTAAAGGCACATACAACAGCGCCTAACCATTAACTAAACTCACTTTCTCAATGCCGACATATATTCTAGTATGTTTTTTTAGGATAAGGTTTAGGTTACATTTTAGGGTCTATTACCTATCGAAGGAATACTTTGGATGACTGGGTAATCAAGGAGATATCAAGATTCTTAAACAAGACCAGGCTATGAGACCAACAGGGTCAACTAGCGGGTCACCGATATACAATATTTTTTGAATGAAGGTTCAAACCATTAGAATTATTAAAATTACCTCTTTAAAGACGGTCAGTTGTCAACTCCAATATATACACAAAAGTAAAGACTACAAGCTGAACAAAAATGAGATATTTGCTCTTTTTGCAGGTATCTTCGTTATTTGCTAATATATCTCTCTTAAACGCAAGCAGAATTTTAACAAAGAGTGCCAACGTGCTATTTCTCATATATTATTGGTACCATGATAGGAAGGTAAATCATACGAATAGATTTTGATGTGATAATCAATAGATTCACTAGTATTGAGCAATCGAAGGTAGACCACAGTACACAAGTTTGACGCAAGTCGAGCTTCAAAAGTGACAGCTAAAGACCAGCATAGTTTTGGATATGTCAAAAAACGTTCTGGATGATTTATATGCATTCAAAGCCTTTAGTAGCGAGATAAAGAGCCATGCGCAACTCACTAAGGTCAATAAAGTAGTATTATATGCAGCAACATTATTAGACAGTGATGATGAAACCGTCCTTAACCTATGTTTGGATATTTTGGATAACTTCGTTAAAAACAAGAAAAACCATACATTTCTGCTGTCCACGTTTGGGGTATATGAGGCGCTAGAGAATCTGGCTATTAGAACCAGAACTACAAACGAGAAGATACACAAAAGGACTAGGAGAATAACTGAGACATTAAGGGCCTTCTGCCGGCACTTCCCTTAACACTAGGAGTAGAGAAAAGAAACTCTTACAAGGAAGAACATATCTTTACTTACTCCAGATTGAAGGCTTAGATAAAGAAAACGTGAGAAGTCTAGAGCATGTACTTGTAAGAATCAAAGAAATAGTGTCATTTATGATAGACCTAGAAGTGCAACGGTGTACGTTAAGACTCCACGACAGGGTTCAATTAAAAGACGTATTTAAAAAAGTGCACTACAAATGCGGATTTAGGATACTCGTTGTCACGAAAGATAAGAAAACAGGAGCCGAAGACCTGGTTGACATCGTAGAAGAACAAGCAAATACAAGCTGCTTCTTATATCCTGAAGAGGGCTCATTTGTTGCAAAAGAAAAAGCTATAATTGAGCCAAACACGGATATGATGGAAAGTGGAGGAGGGATTTTGACCTCTATTTTAAGGTTCTGTAATGAGAAATTTTACTGGTAGCACATCTCACATTTAGCTAGTTGGGCAATTCGAGGACTTCCTTTACATTATTCTATTTTATCTATTCTGTTAGATTTTACAATTAGCATCAACAAATACAATATTAAGATAAAACACTTGATTACTAGATCTAATTATTAAGGTGGTTCGTCACGTTTTCGTCACGTTTTATAAACGGTTTATATTTCCAGTAATAGCTATTTTTTATTGATGTTATATTGTCATGCCTTCTAAGAGGGTGTATTTCGTTGAATGTATATAGTTTTTTCGAGGATTGTGGGTATTTTTTGTACTAGATTTCTTGAATTTTATTTCAATAATATTTCAAAATGTACCGATACTAGAACTTTCTAATTTTGTTCTTATAATTAGTGACACAATATGTCTCGACTGACGCAAAGCTTTTTTGAAAAACTTGATTTTTTGCTTAGTTTTTTAATTTCTTTTTTTTACGAAATTTCTTAGCATAGTACAACGCAATCCTAGATATTCAATCAAATAAAAAAACTTTTTTTCTATATCTCTAATAATAACGGAATGATTGATGAAAAACTATCAAAAAATCGGTTCCGACACGCCTCCCACTGATCCGTCCTACTTAGAGTGAGACAGATAACTTTAGGCCGGCCGATAACAAGAAATAACCGGCCTTGTTGCCAAACTGTCAAAGAGAAGGATATTCCAGGAAATAGTTACTGGAAACGTGTTTATGAGTTATGTGCCGATATTATGTGATAAGCGATGTGAGTGATGTTACCATATATAGGTACATTATTGTCTACATAATATATTCACATAGCAATGTACGATTGTTTTTTTTTTCATTCTATCTGAAAACTGGAAAACACTTATACCTGTGCAACTATCCGCGTGCCATCACAGTATCTTAGATGAATAGGTAAAGCAAATGATATATCGATTCAAAAAATGATACATGAATTAGTTTTAGAATATTATTGTGGCTTCCTAGCAAGATGAGCGGTGCCCCATGGGTCAAATAATAAGAAATCATAGCATACTTCCAGGCGAGTTCTTGTTTGAGTGTATGGCTTGGAGCGGCATGAGCAGTGATAGCGCGTAGCGGCCGGCGCGGCGGCTTTCGCAAAGCGTTTGAGGTGACGCCGCGCCGCCAAGAGCGACCCGCCCGTACGTAACCGTGGTGGTTACAAAGCTGCCGCCGCGGACCCCTATTTTATATGTAGAGGTAGTGCTGTATACCACAGAGATAATTTGATTTTTTGCTTGCAATTTGTAAATGCTGAGACATATATACATTGTCTTCTATTCCTCTCCCGAATATTTATTTAGTTTTCTGGAGACTGTTCTTCAGAGTGTTGGTATTAGTGGTTTGTCTGCATTACCCGTAGTTCGCCTTCATTGTTTCATTGTTGCTTCATTTATTGATCACTTTAGATGTTCTGAATATTCTCAGGTCACTGTTCAGATTTTTCATTTGTTTCTCTATTTGTTCATATTCGAGTGCTGAAAGCTTGAATTTTTTGGCACCTTAGTTGTTGATAATCTTTATGTGTCCTTACTTTACGAAACGTTGTTTTAACTTTTGTTACATTTTGATATAGGTATCATCATGAATTGAAGGGTTGTAATCTTTAAATTCTAGCTAACTATTTCAGGTTTTACTTTTTTCAGGAACATAAATGTACTGCTGAAATTAATAAATCTGATGTCACTCTTGCTCGGGCCACCAGAAGTTGTAGTGCCCGATGCATTTTTCTAAACGCCACATGCATCATAAATGGGATCGCGCATAACGATGGGCTAAACGAATTTTGCGCACCGTATCGCAAATATCTTTATAGTTGATTAAACTCTGAAGAAAAAAAATAATAAATAATAAATGAATAAAACGTAGGTATACCTAAAGTAAAATGACTGATTCGCTTTTCCAATATATATTTATATTATCATTCAATTTCCAAATAATGTAAATTTCTATAGACTCGCATTATTTGCAAGTATACATGCCGGTAAGGGTGGGGGTACTAAACGCTATCAAAATCGGTCCAGTAGCTAGGTACTGAAATTACGATAATCATAATACATTATAATAGTCCGCTGATGTTTGTCCACATCCACGTCCACAGGTATATCTTCAAATACAATGGTCGAGTGGGCCTGTTTTTTTATCATAAGTTCTATATGAATACAAAAATGGCTGCAACTCGCCCCTCAAGCAACTCTCCCGGCGATCCGCGATCCTAATTATTAATATGCTCCTTACCGAAAAAAACTAAATATTATTAGAAACCCCTAAAACGCTAAAAAAAGAAATTAGGAGCTGTTCTGGTAATTTCATTTTCCGACAGAAAATTGTAGCAGCGCAGCGGTTACTTAGATGACTCCACAAAACGGCAAAAAACATAATTATCTCGATGCGAAAAATGTTTCGCAATTACAATACTTACTCATCTCACCTGTGTGATTGTGTGGAAGTAATAAGTAGTAGGTAGGTATACAATAAATATGTTATGCTAATATGCAAATGTATTTTGCTCCTACGGCCCATCACCAAGCATCTCAATTCATTTTAGCTCTTTTTTACCTGGCTACGTAGGTACATATTTTCGAATTAGGTATTCCTCATCTTCTTTGACCCATCAGCCAAACAGCCAGAATTTGCATTTTATAAATTCTTAAAAATACTAGGTACTAATATTCAATTTCATTTTTAACCACATGTCACACCCTGTAAAATGTTTTCAAATCGCTATCGTACATAACCAAAATAACCGTCAACCTTATATCTGATGAAATTTTCAAACTTCCAGCAAAGACATACATGCATACATCGAAAAAATTTATCAATATTAACAAAATACCAATTATCCGAAAATAAGATACACAAACCCTCCTGCATAATGCCCACTTGCGAAATAATACAACAGTTCCTAAGCCTAGCCCTTCCCCAATTCAAAGTTTACAGATTACTCATATGGTCATATCCCAAATGATGGAATACGGACGGCCACGTGTGCTGTTACTGCTGCCTTTGAGGGACAAGCCGGCAGATTTTTTGTTGCCGGTACGGGTGTCGGATGGGTGTCCACAAACGTTATCGGACAAGGGGATCCCGTCGGGTGCTTCTTTGAGCATCCTTGGCAACGTTGCTGTCGCGGCCATGGCTCTTTTCTGTATTTCTAGCAGAAACTAGGAGGAGCTTCGAAATAAATAATAGTTGTGTACAGATGCTGCCCTCTCGCGGATTTAGCTTACTAGACAACGTGATGAACCACGTTAAGCAGTCATTTACATTAAATTGATCGTTTTAAACTTGATATTACGTTAAGTAGAACCAAAAAACCTATAACTAAAGTGTTTTCTTCTGGTGACACAAGCGCCATTGTAGACCAGCGACCAGAGCCAGTTTACGGTATTTTAGGAAACCTCATATTGATGCTAGGTAACGTACGTTGCAAAAGTTTTGAGAATTTTTTCCAAAACTCGGGAGGTAGTGTTACCGTTGGAAACAATTCAGAAATCGTTACCATGGTTACCAGTCAACATCTAAACGTGACAATAAAACCATTTTGGTTATGACATAAGTTGTTAAAAATGTCGTTCAAATTAGATATTCGGAAGAGTATTTACAGTCTAGTTGGATGACTTGAAAAAAAAATAGTTAGTTAAGTCTCAAAACAAAGGCTCTCAGCTTAGCAGAGCTAGTCAACTTTAATTATATTTTATTATTTTAAAGGCACATACAACAGCGCCTAACCATTAACTAAACTCACTTTCTCAATCCCGACATATATTCTAGTATGTTTTTTTTAGGAAAAGCTTTAGGTTACATTTTAGGGTCTATTACCTATCGAAGGAATACTTTGGATGACTGGGTAATCAAGGAGATATCAACATTCTTAAACAAGACCAGGCTATGAGACCAACAGGGTCAACTAACGGGTCACCGATATACAATATTTTTTGAATGAAGGTTCAAACCATTAGAATTATTAAAATTACCTCTTTAAAGACGGTCAGTCAACTCCAATATATACACAAAAGTGAAGACTACAAGCTGAACAAAAATGAGATATTTGCTCTTTTTGCAGGTATCTTCGTTATTTGCTAATATATCTCTCTTAAACGCTAGCAGAATTTTAACAAAGAGTGCCAACGTGCTATTTCTCATATATTATTGGTACCATGATAGGAAGGTAAATCATACGAATAGATTTTGATGTGATACTCAATAGATTCACTAGTATTGAGCAATCGAAGGTAGACCACAGTACACAAGTTTGACACAAGTCGAGCTTCAAAAGACAGATAAAGACCAGCATAGTTTTGGATATGTCAAAAAACGTTCTGGATGATTTATATGCATTCAAAGCCTTTAGTAGCGAGATAAAGAGCCATGCGCAACTCACTAAGGTCAAGAAAGTAGTATTATATGCAGCAACATTATTAGACAGTGATGATGAAACCGTTCTTAGCCTATGTTTGGATATTTTGGATAACTTCGTTAAAAACAAGAAAAACCATACATTTCTGCTGTCCACGTTTGGGGTATATGAGGCGCTAGAGAATCTGGCTATTAGAACCAGAACTACAAACGAGAAGATACACAAAAGGACTAGGAGAATAACTGAGACATTAAGGGCCTCTGCCGGCCCTTCCCTTAACACTAGGAGTAGAGAAAAGAAACTCTTACAAGGAAGAACATATCTTTACTTACTCCAGATTGAAGGCTTAGATAAAGAAAACGTGAGAAGTCTAGAGCATGTACTTGTAAGAATAAAAGGAATAGTGTCATTTATGATAGACCTAGAAGTGCAACGGTGTACGTTAAGACTCCACTACAGGGTTCAATTAAAAGACGTAGTTGAAAAAGTGCACTACAAATGCGGATTTAGGATACTCGTTGTCACGAAAGATAAGAAAACAGTATTGGTACTCTCTAAGATAAGGAATAGAAACGTGTTTCTATTACCATGGCAACCATGACGATCGGGCAGTTTCGGGTTACGTGTACTACCCTACTGAAAACATTTGACTCAGCCCAGCCTGTGAGCATGGATGGAAAATAATTGTTAGAAGCATATGTTGTTTTATGTCTGCCGGCGAATTCTGTTCTGTGCATGGATCGAAAATAAAGTGGATGCACATGTGTCAATGTTTTCAACTTGATATTTCTGATTGATGTTTGATTAGTTAGATTTTGTTTGTTTATTGTTATTTAAAATTATTAAAATGAATAATGAGGGTCTACTTTAATTCATTTCGACGGCTCAACTTATTTCGGCCTCACCAAATTCCGACGGTGGGGATTTTTATAGTTTTTTAATTAGTTTTGGGTTGGTGGAATAAATTTTTGAAATTAGGACTGCTGTCCCTAACGTCATCTTCTGTGTCTCTGTGACTTGTGAGGTGACAAACATCTGTTCGGCAGACGTAAGCCAATGGGTCATGTCAATACAGAGGTTTTTGAAAATTGAGATACTTTGAAATAAGCGCATTAATTGATTTGTTTAAAAATATTCAAGAAGAGAAAATCATACTTTACAATACGGTGATGCCTTATGCTCTCAATTGCAAGCATTACTGTGAAAAATAATGGTGTAGATTCTTTGTTTTGTCCAAAGATGAAACGGAAAGGAAAAATGGATATTTCCTTACTTCGGTAAGTAATCGAATATTAATTATTATTATATATTGTTGAACCTTGGTTGTATTGCCCTGTCTGTTATTCCTCACGTCGGTTCTAATTAAGAGATAAAAATAGGTTATTTAATTGTTTGGGTTGATTCATGAATCTACTTCCTTGACTTTTGTCGCTGATGATTTAATAAAATAATATTTTTTCAGGGAAACAAATAGAACATTCGATTTATTCTCTTGTTCTTGCTATTTCAAGGACAGAGATATAAAAAAATGGACCAACCATTTTGAACATAAATCTATGAAGTAGGGGCACAAAAACGCCTAGGAAATTGAACTATTTTATTTGCAAGTTAGTAGAAAGCATCTGCTAATTAATCTTTTTTGATATTATCTAAGCCTAAGAGGCAGACATGAGGAAATATTTTGTATGTTGTATGAATAAAAAATTTAAAAATACGAGGTACTGGTTACAAATTATGTGTATACTGTAGCGATTCAGACTCTGTATAAACTGTTTCTTAAATCTCATTATTTACAGGAGACAGCTTCATGAAAGACTCATAACTTAAGAAGTATGGAAGTATAATGGCCTTCCAAAAGCTATAGCATATCCCAACATGCGCTGCCTTTAAATACCATGGAGGTACAGAAGCTTAAAGTTATTTTTTAAGGAGGGAGCCAGAAGAAATAAAGGAAAAATTAAACAATTTGTTATTTTTTATTTCTAACATATTAAAAGCAGTGATGTTAAATCAATGTTTTTCTGGTCTGGCATTTAAAGATCTTCATGAGTTTACAAGTTGAAAGAATGTGTATGTATCTATTACCTCTGACAGGTATAATTTTGAAACCTTTATCTTAAAAAAAAATCGAATTTTGTTTTAATAATACCTATATTCATCTAGTGTGTAATACAAACTACATACCTACACCATGGAGAAAATAAAACTAGTTTTTGCCATTGGCAGTACATAATGTATGAATATGACATTGTAATCTTATGAGACAGAAAATAATGAAGATACATCAAAGTAGAAGAAAGAAAAGAATACAATACAATACAATACAATAATTTATTGGTGCTATTGTACACATACATGGTACTTACACACGTCACACAATTGAAAAGTAGTTGATCTGCATATACAAATTCTCAATTTGTAGACATACATATATAAAGAGGATATAATGTATAAGTTAAAATACATACACAAACAGATTAAAATTCTCAATTAAAATTTAAATTCCAAGAACTCTTGGTATGAATAAAACGCTTTGTTTATTAAAAAAGTTCGTACTGTCTGTTTGAAAGAATTAAAAGATAAATTTTTGATTTCAACCGGTAACTTATTAAAATATTTTGGTGCTATGATCTGTAAAGTTTTTTGACTTTTTGTTAATCTGACATAAGGGATTATTAATTTACCCATATTTCTAGTATTATAATCATTACTAGACAGGTTTGTATTTGTGTGTAAAAATTGTTTTGCATGCACGAGTACCTCATATATATATATATATATATATATATATATATATATATATATATATATATATTGAAGGCAATGTGAGTATCCCTTTTTCTATAAATTTCTGTCTGCAGTCTTCTCTGTATTGCATAGAACATAGGATGCGAAGCGCACGCCTCTGTAAAGAAAATAGACGATGCCAATCTGAGCCCTGTCCCCAAACTAAAATACCGTATGATATGAGTGAGTGACACAATGCAAAATAGACTGACCTCAAGGCATCATTGTTCAGTTGATAAGACAAGTTTCTCAGCAGAAATATATTTTTTGTTAAGCGTTTCGCCGTTTCCTCAATATGCTTATCCCATCTTAGTTTTCTGTCTATGTGTACTCCTAAAAACTTTACACACTCTGATGTTTGCTGTGAGTCTAAGTCTTTCAAAGAAAAAATAATATCTATCGTTTTATCTGAATTTAAAATTAATCTATTGTTATTAAACCAGATTTTGGCATCTGACTATGCAAGAGCAACCTTCTCAGAAAGCTCAGAAAGGTTTTTACTTTTTACTGATATTGTGGTGTCATCTGCAAATAAAATGTAGTTTCCATCCTTATTATCTGGTAAGTCATTAATATAAATTAAGAATAGCACAGGTCCGAGGACAGATCCTTGCGGGACACCGTGCTCAACAATTTTTTCATCAGATGTCCTATTTTCAATTTTGACTAGCTGTTTTCGGTTGCTCAAATAGGATTCCAGTAATTTGCACGAATCTGTCGTAAATCTATATGATCTGAGCTTTCTGACAAGAACGCCATGTGAGACACAGTCAAAAGCCTTGCTCAAGTCACAAAATATGGTATGTAAGTATTGTTTTTCTTCAAACGCCTCTGTGATATCTTCTACCAGCTTCAAAATTGCTAGGGTAGTATTTTTATGTAGCCTGAATCCAAACTGATTTAGAAAAAACAAATCATTTTTTTCAAAGTGAGACATTATCTGAGCTACTAGACATTTTTCATAGATTTTGCTGAAAACAGGCAGTAGAGATATTGGGCGGTAATTTGTTATATCATCTGAATCTCCTTTTTTAAAAATAGGAATAACAACTGCACGCTTCAAGCAATCTGGAAATATCTTGTTTTCTATACATATATTGATCAATTTGGTAAGTGGTACAATAATTAGATTTTTAATATTACTTACCAAAAGAGTACTCATGCCATAAATATCTTTGGAAGGTTTGATTTTTAGTGAATTAATCGTTAAAAGTTATTTTTTTCAAGATCTTCCAGCAGTTTTTCAGCAACTGAACAAAAAAAATTGTTAAATTCATTGGGGTCCTTAGAGTTCTGATTAATTGATAGGCTGCTTGTTTTCCTAGCTCTATTAACAATTTCCCACATAGCTTTAGTTGGGTTACTTGATCTCCGGATAATCTGTTCATTGTAATTCTTTTTTGCTGTAATGATGGCGTGCTTATATGTTTTTCTAAATTCATTCAAAGTATGTTTCAAATATTCAGATTTAGAGTGTTTGTATAGATTATTGAGAAAATATAGATATTCTCTCATTCCTCTAAGTTCATTGTTGAACCAATTTGAATTATATGTCATGTCAGGTCTGCAAGGTAAATTTTTTTCCGGAAATGCTTCATGTAAACAGTTTTGCAATTTATGGATGAAGAGTTCAAATTTATTATCACAATTTAGTGAACTGTCTTGAATGAAATCCCAATTTAATTTATCTACTAGATTGAAGAAAACGAACTTACCATATTCAGTGATAGGTCTGCACACTATTTTTGATGATGTGACAGGCGATGTTTTTGGAGGCTGAAAAATTATTTTTTGGCCCAGATGGTCGGAGCAGAACTTCGATTCAACGGTTGCTATACATGAAGTTATGTTGAAATTTATGAAAATATTATCAATACAGTGATCATTTCGTGTATTCTCTGTTATCATTTGTTGAAACCCAAATGTTGATAATAAATCTAAGATAGCTGAACAATGTCTACTATTGGTACCAAATTTTATATTGAAGTCTCCAGCAATAATAATGTTTTTATTTGATAAGTGACTTAAGGCATCATCTAAAATCCTCAAAAACGTGAAATGATCCTCGCTCTCAGATATCACAACTGACGGGGATCTATAGATAGAAATAACATGTAAATCATAATTTTTAAAGTAGCAGCATGAGATTTCACACTGCCTTTCAATAGACATTTTATTCACTTTGTTAATAGCTGTGCAATTTATGTTACTTTTGGCGAGTATAAGGAGCCTCCTTTTAATATTTTTTGTCGTGCAAAGCTAGAAGCAATGGTGTAACCTGATACATTTAGAGATTCTATTTCGTTATTTGTGAGATGATGTTCAGTCAAACAGACAATTGATATATCAGAGTCATTCAGAAAAGCCTCCAGTTCTTGGATTTTGTTTCTAATGGACTGTACATTTATATGAAAGAGATGAAGTGGCTTGATACTGTGGTCAGTTGTAGCTGCCGCTGCTGCATGAGTTCAGGTTGAAGGGCTTTCCTTGCTATGGTCAATGTTCTTCCGCTGTTCGCTTGTCAGCCATGTGAAGTTGTCCGTTTCCTCGAAAAAATCGATAGGGTTTGATCAGGCATCCGTTAGGCCAATAGTCAGTATTGAAAACCTGCTCTACCAGGTCCTGGTCTATTTTCAACTTGTATGATTCAGTTTTACCGTTCTTCCATTTTGGTAATGACTCAACTGAGATATCATTATTCGGAAAAGCCTCGTCTAGATGTTTCCTTACGCCTTCGATGCCTGTACCAGGGGTAATTCTACCTACGTACACCCATGTCTTACGTGGGACCGCCTTGATATGCGTAGAATTTCTACCGGTGCCGAAGACAGGTTGCGGTCTATTGTTCTTCTTATAGCTTTTCTGTTTATTTTTATTATTTTGTTGCACATCTAAATCTGTATATGTATTTTTCAATCTCTCGTAATCACCAAAATCAATCCTTTTAGCAGGTTGCTTTTTATTTGTATGTTGATGTTTACGCTGACTTTTCCTGTCGTTTTTGTCTCCATTTGTTTCAGAATAATTTTTATCTGTGCAATATGATTCAACTAATGCCTTAATTATTTGCTCATAAATAAATGTAATAACTTTTTAGCTTTTGATTTTACACAACAATATTTTCATATGTAGAGTAGAGCTTCCAAAGTGAAGCTCAAATGGATTTTGCTTTGGATAGGTGTGGGAAACCCACAAAAAGTGAAATATCACATTCAAATTGGATCGCTTTATTATAATTAAAAGTTATTGATAAATTTGATGTTTCCTTTCTTTAATTTGTTTGCAAAGGTAAGTATGACCAGAATGTTAGTTAGATTGCTGATTCACAAGGAAAACACTAATTCTCTGCATTTGGTTGAAAAATTAACAATGAGACATTAATTTCTAACACATGACTGTTATAAAACCATTATTCACGAATTCAAAGAAGTATCAGTACCTCAGCAATAAAATATGCCTTGCCGATGCATCACTCCTTATATTTTGGATTATAAGATTCAAATCATCAAGTATATTCTAGAATTTATAATCATCAAGTATGTTTCCAAAATATAATATGTCATTCACTAATCTTTTACTGTAATCTCATATTTCACTTTTTTTAGCAGTTAATTTGTAATTTCATTGGATAGACAGATGAATTTCAAAATAATTGTATAATTACAAATTTTAAATAGGCCATTGAAGGAGTTTCTAAACTAATAGGCATACATAAAATAAAGCACACTGGACTATACAAACAATTGTATCTAGAAAGATTCTCTTTAGCATATGGTTTCATATCACATAAGTCTTTGAATAATCAAAAGCTGAAATGTGTTACGTTAGAAATAATTTTTATCTCATTAGGCAGTTGGTAGTATAATTTCATGCTAGAATAGCATAGAATAAAGGACCTTTCTCTGTGTATGACAAAAATGAATAGGATAATTGACATAATTTTGAAATTGTTTTATAAGAAATAATATACACTTATTAAGGTCCAGGTAAAGTTAATAAATTGCTTTCTTTGAAAAATCGTCTGTAAGTTTGTCTATCTGCCAAATTATGTATTATTGGACATGCTCCTTTCGATACTTTGGAAATTTCAATAGCAAATGATCATCTATTAGTGTTTCTTATCATAGCGCTGAATGTAGTTTTCAGTCAGAATAAGTTACATTTATGGATCACCTCTTGTTCAGAAATTATTTTTTTTTTGTTTGTTTATTGTACATTGTTCCTTACAAATACAATCACAATTTAGAATAATATTCTATACAAAATAATGTCATGTAATAATATGTATAAGTCAATATTATATAAATCTGTGGGTCAAGTGGGGATTGAACTAATACAGCTATCACATTAGGCTTGGAAGTCTGTTTCGTAATAGTGTATTGCTCAATCCCACAAATCATGTACAGAATATTAATATTAAGTATGTAACCTAAATTAAAATACAGAAACAAAATTACTATTATATATTAACTACACCTACTAACCTTTAAGGAACTAGTGAATGAAGTGGCCAAGGAGTAGTGTTTCAGAAAAATATACAGAAATCGGTATAAATTTAAATAATGAATTTTTTTATTGTTTTGTATAAATGTTTTGATTTCTTTTTTAAACACGCTAAATTTTTAAATCAATTTTAATTTCTTGGAATTTTTTTGTTGAATAATTTGGGTCCGTAATATCTTTCAACATTCAGGCATCTTGTCCTTGCAGCCTCAACGCAAGCAACCACTGAAGCGGCAGTGGTTCCAAATCACATACTTCCTCTATTGAACTAGTGAGTACTGTCTTGCTCATGGATGAAAGAAAAGCTATTATTAGCACCTATGCTGAAATTATTCCTCCAGACACTCAGAAAATCTAACATTGCAAGTACCTACAAATTTATATTATCAGCAAACTGTAACTCCTCATGGAAAGCTCCAACGTGTCTTCCAAACACCAACATGCTTCTTTATCTTTACTCAGTCTGAAATTGTATTTAGAAGCTGGATTAGGAATAGAAAATGGGTCTTTGGCATTTCATATAATCCTCTGAAATAGGTAGGTATTTGAAGTAGATTTCGTTCTTCCGCCCATGACAACTCCATGAACAGTTAGAAAATGCACAAAAGGCAATGTGCCATTCTTATAAAATTGCTAACATGTCCATATCTATTGCACATTAGTGATATTTTGCATATAAAACTTTTCCAAAAATGAAATCACCATGACTAATAGAAGAAGGTGGTGGCTATATTACCAGTGCCAAATGAAAATTTCTGTATCAAATACAAACTATTGTGACTGTGTCGTCTGATCTTTTTTTCAGAAATAGAATTTTACCTGATTTTAAATTCTGGGAGGAAAATAAAAAAAATTGGCATGAAGTTTCATAAAGAAGTTATAATGCCTGCATTATTAGGTAGGCAAAAAAGAAGGCGCTTAGAGGGGTATACAGTTATAGACATATAATATTTGTAGTGGTGGTGCCAATCATTAGATATGATGGAGATGAATGTTGTGTAGAATGGTTTCATTTTGAATGTGTAGACCTAGAAGATACCACTAATTTTCCATGGTACTGTTATAACTGCAAGTCGAATGTATAAAAAAGAAAACAAATTTTAAAAACAATAATTGATATCATACAAGTACAACCTGTATTCACAATTATTACGTACATAAAATTCCTGTCATTGATCAAAACTTTGATATGACCCCTTTAAGTGTTTTATCAAGGTAGGAAAAGTGCTCTTTACATTTGGGTTATTAGGCTTTTTACTGCACTAGATTCCTTAGTTATTATATTTGAAACTATATTTAGTGAGCCCAAATTTGGTAATTTGTTTTTGCAAGTTTTAAATATAATGAATATGAATCTTTTTTTCTGTTTATTCAATGACAGCTTGCTGTGTTTGTCATTCAGATATATTTTTGCAGCATGTATCTGATAATATTGCCTTAATAATTTACTAGATGGTTTATATATAATGTCAAAATGATTACTCCCAGTACTATGACCATTTAATTACTATTAAGTTGCTCATAGCACCATCAGTATTGTCAATCAAACATTATATTTTTTATATTTTCAGTTATACAATAAGATTACTAAAACTCCATTGACTTTTATCGATTTATTTTTTATATTAATCAAACTTATTCATTAATATTACAAATAAATTAATAATATAGATAACGTAATAATAACAAATACATGTGTTTGCAGATTATAAAAAAATATCTTTTTCCTTGTTATTGACAAAATATCACCTACTGGTACCAAATTAATATTGATGTAGGTATTTTAAAATGGCATGAACAGGGTTAATAAATAATCTTTTTTTAAATTACTTGTATTTTTATTATCCCTTAGCACTACACAGGATGGCGATGTCATCTGCAAAATTGTTGTTTTTAAATATAGTGCACTAAAAGCTATCCAGATCACAACAAAAAACAAGTTTTCAATGAATTTACTTAAAATTACATTTATAGACTTGTTTCCAGAATTCTACAAAGATTTTTATAATGGAATAATAGGAAGGCCTAAATTTATGAGTACACAAGAGACAATGACAATTTTATCAAGCGTGCTAAACGTTTCAGACCTACTACCTTTTTTCGACATACTGATTGGAATAGTACCCCTAAATATTTTAAACTTATTTTTTGAAGACTGATAACCCTTTGAACATGTATTCGTACATGATCAGTTTGCCTAGTCTCCTTGATTTCTATTGGATGCAGTTGATTTTTTCCCTTTGTGAATGCTGGAATGACAAGCTTTGCCCTGTACATGCTCAAAATATTGCTGATTAAAAATCCCCTATCTGCCAGAACAATGTCACCTGGCTTGATGCTATCTAAATTTAATTTATTGTCTGGTGATGTTTATAATTTGACCAACAAGTCTGTTCAGTTTTTCAGTAAATACCTATAAAAATTTATAATGACAGTTGTTTTATCATGAAAAACTTCCCTGAAGCATTTGAGGATATTAATTTTAAAGTAGAATGGCCTGGCCACCTTATTAAAATAACAAATTTGTTATATAATAAGTGAATAATATTTTCAAGATCCTTAAAATCCACATCCAGTTTCAATTTAATAAGCATTAGTATTAGTAAAGGCAAATGAAGATGGTAGTTGTACTGCTAGAAATAACAAAATCTTTAACATTTTGGAAAATTATACTATTCACTATATTATATAATATGAAAAACCTGTATAATATTTCCATTTCACTTCATCTGCACCAATAAATCCAAGTAATGAATTTTCCACTTTCTCTTCTAGGTCTGCATTTTTTTGCTTTACCAAGTCTTTCAAATCGTTTTATCAATTCCTTCATTGCCATGTCAGTCTGTGAAGAAACTCCACTTTGCTTGCCACCCTACTCTTCAGTTGGTTCAACACTGTCCGCCACACTGTCACAGCTTTGAGTTTTTCTAGAAATATAATTAGTAACTTTTAGACCCCTTCCCTTTTTCTCACCAATTTCCAGTAACAAATACAAATATAAAACCATTTAATAGTCTTTTACATTTATAAATAATAGCCTTCTATACAAGAAAACGAGACAGAGAGCCAAGCACGTAGTCAGGGGGGGGCGAAGGTTACAAATTATCTTAGTGATTTATATATTTCTAAGCTGTTGAAACTTTTATGCTAAAATTACTGGGCTACAAGCTGAGAAAAAACCATCTCAATATTATTTACTGGGTAAAATATTCAAGGGAACGAAACAAATTTAAACAAAAATTTTGGGGTTTCTAGGTATCAACTATCTAAGTTATAATAAGTGGTGCTCATTAAAATAATTGACAAATAAACAATAATAACAACTATGTCTAATGATATTATTAACTAGTGATACATCAATGAAAAGCTAGATGTACTAATTTGCATCTTTTGGTGTTGATAAAAATAAGAAAATTCTAAAACAGTTGAATTTATGTACTACTATTTATGTATTATGACGCATAAAGTTTTCACTCAGAATTTAGAGAAGAAATCATTTTTACGTTTCACCTTTACACCCAGGTAGGCTATAAAGAATATTTGTTGAGTGTAGTTCCTTGATAATATAATATATAAACACCCTTAAAACATGCATTATTTTCATATCCTTTGATAATTCTATATTTGATATAGTTTATTTTTTGATTTCAAAGAATAGATAATAGCCAGTAAAAATATATTGAGCTCAAGTCCTCCCAGGGGCTTGGGAGGTATGTAGATAAAAACAGGCTTTGAATATTTCGAATACACAATAGGTTGCCCTTAGGAAGGGCCACCACCTGAACAATTATTTCATAGCAGGTAGGAGCCATACAAGCTTTTATTTTGCTGTAATGATGATGCTTCTCTACTGCTCCTCCACAAAGTTTGAAAAATGGAAACCTAACTATCTGGCCCCCTTTTTTGCTTGCGAAAAATGGTGATACCTGACTGCTCCCAGTTTTTAACCCCTCCCCCCCTCTGACGCAGATCAGAAAATTAAGCTAGTGAGCCCCCCGAAGTGAAATCCTGGCTATGGGCCTGCAGAGAGAGACCTCACAGGGCTCAGACCCCAAAGCATGAGCATTCCCGTAAATCTATGAAATGAACATCTTAATATACCAGTATGAAATAATCCCTAGCTTGGTTTGAACAATATGAGACAATATTTTCTGCTAATTTTATTACTAAGACTGACCTTAGAAGCTTGCAGTTTTCTTCTTTTCTCTAGCCTCTCCTTTCTTTCAACGTCTCCATGTCATTTTAAAACCTTTAGAGCAGTGTGTCTCATGTTCTGTGATGGTACCCAATCAGGATGGTTTTTATCCTCCAAATCATCTCCAAATCTGTAGGTCTACCTGAATTAAATTGAAGGATAAGCATAACACAAACCACATTTACTATATACAAACGAAACAGTAAAATGACTGCCTTTGTAAGGCGATGAGGGCCTTACCTGTGATAAAATGCTTGCTGATGAATTTTTGATGTTTCAGTTTTGATTCTATGAGATCGTCTCGTTTAATGGCAGCTATAAACAAAACTCCTGCGTTGTTGGGATAGTTCATTTTTGCGAGTCAAAGCTAAGTTTTTCTCGGTTAGATCAAGATCCACACCCAACCACCAGACACCTATACTATAGTATAATTATGTTTTAATCAAAATAATGCTCAAAATACCCTCCACATAAAGAAATTCTCAAAAAATAAATACACAAACAACTTTTAATCACACGCTAACATGACAACAAGCCATTTTGGATTATTTTGACACTTTGACAGATTGGACGATCGCCCGCCTTTAGGGCAATTCCAATCTACGGTTGTATTACCGTCCTAGAACTGTTTTCGTCATGCCCCGCCCATTTTGTGATTATAGAATTGATGATTAGCTGGTACGCTGGCAGACCAACCAATCACCGTTTTTAGAACTGTAAAATGGGCGGGGCATGATAAAAACAGTTCTAGGTCGGTAATAGAGCCGTAAATTGGAATAGCCCTTATAAATTTCCTGTTAGAGTCAATGTTTTCAGGTCAGGATAAAATCCCGAACAATCCCGATCTGATAGTAGATAGTAGATAGAAATACGTTTCTATGTTAGAGAGTGCCCCTACAGGAGCCGAAGACCTGGTTGACATCGTAGAAGAACAGGGAAATACAAGCTGCTTCGAATATCCTGAAGAGGGCTCATTTGTTGCAAAAGAAAAAGCTATAATTGAACCAAACACGGATATGATGGAAAGTGGACGAGGGATTTTGACCTCTATTTTAAGGTTCTGTAATGAGAAATTTTACTGGTAGCACATCTCACATTTAGCTATTTGGGCAATTCGAGGACTTCCTTTACATTATTCTATTTTATCTATTCTGTTAGATTTTACAATTAGCATCAATAAATACAATATTAAGATAAAACACTTGATTACTAGATCTAATTATCAAGCAATCATTTACATTAAATTGATCGTTTTAAACTTGATATTACGTTAAGTAGAACTAATAAACCTATAACTAAAGTGTTTTCTTCTGGTGACACAGGCGCCATTATATCTATCTATTGTTTCCCGCTGTTATCTGCTTGCTTTCTGTCGTTTTTAGATGGTTTTGACCAACGAATTCGAATAGGCTAGAAGAAGCAAAGCCAATGCGCTAACAGGCATGTGAGTGTGCCCAAGATCCAGTTGTTATTATTTACCCCTTGTTTACAAAGACGATGTTGTTGTTTACAGAAATTGACAGAAATTCGCTGGATTTAAAGAGCTTTTATTATGCAGACATAGGCGTACGTTACATTATTTATGAGGGAGTGATGGTCAGGGTGTGACGGAAGAGCAGCTCGGCGGGCAGTAGCCCGGGCTGCACATTTTTCTTCTTTGTTGTATTTATAATAATAGTAACAAGATACGTTGAAGGGATAAGTATATAACGGTGTGACTATAAGATAATGACGATGACGTTGAGGATATAGAAAAGAGAAACTATTAGAGTGATAGGAAACAATGAAAGATGCCAGATCTTAAATACTCGTGGCATAGGATTTACGACCAATCCAGCCAGTCCAAATTTATTGGACTATTTATGTACCATACGGATCCACTAATTGTTTGAATATTTCCCAACAAGGCAGTATGTTCTCGTTGTTCTATAGTAACGTTACAAGGTGTTTATTTCATCTCCATTCATTTGA
This sequence comes from Callosobruchus maculatus, assembly GCA_951848785.1. NCBI lineage: Eukaryota > Metazoa > Arthropoda > Insecta > Coleoptera > Chrysomelidae > Callosobruchus > Callosobruchus maculatus. Next base: position 24,699 of record CATOUR010000158.1, on the reverse strand, counting down.
TGTATTCTGATGATGGAAGAAAGGGAACTACGAAACTACCAAGTACTTACATTGGAGTGCATTAAATGAAAACTTAAACTGAACTTTTTCAATATATTTCAATATACATATTTCTATTGCCAGATAATTGTTGAAAATAAACTTAAATACAACAGACCTATAAAAAATACAACTTGAAGAACTCATCTACTTAGTGATTATGATTTGGTATTTGAAAGAATTTGGCCCTGTAAATATATAAAAGAGAGGTTTTATCACCTTTGTCAGGCATCTCATCTTCGGAATGTATGACTCTCACATTGGAGCAACAGGCAGTGCAGTAATAAATTTGCTGCATTACCTATTATGGCCTTAAAAACAGAGACAAATTAACTTTAATATAGGGGAACGGGTACTTATGACCATTATGTATCGCAATCTTCCCAACTTCGAGACTATCATTACAGATCGAAACATTTTGAAGAAGGGAACCTGCAACAGGTAACCGTCTGGTACACAAATAAACAATAATGTTTGAAGACAAGAAACGTATAAAACAAATTTATTTAAATTCTACAATTTTTAAAAATTTAGCATATTTAGCATAAATTGTTTATAGCGCAAAATAAATATTTTTTTAATAATTCATTTTAGGTAAAACTGGAAAAACAAATTTAAAGTGACATTAACTTCAAACGTTTCTTATTCAATCAAATATTTAATATTTGATCAAATATCAAATCTCAATTTTATGAATCGCGGTTAACTAAAAAAAAACTGCATGTTCATGAGAATTAGTTGGAATAGAAACATAAATAAAATGCAAATACATGAATATAATATTCTCTCGCTCCATGAACTACACCCCTTTTGAGACGTCAATGGCATTTCTTACCGATGATAAGCTTACACCCATCACCCAAAACAAACAATAGAACTCAGCGAGTCCGCTACCTGTCGTCTGGTAAATAAAGGGTGAAAAAAGGAAAAGGTCGTGGTTGGGGCTTTGGTTGGGGTATCTAGGATTAATGCGACGTTGTCACGTTTTTTCAGAAGTGTTGGCTTGACTTACATAATTTAGCGGAAACAGAAATAGGGTTGAGATTGGTTTGTGTGTGGACGCCACTCCCGGGCCAGTGAAAAACTACTTTGGTATTTTTAAGTTTCAGTAAATAACCTAACTGAACCTCAGGGGTTGGATTGTTGAGGTTAAAATGGTTTAACTGGGGTTTAGTCAATTATTAATCGGCTCGGCTCAGCCCATGCTGTAACAGGTATGTGTATATTGGCAAGACCCAGTTGTTATTTTTTACTGTGTTCACAAACACGATGTTATTTTTTACAGAAATCCGCGGGAATTAAATTTTGTGGAATTGTTTAAAATAATCTTTTAACACATTATGTACCGTTAAAACCCAAATTTTACTCTGAACTATAACAATGGACCCGCAATGATCAATCTAAACAAAGTTGCTATTTATATTCTTCCCCTATTCCTCGCCTTATTTTTAGGGTCCTTTACCTGCTAGCACGTCCAGGGTATACGGGTTTATCAGCAGCCAGTGTGCCACCTTTCACTATCATCAAGCTGCCATTAAGGCTGAATTACTACTTTTAAGATTGAGCGGACAAACAAAATCGTTTTACTTCTTCTAACCTATTCAAACTCGATGGCTTGGCTTGACGCCCTGGGTAGAATTAGATTACTTACAGTCTGAGGAAACGATCCCATGAAAATGTTGGGCAAGGTATTGCAATTTCCACATTTCAAATTCACGTAGATTTGCACCGGAAAGTTTCCTCAATCTGGGAGTGGGCGCGTTCGACTCAGACGACGTCAAGCCGAGCCGATTTCCATCCATTTTGATTTCTACAGCTCAACCGGTTTAGTTAAGTTAGGTTAGGGAATGAAACTTCAAAAGGCCATAGTTTTGTCACCAAAACGTTTCGTCGGTCTGGAAGTAATTTCGTTCGACTAAGGACGTCAAACCGTGAGTCATTTGACTTGATTCTCGACCCCCATTTCGGTCTCCGCTAAAATGAAACCATTTATACGATATACGACATATTACTTAACCACCGCACCGCCCCAATAATTATTCTTAAATTGTTCATAGGGCACCTTCTGTGGTTGCTCGGAATAATTACCGTTTTTTTAATATCTTTTACATGGTGAGGCCTAAGTTAATACTTTTTTTGAGCTGTGTATAGAAGTCATTAAAATAAACAAGTTCAAATAACTTTTTTTCCGAAAACTGAAAAAGCGAGATACAAAATAACAAAAAAAAACAAGCCTTGATTGTTTATCAAGACGTACCTACCTATTCTGTTTGTGTTTAGTTTTTACCCGGATTTTTGTCAGATCGATTAGACATCGTACCTATGGAAAGAGTATTCAGGCTGCAAAAGAGACGTTTAAGAAATATAGAGAAAAAGTCCTGATTACCTGGGGCTAAAGGTATATAACAAACTAGAATGTTAGTATTCGTAATGTCCATGATAGTCAAATTAAAAAATTGGTATTCAACCTATTGGCCACAAATGCTTACTATTCCATAATTGAATTTTTGTACTCATAGCTTTAATTATAGCTATATTATGTATTATCTTGTATTTATTTGATTTAATTTACCGTATTTTGTAGAAAGTTGCTTCACTCATGTTTAGAATAATTTTTGTCACGTGTTTGTATTGTCTTGACTTTTCCAGTACCTGTACAGCTCTACTGGAATAAATACATTATCTATCTATCTGTATATCTATGTAGCTGTCAGAAAGTGCATTAGTAATTTTTTTGTATATCGTTGTTGATTTTAAATTTGTAAATCCTAAAAATTGTTTCATAATTATGTGCCTCTTTTAGGATTTAACAATTTAAAATTAACAACGATAAACAAAAAATGTCTATTGCACTATCTGAGAGGTAGGTACTCGTACAAGGTACAATGCCTTATCGACTTGACAAAAATCCTAGCAAAAAATTAAATACAAACAGACTAGGTACGTCTTGATACACATTACACAATCAAGACTTACGTTTTTCGATTCTGTAACTCGCTTATTTTTCAGTTTTCGGAAAAAAGTTATTTGAAAAAGTTGTTTATTTTAACGACTTCTATGTACAGTTGACAAAGAAGTATCACCCTGTATAATAACAAACACATTGATCAGTATCTTCCTTTGGAGCAAAAGTCTATTTTGTGATTTTCCTCACACGCTTTTTTCAACTTTACTATTACTGCAATGACTGCAAAATATATAGTCAGTTGTCACAGCTAACGAAAATACAATAGGGTTACCCGGAGACGATCTGGCAACGTGGCCAAATAATCCTTTGCTTTTTTGCGTACGATTGTCTACCTGCCTAATTGCCTGCTAGGAGCATCAAGCTGCTTGATAAACACAACGATAAACACAATATTTATAATATGCTTTAGATAGTGGGTCCAAACAAAACCCTTGTTTACTGCTTCTACCTATTCGAATTCGTTGGTTTTGACGCTATTCGATTGTATTTGGTCGTCTTCTACCGTTTACAGTTGTTATCTGCTTGATTTCTGTTGTTTTTAGCTGTTTTCTGCTCTTCTCTGTTGTATTCAGCTGTGTTTAGTCGTTTTTTATTGTTTCCCGCTGTTATCTGCTTGCTTTCTGTCGTTTTGAGCTAGTTTTGACCCTATACGGTTGTATTTTGTCGTTTTCTACCGTTTACAGTTGTTATCTGCTTGATTTCTGTTGTTTTTAGCTGTTTTCTTTTCTTTTCTTGTTGTATTCGGCTGTATTTAGTCGTTCTATGTTGTTTAGCGCTGCTGACTGCTTGCTTTCTGTTGTTATGCGCTGTTTTCTGTTCTATTCGGTTGTATCTGGACGTTTCCTATCGTTTGCAGTTGTTATCTGCTCGCTTTCTCTTGTTTTTAGCTGTTTTCTGCTTTTTTCTGTTGTATTCGGCTGTGTTTAGTCGTTTTCTATTGTTTAGCGCTGCCATCTGCTTGCTTTCTGTTGTTATGCGCTGTTTTCTGTTCTATTTGGTTGTATTCAGTCGTTTCCTACCGTTTACAGTCGTTATCTGCTTGCTTTCTCTTGTTTCTAGCTGTTTTCTGCTCTTTTCTGTTGTACTCGGCTGTGTTTAGTCGTTTTCTATTGTTTCCCGCTGTTATCTGCTTGCTTTCTGTCGTTTTTAGCTGGTTTTGACTCTATTCGGTTGTATTTGGTCGTTTTCTACCGTTTACAGTTGTTATCTGCCTGCTTTCTGTTGTTTTTAGCCGTTTTCTGTTCTTTTCTTGTTGTATTCGGCTGTATTTAGTCGTTTTCTATTGTTTAGCGCTGCTGTCTGCTGCTTTCTGTTATTGTGGGCTGTTTTCTCTTCTATTCGGTTGTACTTGGTCGTTTTCTACCGTTTACAGTGCTTATCTGCCTGCTTTCTGTTGTTTTTAGCTGTTTTCTGTTCTTTTCCTGTTGTATTCGGCTGTATTTAGCCGTTTTCTACTGTTTAGCGCTGTTGTCTGCCTGCTTTCTGTTGTTGTGGGCTGTTTTCTGTCCTATTCGGTTGTATTTGTTCGTTTTCTATCGTTTGCAGTTGTTATCTGCTTGTTTTCTGTTGTTTTGAGTGCTGTTTTCTGTTATTTTCGGTTGTATTCGGCTGTGTTTAGTCGTTTTCTATTGTTTCCCGCTGTTATCTGCTTGCTTTCTGTTGTTCTGAGCTAGTTTTGACCCTATACGGTTGTATTTGGTCATTTTCTACCGTTCACAGTTGTTACCTGCCTGCTTTCTGTTGTTTTTAGCTGTTTTCTGTTCCTTTCTTGTTGTATTCGGCTGTGTTTAGTCGTTTTCTCTTGTTTAGCGCTGTTATCTGCTTGCTTTCTGTCGTTTTGAGTTAGTTTTGACTCGATTCGGTCGTATTTGGTCGTTTTCTACCGTTAACAGTTGTCATCTGCTTGATTGCTGTTGTTTTTAGCTGTTTTCTGTTCTTTTCTTGTTGTATTCGGCTGTATTTAGCCGTTTTCTACTGTTTAGCGCTGTTGTCTGCCTGCTTCCTGTTGTTGTGGCCTGTTTTCTGTTCTATTCGGTTGTATTTGGTCGTTTTCTATCGTTTGCAGTTGTTATCTGCCTGCTTTCTGTTGTTGTGGGCTGCTTTCTGTTCTATTCGGTTGTATTTGGTCGCTTTCTATCGTTTGCAGTTGTTATCTGCTTGCTTTCTCTTGTTTTTAGCTGTTTTCTGCTTTTTTCTGTTGTATTCGGCTGTGTTTAGTCGTTTTCTATTGTTTAGTTCTGCTATCTGCTTGCTTTCTGTTGTTATGCGCTGTTTTCTGTTCTATTTGGTTGTATTCAGTCGTTTTTTACCGTTTACAGTCGTTATCTGCTTGCTTTCTCTGGTTTCTAGCTGTTTTCTGCTCTTTTCTGTTGTACTCGGCTGTGTTTAGTCGTTTTCTATTGTTTCCCGCTGTTATCTGCTTGCTTTCTGTCGTTTTGAGCTAGTTTTGACCCTATACGGTTGTATTTGGTCGTTTTCTACCGTTTGCAGTCGTTATCTGCCTGCTTTCTGTTGTTTTTAGCTGTTTTCTGTTCTTTTTTTGTTGTATTCGGCTGTGCTCAGTCGTTTTCGGTTGTTTAGCGCTGTTATCTGCTTGCTTTCTGTCGTTTTTAGCTGGTTTTGACTCTATTCGGTTGTATTTGGTCGTTTTCTACCGTTTACAGTAGTTATCTGCCTGCTTTCTGTTGTTTTTAGCCGTTTTCTGTCCTTTTCTTGTTGTATTCGGCTGTATTTAGTCGTTTTCTATTGTTTAGCGCTGTTGTCTGCCTGCTTTCTGTTGTTGTGGGCTGTTTTCTCTTCTATTCGGTTGTACTTGGTTGTTTTCTACCGTTTACAGTGCTTATCTGCCTGCTTTCTGTTGTTTTTAGCTGTTTTCTGTTCTTTTCCTGTTGTATTCGGCTGTATTTAGTCGTTTCCTATCGTTTGCAGTTGTTATCTGCTTGCTTTCTGTTGTTTCGAGAGCTGTTTTCTGTTATTTTCGGTTATATTCGGCTGTGCTTACTCGTTTTCTATAGTTTCCCGCTGTTATCTGCTTGCTTTCTGTCGCTTTTAGCTGGTTTTGACTCTATTCGGTTGTATTTGATCGTTTTCTACCGTTTACAGTTGTTATCTGCCTGCTTTCTGTTGTTTTTAGCTGTTTTCTGTTCTTTTTTGTTGGATTCGGCTGTGTTTAGTCGTTTTCTGTTGTTTAGCGCTGTTATCTGCTTGCTTTCTGTCGTTTTGAGTTAGCTTTGACTCTATTCGGTTGTATTTGGTCGTTTTCTACCGTTTACGGTTATTATCTGCTTGATTTCCTTTGTTTTTAGCTGTTTTCTGTTCGTTTCTTGTTGTATTCGGCTGTGTTTAGTCGTTTTCTATCGTTTTTCGCTTTTATCTGCTTGCTTTCTGTCGTTTTTAGCTGGTTTTGACTCTATTCGATTGTATTTGGTCGTCTTCTACCGTTTGAAGTTGTTATCTGCTTGATTTGCGTTGTTTTTAGCTGTTTTCTGTTCTTTTCTTGTTGTATTCGGCTGTATTTAGCCGTTTTCTACTGTTTAGCGCTGTTGTCTGCCTGCTTCCTGTTGTTATGGGCTGTTTTCTGTTCTATTCGGGTGTATTTGGTCGTTTTCTATCGTTTGCAGTTGTTATCTGCTTGCTTTCTCTTGTTTTTAGCTGTTTTCTGCTTTTTCTGTTGTATTCGGCTGTGTTTAGTCGTTTTCTATTGTTTAGCGCTATTATCTACTTGCTTTCTGTTGTTATGCTCTGTTTTCTGTTCTATTTGGTTATTCGGTCGTTTTCTACCGTTTGCAGTTGTTATCTGCCTGCTTTCTGTTGTTTTTAGTTGTTTTCTGTTCTTTTCTTGTTGTATTCGGTTGTATTTGGTCGTTTTCTATTGTCTGCAGTTGTTATCTGCTTGCTTTCTCTTGTTTTTAGCTGTTTTCTGCTTTTTTCTGTTGTACTCAGCTGCGTTTAGTCGTTTTATGTTGGTTAGCGCTGCTATCTGCTTGCTTTCTGTTGTTATGCGCTGTTTTCTGTTCTATTTGGTTGTATTCAGTCGTTTTTTACCGTTTACAGTCGTTATCTGCTTGCTTTCTCTTGTTTCTAGCTGTTTTCTGCTCTTTTCTGTTGTACTCGGCTGTGTTTAGTCGTTTTCTATTGTTTCCCGCTGTTATCTGCTTGCTTTCTGTTGTTATGCGCTGTTTTCTGTTCTATTCGGTTGTATTTGGTCCTTTTCTACCGTTTACAGTTGTTATCTGCCTGCTTCTGTTGTTTTTAGCTGTTTTCTGTCCTTTTCTTGTTGTATTCGGCTGTATTTAGCCGTTCTCTATTGTTTAGCGCTGTTGTCTGCCTGCTTCCTGTTGTTGTGGCCTGTTTTCTGTTCTATTCGGTTGTATTTGGTCGTTTTCTATCGTTTGCAGTTGTTATCCGCCTGCTTTCTGTTGTTGTGGGCTGCTTTCTGTTCTATTCGGCTGTATTTAGTCGTTTTCTATTGTTTAGCGCTGCTGTCTGCCTGCTTTCTGTTATTGTGGGCTGTTTTCTCTTCTATTCGGTTGTACTTGGTCGTTTTCTACCGTTTACAGTGCTTATCTGCCTGCTTTCTGTTGTTTTTAGCTGTTTTCTGTTCTTTTCCTGTTGTATTCGGCTGTATTTATTCGTCTTCTATCGCTTGCAGTTGTTATCTGCTTGCTTTCTGTTGTTTCGAGAGCTGTTTTCTGTCATTTTCGGTTGTATTCGGCTGTGTTTAGTCGTTTTCTATTGTTTCCCGCTGTTATCTGCTTGCTTTCTGTCGTTTTGAGTTAGTTTTGACTCTATTCGGTTGTATTTGGTCGTTTTCTACCGTTTACAGTTATTATCTGCTTGATTTCCTTTGTTCTTAGCTGTTTTCTGTTCTTTTCTTGTTGTATTCGGCTGTGTTTAGTCGTTTTCTATCGTTTTTCGCTGTTATCTGCTTGCTTTCTGTCGTTTTTAGCTGGTTTTGACTCTATTCGATTGTATTTGGTCGTCTTCTACCGTTTGAAGTTGTTATCTGCTTGATTTGCGTTGTTTTTAACTGTTTTCTGTTCTTTTCTTGTTGTATTCGGCTGTATTTAGCCGTTTTCTACTGTTTAGCGCTGTTGTCTGCCTGCTTCCTGTTGTTGTGGCCTGTTTTCTGTTCTATTTGGTCGTTTTCTATCGTTTGCAGTTGTTATCCGCCTGCTTTCTGTTGTTGTGGGCTGCTTTCTGTTCTATTCGGTTGTATTTGGTCGTTTTCTATCGTTTGCAGTTGTTATCTGCTTGCTTTCTCTTGTTTTTAGCTGTTTTCTGCTTTTTTCTGTTGTATTCGGCTGTGTTTAGTCGTTTTCTATTGTTTAGTTCTGCTATCTGCTTGCTTTCTGTTGTTATGCGCTGTTTTCTGTTCTATTTGGTTGTATTCAGTCGTTTTTTACCGTTTACAGTCGTTATCTGCTTGCTTTCTCTTGTTTCTAGCTGTTTTCTGCTCTTTTCTGTTGTACTCGGCTGTGTTTAGTCGTTTTCTATTGTTTCCCGCTGTTATCTGCTTGCTTTCTGTCGTTTTTAGCTGGTTTTGACTCTATTCGGTTGTACTTGGTCGTTTTCTACCGTTTACAGTGCTTATCTGCCTGCTTTCTGCTGTTTTTAGCTGTTTTCTGTTCTTTTCCTGTTGTATTCGGCTGTATTTAGCCGTTTTCTACTGTTTAGCGCTGTTGTCTGCCTGCTTTCTGTTGTTGTGGGCCGTTTTCTGTCCTTTTCGGTTGTATTTGGTCGTTTTCTATCGTTTGCAGTTGTTATCTGCTTGCTTTCTGTTGTTTTGAGTGCTGTTTTCTGTTATTTTCGGTTGTATTCGGCTGTGTTTAGTCGTTTTCTATTGTTTCCCGCTGCTAGCTGCTTGCTTTCTGTCGTTTTTAGCTGGTTTTGACTCTATTCGGTTGTATTTGGTCGTCTTCTACCGTTTACAGTTGTTATCTGCTTGATTGCTGTTGTTTTTAGCTGTTTTCTGTTCTTTTCTTGTTGTATTCGGCTGTGTTTGATCGTTTTCTACCGTTTACGGCTGTTACCTGCCTGCTTCCTGTTGTTTTTAGCTGTTTTCTACTCTTTTCTGTTGTATTCGGCTGTATTTAGTCGTTTCCTATTGTTTGGCGCCGTTATCTGCCTGCTTTCTGTTGTTATGATCTGTCTTCTGTTCTATTTGGTTGTATTCGGTCGTTTTCTACCGTTTACAATTGTTATCTTCTTGATTTCTGTTGTCATTAGCTGTTTTCTGTTCCTTTCTCGTTGTATTCGGCTGTATTTGGTCGTTTTCTACCGTTTACGGTTGTTATCTGCCTGCTTTCTGTTGTTTTTAGCTGTGTTTAGTCGTTTTCTATTGTTTCCCGCTGTTATCTGCTTGCTTTCTGTCGTTTTGAGCTAGTTTTGACCGTATACGGTTGTATTTGGTCGTTTTCTACCGTTTGCAGTCGTTATCTGCCTGCTTTCTGTTGTTTTTAGCTGTTTTCTGTTCTTTTTTTGTTGGATTCGGCTGTGCTCAGTCGTTTTCGGTTGTTTAGCGCTGTTATCTGCTTGCTTTCTGTCGTTTTTAGCTGGTTTTGACTCTATTCGGTTGTATTTGGTCGTTTTGTACCGTTTACAATTGTTATCTTCTTGATTTCTGTTGTCATTAGCTGTTTTTTGTTCCTTGCTCGTTGTATTCGGCTGTATTTGGTCGTTTTCTACCGTTTACGGTTGTTATCTGCCTGCTTTCTGTTGTTTTTAGCTGTTTTCTGCTCTTCTCTGTTGTATTCAGCTGTGTTTAGTCGTTTTCTATTGTTTCCCGCTGTTATCTGTTTGCTTTCTGTCGTTTTGGGCTAGTTTTGACCCTATACGGTTGTATTTGGTCGTTTTCTACCGTTTGCAGTTGTTATCTGCCTGCTTTCTGTTGTTTTTAGCCGTTTTCTGTTCTTTTCTTGTTGTATTCGGCTGTATTTAGTCGTTTTCTATTGTTTAGCGCTGTTGTCTGCCTGCTTTCTGTTGTTGTGGGCTGTTTTCTCTCCTATTCGGTTGTACTTGGTTGTTTTCTACCGTTTACAGTGCTTATCTGCCTGCTTTCTGTTGTTTTTAGCTGTTTTCTGTTCTTTTCCTGTTGTATTCGGCTGTATTTAGTCGTTTTCTGTCGCTTGCAGTTGTTATCTGCCTGCTTTCTGTCGTTTCGAGGGCTGTTTTCTGTTATTTTCGGTTGTTATCGGCTGTGTTTAGTCGTTTTCTATTGTTTCCCGCTGTTATCTGCTTGCTTTCTGTCGTTTTGAGCTAGTTTTGACCCTATACGGTTGTATTTGGTCGTTTTCTACAGTTTACAGTTGTTATATGCTTGCTTTCTGCTGTTTTTAGCTGTTTTCTGTTCTTTTTTGTTGGATTCGGCTGTGTTTAGTCGTTTTCTGTTGTTTAGAGCTGTTATCTGCTTGCTTTCTGTCGTTTTGAGTTAGTTTTGACTCTATTCGGTTGTATTTGGTCGTCTTCTACCGTTTGAAGTTGTTATCTGCTTGATTTGCGTTGTTTTAGCTGTTTTCTGTTCTTTTCTTGTTGTATTCGGCTGCATTCAGCCGTTTTCTACTATTTAGCGCTGTTGTCTGCCTGCTTCCTGTTGTTGTGGGCTGTTTTCTGTTCTATTCGGTTGTATTTGGTCGTTTTCTATCGTTTGCAGTTGTTATCTGCCTGCTTTCTGTTGTTGTGGGCTGCTTTCTGTTCTATTCGGTTGTATTTGGTCGTTTTCTATCGTTTGCAGTTGTTATCTGCTTGCTTTCTCTTGTTTTTAGCTGTTTTCTGCTTTTTTCTGTTGTATTCGGCTGTGTTTAGTCGTTTTCTATTGTTTAGTGCTGCTATCTGCTTGCTTTCTGTTGTTATGCGCTGTTTTCTGTTCTATTTGTTGTATTCAGTCGTTTTTGACCGTTTACAGTCGTTATCTGCTTGCTTTCTCTTGTTTCTAGCTGTTTTCTGCTCTTTTCTGTTGTACTCGCCTGTGTTTAGTCATTTTCGATTGTTTAGCGCTGTTATCTGCTTGCTTTCTGTTGTTATGCTCTGTTTTCTGTTCTATTTGGTTGTATTCGGTCGTTTTCTACCTTTTACAGTTGTTATCTGCCTGCTTTCTGTTGTTTTTAGTTGTTTTCTGTTCTTTTCTTGTTGTATTCGGTTGTATTTGGTCGTTTTCTATCGTTTGCAGTTGTTATCTGCTTGCTTTCTGTTGTTTTTAGCTGTTTTCTGTTCTTTTCTTGTTGCATTCGGCTGTATTTAGCCGTTTTCTACTGTTTAGCGCTATTGTCTGCCTGCTTTCTGTTGTTGTGGGCTGTTTTCTGTTCTATTCGGTTGTATTTGGTCGTTTTCTATCGTTTGCAGTTGTTATCTGCTCGCTTTCTGTTGTTTTGAGAGCTGATTTCTGTTATTTTCGGTTGTAATCGGCTGTGCTTGGTCGTTTTCTACTGTTTCCCGCTGTTATCTGCTTGCTTTCTGACGTTTTTAGCTGGTTTTGACTCTATTCGATTGTATTTGGTCGTTTCTACCGTGTACAGTTGTTATCTGCTTGATTTCTGTTGTTTTTAGCTGTTTTCTGCTCTTCTCTGTTGTATTCAGCTGTGTTTAGTCGTTTTCTATGGTTTCCCGCTGTTATCTGCTTGCTTTCTGTCGTTTTGAGCTAGTTTTGATCCTATACGGTTGTATTTGGTCGTTTTCTACCGTTTACAGTCGTTATCTGCCTGCTTTCTGTTGTTTTTAGCTGTTTTCTGTTCTTTTTTTGTTGGATTCGGCTGTGTTTAGTCATTTTCTGTTGTCTAGCGCTGTTATCTGCTTGCTTTCTGTCGTTTTGAGTTAGTTTTGACTCTATTCGGTAGTATTTGGTCGTTTTCTACCGTTTACAGTTGTTATCTGCTTGATTTCTGTTGTTTTTAGCTGTTTTCTGTTCTTTTCTTGTTGCATTCGGCTGTACTTAGTCGCTTTCTACCGTTTACGGCTGTTATCTGCCTGCTTTCTGTTGTTATGCTCTGTTTTCTATTCTATTTGGTTGTATTCGGTCGTTTTCTACCGTTTACAGTTGTTATCTGCCTGCTTTCTGTCGTTTTTAGCTGTTTTCTGTTCTTTTCTTGTTGTATTCGGCTGTGTTCAGTCTTTTTCGGTTGTTTAGCGCTGTTATCTGCTTGCTTTCTGTCGTTTTTAGCTGGTTTTGGCTCTATTCGGTTGTATTTGGTCGTTTTCTACCGTTTACAGTTGTTATCTGCCTGCTTTCTGTTGTTTTTAGCCGTTTTCTGGTCTTTTCTTGTTGTATTCGGCTGTATTTAGTCGTTTTCTATTGTTTAGCGCTGTTGTCTGCCTGCTTTCTGTTGTCGTGGGCTGTTTTCTCTTTTATTCGGTTGTACTTGGTCGTTTTCTACCGTTTGCAGTGCTTATCTGCCTGCTTTCTGTTGTTTTTAGCTGTTTTCTGTTCTTTTCCTGTTGTATTCGGCTGTATTTAGTCGTTTTCTATCGTTTGCAGTTGTTATCTGCTTGCTTTCTGTTGTTTCGAGAGCTGTTTTCTGTTATTTTCGGTTATATTCGGCTGTGTTTACTCGGTTTCTATTGTTTCCCGCTGTTATCTGCTTGCTTTCTGTCGCTTTTAGCTGGTTTTGACTATTCGGTTGTATTTGATCGTTTTCTACCGTTTACAGTTGTTATCTGCCTGCTTTCTGTTGTTTTTAGCTGTTTTCTGTTCTTTTTTGTTGGATTCGGCTGTGTTTAGTCGTTTTCTGTTGTTTAGCGCTGTTATCTGCTTGCTTTCTGTCGTTTTGAGTTAGCTTTGACTCTACTCGGTTGTATTTGGTCGTTTTCTACCGTTTACGGTTATTATCTGCTTGATTTCCTTTGTTTTTAGCTGTTTTCTGTTCGTTTCTTGTTGTATTCGGCTGTGTTTAGTCGTTTTCTATCGTTTTTTGCTTTTATCTGCTTCCTTTCTGTCGTTTTTAGCTGGTTTTGTCTCTATTCGATTGTATTTGGTCGTCTTCTACCGTTTCAAGTTGTTATCTGCTTGATTTGCGTTGTTTTTAGCTGTTTTCTGTTCTTTTCTTGTTGTATTCGGCTGTATTTAGCCGTTTTCTACTGTTTAGCGCTGTTGTCTGCCTGCTTCCTGTTGTTGTGGGCTGTTTTCTGTTCTATTCGGGTGTATTTGGTCGTTTTCTATCGTTTGCAGTTGTTATCTGCTTGCTTTCTCTTGTTTTTAGCTGTTTTCTGCTTTTTCTGTTGTATTCGGCTGTGTTTAGTCGTTTTCTATTGTTTAGCGCTATTATCTACTTGCTTTCTGTTGTTATGCTCTGTTTTCTGTTCTATTTGGTTATTCGGTCGTTTTCTACCGTTTGGAGTTGTTATCTGCCTGCTTTCTGTTGTTTTTAGTTGTTTTCTGTTCTTTTCTTGTTGTATTCGGTTGTATTTGGTCGTTTTCTATCGTTTGCAGTTGTTATCTGCTTGCTTTCTCTTGTTTTTAGCTGTTTTCTGCTTTTTTCTGTTGTACTCAGCTGCGTTTAGTCGTTTTATGTCGTTTAGCGCTGCTATCTGCTTGCTTTCTGTTGTTATGCGCTGTTTTCTGTTCTATTTGGTGGTATTCAGTCGTTTTTTAACGTTTACAGTCGTTATCTGCTTGCTTTCTCTTGTTTCTAGCTGTTTTCTGCTCTTTTCTGTTGTACTCGGCTGTGTTTAGTCGTTTTCTATTGTTTCCCGCTGTTATCTGCTTGCCTTCTGTTGTTATGCGCTGTTTTCTGTTCTATTCGGTTGTATTTGGTCCTTTTCTACCGTTTACAGTTGTTATCTGCCTGCTTCTGTTGTTTTTAGCTGTTTTCTGTTCTATTCGGTTGTATTGGGTCGTTTTCTATCGTTTGCAGTTGTTATCTGCTTGCTTTCTGTTGTTTTGAGAGCTGTTTTCTGTTATTTTCGGCTTTATTCGGCTGTGTTTAGTCGTTTTCTATTGTTTCCCGCTGTTATCTGCTTGCTTTCTGTCGTTTTGAGTTAGTTTTGACTCTATTCGGTCGTATTTGGTCGTTTTCTACCGTTTACAGTTGTTATCTTCTTGATTTCTGTTATTTTTAGCTGTTTTCTGTTCCTTTCTCGTTGTATTCGGCTGTATTTGGTCGTTTTCTACCGTTTACAGTTGTTATCTGCCTGCTTTCTGTTGTTTTTAGCTGTTTTTTGTTCTATTCGGTTGTATTTGGACGTTTCCTATTGTTTGCAGTTGTTATCTGCTCGCTTTCTCTTGTTTTTAGCTGTTTTCTGCTTTTTTCTGTTGTATTCGGCTGTGTTTAGTCGTTTTCTATCGTTTAGCGCTGCCATCTGCTTGCTTTCTGTTGTTATGCGCTGTTTTCTGTTCTATTTGGTTGTATTCAGTCGTTTTCTACCGTTTACAGTCGTTATCTGCTTGCTTTCTCTTGTTTCTAGCTGTTTTCTGCTCTTTTCTGTTGTACTCGGATGTGTTTAGTCAGTTTCTATTGTTTCCCGCTGTTATCTGCTTGCTTTCTGTCGTTTTTAGCTGGTTTTGACTCTATTCGGTTGTATTTGATCGTTTTCTACCGTTTACAGTTGTTATCTGCCTGCTTTCTGTTGTTTTTAGCTGTATTCTGTTCTTTTCTTGTTGTATTCGGCTGTATTTAGTCATTTCCTATAGTCTGGCGCCGTTATCTGCCTGCTTTCTGTTGTTATGCTCTGTCTTCTGTTCTATTTGGTTGTATTCGGTCGTTTTCTACCGTTTACAGTTGTTATCTTCTTGATTTCTGTTGTCATTAGCTGTTTTCTGTTCCTTTCTCGTTGTATTCGGCTGTATTTGGTCGTTTTCTACCATTTACAGTTATTATCTGCCTGCTTTCTGTTGTTTTTAGCTGTTTTCTGTTCTTTTCTTGTTGTATTCGGCTGTATTTAGCCGTTTAGCGCTGTTGTCTGCCTGCTTTCTGTTGTTGTGGGCTGTTTTCTGTTCTATTCGGTTGTATTTGGTCGTTTTCTATCGTTTACAGTCGTTATCTGCCTGCTTTCTGTTGTTTTTAGCTGTTTTCTGTTCTATTTTTGTTGGATTCGGCTGTGTTTAGTCGTTTTCTGTGGTTTAGCGCTGTTATCTGCTTGCTTTCTGTCGTTTTGAGTTAGTTTTGACTCTATTCGGTTGTATTTGGTCGTTTTCTACCGTTTACAGTTGTTATCTGCTTGATTTCTGTTGTTTTTAGCTGTTTTCTGTTCTTTTCTTTTTGCATTCGGCTGTATTTAGTCGTTTTCTACCATTTACGGCTGTTATCTGCTTGCTTTCTGTCGTTTTTAGCTGGTTTTGACCCTATTCGGTTGTATTTGGTCGTTTCCTGCCGTTTATAGGTGTTATCTGCCTGCTTTCTGCTGTTATGCTCTATTTTCTGTTCTACTTGGTTGTATTCGGTCGTTTTCTACCGTTTACAGTTGTTATCTGCCTGCTTTCTGCTGTTTTTAGCTGTTTTCTGTACTTTTCTTGTTGTATTCGGCTGTGTTCTGTCGTTTTCTGTTGTTTAGCGCTGTTATCTGCTTGCTTTCTGCTGTTATGCACTGTTTTCTGTTCTATTTGGTTGTATTCGGTCATTTTCTATCGTTTGCAGTCGTTATCTGCTTGCTCTCTCTCGTTTTTAGCTGTTTTCTGCTCTTTTCTGTTATATTCGGCTGTGTTTAGCCGTTTTCTATTGTTTCCCGCTGTTATCTGCTTGCTTTCTGTCGTTTTTAGCTGGTTTTGACTCTATTCGGTTGTATTTGGTCGTTTTCTACCGTTTATAGTTGTTATCTGCCTGCTTTCTGTTGTTATGCTCTGTTTTCTGTTCTATTTGGTTGTATTCGGTCGTTTTCTATCGTTTACAGTTGTTATCTGCCTGCTTTCTGTTGTTTTTAGCTGTTTTCTGTTCTTTTCTTGTTGTATTCGGCTGTGTTCAGTCGTTTTCTGTTGTTTAGCGCTGTTATCTGCTTGCTTTCTGTCGTTTTGAGTTAGTTTTGACTCTATTCGGCCGTACTTGGTCGTTTTCTACCGTTTACAGTTGTTATCTTCTTGACTCCTGTTGTTTTTAGCTGTTTTCTGTTCTTTTCCTGTCGCATTCGGCTGTATTTAGTCGTTTTCTACTGTTTAGCGCCGTTGTCTGCCTGCTTTCTGTTGTTGTGGGCTGTTTTTTGTTCTATTCGGTTGTATTTGGTCGTTTTCTATCGTTTGCAGTTGTTATCTGCTTACTTTCTGTTGTTTTGAGAGCTGTTTTCTGTTATTTTCGGTTGTATTCGGCTGTATTTAGTCGTTTTCTATTGTTTCCCGCTGTTATCTGCTTGCTTTCTGTCGCTTTTAGCTGGTTTTGACTCTATTCGGTTGTATTTGGTTGTCTTCTACCGTTTACAGTTGTTATCTGCTTGATTTCTGTTGCCTTTAGCTGTTTTCTGCTCTTCTCTGTTGTACTCAGCTGTGTTTAGTTGTTTCCTATTGTTTCCCGCTGTTATCTGCTTGCTTTCTGTCGATCTGAGCTAGTTTTGACCCTATACGGTTGTATTTCGTCGTTTTCTACCGTTTACAGTTGTTACCTGCCTGCTTTCTGTTGTTTTTAGCTATTTTCTGTTCTTTTCTTTTTGTATTCGGCTGTGTTTAGTCGTTTTCTGTTGTTTAGCGCTGTTGTCTGCCTGCTTTCTGTTGTTGTGGGCTGTTTTCTGTTCTACTCGGTTGTATTTGGTCGTTTTCTATCGTTTACAGTCGTTATCTGCCTGCTTTCTGTTGTTTTTAGCTGTTTTCTGTTCTATTTTTGTTGGATTCGGCTGTGTTTAGTCGTTTTCTGTGGTTTAGCGCTGTTATCTGCTTGCTTTCTGTCGTTTTGGGTTAGTTTTGACTCTATTCGGTTGCATTTGGTCGTTTTCTACCGTTTACAGTTGTTATCTGCTTGACTTCTGTTGTTTTTAGCTGTTTTCTGTTCTTTTCTTTTTGCGTTCGGCTGTATTTAGTCGTTTTCTACCGTTTACGGCTGTTATCTGCTTGCTCTATTGAGTTAGTTTTGACTCTGTTCGGTTGTATTTGGTCGTTTTCTACCGTTTACAGTTGTTATCTGCTTGATTTCTGTTGTTTTTAGCTGTTTTCTGCTCCTCTCTGTTGTATTCAGCTGTGTTTAGTCGTTTTCTATTGTTTCCCGCTGTTACCTGCTTGCTTTCTGTCGTTTTTAGCTGGTTTTGACCCTATTCGGTTGTATTTGGTCGTTTTCTACCGTTTATAGTTGTTATCTGCCTGCTTTCTGTTGTTATGCTCTACTTTTTGTTCTATTTGGTTGTATTCGGTCGTTTTCTACCGTTTACAGTTGTTATCTGCCTGCTTTCTGTTGTTTTTAGCTGTTTTCTGTACTTTTCTTGTTGTATTCGGCTGTGTTCAGTCGTTTTCTGTTGTTTAGCGCTGTTATCTGCTTGCTTTCTGTCGTTTTGAGTTAGTTTTGACTCCATTCGATTGTATTTGGTCGCCTTCTACCGTTTACAGTTGTTATCTGCTCTATTTCTGTTGTTTCTAGCTGTTTTCTGCTCTTTTCTGTTATATTCGGCTGTGTTTAGTCGTTTTCTATTGTGTCCCGCTGTTATCTGCTTGCTTTCTGTCGTTTTTAGCTGGTTTTGACTCTATTCGGTTGTATTTGGTCGTTTTCTACCGTTTATAGTTGTTATCTGACTGCTTTCTGTTGTTATGCTCTGTTTTCTGTTCTATTTGGTTGTATTCGGTCGTTTTCTACCGTTTACAGTTGTTATCTGCCTGCTTTCTGTTGTTTTTAGCTGTTTTCTGTTCTTTTCTTGTTGTATTCGGCTGTGTTCAGTCGTTTTCTGTTGTTTAGCGCTGTTATCTGCTTGTTTTTTGTCGTTTTGAGTTAGTTTTGACTCTATTCGGTCGTACTTGGTCATTTTCTACCGTTTACAGCTGTTATCTTCTTGACTTCTGTTGTTTTTAGCTGTTTTCTGTTCTTTTCTGCTTGTATGCGGCTGTATTTGGTCGTTTTCTACCGTTTACAGTGCTTATCTGCCTGCGTTCTGTTGTTTTTAGCTGTTTTCTGTTCTTTTCGTGTCGCATTCGGATGTATTTAGTCGCTTTCTACTGTTTAGCGCTGTTGTCTGCCTGCTTTCTGTTGTTGTGGGCTGTTTTCTGCTCTATTCGGTTGTATTTGGTCGTTTTCTATCGTTTGCAGTTGTTATCTGCTTACTTTCTGTTGTTTTGAGAGCTGTTTTCTGTTATTTTCGGTTGTATTCGGCTGGGTTAAGTCGTTTTCTATTGTTTCCCGCTGTTATCTGCTTGCTTTCTGTCGTTTTTAGCTGGTTTTGACTCTATTCGGTTGTATTTGGTTGTCTTCTACCGTTTACAGTTGTTGTCTGCTTGATTTCTGTTGCATTTAGCTGTTTTCTGCTCTTCTCTGTTGTACTCAGCTGTGTTTAGTTGTTTTCTATTGTTTCCCGCTGTTATCTGCTTGCTTTCTGTCGATCTGAGCTAGTTTTGACCCTATACGGTTGTATTTGGTCGTTTTCTACCGTTTACAGTTGTTACCTGCCTGCTTCCTGTTGTTTTTAGCTGTTCCTTTCTTTTTGTATTCGGCTGTGTTTAGTCGTTTTCTGTGGTTTAGCGCTGCTATCTGCTTGCTTTCTGTCGTTTTGAGTTAGTTTTGACTCTATTCGGTTGTATTTGGTCGTTTTCTACCGTTTACAGTTGTTATCTGCTTGATTTCTGTTGTTTTTAGCTGTTCTCTGTTCTTTTCTTTTTGCATTCGGCTGTATTTAGTCGTTTTCTACCGTTTACGGCTGTTATCTGCTTGCTTTCTGTCGTATTGAGTTAGTTTTGACTCTGTTCGGTTGTATTTGGTCGTTTTCTACCGTTTACAGTTGTTATCTGCTTGATTTCTGTTGTTTTTAGCTGTTTTCTGCTCCTCTCTGTTGTATTCAGCTGTGTTTAGTCGTTTTCTATTGTTTCCCGCTGTTATCTGCTTGCTTTCTGTCGTTTTTAGCTGGTTTTGACCCTATTCGGTTGTATTTGGTCGTTTTCTACCGTTTATAGTTGTTATCTGCCTGCTTTCTGTTGTTATGCTCTACTTTTTGTTCTATTTGGTTGTATTCGGTCGTTTTCTACCGTTTACAGTTGTTATCTGCCTGCTTGCTGTTATTTTTAGCTGTTTTCTGTACTTTTCTTGTTGTATTCGGCTGTGTTCAGTCGTTTTCTGTTGTTTAGCGCTGTTATCTGCTTGCTTTCTGTCGTTTTGAGTTAGTTTTGGCTCTATTCGATTGTATTTGGTCGCCTTCTGCCGTTTACAGTTGTTATCTGCTTGATTTCTGTTGTTTCTAGCTGTTTTCTGCTCTTCTCTGTTGTATTCAGCTGTGTTTGGTTGTTTTCTATTGTTTCCCGCTGTTATCTGCTTGCTTTCTGTCGATCTGAGCTAGTTTTGACTCTATTCGGTTGTATTTGGTCGTTTTCTACCGTTTACAGTTGTTATCTGCCTGCTTTCTGTTGTTTTCAGCCGTTTTTTGTTCTTTTCTTGTTGTATTCGGCTGTATTTAGTCGTTTTCTATTGTTTTGCGCTGTTGTCTGCCTGCTTTCTGTTGTTGTGGGCTGTTTTCTGTTCTATTTGGTTGTATTCGGTCGTTTTCTACCGTTTACAGTTGTTATCTGCCTGCTTTCTGTTGTTTTTAGCCATTTTTTGTTCTTTTCTTGTTGTATTCGGCTGTATTTAGTCGTTTTCTATTGTTTAGCGCTGTTGTCTGCCTGCTTTCTGTTGTTGTGGGCAGTTTTCTGTCCTATTCGGTTGATTTTGGTCGTTTGCTATCGTTTGCAGTTGTTATCTGCTTGCTTTCTGTTGTTTTGAGTGCTGTTTTCTGTTATTTTCGGTTGTATTCGGCTGTGTTTAGTCATTTTCTATTGTTTGCCGCTGTTAGCTGCTTGCATTCTGTCGTTTTTAGCTGGTTTTGACTCTATTCGGTTGTATTTGGTCATCTTCTACTGTTTACAGTTGTTATCTGCTTGATTTCTGTTGCTTTTGGCTGGTTTCTGATCTTCTCTGTTGTATTCAGCTGTGTTTAGTTGTTTTCTATTGTTTCCCGCTGTTATCTGCTTGCTTTCTGTCGATCTGAGCTAGTTTTGACTCTATTCGGTTGTATTTGGTCGTTTTCTAACGTTTACAGTTGTTATCTGCCTGCTTTCTGTTGTTTTCAGCCGTTTTTTGTTCTTTTCTTGTTGTATTCGGCTGTATTTAGTCGTTTTCTATTGTTTTGCGCTGTTGTCTGCTGCTTTCTGTTGTTGTGGGCTGTTTTCTGTTCTATTTGGTTGTATTCGGTCGTTTTCTACCGTTTACAGTTGTTATCTGCCTGCTTTCTGTTGTTTTTAGCCATTTTTTGTTCTTTTCTTGTTGTATTCGGCTGTATTTAGTCGTTTTCTATTGTTTAGCGCTGTTGTCTGCCTGCTTTCTGTTGTTGTGGGCAGTTTTCTGTCCTATTCGGTTGAATTTGGTCGTTTTCTATCGTTTGCAGTTGTTATCTGCTTGCTTTCTGTTGTTTTGAGTGCTGTTTTCTGTTATTTTCGGTTGTATTCGGCTGTGTTTAGTCATTTTCTATTGTTTGCCGCTGTTAGCTGCTTGCATTCTGTCGTTTTTAGCTGGTTTTGACTCTATTCGGTTGTATTTGGTCATCTTCTACCGTTTACAGTTGTTATCTGCTTGATTTCTGTTGCTTTTGGCTGGTTTCTGCCCTTCTCTGTTGTATTCAGCTGTGTTTAGTTGTTTTCTATTGTTTGCCGCTGTTAGCTGCTTGCATTCTGTCGTTTTTAGCTGGTTTTGACTCTATTCGGTTGTATTTGGTCATTTTCTACCGTTTACAGTTGTTACATGCCTGCTTTCAGTTGTTTTTAGGTGTTTTCTGTTCCTTTCTTGTTGTATTCGGCTGTGTTTAGTCGTTTTCTGTTGGTTAGCGCTGTTATCTGCTTGCTTTCTGTCATTTTGAGTTAGTTTTGACTCGATTCGGTCGTATTTGGTCGGTTTCTACCGTTAACAGTTGTCATCTGCTTGATTGCTGTTTTTTTAGCTGTTTTCTGTTCTTTTCTTGTTGTATTCGGCTGTATTTGATCGTTTTCTACCATTTACGGCTGTTATCTGCCTGCTTCCTGTTGTTTTTAGCTGTTTTCTACTCTTTTCTGTTGTATTCGGCTGTGTTTAGTCGTTTTCTATTGTTTCCCGCTGTTATCTGCTTGCTTTCTGTCGTTTTGAGCTAGTTTTGACCCCATACGGTTCTATTTGGTCGTTTTCTACCGTTTACAGTCGTTATCTGCCTGCTTTCTGTTGTTTTTAGCTGTTTTCTGTTCTTTTTTTGTTGTATTCGGCTGTGTTCAGTCGCTTTCTATTGTTTGGCGCTGTTGTCTGCCTGCTTTCTGTTGTTGTGGGCTGTTTTCTCTTCTATTCGGTTGTACTTGGTCGTTTTCTACCGTTTACAGTGCTTATCTGCCTGCTTTCTGTTGTTTTTAGCTGTTTTCTGTTCTTTTCCCGTTGTTTCGGCTGTATTTAGCCGTTTTCTACTGTTTAGCGCTGTTGTCTGCCTGCTTTCTGTTGTTGTGGGCTGTTTTCTGTTCTATTCGGTTGTATTTGGTCGTTTTCTATCGTTTGCAGTTGTTATCTGCTTGCTTTCTGTTGTTTTGAGAGCTGATTTCTGTTATTTTCGGTTGTATTCGGCTGTGTTTGGTCGTTTTCTACTGTTTCCCGCTGTTATCTGCTTGCCTTCTGTCGTTTTTAGCTGGTTTTGACTCTATTCGATTGTATTTGGTCGTTTCTACCGTGTACAGTTGTTATCTGCTTGATTTCTGTTGTTTTTAGCTGTTTTCTGCTCTTCTCTGTTGTATTCAGCTGTGTTTAGTCGTTTTCTATTGTTTCCCCCCCGCTGTTATCTGCTTGCTTTCTGTCGTTTTGAGCTAGTTTTGACCCTATACGGTTGTATTTGGTCGTTTTCTACCGTTTACAGTCGTTATCTGCCTGCTTTCTGTTGTTTTTAGCTGTTTTCTGTTCTTTTTTTGTTGGATTCGGCTGTGTTTAGTCGTTTTTTGTTGTTTAGCGCTGTTATCTGCCTGCTTTCTGTTGTTGTGGGCTGTCTTCTGTTCTATTCGGTTGTATTTGGTCGTCTTCTATCGTTTCCAGTTGTTATCTGCTTGCTTTCTGTTGTTTTGAGAGCTGTTTTCTGTTATTTTCGGTTGTATTCGGCTGTGTTTAGTCGTTTTCTATTGTTTCCCGCTGTTATCTGCTTGCTTCCTGTCGTTTCTAGCTGGTTTTGACTCTATTCGATTGTCTTTGGTCGTCTCCTACCGTTTAAAGTTGTCATCTGCTTGATTTCTGTTGTTTCGAGAGCTGTTTTCTGTTATTTTCGGTTGTATTCGGCTGTGTTTAGTCGTTTTCTATTGTTTCCCGCTGTTATCTGCTTGCTTTCTGTCGTTTTGAGCTAGTTTTGACCCTGTACGGTTGTATCTGGTCGTTTTCTACCGTTTACCGTTATTATCTGCTTGATTTCTGTTGTTTTTAGCTGTTTTCTGTTATTTTCGGTTGTATTCGGCTTTGTTTAGTCGTTTTCTGTTGTCTCCTGCTGTTATCTGCTTGCTTTCTGTCGTTTTGAGTTAGTTTTGACTCTATTCGGTTGTATTTGGTCGTTTTCTACCGTTGACAGTTGTTGTCTGCTTGCTCTCTGTGGTTTTTAGCTGTTTTCTGTTCTTTTCTTGTTGTATTCGGCTGTATTTACTCGTTTTCTATTGTTTAGCGCTGTTATCTGCCTGCTTTCTGTTCTATTTGGTTGTATTCGGTCGTTTTCTATCGTTTACGGTCGTTATCTGCTTGCTCTCTCGTGTTTTTAGCTCTTTTCTGCTCTTTTCGGTTATATTCGGCTGTGTTTAGTCGTTTTCTATTGCTTCCCGCTGTTATCTGCTTGCTTTCTGTCGTTTTTATCTGGTTTTGACTCTATTCGGTTGTATTTGGTAGTTTTCTACCGTTTACAGTTGCTATCTGCCCGCTTTCTGTAGCTTTTAGCTGTTTTCTGTTCTTTTCTTGTTGTATTCGGCTGCATTTAGTCGTTTTCTATTGTTTAGCGCTGTTGCCTGCCTGCTTTCTGTTGTTGTGGGCTGTTCTCTGTTCTATTCGGTTGTATTTGGTCGTCTTCTACCGTTTTCAGTTGTTATCTGCTTGATTTCTCTTGTTTTTATCTGTTTTCTGCTCCTTTCTGTTGTATTCGGCTGTGTTTAGTCGTTTTCTATCGTCTTCCGCTGTTATCTGCTTGCTTTCTGTCGTTTTTAGCTGGCTTTCACTCTACTCGATTGTATTTGGTCGTCTTCTGCCGTTTAAAGTTGTTATCTGCTTGATTTCCTTTGTTTTTAGCTGTTTTCTGTTCTATTCTTGTTGTATTCGGCTGTATTTAGTCGTTTTCTACTGTTTAGCGCTGTTGTCTGCCTGCTTTCAGTTGTTGTGGGCTGTTTTCTGTTCTATTCGGTTGTATTTGGTCGTCTTCTACCGTTTTCAGTTGTTATCTGCTTGATTTCTCTTGTTTTTAGCTGTTTTCTGCTCTTTTCTATTGTATTCGGCTGTGTTTAGTTGTTTTCTATCGTTTTCCGCTGTTGTCTGCTTGCTTTCTGTCGTTTTTAGCTGGCTTTGACTCTATTCGATTGTATTTGGTCGTCTTCTACCGTTTAAAGTTATTATCTGCTTGGTTTCCGTTGTTTTTAGCTGTTTCCTGATCTTTTCTTGTTGTATTCGGCTGTATTTCAAACTTACATACAATCCTAACCTCATTTATTTGACATCTAAATGATCTGAGACAAGTGATCTACCTTTCGAGCTTGTGCAGATGGGCTTAAGTGGGGGTAAAATATCTCACTTTAGTCTCAGTTTCAGAAAACAAAAGGAACGTACATCGAACTGAGTCATGACGTCACAAGTGAGATTTATCAGATAAATCAGGTAAATGGAAAGCGCCTAATGTCTGCCCGCTTCCTGTTGTTGTGGGCTGTTTTCTGTTCTATTCGGTTGTATTCGGTCGTTTTCTGCCGTTTACAGTCGTTATCTGCTTGCTTTCTCTTATTTCTAGCTGTTTTCTGCTCTTTTCTGTTGTACTCGGCTGTGTTTAGTCGTTTTCTACTGTTTCCAGCTGTTATCTGCTTGCTTTCTGTCGCTTTTAACTGGTTTTGACTCTATTCGATTGTATTTGGTCGTGTTCTACCGTTTAAAGTTGTTATCTGCTTGGTTTCCGTTGTTTTTAGCTATTTTCTGTTCTTTTCTTGTTGTATTCGGCTGTATTTAGTGGTTTTCTATAGTCTAGCGCTGTTATCTGCCTGCTTTCTGTTGCCGTGGGCTGTTTTCTGTTCTATTCGATTGCACTTGGTCGTTTTCTACCGCTTACCCGTGCTTATCTGCCTGCTTTCTGTTGTTTTTAGCTGTTTTCTGTTCTTTTCCTGTTGTATTCGGCTGTGTTTAGTCGTTTTCTATCGTTGTTCGCTGTTATCTGCTTGCTTTCTGTCGTTTTTAGCTGGTTTTGACTCTATTCGATTGTATTTGGTCGTTTTCTACCGTTTACGGTTGTTATCTGCTTGATTTCCGCTGTTTTTAGCTGTTTTCTGTTCTATTCCTGTTGTATTCGGCTGTATTTAGCCGTTTTACTGCTGTTTAGCGCTGTTGTCTGTCTGCTTTCTGTTGTTGTGGGCTGTTTCCTGTTCTGTTCTATTCGGTTGTACTTGGTCGTTTTCTATC